>CM022707.1:33434547-34074547 GCA_012295165.1 Asparagus setaceus
AACGCTGAGATTAGTGACTTGGAACCTTCGATAATGTGACTCATCCTAAGGAGACGCTTTATCCCACGACGCATGACGCTATACCGAGAAGTCATACCACACACGAAGGGTTGTTCGACATTCATGCCGATGAGTTGTACTATCGCGGTCGGGTACGAAAATCTCAAAGAGAAATTCTCAATTGAACACGATTGTCCGTGTTCTCAAACCAATCGCATGTTGTCGATGTAACCGCATCTGCCGCCCAAGAAGGCGCCGGTCTTTGATAGGCTTGGCAACAAAATGCTTCGCAAAGAAGATCGGAGTCTCAAGGCTGCATGAATTGTCAAGGGTAACCACCAATATGACCAGCAGAGGGTTGGGATATGAATCCTCCTCGAAGATGAATGCTCATGGTCATTGATAATAGTCCACCGATGAGGGGGCTGACATTCGCCTGATTCTTCGGCTTGGGATTCCGGACACCGCCTCTGAGAAGCTTCAAGGCTTTGATATCAAATATGGCTACGGCCGATCCCCGCCATCGCTGAGGGTGATGAAGATATGCCAACATGGGAAGACCTATGATCCATCAACTCGTGAGCGCTTTGGGGATAGATTCGAACAAAGAGAACCCCCACTCAAGGACGAGGTAGTCCGTGCTTATGGGTGATGAGGAGCGCCCTAAGCTTCTAGAAAATTTATTTGAAAAATTATACGGAGCACCGTGATGAAAAAGTTTTATCGTTGCCCCAATCAAATCTAGTGGTCTTTCCTAGAGTCAAATATAGCATCCGAAGCTAAGATTGCATCCTCGTTACAAGCCCTTGAAACCAAAGAACAAGCTCCCTCAAATCAATCAAGTTTCTTCCCTAGGATATCATAACTATTTATCTCCTTCTATGTTTTGAGAAATGTTTTCTCTTAGAAAACAATCAACCAGGCTAGGTTGAATGATGCATCCAAAGATCCCGAGAATGATCCGCTTTCTCCAACTCACTGCCTAGTTCTAGTTCTAGTTCTAGTTCTAGTTTTACAAAGTGTAACTAAAAACACTGTAACATTAGTTATTTGTTGTTTTCCAAGAGATCAATAAAAGAGAACGACTATTTCATCTTTTCACCTAAAAACCTAATCAAATCAAAACAATCCATAATATTTACAAAAGTTCTAATAATTAAAACATTCATTTCCTATCCTCTTTACCTAAAAATCCTTAACAAATTAAAACTTTTCATATAGTAATCAAAATCATCTATTATATAAAAGGATTTTTCCAAGATTAGAAAAATATCAACTACCCCCTTTAAAATCCGAAAACTACAAACAACCCCCTAAAAATCTTAAAATTACTAACTTTTCACTAAGATTCAAAATTAGAAACAACCTCTTGATAAATTTAAAATTCCAAATAGGCCCATACAAAACCAAATTTGCCAACAACCCCTAATATTTAAAAATTACAAATAAACCCCTAAAAATCTAAAAATTATAAATAGCACCATAAAATTCAAAATATTATAAACAGCCCCTTATAAAATCCATAAATTATAAACAATCCCTAAAAATAAAAAATACAAAAGTCCTATGAAAAGTTCAAAAATTATAGATAATCCCCTAAAAATTTTATAAACAACTACTTGAAATGTTTACAATTAGTCCATTGAAAGTTTCAAAATTACAAAGGTTCACTTGAAAATTTTACAAACAACCCTTTGAAAATTTTGTAACTAGACCCATGAAAGTTGTGAAAATAGCAAACGCTGCTGAAAAATTTAAAATATTTTAAACAACTCCCTAAAAATTTTACGCATGACCCCTTGAGAGTTTCAAAAATTACAAAACCCCATGAAAAATCTAAAAATTATAAATAGCCCTATGAAAGTTGCAAACATTTCCTTAAGATTCAAAATTATAAACTACCCACTTTAAGATTCATAAATTACCAACAATTCTTAGAAAATTTGTAAATTAAGAACACTTCTCAAAAAGTTTGAAAATTACAAATATCCCTCCTAAAGTTTTATAAACAAACTCTTGAAAATTTGCATGCAGCCCTTTTAATGTTTCAAAATTACAAACATTTCCTTGAAAATTTTACAAACAAATATTTAAAAATTTTACAACTAGCCCCATAAAAGTTGTTAAAATAACAAACATTATGCTAAAAATTTCAAAATATTACAAACATCTCTTCAAAAGTTTATAAACAACCCTCAAAGTCTTCACAATTACAAACACCCCAAAGAATTTGCAAAAGCCTCTTGAAAATTTTAAATTACAAATAATCCTATGAAAATTTTGCAAAGAAACCCCTAAAAATCTTTACAAATACCCCTTGAAAGTTTCAAAATTACAAACAATCCTCAAAACTTTAAAAGAGCACCCCAAAAATTCTAAAATTATAAATGGCTCCACAATTTAACATATTATATTATAATATATCATTGGTGTGGGGAATGCATGAGATTTGAGGGTGTAATGGTTATGGGAAGTCCTATGACCTTTATACTAGGGGTGGTGGAACTAGGGTGAGCAAACAATGGTTCGGTAGGTTTTGACTTTTTGTCAAACCGAACCAACCAAACTAGATTCAAACTCAATGTAATAGTGTCAAATCGGTTCGGTGCGGTTCTGTCGGTTTGGGCTTAGACATGTAGAGTTAGAGAAATTTTAGCTAATAGCAAAGACTATTACTCCTTCAACCTTTCAATCATCTCATATCCCAAACCTAAGAGAAACCTCATCAAATCAACAGATTTACAAACTAAAATCAAACATTTTATCAATTAAGATACTTAAATATATTAGTTTAAATTATCTATTCACCTTGAATGAGCATTAGTTATAGGCAACTATGTTGAAAGTGGTTGGTCGGTTATTTTCATTTCAAATATTTTAGAAATAAACTGAACCGAAGATTTTCTAAAACTCTAATGTAATCAAGGTAATTTAGTCTGCTCAATCAGCTTAATTAGCACCAATTGTGCTCACCCCTAGGTGGAGCTTCCTACTACCCATTTTGTGGACTAGAGGAAATTCCTAATGTCATTCGTGTCCTAATTTGGGAGAACCAAACATGATTATTGATTGAAATCTTAGGACATTGAAATCCCACCATTTTTAGTTTATAAAAATCATGATCTTTTATTTAGATCTGCATAGAAGCAAGCATGAGCCGTGATTCAGAGTTGTTTTGGGGTGGGGGCAAGGCAAAATATATAAATGTGATGATAAAAGAAAGATACTACAAGAAAACCCTACCACTCAAACTAATTATGTTAACCGATTAAAAACTCTATTCTCTTCTTCTAATAACATAGTTAAAAGAGGTACTCATTCTCTCTTCCTTTGAAGCATTTAATGGTTAGTTAATGGATTATTTGTAAGTTAGTCAACAAAGAAATATAATCAATCATCACTCTTATTATATTAGGGTAGCTTAACGTATTCAATTACGTATAAAGTAACACTCTTAAAACTAAGGGTTTTACATCAAAACCACCTTAACTTTATCCCAAATTGATGGTTATTACCTATATTTTTTTGATGTAGATCACATTTACTTGCTAACATATTTGCAATGTCACACCTAATCCAGTTTTTAGCCAAAAAATACACGAAATGACCATTTTACCCTCATCATTTTCTTATTTTTTCTCTCCTTCCTCACAAACCCTAACCCTAACCCTATCCTCCTCTTCTCCCCATCTTCCCTCTCCCTCCTCCCCCAACTTCCCTCCCCCTCTCTCGTCCTCCCTCTTCCTCCCGACCTCCCAGTCTCCCATTCTTTTCCAAATAGGAACTAGGATTAGGGTTAGGGTTTGGGGGAGGTGGTGGTCATGGGTTAGAGTTAGTATTTTGGAGGAGATGGCGGCCATGGGTTAGGATTTTGAGGGAGGTGGTGGCCATGGTTTAGGGTTAGGGTTTGTAGAAGAGGAGGATGGAGGAGACTAGGGTTAGGTTAGGATTTGTGAGGAAGAAGATGGGGGTAAAATAGGAATATCAAATTTTTTCGTGGGTGAACAATAAAAAATGTGTGACATTGCAAACATGTTAGCAAGTAAAGGTGGTTTACATAAAAAAAATTGTAGGTGGTAACCATCAAATTGGGAAAAAGTTAAAAGTGGTTTTGATGTAAATCATATTTACTTGCTAACATATTTGCAATGTCACACCTAATCCAGTTTTAGCCAAAAATACATGAAATGACCATTTTACCCTCACCATTTTCTTATTTTTTCTCCTTCCTCACAAACCCTAACCCTAACCCTATCCTCCTCTTCTCCCCATCTTCCTCTCCTCCTCCCCCAACTTCCTTCCCCCTCTCTCGTCCTCCCTCTTCCTCCCGACCTCCCAGCCTCCCATTCTTTTCCAAATAGGAACTAGGATTAGGGTTAGGTTTGGGGAGGTGGTGGTCATGGGTTAGAGTTAGTATTTTGGAGGAGATGGCCATGGGTTAGGATTTTGAGGGAGGTGGTGGCCATGGTTTAGGGTTAGGGTTTGTAGAAGAGGAGGATGGAGGAGACTAGGGTTAGGTTAGGATTTGTGAGGAAGAAGATGGGGGTAAAATAGGAATATCAAATTTTTTCGTGGGTGAACAATAAAAAATGTGTGACATTGCAAACATGTTAGCAAGTAAAGGTGGTTTACATAAAAAATTGTAGGTGGTAACCATCAAATTGGGAAAAAGTTAAAAGTGGTTTTGATGTAAATCATATTTACTTGCTAACATATTTGCAATGTCACACCTAATCCAGTTTTAGCCAAAAATACATGAAATGACCATTTTACCCTCACCATTTTCTTATTTTTTCTCCTTCCTCACAAACCCTAACCCTAACCCTATCCTCCTCTTCTCCCCATCTTCCTCTCCTCCTCCCCAACTTCCTCCCCTCTCTCGTCCTCCCTCTTCCTCCCGACCTCCCAGCCTCCCATTCTTTTCCAAATAGGAACTAGGATTAGGGTTAGGTTTGGGGAGGTGGTGGTCATGGGTTAGAGTTAGTATTTTGGAGGAGATGGCGCCATGGGTTAGGATTTTGAGGAGGTGGTGGCCATGGTTTAGGGTTAGGGTTTGTAGAAGAGGAGGATGGAGGAGACTAGGGTTAGGTTAGAGTTTGTGAGGAAGAAGATGGGGGTAAAATAGGAATATCAAATTTTTTCGTGGGTGAACAATAAAAAATGTGTGACATTGCAAACATGTTAGCAAGTAAAGGTGGTTTACATAAAAAAAATTGTAGGTGGTAACCATCAAATTGGGAAAAAAGTTAAAAGTGGTTTTGATGTAAATACCCTAAAACTAAAAGCACAATATTAAACTCAAAACATCTAAAATGTGTTTTCAGATAAATGTTGTTTTTCTTACTCGAGGATGTTTTTGTCCATAAAAATAGCATTGTTTCTAGACGCACGATATTTTTATTTTAGCCAAAACATCATGGAAATGGAGAAGATAACATAGTTTCCAGATGCTTCCTAAACTATTTACATAGTTTCCAGATGCTTCCTAAACTATTTACATGCCAAATGGAGCGAAATTGCTAGATTTATCAGACAATTATAAAAGCAGAAAGCTTAAATTTCAGAAAATATTTATAATTACTGTACTCGATGCACCAAAAACTTTGAGGCTGCTAACGAGAGTTAAAGGGTCCTAAAACTAGACGTAATCGGGGTTATAGTTCCATGTTTGCGTAACAAAGGTACTGAAAATGCTAATTTTAAAATTTCAAAGTATTTAAGTCCTGCAAAAGAACAGTGAGGGCATATAAGAACAAGGAGAGTAAATTATAATGTATTTAAGTTCTAATTAGCCAATTGGTCTTGATTATTCTAATTAAATGGCTAAATTAGTAATTGGCATTTTAGTAGGACCCTATTTGCAATTTTTTATTGGGTTTTTCTTTCAGGGGTGATTTTATATGGTATTAATATTGAAGTTGTCCCTATCTGGTTACTTTTCTATTAAAAAAAGTACCAATCTGATTATTTTTCAAAAGGGAAACCTCTTACAGCCGTCCTTATGCCAGCAGACAGTTGTAAGCCTTACACTGGAGAGGCCAAATTATCTATTTGCCCCTATTTATTTCTTATAGGCGCCGTTTGACAAATGGTTAAGTGAGGAGTTAAGAAGACTTCACCCCTTCTTAATTCGCCAAACATAAAAAATCTATAAAATGGTTAAAGTGAGTTAACCCTTTATAATTTGCCAAACGTAAAAAATGTAGAAGGGTTAAGCTAACCCCTCTAGAAGGATTAAAATGAGGGGTTTACTAATACTTCTATTTAGAAGGATTAAGAGTTAACCCTTCTAATTATAAAGAAAATAGTCAAAATCCTTGTTATTTCCAAACATTAAAAATAATCACAATGGCTAAAATAAAACTTATTTAACGGGTTAATAATTTAGTCCTTCGGGTTATCGAATGGGTTAACTATGTTAATCATTCTCCTTAATCTCTCTTCCTTGACCATTTGCCAAATGGGGTCATAAGGTTCAGAACCCTCTGTTTGTGCATGCAGGCGGTTTCAAAAGAATTGAGATTCTTATTTTTCTTATATGTAATAATAATATCAAATTGAGATATTAATGCCATAGTGTTGCCAATTAAAAATATATATATATCATAAACATGTTCCTAGTTAGGGTTGGGCATGGCTAGGCTCTATGCAGGCCCTCACCGCCACTGGGCTCTAAGCCCGGCCTACCCCACCGTCTGGGTCGAGTCACTTTTCTCCTGGATCCCTGCCTGGACTGAGCTAGCCCGGCCCATGGCCTACATGGGTCCACGCCGGGTCCGACCCGCCTAATGGGTTTGTTGCAGTTCACCACCCACCGGCCCACCCACTCCACAAAATTTTCCTTTTCAGTTTTTTTCTTTTCTATCTTTACTTGTATTAATATTTATTAAATTATATCTTTGTTTGAAATTAAATGTCATCTCTTTGTTGTAATAGAAGCATTAATCGTTAATACATTTTAAAGGACTTGCTAACAAAATCTTTATTCAAGAGCACCGAACTTCTAATTGTGACTAGAAAAAAAAAGTTGTATAAAATATCATCTAAGGATGGAAACAAAATATATAGTTGTATCTCTTACACCCGTAAAACCATCTATAGGAAATAGCTATTGCATGAATTGTTTTTCCCTTTAAACATAAATATATCATACGATTACTCATTGGATGCCACTAACAGTGAACTTTTTTCATATTTACTCTACTAAATATTATAATATCTTTATTACTTTATTTGAAAATTTAAAATATATAATGTAAGACATAAAAATGTAACTCAAACTTTGTAATCGAGCTTATTTGTCTCTATTTTCTTGCTAAATCATATTTCCTACAATCGACACGCATAACTAAGTCACAAACATCGAGTCTTTACAGCATAACTAACATTTAAGAGAAAGATTTATAATCTTAATTTGACATGTCTTTGTATGTGCAAATATGCTAATTATTGTGAAAAAGATTCAGTTTTCTTTTTCTAAAAAAAGACACGAGTTACATCTCATTTCACAAAATAAACTTAAATATGTATGAATGATGAGGTTCATCGGTTTTGTCACTAGGCTATCGTTTGCTTGTCATATTAAGTAAAATGGGCTAATTATCAATTTTTCCTAAAATATTATTCATTCAAACACTAAAAGTGTTGCATCTTGCAAGAAACATACAAAATGAGGGACATTATGAAAAATCTCATGAGTTCTGCCAGCCGCAAGCCGAGTTGGTAGCCAAAGACGCCGCATTTTCTTCGGGTTTGGCTCGGAGCTGCGCTGCTCGCGACCGTGATATGAGTCGGCCCATCTATGAGTCAAAATGCAATCAGGCCCATATTATGGATCACCGGCAATCAACCCTATTCCTAGTCATACCAGTAGGGTAATTTAGTCACTAAAAACAGAATCAAGTAGTCAAATTTCATCGTCATCGACAAGGCATATTATAGGGCTATACATTGCACGAGCCCGATATTATATTATACTATAATTCTAGTAAACATCCTAAAAAAGGGCGGCTGTTGACCTCAATAAGACTCATCTACTATCCTCGCTCGATCTCTCTCTCTTTCTATCTCTCTCGAATATCGGTAGGCCGCCGCTACCGCCACCGCCGCCTCCGCCTGGCCGGCGAGTTCCACGCGCGGGTAAATTTCTTTCTTTTTTTGGGTTTTATTTGCATGCCCTAAAATGTAATTTCTTGTTTCCTTTACTCCGTTGTGCCCTTCTCCTCCTCCTACTCTCGCAATCTTATCGGATTTTACCCGACCCGACCCGACCCGAATTAATCATGCGGCTCAGGATTAAGCAACCACAACTCTTAATTCAGTAAATTTCATAAATTCATTGCTTTCTTTCTCTGACGGAGGGATTTACGCTTTCAGAGATCAAATAAAGTTGTGATCTTGCTGCTGCCAATGGCTTGTACTACCATGGCTTTGAACTCTACTATTTTTGGCAAAAAGGTCAGTTTTTTTAAACCCCCTTTGGTTCTTTCTTATCTCCTACGCGTTATAAATTAACTTCCTTTTATAGATTGAGTTAAGCAATCCAGTTGAAGCAAATAAATTTCGAAGGGGAGCTTTGAACAGAACTCTTGCAGTAATGGCACCAACGCAACCTCGGCGATCTCCAGCTTCCACTGGCTCAGTTGGGTTCTTTCTTCTTTGTTTTCTTTCTTTAAAATAATTTGCACCCATCTGATTGGGAGTGTGAATAATGGTTATTTTTGCAATTTTCATTTTTCTAGGTGAAGCATGCTATGACCATGACTGAAAAGATCCTGGCGAGGGCTTCGGAGAGGTCGAGTTTGGAGCCCGGGGACAATGTTTGGGTGAATATTGATGTGTTGATGACCCATGATGTTTGTGGGCCGGGAACAATTGGGATTTTCAAGAAGGAGTTTGGGCAGAATGCTAAGGTCGATGCGTCACTTATATTATGTTGTTGCTTTTGTGGCTTTAAATGTTATAAAACTGATAAGTATCGTGTTTGGAATATGGTAAACTGATATATGGAAAAACTTTTATACCAAAATTTTATGATCGGCAATATAAGTAAATTTCTTCCATTTAGCTAAGGAAATTTCCTCAGTCTCTCTCTTGTTCTCAATGGCGTCCATCCATTTCTGTCTCAGTCTTTCTCTACTTCTCCTTGCTCTATCAATTATGATTGTATCACTTTGCTCATTCACTAGTCAACTTTTGCACATGCCTGAATAATCTAATTTGGTTTTCTATAACGGAGAAATGTTGTATATCCGATGACCTTAATTTGATTAAAATTTGCATCCCTGTATATGATGATCTATCGATTATGATTGTATCACTTTGCTCATTTACTAGTCAACTTTGCACATGCCTGAATAATCTAATTTGGTTTTCTATAATGGAGAAATGTTGTATATCCGATGAACTTAATTTGATTAAAATTTGCATCCCTGTATATGATGATTGTCTATTTCTATGAGTTCGGTTTGGTTGTATTTCCCCACTTAGGTTGTTGAGTGACTTGAGTCCTTCTACTTATTACAGGTTTGGAATCGTGAGAAGATTGTTATCATACCTGATCATTACATTTTTACTAGTGATGAACGTGCTAATCGGAATGTTGATATCTTGAGGGACTTCTGCAATGAACAGAATATTAAGTACTTTTATGACATCAAAGATCTTGGAAATTTCAAGGTATTATCTTCTTTGTTTGTAGTTGATGATTTTAAAAGCATAACTACTAACTAGAGTACCGTTTTAATTCATATACGAGATTGAGCCATCTTACTTTGGTCTATATGATAAACTTCTTTGCATGAGCTTGCAGGCCAATCCAGACTATAAAGGAGTTTGCCATGTTGCTCTTGCCCAAGAAGGGCACTGCAGACCTGGGGAGGTGAATATTATTTATAAGCATTTACATACTATTAAAGTTATTTTATTTGTTCTGTTAGCTTATTCCAAAATCTATCTATGTGTGCGTAGGTTTTGCTTGGCACAGATTCCCACACCTGTAATGCTGGAGCATTTGGCCAATTTGCTACTGGTATTGGTAATACTGATGCAGGTTTCGTCATGGGCACGGGGAAACTTCTACTCAAGGTAAGTGCGTAGCTATGACATACACTTAATATACTGAACTTTTGTCAGGGATTTTTTTATTATGTTGATTGCAGTGTCAGAAACAGGTGTCATCATTGTTGTCTTTGAATCTCTTTCTCATCTAAATGGGGCTGTTGTTGGAGCATGGAGCTCTATGAAAAATTTCACAAATTTAGTAACCCGGCTGTCAACCTGATATCATCCCTCTCTTACATATTTCTTGCAAAAGAAACTATGAAAAAGTCTTGGAAATATATTTTCCTATAAGGGACTCGGGATTGCATTCAGCGAGGCATTGATAAAGCCAAGAGCCAAAAAGAATTCATTCCCATTCATAAAGGATATATATTTATTTGAAATGAGCCATCTGTCTGTGGAAAGTTATCTGCACGGCTTGGTTACTGATTTCATCTTATACTAAGATTTGCCGACCAATATTTTATTCACAAACAATTTTTATTTAAAAGTCCTTGCCTGTTCCCTTTCTATGTTTGAACTCTTTGGCTCACATGTGGCCTACCTAAACGCGTGTTTAGCCTACATTTGTGCTACTTGCAATTTGCACATTAGATATTTATATCGAACCAAAGGTTTGTTGACCAGATTCTGTCATCCCAGGAGGGAATGAATTTTACAATATTTGAATAGCAATAGATATTAGTAGAAAACCAGTTAATGGATGCTTGTTGCCACTATTCCTATTTAGCTGCCTTTGCTCTGTCTCTTCTGGACATCCTACAACCAAGTTTGTTTCATGGTTTATATGGTGTGCTGATTTAGGGCTATGATTTGTTGCTATGTCTGTTGATGATGTTATATCATACCTTGGCCTATTTCATATTTTATAATTCATGTTCTATGCACATACATTTAAAATTTCCATGTCAGCGTTGTAGTTATATCCAATGTTTTAAAAGCGGTTTGGGCCCCTGCCTAGGACTAGATGGTACTTTGGCTGCCCGCTTAGGTGTTGGGGGTGCCCAGTGAATAGGGCCGCTTATGCGGACTACACCACCCATGTCATGATCATGATTTCCTCCGCTGCCGCCTCCACGTCCTCCAATCTCCTCTCGTCTCCTCCATCGACTCTGAACACTTCCACCTCTTCCAGCCTTCAGCAAGACCTTCTCCACCTCCAGTTAAACAAAAAAGAAATCCTCCTTGGCCCTGCCTAGGCACTAGGCACCAGGTGCCATGTCGGTGCCTAGAGGCGCCTAGCGCTTTCGTAACATTGGTTATATCCAAGTTTTTTAACCCGTATTTCAATCTATCTGTGAACTTCTCTGCAAAGTATTTTGACAATTGAAATATGCACATGCAGTATATCTATTAGAACTATACACAAAGTGTTTATTTAGAATATGATTAATCTTCCTGAGGAACTGAACAATCGAATAAGCACTTCATACATTTGTGAAAGTTAACCTACCAGACTAAAAGCAACATGCATTTTGGTTGGATATTCTGATATTGGTATTCAAACGCCATCTATGATAAGGCTAAATTAATTTTTTAGAAGTGTTCTCTTATGTAATAAATCTCTCATGCAGTTATCAATTGTATTTAGTTGCCATTTCTGGTCTTCAAAATTGCAGGTTCCCCTACTTTGAGATTTATACTGGATGGAGAAATGCCTGATTATTTGCTTGCCAAGGATTTGATTTTGCAGGTTAGTTTGGTGGATTTTGTATCGTATTCTGTTACTTTCTGCAGTTAGTCTTTAAAATTTTACTTTAGGATATGTTTTCTACAGCCAGTAATTTATCTAAGGGTCTTGACAATATAGCGTACCAACCTTTTCCATGTAGATTATTGGTGAAATAACTGTTGCTGGTGCAACATACAAATCCATGGAGTTCATTGGCTCTACTGTTGAAAATTTAAGTGTAAGTGGAATATACTAATCTTACCTTTAGAACTGTGTTAAAGTCGCCAATTGATGTATTACTTTATGCTTGAAAGATGGAAGAGCGAATGACCTTGTGCAACATGGTTGTGGAAGCGGGAGGTAAAAATGGAGTTGTTCCTGCAGACGCAACTACACTCAAGTACCTTGAGGTATGGAGTTGCCCTTACTTCTGTTACACTTTCTTTTGTTGCATGCTGATTGTTGCTTATATATTTTCTAGTATGTTTTGATATTATTTTCCTGACGCTTAACTTTTATTGTGCAGGATAAGACATCCATGACTTATGAACCAGTTTACAGTGATCAGGATGCCAGGTAACTGTTATTTTGATTTTGCATTTGCGCATTCCATATCACTGCTTGGACTTCCTAATTTATCTAATAAAAGATGTTATTCCTAGTAGTGTTGTATCAAGGTGACTACATTTTGGTTTTCCTTGTGATGAAAGGATCATCTTGACAATCTTTTGACCATTATGGGAAATTATCTCACCTGCCAACCATATTATAGTGTGCTTTTGTTGTCGAAGTCTTTTGGCCTCTTAGGCTTTTGGACAAGTTTAAAGGTACCTATTATCACATGTTTATGGAATTTAGCCTTGACAGGCACAAAATAAATCAGAAAGCAGCTCACCAATGAAACAATTTTAGGTACCTTCAAATAAGAATAAACGATACCGTTCTTTACATTTCAATAACTTTGTCTGAGACAATTACAATAACGGAAATGTGTTATAAAGCAAATAAAGTTTTTATGAGCAATTGAAAATTCTATATTTGCAGATAGAGCCTCCTTCAACCCTTGTTTTACTGAACCTTTTTTTGTTGTTGTTGTTGTTTTTGTTTTTTGGGGTGGTTTAGGGTTTTGGGGTGTGGGTTTGCTAATTTAGAAATTTTCCTTTTCTGATATCTCTATCTTTTGGCTTCTGCTGCATTCCTTCTTTCTTTATCTTTACCTATAGATTTTGGGTTTATATTTCTTTTATCTACAAATCTCTGTGGTGTTATGCTTAGAAGCATAATCCAGAACCACTGTTTATTTTAATTCTCACTAATATTCTATAGAACATTATCTTGCTATTATTCCAGGAGTGTAGTTGACAGAACAATTTTTGTCACAAAACTGTGAAAAATAAAATAAAATGAAAGGCCGAAGTCTAAACACCGCAAAGAGAAATCAAGCAAAAGAGATTGGTTTTGACAAAATCCTTTCACCCCATTTTAGAAACATGGTTTACATGTCCTTGATGACAAATCTATTTCCTGCCTAATGTTTTGGCTCTTTTGGTTGTCGCCAACATTTCTGAATTGGGGAGAACATTCAGTTTACTTGGTCAATAGGTCTTAAAGATGTATACATAATGCAGTTTTCTAGGATATGGTATATGTTGTAGTTTCTTTTAATTTTTTGATAATGGATTGCATCAATAAAATTTTTAGCTGTGGCATTATGTATTATACATCTACCATATGGGGTGAAAGGATTTCACAAAACCATGTCTCTTTTGAGCGATATATCCTCGACATGCCTAATATATCACGCCATATGTTGGCTGATACATCCTTTTATATGGTTTGTCACAAGATAGTTATGCAAAGTTTCTTTTATGTTTTTAGCAAAACTCTAGCCATGTGAAGTTTTTAGCAAAATCCTAGTTGGCTATTTTCTAAGTTTCTACTATTGGTAGTGATCCTAAACATATATTATTTACATTTTGTATACTTAAAATTTCATTAAGTATGTTTAGATTACATTTTAGGACATAATATTATATTTTCACATCATCCAACATGTCACTTTGATATTTACTGCATATCTCGATATTTTCCGATATCCTAATCTGATTTGGATTTTGGCCGTCTGATATTTCCTCAATATCCGATATTTAAAACCTAGGCAGCCTGATTCCCAACCAAAAAGGGAAATTGATATTATAAGTTGAGGGCTTTGAGGCTTGCTCCATTGATATTTAAAGATTGTCCTCTTTCTTGTTTCCAACATTGTCTTATAGGGGAGATGTCTAAGCCAGCATTGACTGTCTGTTGGATTCTTTTCCAACCCAAGCAACATATACTTATGAAACTGACTTTCACAAGATGCTAGAATTATATGTGCATGCATCCTTTTACATCTTTGGAGCAATCTTGGAACTTCTTCCCTGCTTGACTTCTGATGACATATCTTGATTGAAAATAAATGGTCTAACCAAATAGTTGCACGCTTTTTAATAGATTTTTGGTTCTTGTATGTTATTGTATTTGTTGTCCTTCATCATTTTTTTCTATAAAATATCATCTCCCTTAATCTATGTTCTAGTGATGAGCTATCTTCTTGTGCTTTAGATTTATTCGTGATTACAAGTTTGACGTCTCCAAGTTGGAACCATTGGTTGCAAAGGTGTGGAAGATATCACTACTATTTAATCATTTCTTGGGTCTATTTTCAGTGATAAATAATTGCTTTCTGTGATTGCTCCCATGTAGAAAGCTCTTAATACTTTCTATGTTGTTTCAGCCGCATTCTCCTGATAATCGTGCTTTAGCAAGAGAATGCAAAGACGTGAAAATTGATAGAGTATATATAGGCTCATGTACTGGTGGGAAGACTGAGGATTTTCTTGCTGCTGCAAGGGTTTTTCTAGCTTCGGTAAGTTCTGGATCTGGAGATTGTGTATTGGTAACATTGCAGGATCAGTATAGTTTAATTGTTGAGGTTTATCTTTCAATTATAGTACTAAAGCTGTTTCAAGATAAAATTCTAATTTATGCACCAAGATACGTAGATGCTAATGATATACTATGTAAAAATTTGTCAACCTACGATCTTAGTATTTCGTGTTGGAACATGAAATCACCCTTGACATGTAATGGTGTTCAATTTCGTAAGATAATAGACCAGCAAACAAATGTTCCACCCCTTTTTTTTTTAAACCATTCCACGCCTTTTAGATTGGCAATGTGACATGGTATAGTATCTAATAAACCGATTGAATCTTCTTCTGGTTGTAAATATCAAATTCTACCTAGTTGTACTAAAAAAGATTATTTTGTCTGTCCTGAATCAAAATCTGATATCCTTTGGATGTAATAATATTTCAATATCAAGAACGCAGGTAAGGTTGTAGGTCAGTTTTCGGAGGTTCCTCAAGATGTTAATAAATTGGAGTGCCGAAAAGAGCCCTTTCAGCTAGCCTATTAATTAAGGAAGAAAGCTTATTGATGTGAATAAGTGAATGAAATAATATAGAATTCCTTGAGCAAGAGAAAGCCGTGATTCAGGCATGAAATGTTTGATTCGGAGAAAATCAATTATCTAAATGCCAACGGATGTAATCATTTTTGAGTCATAGATAATGTCCTGAAGACGACTTACAAGCATAACACGATAAATTGTTTCACTTAATTGGTGGTTAAAAATTTCTGGAGGAGGCTTGACATCCTTAAGGAGTGAAAGCTAGACAGGTTTAATGCATAGAATGTATGAAAACTTTTCCGATGTTTAGAGTAATTGGTTTTCATAATTCATATATAGTTTACTTTATGAAAATCTTGTTTGTGATTTTTATTCATCTGCTTCTGTTCTCTTTAAATGATGTGCAATCAGTTTAAGTTGAACATTATTTAGTTATGGTCTTTTTTTCTTCTAGAAATATACGCTGAGATATAATTTCTCATGGTTTATTCAGTTCTAAATTTGCAATGATGTCATGCAGTGAAAATGATATCACTAGTTATAATGCAGTAACCTATTATTCTTTTCAGATAGGATCACCATCCAGTTTTTCCTTAATTAACATGGCCTTATTAACCTATAAGTTTGATTTAGGCAAATTCTAATCTATCTTATAATATACTTTTAAGCAGGGGAAAAAGGTGAAAGTTCCCACTTTTCTTGTGCCTGCCACACAAAAGGTAGCATATTTTTCCCCAATTATTAAAGTTGACATATAATAGATAAGCGAGAAGCTCACTGAGCTGTTACGGTTTATTCTTGTTGAAGGTTTGATGGATATATATGCACTCCCAGTTCCAGGTTCTGGGGCAAGACTTGCTCTCAAATATTTGAAGAAGCTGGTTGTGATACTCCCACAAGTCCTAGTTGTGGAGCTTGTTTGGCGGGCCCCAGACACTTATGCCCGAATGAACGAACCTCAGGTAAGCTATTTTAGTGTAAGAAGATGATGATAGATAGTCTTAGGGTTATTATACAGCTTATGTGGGGCTTGTTGGTTGCTCTTGTCTATGAAATGTTGGACAATAGTAAAAACTAGCATGATTATATACTGAGTCTACACGTGTCTAAGAGCATGTTGGCAAGTGGTCAAAGTGGCTTATAGGTCACCAAAGTGTATTATAAGCCACTTTGAGATGTTTGGCAAGTGGCTTATTTTGGTTTATAATCCACCAAAAAATAAGATGGGGTTGTGGATTAGAAGCCACAAGGTTTGACCAAATAAAAGACATATCTGCCCCTCATCATTTTGCAAAATTCCAAGCCCTAAGTTTTTGGTAAATTTAAGACTGTCATTTTTCGTCATTTTGACAACAATGATGGGTTATAAACTTAGAATCCACTCGTTCACCAAACACTTTGCTATTAAAAAATAGATTATAAAAAATTTACCAAACACTGTGAATCATAATCCACTTAATCCAAGTGGATTATAATCCAAAGCCCAAACATGCTCTAACACTAAATTTTAAGTCTGTCCAAATCAATACAAATGGAACACTGAATCAGCATCAAGGGTAAAGTACACAGATGTCCACTAAACTTTGAGGTGTTTTTCACACTCCTCTCCGTGCAAACTTTAATATCAGAAAACCCTCCTGAAGTTTCAAAATTATACTAGACCCCCCCCCTGAATTATTGGAAATTGTCATAGATGGTGTTAACATGAAGGGTAAAATTTCTGGACTACTGACTACCATATACATAAAGGTTAAAATGTCCAAAACATCTCTCGTGCTTCAGACGACAACTTAAAGTCACTGTCTTCAGTCATGATATTTTAGTGAAACAAGTTCAGGAGGTTTTAGGTGGAAAACACCCAAAGTTCAGGGGGGGCTTCTGTGAAATTTACCCTTAAATCAATCCAATCTTACCTTTAAAATTGGCGTGGGGTCACATGTAGAATCCTTCCTCCCTGTATATTTTTCTACAGAGAGCCCTCTGTATGACCTTTTCTATGTAATTATCTGCAGGGAGCCCTCTATATGATTTTCCCCTGAATCAAACAAAAGCTAATACAACGAATATGTTTTGGTTTCTATTGTGCAGGTTTGTGTCTCGACGACAAATAGGAACTTTCATGGAAGGATGGGGCATAAAGAAGGACAAATATATTTGGCTTCACCATATACAGCTGCAGCATCGGCGCTGACAGGCTACGTTACAGACCCAAGAGAGTTTTTGCAGTAGAAGAAAAAAGCTAATTTACCGGAGCCTGCCTTCTTGTGTGTCTTTATGATGTATTTATAGGGTTATCTCCTCTTAAAAGAAGTGTGATCCAATTATATGGAGATATTCTAAGATTAACACCCGGACGTATTTGCTTGGTGGGGGTCTCTTAATAAGAATAAATGAGATGAAAAAAGAGGATGTTAGGAGATAGCTTGTGAGGCAAGGTGGTGTCTTGGAGGGATTATTTAAGGACTCAAGACTGTTGGCTAGAATTTTATATTTCTTTCTCCATTTACGGTGACGCCAGTGTAATATTTAGATTTATTAGCCAGATGGATTGGTGTGTATTTGTTTGTATGGTTTGGTCAAATATATGTAGGATTGTTAAGGAAATCAATTGTGGTTACGTGTTTTTCCTTTTTTTTTAAATTTTTTTATTTGGGTACTAAGACTAGTTGATGACGTCTAAAGTAACGGCTAAATTTCAACAAAACCCTCAAAACTTTGGAGGCATTTGTCACGTAACAACCTTGGATTGGATTTTTTGGGGCGTCTCACCAAATACTACTGAACTTTCAAATTTAGCTATAGGACGCCCCAATAGAGATAATGGATCCCCAAATGGTGATAATGGATCAATAAGCTAGACAATCAAAATAATGGCTAGCTTAAGCATCGGAAGATTAGATTTCCACCTACCCAAGTTACTAACTTATGCATCCGAAGGTCATTGGGGTATCTCGGTGCTTTCTAACCGTGCGTTAATGGTTTCAGGGAGGGCTTAATCACAACAATCTCAATTCCAACAATCTCCTCCCAACTGTTTTGAATCGAAACAATGTTCTCACATTTTTTAGAATTACTAGTTAGGAGGGCATGAGTAATGCACGTGCTTGCTGTAGTGTAGACTTTGATGAACCAGTGTATATATACTTGTAGAACTGATTTTGATGATCCGATAAGATTTTAAACCTGTTGTGTAGTATAGATTTTGTTCCCTCAGAACATTAAAATGGAAGAGAGACTGTAAGAATCACAAAGTTTTTACATATTTCATTAAGAATATGTTGTCGACTTTCTTATGATTTAATTTTTTAATAAGTAGCATATGTTTCTTTTCTATCTAAATTTTGCTCTATTACATAATTGATGGACTCTTGCATTTTTATCTAATTTATTGTTTATCTGTGTCATCAACTTTTACAATGAGATTAGCTTGTTAGTTGTTAGTTCTAGTTGTGTTTCTAGAAACTTGTTAGTTGGAGTATCGATGACAATAAAAATCCAAAGACCAAATAAACATACCGAGGGAAAATAAATAACTTAATCTAGTCGATCTTCCCCTTTTTTTTTTGATGGAGAAACATGTCATTCATTAATAATTAGCAGATAAATCTTGAAGTACAAAATTCTATAAGTATATAGGAATAGAGCTCTCCATACTTGATCGTTCATTGATCTAGCTCCTAACTGAGCAAGAGAATGAGCCACACAATTGGCTTCTCTCCTCGTATAAGCGAAGCTACAAAAGACAAATTCTCTATTGAGTAACTTAATATCATCGACAATGGACCCAAATGGCGCAAGAGAAAAGGAATTTGACTTGAGAGCAACAATTGCCGTAGAACAATCCGACACAACTTCAAGTTTCCTTATTTGAATATCCAAATATCAAACCCAAGCTATCCTAAGTTTATTAACAATTAGCTAATGGAGTCAACTAATGCTAATGTGGGTTGTTATTCTTCCTCCAGCTCAAAGCCTAGAGGGGATAAGACCAAATCAACTGCAACATAGCAAGCTGTTGCATTTCACAAGAATCCTGCAGAGAACAGTGAGGTCAACTTGAGCTTGACATTCGGCCCTCCTAAAAATAATTGACAGGCTTAGGGTCAGTCTTGCTCTTGGGTTGGGTCTCGGGTTCAAAACCATGCACATATAGAGCCCAAGATTTTCCTAGAGTGTAGGACTACTCAAACCGCTCTTTGATGGTAGGGGCCCAAGGAATTATAGGTAATTAAAATTATAAGCATGATCTGTTTATTCTCGTAATTGATAAGCATCATGGATGTATTGCGTACCTAGACAAGCAATAGCATTTCAAAAGTTTATTAATCACAAGTGACAGGATCGAGGATTGATTTAGCTTTCACATTTTATGACGCAATTATTTTATTTTCAAACTAAAAGCTTCCCAAGACATGTTATTTTTCTATGAGCAAAATTTAATGAAGATTGCCTTAGACTTATATTAAAAATATTTCCTAGGCATGCTTTTAAATAGGGTCAATTAGTCCTATTTGTGCGGCTAGACTCACTGGGTGAACTCTTTTGACTATTTTAAGAGCCAAGAAAAGTTCACTCAGAGGGGTGCGTTTGCACTTGGGCAATAGTATACGCATCTATCTGCACTAGTAGAGCTGCAAGGGGCCGGTATTTTAGTACAAGGGTCTATCTGCAGTTAACCCTTTTAAATATATCTTCTATATATAGGAGAATTTAACACTAGATCAATAAGTAAATGTGAACAATAAGAGATTAAGGGACGTAAACTTGTAAATGTCAGGATGTAGATTTTTTTGGTCTAAGTTATTTTTACGCTGATGCTGGGATGAGTTTATTACAGTAATGGAAAGTTAATATAATCCATGCTAATATACACTTCAAGAATCTATTATTACTTATTAAAGGAAGTTCGCGTTTTGGATCAATTTTTTGGTTGTATATATACCCTTTGGTGGTCACAATTTTAAGAGATTCCATCTCAAGTTCGGGCTATGCGATTGGTTAAAGCACTAAGATTGCAGGCCAAAAGGATGGGGAATATGTGAAATTATCTTAGGTTGGAATGGTTAGTCAATTGTTCCATGCAGTTAACAGTATATTAATGCTCTTATAAATGAATAAATGATGATTATAATTATATTTGTGAAAGCTTTTCTTCAAGTTTCTGAATCTTATTATTATTGTTATCCATTTTAATGGTATCTTCAAATTTAATATGTACCTTACTAACTTTTATGATCGTCAATGGCATTCAGGACCATCATGATGAAACTAAAATTTCGTGAGGTAAAGTTTATTTCCACTTTGAATTTTCACGCTGTTATGCAATTTTTATTGTGGCATCATGTTATTTCTCTATTCTTTGAAGACCTACAAATATGTACACCTTTTATGTAATAGGTATTACCAATAATTTTTATATTATGCACAAATATATCTTTACACACGCATTATGCATACGAGTATATTAGTAGTTGAACATATATATGTTGCATAATTCATTTACTGTCGGGTTTAGCAATAATGATAGAATGATCCAAAGTTTTTAGTTCAAACATAAAATAGTCTCTAACTTCCTCAAAATGTATAAAGTGCCCCTCTTTCAGCGTAAAAAGATATTCCTAGTGTAACTATTTAAGAACAAAAGCATATTTCAATCAACATATTATTCACCTTGTATCTAAAAATTACTTCCATTGTAATTAGATTAAAATCTTAGAGGACTTGGTAGGAAAATAGTAGTAGACAATAATGACTGAACTTCAGTAACAATATGGAACAAAAATGTGTATGATATTAGAAAAGAATTTTTTATGCTTCAAATCATGCCACAGAAAATAAAAAGGAAAAACATATATTGTTTCAACACATGATATCAATATAGCCCATATAATATTAATATAATACAAAATATATATACATGCTAAAATAATACATATGCATCTTGAGGCTAACTTTAGCTTTAGCAGATTTTGCACTAGGTAACTATCATACGATTCTAATCTACGAGCTGAGATTCTCTACAACCTTGAGTGTATGAAAAAAATACCCATCTAACATCACAATTCTTGCAATAATTCAATTGAGCAGTATAATTAAAACCCTTAATTAATTGTTATCAAAACCCTCACCTAAACAGAAATCAAAATCACTAATTCTCAACTTGTGAACTACAACATCACCTAAGACAGTATTTGGTTAAAATTATGAAAAAAACTTTTTGAATATGATATACCTTGCCAACTATAGATGTAAAATTTGCATGTAAACCCTTTCAAAGATCAACAAAATAGCAAATCCCTAATTCATAAAATTGAATAAAGAAATCTGTTAAATAGAGAAAAAGAAAATAGAAACCCTAGGTTTGATCATTGAATATATATATATATATATATATATATATATATATATATATATATATATATATATATATATATATATATATATATATATATATATATATATATATATATATATATATATATATATATATATATATAGGATTTGAGGTTGAGGAGGAGGAGTCGATTGAGGATGCTGGAGAGAAGTCGATGATGGGTAGAGCGGCGTCGGATGAGTGGGAGGGCGGTGTGCCGCTGGAGGAGTTGGATGGCAGAGTGGCGCCGGACGTTGAAGAAGTGGAGGTGGAGGGGATGAGTCTGGGTTTTCTATCACCAGCAAAACCCTGGAGCAGTTGAGATGGTGGAGAGAAATAATCAGCTTTTGGTTTTGGTTTGTTAAAGTCTAGGCGCGAACAAAAGCGCATCTGTTTATGAAATCCACTAATGAAACCATCTTCGTAGCCTAGCGTAAAAATTTCACTGTAAGATAAAATCAAGCCCAACACTTTGGCATTACCTATAGACTTGGCCCAACCTCTTGACGGTTCTAGCAGTCCAAAACCATCCCCGTCGGTATCAAAGGGGATGGTGTGTGATCAAAATTGTCTCCCTTAACTTGGATGCGGGTAAAAACATCTAATTAATATAGATAATTTAGATCCATAAATTTATCCTTAGGATAAGGTTTTATTTTTTAAGGGGTTCATGGCTTCCAATAGACTCAAGAGTCCATTGTTAATTACCCTCCTCGAGGAGGCACCGTCGATTAAGAGTCAACAAAATATCAAAGAGAACTCATAGCAGATATAATTTTACATGGCTTAACCAAGGGCATACCCCCAGTATACAATTTGGAAAGAAACTTAAACCATGCATGCTTCCAGCAGGACATACAGAGATGGATGTTGATTTGAGTGGATGTTGATTTGTTTGGGATTTGATTTGATTTGGAATCCAGTTTAGTGACATGGAGGTTGATTTGATTTGTTTTTAGTTTAGCGACTTCTCGGTCATTTGATTTGGATTTTTAGTTTAAATGACATTTCGGTCAATATTGATTTGGTTTTTAGTTTAGCGACATCTTGGTCATTCACTACAACAAAGGTTGTAAATTATGATACATTCGTTGTCTCTACGCGACACATTTTTGTGTTGCACAAATAGAGCGCGACACATGCCAAAAGTGCGGTTAGAGCATGTGTGGAGAGCGTCTTTCTACACATGTGCGAATATGTCACAAAGTCACAACATATATATATGTCGAGCATGGTAACACATACAAGTGTCACAAAACTCATGACATATATACATGTCAAGAGTGGTGACACATAGTTGTGTCTAGACCATTACAAATATAAAGAGTATCATCATTCAACACTATAACTTCCCAGAAGGTCACCCGTCCTAGGATTATTCTCACCAAAGCACACTTAACTATGGAGCTTTTTAGCTTATACACTATCATAAATATTTAATCATCATTATAATTAAAATCTAAGATTTATTATTTAAACCCATTAATAGATCTTCTCACAATTCATATTGGACTATTAGCCTTTTATAATTATATTTAATTGTATATCTAATGACACAAATATGTGTCGATTTGTTACACTTTTATTTGTCACTATTGTTTAATATTTTGCAAATAAAATGACACTTTTATATGTGTCATAAAATAAGTGTGGATAAATACAACTTTTGTTGTAGTGATTTGACTTTGATTTGGATTTTAGTTTAAATGACATTTCGGTCAATTTTGATTTATCTTTTTAGTTTAGCGACATCTCGGTCATTTGATTTGGATTTTTAGTTTAAATGACATTTCGTCAATTTTGATTTGTTTTAGTTTAGGACTTCTTGGTCATTTGATTTGGATTTTAGTTTAAATGACATTTCGTCAATTTTGATTTGTTTTAGTTTAGCGACTTCTCACTCATTTAATTTGAATTGGATTTTGATTTTGACTGTAGTTTAACGACATTTCGATCATTTGATTTTGATTTGAATTGGGCTTGGATTTGGACTGTAGTTTAACGACATTTCAGTCATTTAATTTAAACTTGTTTTGGGTTTTGAATTTGATTTTGGATTTTAGTTTAACGACATCTCAGTCGTTTGAATTGAACTTAGAGTTGAACTTGGATTTTGATCAATTTGATTTTGGGTGAATTTATATTTTAGTTTACGGACTTGGCGGTCCATTTTGATTTGAATATTTGTGAATTTTGTGATAGTTAGAACTCTAGTAGTTTCTGCATACTTTTTGCACTTTAAGTTGATTTGCAATTTTGTTGGACTTATGAATTTCATAAGTTTGGGGTTCTTTTTGCAATTTTAACATATTTTGAGCTTATCTCTTGTAATTTTGTAGGAACTTGAATTTTTAGGAATTATGAAGGGGGGCGAACTGTAATTTTTTAAAGCTTTGGGACTGAACTATAATTTCATGATTTTAGGGGGGGGGGGTAAACTGCAAATTTTAGAAGTTTGAGGACTAATTTTCTAATTATTTTAGCATTCAAGGACTGGTTTGAAACTTTTCCACATTTAAGGAATTGATTGAAATTGATCAGGTTTTGGACTTTGTCTTGATTTGGATTTGGAGTTCCTGGGGGTTGAATTGTACTTTTAGAACTTCTCTCGGATGATTTGCAATTTTATAAAGTTTGAGAGTTGATTTGGATTTGTTCAAATTTTGGTTTTATTTGCAATCTTAAGATGCGGAAGGACTATTTTGTGAATCATTTAGGATTTAGGAGCTGGTTCGGGATTCATTTTATAAGTTAAGGGCTGGTTTGTAATTAGAAATATTTTGTGATCTTGTTTATAATTTGTAGGTGAAGGAAACAGGTCCGGATCAAAGTAGAACAGATTTAACATTTCTAGAGCATGATTCATAATATTTTCTTTGTTGGAGTTTTTTGTCAGAACATATATATGAGTTTGTTTTACTATCAGATTCTTATATGTCTTTAAATTTTTATTACAACTGCATACATTCTCATTGTCATTAAGCAAGCCTCCGAGGTTATGTACAGTTAGTTTTGTTGCTCCTTTGTGTTATTTTCATTTTTTTATTTGTATATGTGCATTGGGCCTCCATTCCAAAATTCGGCAGATGATGAGTAGAAGTTGTTTTTCAAGATCGCCACGGCAAAGAAGGACCATAGGTCAAACTCGAAGTTGAGATCGCTCACACCGCGAGGACCGTAGGTTGGAGTCTATCCAAGACTGCCGCCGCGAGGACCATAGGTCAAACTCGAAGTTGAGATCGCTCACACCGCGAGGACCGTAGGTTGGAGTCTATCCAAGACTGCCTGCCGGCCGCGAGGACCATAGGTCGAAGTCTATTTATTGTATAATTAGTTTATTTTTGTTTGTTATAGATTGATTTCCTCCTCGGCTTTGTATTTAAATTCCAGCATTCCAGATTTCCCTTGCTGACTTTATCCTCGTGAAAAGATCATATAACCGGTCTGAAAGTGTGTTCAGAATGTGACCGCGACACAACACTTCATCTTCCTCCCGTTTCGCCTTTTGCTTCTTGATTTCTTCTATCTCGTCCTCGTGAGGTTGTTTCCGCCTCGCACTTGGTTTTGGATCTTTTATAGGCTGCAGGTTGGGGTTGAGGATGTAGGAAATCTTTAATACTGTAAGAAGGAACATCATCTTGTCTTGCCAGCGCGAGAAGTTATTCCCGTCGAATAGGTCCAGTTTGACCATGTCTTGATTCATCACCTTGATTGACTCCGACTCCATTGTAGCAGATAATAATTCTTTAAAATTGTTAGTAAAATAATGAAGGAGATAATTTCTGAGGCGTGAAACACTTTCTTTAAAGAATTATTTGCCCCACTTGATATTCAAATTTGCTTCGGGTTAATGCAAATATTCTTCCCAGGATACAACAAAAATTTGAAAATTCCAAAGAAGCAACTGAATTTTCCAAAGAACTCTTTGTGAAACAAGTTTGTAGTATTGCAGATGTTTTTGAGAGAAACGTTTTTTAAGAATGAAGTTATTTTCAAATGTTTGAAATCATAGGCTATTTATAGATTTGAAAAGGTGTTTCCAACAGTCACAACTTTTCAAAGCACCCTTTGGAATAAACAGCCACTTTTCAACAGCCTTCTTCCAATAGTCACTTGCCTATTGATATTTAATAATTCGAAATTTTAAAATAACAATAAACAAAATAATATATTCAAAAATATATATATATAGTAAAAAGTTATAATATTTTAGCGACAATGCAAGCGCTGCAAAGTGCTAAGTCGCCTAATAATCGCTCAAAATCGCAAGATTATTCGCTACAAGACGCTGGTTTAGAGGTCTATACTTTGGCCCATTTATCAAAGCCCAATAAACATTTAATGCTTTTAAACCTCTAAAAGAATGCTCAAGTATCCGATGTGAGACTATATTGTTTTTACAAACAAAATACTAACATTGCATGCAGAAGCGACAGATTTGTTTGGGTTGGATAGTGGCAGTGTTCTTGCTTCGATGTCTTTGGCATGATTTTGCACCTTGAAGGCGGTGAAGTCCAGCGATGCGTTGGGCTTTGGCAGTGGTGAAAACTTGGGCATTAATGTAGCAAAAGTGACTCTTGCAGCGGTAGAGCCTGCGATGGCAAGAATCCATCCATGGATATTGATGACTCCATTAGCTTTTCTCCTCATCCTCATTGTGTTCTCATGGAGAAAAATAAAACAAAAGAATGGCCAGGATCAAGTAGGGAGAAGCAATTATTAAGCAGATAGTTCATTACCTTTAGTTTTGCTTTAGGTTCTTTGTGTGCTTAGCTTCGTCAACAGGAGTTAATAACCTTGTTGTTGTGGGTCTTGGGCGCAGATTACATTGGTTGCTCTCTCAGGATGATGATGGTCCTCCTCCTTCTCCTTTTTTATTTTTTATTTTTTTTTATTTTTTTGTAAGATATAGAGGGGATGAAGGTATAGAAGAGAGTGAGGAGATAGAAGTGGATGCAGTTGAGATTTTAGTGGGGAGTTAGAGAGAGATACGTGGGCTTGAGGGGAGTTGAGAGATTAATATTTGTGTTCATATCTTACAGAATTTATGCTAAGGGTGTATTTATGCTAGAAATATTCATATCCTAAGGGTGAATTTATATCCTAAGGGTGAATTTATGCTCTCACCGGTGGACCTTTCCAGAATTTGGGTTCATGTTGTCAAGTTAGCTAAATGCTTGCACATCATTCAAATTTTGCATTTAAATACGAACAAAATGTGTTAATTGATTTGATTGAATTTTTTTATTTTCATTTGTTATTATTTTATTTTTATTTTGTTGGATATATACAAACTTTACACATATATACGTTTGTTCAAAACTTTATATTTATTTTCTTTAACAAAAAATTATATCAACAGATGGTTTTGAACCGCACCACCAAACCATTCCGATATACCTATAATGTTGTGGTGTCTTAAGGCAAAAACCCCTAATCAAGATAAGGTGAGGGATTTCATCACCCTTTCCTTAGCCCACAAATAACTAATTCCTAACTACACAAACACAAGCCTTCTAAAACTCATTAGACGTTGGCCCCTACGGATTTAAGCTCATTAAGGAACAATGAATCATTAAGTGAACACGTTTAAGTTTACTTGACTCCTTTGGTGTCTAAGGCAAGGTTTAGGGGTTGCGTAAGGTGCTCAGATAGTCCTTGACCTCACTCTAGTACTATCTTTACCGGTTAACTGACCAAGTAAACTCTAGTCTTTTCATTCAAGGATTTTTTAAGATAGGAACAGGTCTAGTTGAGTTTAGGCTTAACCCTAGAATTAAGGATGATTGTTTTAAGTGGTTGATCTTGATTTATTTAGTTAGGTTTTTTATTTTTCTTCTCTCTTACTAATCGTTTAGATCTTTTAGTTTTTCCATTTTTATAAAAGAATATATATAAAAAAGAAAAATTTAATTAACATTTGTTTTTCTTGTTAGATCTTTTTCTTAATTTTTTGATATAAAAATTACAAAAGAGTTTTCATTAGTGTATGCAAGTTTGGATTAGGGATAATACAAATTGCTTAATTTATGTTGAATCTATTTTTAAAACTAAAAAAATACCTAATCCGGTTCCATCTGTCCTTCAGCATATGTCTTATCCTACTAGGAATATAATCCCATCTTGCATTAGGCTTCCCGAAGATAATGGTGTTAATTATGAGTTTAGACCGTACTTCATAAACATGCTTCCTAAGTTTTTAGGTATTGAGTTTGAAGATGCCTACCTTTTTTTATCCGAGTTTGAGAAAGTTTGTCTTATGATTAAAATTAGAGAGTTATATGAGGATGTAATTAAGCTCAGATATGTCCCTTTTGCTCTTAAGGACAAGGCTAAGAAGTGGCTGTATAGTTTGCCTATTAATTCTATATCTATTTGAGATGAATTTGTTATTGTTTTTCTGAAAAAAAATTCTGAATCTATAAAATGCTAAAGCTTAGGAATATCATTCAGTCTTGTAAGATAATTTCAAGGGAAATATTCTGAAAGTATTTTAATAGATTTAAAGATATTCTTATCAAATGTCCTCATCATGATTTAGAGAAGTGATGTTTATGCCAAATCATCTATGAATGATTGGATTATTCTTCAAAGCAATCCTTAGAATCTATGTGTCAAAGAAATTTCATGAAGAAAAACGCTAATGAAGTTTAGAAATTTCTAGAAAATTTATTTGGAAAAATTATACAGTGGGAGCACTGTGATGAAAAAGTTTTATCAGTTGCCCCAATCAAATCTAGTGGTCTTTCCCTAGAGTCAAATATAGCATCTGAAGCTAAGATGGCTGCAATCCTGCATTGGTTACAAGCCCTTGAAACCAAAGAACAAGCTCCAGCTCAAATCAATCAAGTTTCTTCCCTAGGATATCATAACTATTTATCTCCAGCCTATGTTTCAGAGAAATGTTTTCTCTTAGAAAACAATCAACCACTAGGTCAGGTGAATGATGCATTCCAGCATCCTGAGAATGATCCGTTTTCTCCAACTCACTGTCTAGTTCTAGTTCTAGTTCTAGTTCTAGTTTTACAAAGTGTAACGAAAAACACTGTAACATTAGTTATTTGTTGTTTTCCAAGAGATCAATAAAAGAGAACGACTATTTCATCTTTTCACCTAAAAAACCTAATCAAATCAAAACAATCCATAATATTTACAAAAGTTCTAATAATTAAAACATTCATTTCCTATCCTCTTTACCTAAAAATCCTTAACAAATTAAAACTTTTCATATAGTAATCAAAATCATCTATTATATAAAAGGATTTTCCAAGATTAGAAAAATATCAACTACCCCTTTAAAATCCAAAACTACAAACAACCCCTAAAATCTTAAAATTACTAACTTTTCACTAAGATTCAAAAATTAGAAACAACCTCTTGATAAATTTAAAATTCCAAATAGGCCCATACAAAACCGAAATTTGCCAACAACCCCTAATATTTAAAAATTACAAATAAACCCCTAAAAATCTAAAAATTATAAATAGCACCATAAAATTCAAAATATTATAAACAGCCCCTTATAAAATCCATAAATTATAAACAATCCCTAAAAATAAAAAAATACAAAAGTCCTATGAAAAGTTCAAAATTACAGATAATCCCCTGAAATTTTATAAACAACTACTTGAAATGTTTACAATTAGTCCATTGAGAGTTTCAAAATTACAAAGGTCCACATGAAAATTTTACAAACAACCCTTTGAAAATTTTGTAACTAGACCCATGAAAGTTGTAAAATAACAAACGCTTCAAAAATTTAAAATATTTTAAACAACTCCCTAAAAATTTTACGATGACCTCTTGAGAGTTTCAAAATTACAAAACCCCATGAAAAATCTAAAAATTATAAATAGCCCTATGAAAGTTGCAAACATTTCCTCAAGATTCAAAATTATAAACTACCCACTTTAAGATTCATAAATTACCAACAATCCTTAGAAAATTTGAAAATTAAGAACACTTCTCAAAAAGTTTGAAAATTACAAATATCCCTCCTAAAGTTTTATAAACAAACTCTTGAAAATTTACATGCAGCCCTTTTAATGTTTCAAAAATTACAAACATTTCCTTGAAAATTTTACAAACAGTCATTTAAAAATTTTACAACTAGCCCCATAAAAGTTGTTAAAATAACAAACATTATGCTGAAAATTTCAAAATATTACAAACATCTCTTCAAAAGTTTATAAACAACCCTCGAAAGTCTTCACAATTACAAACACCCCAAAGAATTTGCAAAAGCCTCCTGAAAATTTTTTAATTACAAATAATCCTATGAAAATTTTGCAAAGAAACCCCCTAAAATCTTTACAAATACCCCTTGAAAGTTTCAAAAATTACAAACAATCCTCAAAACTTTAAAAAGAGCACCCCAAAAATTCTAAAATTATAAATGGCTCCACAATTTAACATATTATATTATAATATATCATTGGTGTGGGGAATGCATGAGATTTGAGGGTGTAATGGTTATGGGAAGTCCTATGACCTTTATACTAGGGGGTGGTGGAACTAGGGGTGAGCAAACAGTCGGTTCGGTAGGTTTTGACTTTTTTGTCAAACCGAACCGAACCAAACTAGATTCAAAACTGAACAGAATCGTGTCAAATCGGTTCGGTGCGGTTCTGTTCGGTTTGGGCTTAGACATGTAGAGTTAGAGAAATTTTTAGCTAATAGCAAAGACTATTACTCCTTCGAACCTTTCAATCATCTCATATCCCAAACCGAAGAGAAACCTCATCAAATCAACAGATTTACAAACTAAAATCAAACATTTTATCAATTAAGATACTTAAATATATTAGTTTAAATTATCTATTCACCTTGAATGAGCATTAGTTATAGGCAACTATGTTGAAAGTGGTTGGTTCGGTTATTTTCATTTCAAATATTTTAGAAATAAACTGAACCAAAGATTTTCTAAAACTGAACAGAACTGTTGCAATTTAGTCGGTTCAATCAGTTAATTAGTTTGCACTGAATTGTGCTCACCCCTAGGTGGAGCTTCCTACTACCCATTTTGTGGACTAGAGGAAATTCCTAATGTCATTCGTGTCCTAATTTGGGAGAACCAAACATGATTATTGATTGAAATCTTAGGACATTGAAATCCCAGTCATTTTTTAGTTTATAAAACTCATGATCTTTTATTTAGATCTGCATAGAAGCAGTGCGTAGCCAGGATTCAGAGTTGTTTGAGGGGGGGGGGGCAAAAATATATAAATGTGATGATAAAAGAAAGATACTACAAGAAAAACCCTACCACTCAAACTAATTATGTTAACTGATTAAAAAAACTCTATTCTCTTCTTCTAATAACATAGTTAAAAGAGGTACTCGTTCTCTCTTCCTTTTGAAGCATTTAATGGTTAGTTAATGGATTATTTGTAAGTTAGTCAACAAAGAAATATAATCAATCATCACTCTTATTATATTAGGGTAGCTTAACGTATTCGAATTACGTATAAAGTAACACTCTTAAAACTAAGGGTTTTTACATCAAAACGATCTTAACTTTGTCCCAAATTGTTGGTTATCACCTATATTTTTTGATGTAAATCATATTTACTTGCTAACATATTTGCAATGTCACACCTAATCCAGTTTTTAGCCAAAAAATACATGAAATGACCATTTTACCCTCACCATTTTCTTATTTTTTCTCTCCTTCCTCACAAACCCTAACCCTAACCCTATCCTCCTCATCCTCCTCTTCTCCCCATCTTCCCTCTCCCTCCTCCCCCAACTCCCCTCCCCCTCTCTCTCGTCCTCCCTCTTCCTCCCGACCTCCCAGTCTCCCATTCTTTCCCAAATAGGAACTAGGATTAGGGTTAGGGTTTGGGGGAGTTGGTGGTCATGGGTTAGAGTTAGTATTTTGGAGGAGATGGCGGCCATGGGTTAGGGATTTGAGGGAGGTGGTGGCCATGGTTTAGGGTTAGGGTTTGTAGAAGAGGAGGATGGAGGAGACTAGGGTTAGGTTAGAGTTTGTGAGGAAGAAGATGGGGGTAAAATAGGAATAGCAGATTTTTTTCGTGGGTGAACAATAAAAAAAGTGTGACATTGCAAACATGTTAGCAAGTAAATGTGGTTTACATAAAAAAAATCATAGGTGGTAACCATCAAATTGGGAAAAAAGTTAAAGGTGGTTTTGATGTAAAAACCCTAAAACTAAAAGCACAATATTAAACTCAAAACATCTAAAATGTGTTTTCAGATAAATGTTATTTTTCTTACTTGAGGATGTTTTAGTCCATAAAAATAGCATTGCTTCTAGACGCACGATATTTTTATTTTAGCCAAAACATCATGGAAATGGAGAAGATAACATAGTTTCCAGATGCTTCCTAAACTATTTACATGCCAAATGGAGCGAAATTGCTAGATTTATCAGACAATTATAAAAGCAGAAAGCTTAAATTTCAGAAAATATTTATAATTACTGCACTCGATGCACCAAAATTTTTGAGGCTGCTAACAAGAGTTAAAGGGTCCTAAAACTAGACGTAATCGGGATTATAGTTCCATGTTGCGTAACAAAGGTACTGAAAATGCTAATTTTAAAATTTCAAAGTATATAAGTGCTGCAAAAGAACAGTGAGGGCGTATAAGAACAAGGAGAGTAAATTATAATGTATTTAAGTTCTAATTAGCCAATTGGTCTTGATTATTCTAATTAAATGGCTAAATTAGTAATTGGCATTTTAGTAGGACCCTATTTGCAATTTTTTATTGGGTTTTTCTTTCAGGGGTGATTTTATATGGTATTAATATTGAAGTTGTCCCTATCTGGTTACTTTTCTATTAAAAAAAGTACCAATCTGATTATTTTTCAAATGGGAAACCTCTTACAGCCGTCCTTATGCCAGCAGATAGTTGTAAGCCTTACACTGGAGAGGCCAAATTATCTATTTGCCCCTATTTATTTCTTATAGGTGCCGTTTGGCAAATGGTTAAGTGAGGAGTTAAGAAGACTTTACCCCTTCTTAACTCGCCAAACACAAAAAATCTATAAAAGGGTTAAAGTGAGTTAACCCATCATAATTTGTCAAACGTAAAAAATATAGAAGGGTTAAGCTAACCCCTCTAGAAGGATTAAAATGAGGGGTTTACTAATACTTCTATTTAGAAGGATTAAGAGTTAACCCTTCTAATTATAAAGAAAATAGTCAAAATTCTTGTTATTTCCAAACATTAAAAATAATCACAATGGCTAAAATAAAACTTATCTAACGGGTTAATAATTTAGTCCTTCGGGTTATCGAATGGATTAACTATGTTAATCATTCTCCTTAATCTCTTTTCCTTGACCCTTTGCCAAACGGGGCCATAAGGTTCAGAACCCTCTGTTTGTGCATGTAGGCGGTTTCAAAAGAATTGAGATTCTTATTTTTCTTATATGTAATAATAATATCAAATTGAGATATTAATGCCATAGTGTTGCCAATTAATATATATATATATATATATATATATATATATATATATATATATATATATATATATATATATATATCATAAACATGTTCCTAGTTAGGGTTGGGCATGGGCTAGGCCGGTTTAGGCCCTCGGCCCCGTTGGCCTTAAGCCAGGCTTTTGACACAGGCAGATAGGGTCATAGTGGGTCGAGCCCACTTCTCGATCCCTGCCCGACTGAGCTAGCTACCATGGCCCACATGAGTCCACGCCGGGTCCGACCCGGCCTAATGTGGTTTGGGTTGCAGGTCGGCCCACGACCTGCCGGCCCACGACCCACAAAATTTTCCTTTTCAGTTTTTTTCTTTTCTATCTTTACTTGTATTAATATTAGTAAATTATATCTTTGTTTGAAATTAAATGTCATCTCTTTGTTGTAATAGAAGCATTAATCGTTAATACATTTTTAAAGGACTTGCTAACAAAATCTTTATTCAAGAGCACCGAACTTCTAATTGTGACTAGAAAAAAAAGTTGTATAAAATATCATCTAAGGATGGAAACAAAATATATAGTTGTATCTCTTACACCCGTAAAACCATCTATAGGAAATAGCTATTGCATGAACTTTTTTTTTCCCTTTAAACATAAATATATCATACGATTACTCATTGGATGCCACTAACTGTGAACTTTTTTCATATTTACTCTACTAAATATTATAATATCTTTATTACTTTATTTGAAAATTTAAAATATATAATGTAAGACATAAAAAATGTAACTCAAACTTTGTACTGAGCTTATTTGTCTCTATTTTCTTGCTAAATCATATTTCCTACACTGATACGTACAACTAAGTCACAAACATCGAGTCTTTACAGCATAACTAACATTTAAGAGAAAGATTTATAATCTTAATTTGACATGTCTTTGTATGTGCAAATATGCTAATTATTGTGAAAAAGATTCAGTTTTCTTTTTCTAAAAAAAGACACGAGTTACATCTCATTTCACAAAATAAACTTAAATATGTATGAATGATGAGGTTCATCGGTTCTGTCACTAGGCTATCGTTTGCTTGTCATATTAAGTAAAATGGGCTAATTATCAATTTTTCCTAAAATATTATTCATTCAAACACTAAAAGTGTTGCATCTTGCAAGAAACATACAAAATGAGGGACATTATGAAAAATCTCATGAGTTCCGAGCCCAGCCGAGTTGGAGTGGGCGAGCCGTAATGACGTCTCTCTTTGGGGGCGCAGGCTTGGGGGCTGGAGCCAAGCTCGCGTGACCCGTATATTATGAGCCGGGTTCCACTATGAGTTGGGCCAAATCGTGACCCATGGCGGGTCAGCCGGTGGATCGGCCCGGCCCACGTCCAACCCTATTCCTAGTCATACCAGTAGGGTAATTTAGCCACTAAAAACAGAATCAAGTAGTCAAATTTCATCGTCATCGACAAGGCATATTATAGGGCTATACATTGCACGAGCCCGATATTATATTATACTATAATTCTAGTAAACATCCTAAAAAAGGGCGGCTGTTGACCTCAATAAGACCCATCTACTATCCTCGCTCGATCTCCCTCTCTTTCTATCTCTCTCGAATATCCGAAGGCCGCCGCCACCGCCACCGCCGCCTCCGCCTCGCCGGCGAGTTCCACGCGCGGGTAAATTTCTTTCTTTTTTTGGGTTTTATTTGGATGCCCTAAAATGTAATTTCTTGTTTCCTTTACTCCGTTGTGCCCTACTCTCGCAACCTTATCGGATTTTACCCGACCCGACCCGAATTAATCATGCGGCTCAGGATTAAGCAACCACAACTCTTAATTCAGTAAATTTCATAAATTCATTGCTTTCTTTCTCTGACGGAGGGATTTACGCTTTCAGAGATCAAATAAAGTTGTGATCTTGCTGCTGCCAATGGCTTGTACTACCATGGCTTTGAACTCTACTATTTTTGGCAAAAAGGTCAGCTTTTTAAAACCCCCTTTGGTTCTTTCTTATCTCCTACGCGTTATAAATTAACTTCCTTTTATAGATTGAGTTAAGCAATCCAGTTGAAGCAAATAAATTTCGAAGGGGAGCTTTGAACAGAACTCTTGCAGTAATGGCACCAACGCAACCTCGGCGATCTCCAGCTTCCACTGGCTCAGTTGGGTTCTTTCTTCTTTGTTTTCTTTCTTTAAAATAATTTGCACCCATCTGATTGGGAGTGTGAATAATGGTTATTTTTGCAATTTTCATTTTTCTAGGTGAAGCATGCTATGACCATGACTGAAAAGATCCTGGCGAGGGCTTCGAGAGGTCGAGTTTGGAGCCCGGGACAATGTTTGGGTGAATATTGATGTGTTGATGACCCATGATGTTTGTGGGCCGGGAACAATTGGGATTTTCAAGAAGGAGTTTGGGCAGAATGCTAAGGTCGATGCGTCACTTATATTATGTTGTTGCTTTTGTGGCTTTAAATGTTATAAAACTGATAAGTATCGTGTTTGGAATATGGTAAACTGATATATGGAAAAACTTTTATACCAAAATTTTATGATCGGCAATATAAGTAAATTTCTTCCATTTAGCTAAGGAAATTTCCTCAGTCTCTCTCTTGTTCTCAATGGCGTCCATCCATTTCTGTCTCAGTCTTTCTCTACTTCTCCTTGCTCTATCAATTATGATTGTATCACTTTGCTCATTCACTAGTCAACTTTTGCACATGCCTGAATAATCTAATTTGGTTTTCTATAACGGAGAAATGTTGTATATCCGATGACCTTAATTTGATTAAAATTTGCATCCCTGTATATGATGATCTATCGATTATGATTGTATCACTTTGCTCATTTACTAGTCAACTTTGCACATGCCTGAATAATCTAATTTGGTTTTCTATAATGGAGAAATGTTGTATATCCGATGAACTTAATTTGATTAAAATTTGCATCCCTGTATATGATGATTGTCTATTTCTATGAGTTCGGTTTGGTTGTATTTCCCCACTTAGGTTGTTGAGTGACTTGAGTCCTTCTACTTATTACAGGTTTGGAATCGTGAGAAGATTGTTATCATACCTGATCATTACATTTTTACTAGTGATGAACGTGCTAATCGGAATGTTGATATCTTGAGGGACTTCTGCAATGAACAGAATATTAAGTACTTTTATGACATCAAAGATCTTGGAAATTTCAAGGTATTATCTTCTTTGTTTGTAGTTGATGATTTTAAAAGCATAACTACTAACTAGAGTACCGTTTTAATTCATATACGAGATTGAGCCATCTTACTTTGGTCTATATGATAAACTTCTTTGCATGAGCTTGCAGGCCAATCCAGACTATAAAGGAGTTTGCCATGTTGCTCTTGCCCAAGAAGGGCACTGCAGACCTGGGGAGGTGAATATTATTTATAAGCATTTACATACTATTAAAGTTATTTTATTTGTTCTGTTAGCTTATTCCAAAATCTATCTATGTGTGCGTAGGTTTTGCTTGGCACAGATTCCCACACCTGTAATGCTGGAGCATTTGGCCAATTTGCTACTGGTATTGGTAATACTGATGCAGGTTTCGTCATGGGCACGGGGAAACTTCTACTCAAGGTAAGTGCGTAGCTATGACATACACTTAATATACTGAACTTTTGTCAGGGATTTTTTTATTATGTTGATTGCAGTGTCAGAAACAGGTGTCATCATTGTTGTCTTTGAATCTCTTTCTCATCTAAATGGGGCTGTTGTTGGAGCATGGAGCTCTATGAAAAATTTCACAAATTTAGTAACCCGGCTGTCAACCTGATATCATCCCTCTCTTACATATTTCTTGCAAAAGAAACTATGAAAAAGTCTTGGAAATATATTTTCCTATAAGGGACTCGGGATTGCATTCAGCGAGGCATTGATAAAGCCAAGAGCCAAAAAGAATTCATTCCCATTCATAAAGGATATATATTTATTTGAAATGAGCCATCTGTCTGTGGAAAGTTATCTGCACGGCTTGGTTACTGATTTCATCTTATACTAAGATTTGCCGACCAATATTTTATTCACAAACAATTTTTATTTAAAAGTCCTTGCCTGTTCCCTTTCTATGTTTGAACTCTTTGGCTCACATGTGGCCTACCTAAACGCGTGTTTAGCCTACATTTGTGCTACTTGCAATTTGCACATTAGATATTTATATCGAACCAAAGGTTTGTTGACCAGATTCTGTCATCCCAGGAGGGAATGAATTTTTACAATATTTGAATAGCAATAGATATTAGTAGAAAAACCAGTTAATGGATGCTTGTTGCCACTATTCCTATTTAGCTGCCTTTGCTCTGTCTCTTCTGGACATCCTACAACCAAGTTTGTTTCATGGTTTATATGGTGTGCTGATTTAGGGCTATGATTTGTTGCTATGTCTGTTGATGATGTTATATCATACCTTGGCCTATTTCATATTTTATAATTCATGTTCTATGCACATACATTTAAAATTTCCATGTCAGCGTTGTAGTTATATCCAATGTTTTAAAAGCGGTTTGGGCCCCTGCCTAGGACTAGATGGTACTTTGGCTGCCCGCTTAGGTGTTGGGGGTGCCCAGTGAATAGGGCCGCTTATGCGGACTACACCACCCATGTCATGATCATGATTTCCTCCGCTGCCGCCTCCACGTCCTCCAATCTCCTCTCGTCTCCTCCATCGACTCTGAACACTTCCACCTCTTCCAGCCTTCAGCAAGACCTTCTCCACCTCCAGTTAAACAAAAAAGAAATCCTCCTTGGCCCTGCCTAGGCACTAGGCACCAGGTGCCATGTCGGTGCCTAGAGGCGCCTAGCGCTTTCGTAACATTGGTTATATCCAAGTTTTTTAACCCGTGTATTTCAATCTATCTGTGAACTTCTCTCTGCAAAGTATTTTGACAATTGAAATATGCACATGCAGTATATCTATTGCGAACTATACACAAAGTGTTTATTTAGAATATGATTAATCTTCCCTGAGGAACTGAACAATCGGAATAAGCACTTCATACATTTGTGAAAGTTAACCTACCAGACTAAAAGCAACATGCATTTTGGTTGGATATTCTGATATTGGTATTCAAACGCCATCTATGATAAGGCTAAATTAATTTTTTTTAGAAGTGTTCTCTTATGTAATAAATCTCTCATGCAGTTATCAATTGTATTTAGTTGCCATTTCTGGGTCTTCAAAATTGCAGGTTCCCCCTACTTTGAGATTTATACTGGATGGAGAAATGCCTGATTATTTGCTTGCCAAGGATTTGATTTTGCAGGTTAGTTTGGTGGATTTTGTATCGTATTCTGTTACTTTCTGCAGTTAGTCTTTAAAATTTTACTTTAGGATATGTTTTCTACAGCCAGTAATTTATCTAAGGGTCTTGACAATATAGCGTACCAACCTTTTCCATGTAGATTATTGGTGAAATAACTGTTGCTGGTGCAACATACAAATCCATGGAGTTCATTGGCTCTACTGTTGAAAATTTAAGTGTAAGTGGAATATACTAATCTTACCTTTAGAACTGTGTTAAAGTCGTCAATTGATGTATTACTTTATGCTTGAAAGATGGAAGAGCGAATGACCTTGTGCAACATGGTTGTGGAAGCGGGAGGTAAAAATGGAGTTGTTCCTGCAGACGCAACTACACTCAAGTACCTTGAGGTATGGAGTTGCCCTTACTTCTGTTACACTTTCTTTTGTTGCATGCTGATTGTTGCTTATATATTTTCTAGTATGTTTTTGATATTATTTTCCTGACGCTAACTTTTATTGTGCAGGATAAGACATCCATGACTTATGAACCAGTTTACAGTGATCAGGATGCCAGGTAACTGTTATTTTGATTTTGCATTTGCGCATTCCATATCACTGCTTGGACTTCCTAATTTATCTAATAAAAGATGTTATTCCTAGTAGTGTTGTATCAAGGTGACTACATTTTGGTTTTCCTTGTGATGAAAGGATCATCTTGACAATCTTTTGACCATTATGGGAAATTATCTCACCTGCCAACCATATTATAGTGTGCTTTTGTTGTCGAAGTCTTTTGGCCTCTTAGGCTTTTGGACAAGTTTAAAGGTACCTATTATCACATGTTTATGGAATTTAGCCTTGACAGGCACAAAATAAATCAGAAAGCAGCTCACCAATGAAACAATTTTAGGTACCTTCAAATAAGAATAAACGATACCGTTCTTTACATTTCAATAACTTTGTCTGAGACAATTACAATAACGGAAATGTGTTATAAAGCAAATAAAGTTTTTATGAGCAATTGAAAATTCTATATTTGCAGATAGAGCCTCCTTCAACCCTTGTTTTACTGAACCTTTTTTTGTTGTTGTTGTTGTTTTTTGTTTTTTTGGGGTGGTTTAGGGTTTTGGGGTGTGGGTTTGCGACGAGAAATTTTCCTTTTCTGATATCTCTATCTTTTGGCTTCTGCTGCATTCCTTCTTTCTTTATCTTTACCTATAGATTTTTGGGTTTATATTTCTTTTTATCTACAAATCTCTGTGGTGTTGCGCTTAGAAGCATAATCCAGAACCACTGTTTATTTTAATTCTCACTAATATTCTATAGAACATTATCTTGCTATTATTCCAGGAGTGTAGTTGACAGAACAATTTTTGTCACAAAACTGTGAAAAATAAAATAAAATGAAAGGCCGAGTCTAAACACCGTGCAAAGAGAAATCAAGCAAAAAGAGATTGGTTTTGACAAAATCCTTTCACCCCATTTTAGAAACATGGTTTACATGTCCTTGATGACAAATCTATTTCCTGCCTAATGTTTTGGCTCTTTTGGTTGTCGTCAACATTTCTGAATTGGGGAGAACATTCAGTTTACTTGGTCAATAGGTCTTAAAGATGTATACATAATGCAGTTTTCTAGGATATGGTATATGTTGTAGTTTCTTTTTAATTTTTTTGATACGGATTGCATCAATAAAATTTTTAGCTGTGGCATTATGTATTATACATCTACCATATGGGGTGAAAGGATTTCGTCAAAACCATGTCTCTTTTTGAGCGATATATCCTCGACATGCCTAATATATCACGCCATATGTTGGCTGATACATCCTTTTATATGGTTTGTCACAAGATAGTTATGCAAAGTTTCTTTTATGTTTTTTAGCAAAAACTCTAGCCATGTGAAGTTTTTTAGCAAAATCCTAGTTGGCTATTTTCTAAGTTTCTACTATTGGTAGTGATCCTAAACATATATTATTTACATTTTTGTATACTTAAAATTTCATTAAGTATGTTTAGATTACATTTTAGGACATAATATTATATTTTCACATCATCCAACATGTCACTTTGATATTTACTGCATATCTCGATATTTTCCCGATATCCGCAATCTGATTTGGATTTTGGCCGTCTGATATTTCCTCAATATCCGATATTTAAAACCTAGGCAGCCTGATTCCCAACCAAAAAGGGAAATTGATATTATAAGTTGAGGGCTTTGAGGCTTGCTCCATTGATATTTAAAGATTGTCCTCTTTCTTGTTTCCAACATTGTCTTATAGGGGAGATGTCTAAGCCAGCATTGACTGTCTGTTGGATTCTTTTCCAACCCAAGCAACATATACTTATGAAACTGACTTTCACAAGATGCTAGAATTATATGTGCATGCATCCTTTTACATCTTTGGAGCAATCTTGGAACTTCTTCCCTGCTTGACTTCTGATGACATATCTTGATTGAAAATAAATGGTCTAACCAAATAGTTGCACGCTTTTAATAGATTTTGGTTCTTGTATGTTATTGTATTTGTTGTCCTTCATCATTTTTTCTATAAAATATCATCTCCCTTAATCTATGTTCTAGTGATGAGCTATCTTCTTGTGCTTTAGATTTATTCGTGATTACAAGTTTGACGTCTCCAAGTTGGAACCATTGGTTGCAAAGGTGTGGAAGATATCACTACTATTTAATCATTTCTTGGGTCTATTTTCAGTGATAAATAATTGCTTTCTGTGATTGCTCCCATGTAGAAAGCTCTTAATACTTTCTATGTTGTTTCAGCCGCATTCTCCTGATAATCGTGCTTTAGCAAGAGAATGCAAAGACGTGAAAATTGATAGAGTATATATAGGCTCATGTACTGGTGGGAAGACTGAGGATTTTCTTGCTGCTGCAAGGGTTTTTCTAGCTTCGGTAAGTTCTGGATCTGGAGATTGTGTATTGGTAACATTGCAGGATCAGTATAGTTTAATTGTTGAGGTTTATCTTTCAATTATAGTACTAAAGCTGTTTCGCATAAAATTCTAATTTATGCACCAAGATACGTAGATGCTAATGATATACTATGTAAAAATTTGTCAACCTACGATCTTAGTATTTCGTGTTGGAACATGAAATCACCCTTGACATGTAATGGTGTTCAATTTCGTAAGATAATAGACCAGCAAACAAATGTTCCACCCCTTTTTTTTTTAAACCATTCCACGCCTTTTAGATTGGCAATGTGACATGGTATAGTATCTAATAAACCGATTGAATCTTCTTCTGGTTGTAAATATCAAATTCTACCTAGTTGTACTAAAAAAGATTATTTTGTCTGTCCTGAATCAAAATCTGATATCCTTTGGATGTAATAATATTTCAATATCAAGAACGCAGGTAAGGTTGTAGGTCAGTTTTCGGAGGTTCCTCAAGATGTTAATAAATTGGAGTGCCGAAAAGAGCCCTTTCAGCTAGCCTATTAATTAAGGAAGAAAGCTTATTGATGTGAATAAGTGAATGAAATAATATAGAATTCCTTGAGCAAGAGAAAGCCGTGATTCAGGCATGAAATGTTTGATTCGGAGAAAATCAATTATCTAAATGCCAACGGATGTAATCATTTTTGAGTCATAGATAATGTCCTGAAGACGACTTACAAGCATAACACGATAAATTGTTTCACTTAATTGGTGGTTAAAAATTTCTGGAGGAGGCTTGACATCCTTAAGGAGTGAAAGCTAGACAGGTTTAATGCATAGAATGTATGAAAACTTTTCCGCATGTTTAGAGTAATTGGTTTTCATAATTCATATATAGTTTACTTTATGAAAATCTTGTTTGTGATTTTTTATTCATCTGCTTCTGTTCTCTTTAAATGATGTGCAATCAGTTTAAGTTGAACATTATTTAGTTGCGGTCTTTTTTTTCTTCTAGAAATATACGTTGAGATATAATTTCTCATGGTTTATTCAGTTCTAAATTTGCAATGATGTCATGCAGTGAAAATGATATCACTAGTTATAATGCAGTAACCTATTATTCTTTTCAGATAGGATCACCATCCAGTTTTTCCTTAATTAACATGGCCTTATTAACCTATAAGTTTGATTTAGGCAAATTCTAATCTATCTTATAATATACTTTTAAGCAGGGGAAAAAGGTGAAAGTTCCCACTTTTCTTGTGCCTGCCACACAAAAGGTAGCATATTTTTCCCCAATTATTAAAGTTGACATATAATAGATAAGCGAGAAGCTCACTGAGCTGTTACGGTTTATTCTTGTTGAAGGTTTGGATGGATATATATGCACTCCCAGTTCCAGGTTCTGGGGGCAAGACTTGCTCTCAAATATTTGAAGAAGCTGGTTGTGATACTCCCACAAGTCCTAGTTGTGGAGCTTGTTTGGGCGGGCCCCGAGACACTTATGCCCGAATGAACGAACCTCAGGTAAGCTATTTTAGTGTAAGAAGATGATGATAGATAGTCTTAGGGTTATTATACAGCTTATGTGGGGCTTGTTGGTTGCTCTTGTCTATGAAATGTTGGACAATAGTAAAAACTAGCATGATTATATACTGAGTCTACACGTGTCTAAGAGCATGTTGGCAAGTGGTCAAAGTGGCTTATAGGTCACCAAAGTGTATTATAAGCCACTTTGAGATGTTTGGCAAGTGGCTTATTTTGGTTTATAATCCACCAAAAAATAAGATGGGGTTGTGGATTAGAAGCCACAAGGTTTGACCAAATAAAAGACATATCTGCCCCTCATCATTTTGCAAAATTCCAAGCCCTAAGTTTTTGGTAAATTTAAGACTGTCATTTTTCGTCATTTTGACAACAATGATGGGTTATAAACTTAGAATCCACTCGTTCACCAAACACTTTGCTATTAAAAAATAGATTATAATCCTCTAAATTTACCAAACACTGTGAATCATAATCCACTTAATCCAAGTGGATTATAATCCAAAGCCCAAACATGCTCTAACACTAAATTTTAAGTCTGTCCAAATCAATACAAATGGAACACTGAATCAGCATCAAGGGAAAAGTTCACAGATGTCCACTAAACTTTGAGGTGTTTTTCACACTCCTCTCCGTGCAAACTTTAATATCAGAAAACCCTCCTGAAGTTTCAAAATTATACTAGACCCCCCCCTGAATTATTGGAAATTGTCATAGATGGTGTTAACATGAAGGGTAAAATTTCTGGACTACTGACTACCATATACATAAAGGTTAAAATGTCCAAAACATCTCTCGTGCTTCAGACGACAACTTAAAGTCACTGTCTTCAGTCATGATATTTTAGTGAAACAAGTTCAGGAGGTTTTAGGTGGAAAACACCCAAAGTTCAGGGGGGGCTTCTGTGAAATTTACCCTTAAATCAATCCAATCTTACCTTTAAAATTGGCGTGGGGTCACATGTAGAATCCTTCCTCCCTGTATATTTTTCTACAGAGAGCCCTCTGTATGACCTTTTCTATGTAATTATCTGCAGGGAGCCCTCTATATGATTTTCCCCTGAATCAAACAAAAGCTAATACAACGAATATGTTTTGGTTTCTATTGTGCAGGTTTGTGTCTCGACGACAAATAGGAACTTTCATGGAAGGATGGGGCATAAAGAAGGACAAATATATTTGGCTTCACCATATACAGCTGCAGCATCGGCGTTGACAGGCTACGTTACAGACCCAAGAGAGTTTTTGCAGTAGAAGAAAAAAGCTAATTTACCGGAGCCTGCCTTCTTGTGTGTCTTTATGATGTATTTATAGGGTTATCTCCTCTTAAAAGAAGTGTGATCCAATTATATGGAGATATTCTAAGATTAACACCCGGACGTATTTGCTTGGTGGGGGTCTCTTAATAAGAATAAATGAGATGAAAAAAGAGGATGTTAGGAGATAGCTTGTGAGGCAAGGTGGTGTCTTGGAGGGATTATTTAAGGACTCAAGACTGTTGGCTAGAATTCTTATATTTCTTTCTCCATTTACGGTGACGCCAGTGTAATATTTAGATTTATTAGCCAGATGGATTGGTGTGTATTTGTTTGTATGGTTTGGTCAAATATATGTAGGATTGTTAAGGAAATCAATTGTGGTTACGTGTTTTTCCTTTTTTTTTAAATTTTTTTATTTGGGTACTAAGACTAGTTGATGACGTCTAAAGTAACGGCTAAATTTCAACAAAACCCTCAAAACTTTGGAGGCATTTGTCACGTAACAACCTTGGATTGGATTTTTTGGGGCGTCTCACCAAATACTACTGAACTTTCAAATTTAGCTATAGGACGCCCCAATAGAGATAATGGATCCCCAAATGGTGATAATGGATCAATAAGCTAGACAATCAAAATAATGGCTAGCTTAAGCATCGGAAGATTAGATTTCCACCTACTCCAAGTTACTAACTTATGCATCCGAAGGTCATTGGGGGTATCTCGGTGCTTTCTAACCGTGCGTTAATGGTTTCAGGGAGGGCTTAATCACAACAATCTCAATTCCAACAATCTCCTCCCAACTGTTTTGAATCGAAACAATGTTCTCACATTTTTTAGAATTACTAGTTAGGAGGGCATGAGTAATGCACGTGCTTGCTGTAGTGTAGACTTTGATGAACCAGTGTATATATACTTGTAGAACTGATTTTGATGATCTGGATAAGATTTTAAACCTGTTGTGTAGTATAGATTTTGTTCCCTCAGGAACATTAAAATGGAAGAGAGACTGTAAGAATCACAAAGTTTTTACATATTTCATTAAGAATATGTTGTCGCACTTTCTTATGATTTAATTTTTTTAATAAGTAGCATATGTTTCTTTTCTATCTAAATTTTGCTCTATTACATAATTGATGGACTCTTGCATTTTTATCTAATTTATTGTTTATCTGTGTCATCAACTTTTACAATGAGATTAGCTTGTTAGTTGTTAGTTCTAGTTGTGTTTCTAGAAACTTGTTAGTTGGAGTATCGATGACAATAAAAATCCAGCACCAAATAAACATACTGAGGGAAAATAAATAACTTAATCTAGTCAGATCTTCCCCTTTTTTTTTTTTTTTGATGGAGAAACATGTCATTCATTAATAATTAGCAGATAAATCTTGAAGTACAAAATTCTATAAGTATATAGGAATAGAGCCTCTCCATACTTGATCGTTCATTGATCTAGCTCCTAACTGAGCAAGAGAATGAGCCACACAATTGGCTTCTCTCCTCGTATAAGCGAAGCTACAAAAGACAAATTCTCTATTGAGTAACTTAATATCATCGACAATGGACCCAAATGGCGCAAGAGAAAAGGAATTTGACTTGAGAGCAACAATTGCCGTAGAACAATCCGACACAACTTCAAGTTTCCTTATTTGAATATCCAAATATCAAACCCAAGCTATCCTAAGTTTATTAACAATTAGCTAATGGAGTCAACTAATGCTAATGTGGGTTGTTATTCTTCCTCCAGCTCAAAGCCTAGAGGGGATAAGACCAAATCAACTGCAACATAGCAAGCTGTTGCATTTCACAAGAATCCTGCAGAGAACAGTGAGGTCAACTTGAGCTTGACATTCGGCCCTCCTAAAAATAATTGACAGGCTTAGGGTCAGTCTTGCTCTTGGGTTGGGTCTCGGGTTCAAAACCATGCACATATAGAGCCCAAGATTTTCCTAGAGTGTAGGACTACTCAAACCGCTCTTTGATGGTAGGGGCCCAAGGAATTATAGGTAATTAAAATTATAAGCATGATCTGTTTATTCTCGTAATTGATAAGCATCATGGATGTATTGCGTACCTAGACAAGCAATAGCATTTCAAAAGTTTATTAATCACAAGTGACAGGATCGAGGATTGATTTAGCTTTCACATTTTATGACGCAATTATTTTATTTTCAAACTAAAAGCTTCCCAAGACATGTTATTTTTCTATGAGCAAAATTTAATGAAGATTGCCTTAGACTTATATTAAAAATATTTCCTAGGCATGCTTTTAAATAGGGTCAATTAGTCCTATTTGTGCGGCTAGACTCACTGGGTGAACTCTTTTGACTATTTTAAGAGCCAAGAAAAGTTCACTCGAGGGGTGTGTTTGCACTTGGGCAATGGTATACGTATCTATCTGCACTAGTAGAGCTGCAAGGGGCCGGTATTTTAGTACAAGGGTCTACCTGCAGTTAACCCTTTTAAATATATCTTCTATATATAGGAGAATTTAACACTAGATCAATAAGTAAATATGAACAATAAGAGATTAAGGGGCGTAAACTTGTAAATGTCAGGATGTAGATTTTTTGGTCTAAGTTATTTTTACGCTGACGCTAGCATGAGTTTATTACAGTAATGGAAAGTTAATATAATCCATGCTAATATACACTTCAAGAATCTATTATTACTTATTAAAGGAAGCTCGCGTTTTGGATCAATTTTTTCGGTTTTATACCCTTTGGTGGTCACAATTTTAAGAGATTCCACATAAGTCCTATAACTTACAACCCTTTTTGTCCTAACTTGCGGTCCTTTTTACCCTAACTGCTTTTTCCATCCACAATTGTGAACAAGCGTGCACGACAGTTAGCCCAAAATACAAATTTGGAAAACTTCAAGTTAACTGAAAGTTCCATTTTACAGATATTTCACACCCTCAAAATCTAAACCAATATCACAAACAATAAACTTGACCGCACCCTCTCAATGAAACGTAAAAACTAATCTGCTCCCTCTCAAAAACTCCCACAACCAAAACTGATACATTCCTTCTCCATCTCAAGTTCGGGCTATGCGATTGGTTAAAGCACTAAGATTGCAGGCCAAAAGGATGGGGAATATGTGAAATTATCTTAGGTTGGAATGGTTAGTCAATTGTTCCATGCAGTTAACAGTATATTAATGCTCTTATAAATGAATAAATGATGATTATAATTATATTTGTGAAAGCTTCTCTTCAAGTTTCTGAATCTTATTATTATTGTTATCCATTTTAATGGTATCTTCAAATTTAATATGTACCTTACTAACTTTTATGATCGTCAATGGCATTCAGGACCATCATGATGAAATTAAAATTTCATGAGGTAACGTTTATTTCCACTTTGAATTTTCACGCTGTTATGCAATTTTTATTGTGGCATCATGCTATTTCGCTTTTCTTTGAAGACCTACAAATGTGTACACCTTTTTATGTAATAGGTATTAACAAAAATTTTTATACTATGCACAAATATATCTTTACAATGCACGCATCGTCGTGCACTATGCGCACTAGTATATTGTTAGTTGAACATATATATGTTGCATAATTCATTTACTATCGGGTTTAGCAATAATGATAGAATGATCCAAAGTTTTTAGTTCAAACATAAAATAGTCTCTAATTTCCTCAAAATGTATAATGTGTCCCTCTTTCAGCCTAAAAAGATATTCCTAGTCTAACTATTTAAAAACAAAAGAATATTTCAATCTACATATTATTCCCTTTATCTAAAAATTACTTCCATTGTAATTAGATTAAAATCTTAAAGGACTCGGTAGGAAAATAGTAGTAGACAATAATGACTAAACTTCAGTAACAATACGGAACAAAAATGTGTATGATATTGGAATTTTTTTAAAGCTTCTAATCATGCCACAGAAAATAAAAAGGAAAAACATATATTGTTTCAACACATGATATCAATATAGCCCATATAATATTAATATAATACAAAATATATATACATGCTAAAATAATACTTATTATATGCATCTTGAGGCTAACTTTAGCTTTAGCAGATTTTGCACTAGGTAACTATCATACGATTCTAATCTACGAGCTGAGATTCTCTACAACCTTGAGTGTATTAACAAAAATTTTTATACTATGCACAAATATATCTTTACAATGCACGCATCGTCGTGCACTATGCGCACTAGTATATTGTTAGTTGAACATATATATGTTGCATAATTCATTTACTATCGGGTTTAGCAATAATGATAGAATGATCCAAAGTTTTTAGTTCAAACATAAAATAGTCTCTAATTTCCTCAAAATGTATAATGTGTCCCTCTTTCAGCCTAAAAAGATATTCCTAGTCTAACTATTTAAAAACAAAAGAATATTTCAATCTACATATTATTCCCTTTATCTAAAAATTACTTCCATTGTAATTAGATTAAAATCTTAAAGGACTCGGTAGGAAAATAGTAGTAGACAATAATGACTGAACTTCAGTAACAATACGGAACAAAAATGTGTATGATATTGGAATTTTTTTAAAGCTTCTAATCATGCCACAGAAAATAAAAAGGAAAAACATATATTGTTTCAACACATGATATCAATATAGCCCATATAATATTAATATAATACAAAATATATATACATGCTAAAATAATACATATGCATCTTGAGGCTAACTTTAGCTTTAGCAGATTTTGCACTAGGTAACTATCATACGATTCTAATCTACGAGCTGAGATTCTCTACAACCTTGAGTGTATGAAAAAAAATACCCATCTAACATCACAATTCTTGCAATAATTCAATTGAGCAGTATAATTAAAACCCTCACCTAAACAGAAATCAAAATCACTAATTCTCAACTTGTGAACTACAACATCACCTAAGAAAGTATTTGGTTAAAATTATGAAAAAAACTTTTTTGAATATGATATACCTTGCCAACTATAGATGTAAAATTTGCATGTAAACCCTTTCAAAGATCAACAAAAATAGCAAATCCCTAATTCATAAAATTGAATAAAGAAATTTGTTAAATAGAGAAAAAGAAAATAGATACCCTAGGTTTGATCATTGAATATATATATATAGGATTTGAGGTTGAGGAGGAGGAGTTGGATGGCGAGTGGCCGGACGCTGAAGAAGTGGAGGTGGAGGGGATGAGTCTGGGTTTTCTATCACCAAAAAACCACAGGCGGTTGAGATGGTGGAGAGAAATAATCAGCTTTTAGTTTTGGTTTGTTAAAGTCTAGGCGCGAACAAAAGCGCATCTGTTTATGAAATCCACTAATGAAACCATCTTCGTAGCCTAGTGTAAAAATTTCACTGTAAGATAAAATCAAGCCCAACACTTTGGCATTACCTGTAGACTTGGCCCAACCTCTTGACGGTTCTAGCAGTCCAAAACCATCCCCGTTGGTATCAAAGGGGATGGTGTGTGATCAAAATTGTCTCCCTTAACTTGGATGCGGGTAAAAACATCTAATTAATATAGATAATTTAGATCCATAAATTTATCCTTAGAATAAGGTTTTATTTTTTAAGGGGTCCATGGCTTCCAATAGACTCAAGAGTCCATTGTTAATTACCCTCTTCGAGGAGGCACCGTCGATTAAGAGTCAACAAATTATCAAAGAGAACTCATAGCAGATATAATTTTACATGGCTTAACCAAGGGCATACCCCCAGTATACAATTTGGAAAGAAACTTAAACCATGCATGCTTCCAGTAGGACATACAGAGATGGATGTTGATTTGAGTGGATGTTGATTTGATTTGATTTGGAATCCAGTTTAGTGACATGGAGGTTGATTTGATTTGTTTTTAGTTTAGCGACTTCTCGGTCATTTGATTTGGATTTTTAGTTTAAATGACATTTCGGTCAATATTGATTTGGTTTTTAATTTAGCGGCATCTCGGTCATTCACTACAACAAAGGTTGTAAATTGTGATACATTCGTTGTCTCTACGCGACACATTTTTGTGTTGCACAAATAGAGCGCGACACATGCCAAAAGTGCGGTTAGAGCATGTGTGGAGAGCGTCTTTCTACACATGTGCGAATGTGTTACAAAGTCATAACATATATATATGTCGAGCATGGTAACACATACAAGTGTCACAAAACTCATGACACATATACATGTCAAGAGTGGTGACACATAGTTGTGTCTAGACCATTAAAACTATAAAGAGTATCATCATTCAACACTATAACTTCCCAGAAGGTCACCCGTCCTAGGATTATTCTCACCAAAGCACACTTAACTATGGAGCTTTTTAGCTTATACACTATCATAAATATTTAATCATCATTATAATTAAAATCTAAGATTTATTATTTAAACCCATTAATAGATCTTCTCACAATTCATATTGGACTATTAGCCTTTTATAATTATATTTAATTGTATATCTAATGACACAAATATGTGTCGTGATTTGTTACACTTTTTATTTGTCACTATTGTTTAATATTTTGCAAATAAAATGACACTTTTATATGTGTCATAAAATAAGTGTGGATAAATACAACTTTTGTTGTAGTGATTTGACTTTGATTTGGATTTAGTTTGAATGACATTTCGGTCAATTTTGATTTATCTTTTTAGTTTAGCGACATCTCGATCATTTGATTTGGATTTTTAGTTTAAATGACATTTTCGTCAATTTTGGTTTGTTTTTAGTTTAGGACTTCTTGGTCATTTGATTTAGATTTTTAGTTTAAATGACATTTCGGTCAATTTTGATTTGTTTTTAGTTTAGCGACTTCTCACTCATTTAATTTGAATTGGATTTTGATTTTGACTGTAGTTTAACGACATTTCGATCATTTGATTTTGATTTGAATTGGGCTTGGATTTGGACTGTAGTTTAACGACATTTCAGTCATTTAATTTAAACTTGATTTGGGTTTTGAATTTGAATTTGGATTTTAGTTTAACGACATCTCAGTCGTTTGAATTGAACTTAGAGTTGAACTTGGATTTTGATCAACTTGATTTTGGGTGAATTTATATTTTAGTTTACGGACTTGGCGGTCCATTTTGATTTGAATATTTGTGAATTTTGTGATATTTAGAACTCTAGTAGTTTCTGCATACTTTTTGCACTTTAAGTTGATTTGCAATTTTGTTGGACTTATGAATTTCATAAGTTTGGGGTTCTTTTTGCAATTTTAACATATTTTGAGCTTATCTCTTGTAATTTTGTAGGAACTTGAATTTTTAGGAATTATGAAGGGGGGCGAACTGTAATTTTTTAAAGCTTTGGGACTGAACTATAATTTCATGATTTTAGGGGGGGGGGTAAACTGCAAATTTTAGAAGTTTGAGGACTAATTTTCTAATTATTTTAGCATTCAAGGACTGATTTGTAAACTTTTCCACGTTTAAGGAATTGATTGAAATTGATCAGGTTTTGGACTTTGTCTTGATTTGGATTTGGAGTTCCTGGGGGTTGAATTGTACTTTTAGAACTTCTCTGGGATGATTTGCAATTTTATAAAGTTTGAGAGTTGATTTGAATTTGTTCAAATTTTGGTTTTATTTGCAATCTTAAGATGCGGAAGGACTATTTTGTGAATCATTTAGGATTTAGGAGCTTGTTCGGGATTCATTTTATAAGTTAAGGCCTGGTTTGTAATTAGAAATATTTTGTGATCTTGTTTATAATTTGTAGGTGAAGGAAACAGGTCCGGATCAAAGTAGAACAGATTTAACATTTCTAGAGCATGATTCATAATATTTTCTTTGTTGGAACTTTTTGTCAGAACATATATATGAGTTTGTTTTACTATCAGATTCTTATATGTCTTTAAATTTTTATTACAACTGCATACATTCTCATTGTCATTAAGCAAGCCTCCGATGTTATGTACAGTTAGTTTTGTTGCTCCTTTGTGTTATTTTCATTTTTTTATTTGCATATGTGCATTGGCCCTCCATTCCAAATTCGGCAGCATGACGTCGTAGCAGAGTTGTTTTTCAAGACTGCCTACCGGCAGCAAGGACCATAGGTCAAAGTCGAGTTGAGACTGCCTGCCGACCGCGAGGACCGTAGGTTGGAGTCTATCCAAGACTGCCTGTCGGCCGCGAGGACCATAGGTCAAAGTCTATTTATTGTATAATTAGTTTATTTTTGTTTGTTATAGATTGATTTCCTTCAATCGAGCTTTTGGGCCATTGATTGCTCCCTTCCATTTCTTTATTTTGTCCAAGAAAGAGTATCAGGGAGCACAAGGCAAAGAGTGGTGCCGGGAGGTGGCGTTGAAATCCGATAGGTCTTGACGACCATGGACGAAGCTTTGCATGCAGAAGCGACAGACTTGTTTGGGTCGGATAGTGGCAGTGTTCTTGCTTCGATGTCTTTGGCATGATTTTGCACCTTGAAGGCGGTGAAGTCCAGCGATGCGTCGGGCTTTGGCAGTGGTGAAAACTTGGGCATTAATGTAGCAAAAGTGACTCTTGCAGCGGTAGAGCCTGCGATGGCAAGAATCCATCCATGGATATTGATGACTCCATTAGCTTTTCTCCTCATCCTCATGGTGTTCTCATGGAGAAAAATAAAACAAAAGAATGGCCAGGATCAAGTAGGGAGAAGCAATTATTAAGCAGATAGTTCATTACCTTTAGTTTTGCTTTGGGTTCTTTGTGTGCTTAGCTTCGTCAACAGGAGTTAATAACCTTGTTGTTGTGGGTCTTGGGCGCAGATTACATTGGTTGCTCTCTCAGGATGATGATGGTCCTCCTCCTTGTCCTTTTTTGTTTTTTATTTTTTTTTATTTTTTTGTAAGATATAGAGGGGATGAAGGTATAGAAGAGAGTGGGGAGATAGAAGTGGATGCAGTTGAGATTTTAGTGGGGAGTTAGAGAGAGATACGTGGGCTTGAGGGGAGTTGAGAGATTAATATTTGTGTTCATATCTTACAGAATTTATGCTAAGGGTGTATTTATGCTAGAAATATTCATATCCTAAGGGTGAATTTATATCCTAAGGGTGAATTTATATCCTAAGGGTGAATTTATGCTCTCACCGGTGGGCCTTTCCAGAATTTGGGTTCATGTTGTCAAGTTAGCTAAATGCTTGCACATCATTCAAATTTTGCATTTAAATACGAACAAAATGTGTTAATTGATTTGATTGAATTTTTTTATTTTCATTTGTTATTATTTTATTTTTATTTTGTTGGATATATACAAACTTTACACATATATACGTTTGTTCAAAACTTTATATTTATTTTCTTTAACAAAAAATTATATCAACAGATGGTTTTGAACCGCACCACCAAACCATTCCGATATACCTATAATGTTGTGGTGTCTTAAGGCAAAAACCCCTAATCAAGATAAGGTGAGGGATTTCATCACCCTTTCCTTAGCCCACAAATAACTAATTCCTAACTACACAAACACAAGCCTTCTAAAACTCATTAGACGTTGGCCCCTACGGATTTAAGCTCATTAAGGAACAATGAATCATTAAGTGAACACGTTTAAGTTTACTTGACTCCTTTGGTGTCTAAGGCAAGGTTTAGGGGTTGCGTAAGGTGCTCCGTATTAGTCCTTGACCTCACTCTAGTACTATCTTTACCTGGTTAACTGACCAAGTAAACTCTAGTCTTTTCATTCAAGGATTTTTTTAAGATAGGAACAGGTCTAGTTGAGTTTAGGCTTAACCCTAGAATTAAGGATGATTGTTTTAAGTGGTTGATCTTGATTTATTTAGTTAGGTTTTTTATTTTTCTTTTATCCTTTTTCTTCTCTCTTACTAATCGTTTAGATCTTTTAGTTTTTCCTTTTATAAAATATATATATAAAAAAGAAAAAATTAATTAACATTTGTTTTTCTTGTTAGATCTTTTTCTTAATTTTTTGATATAAAAAATTTACAAAAGAGTTTTCATTAGTGTATGCAAGTTTGGATTAGGGATAATACAAATTGCTTAATTTATGTTGAATCTATTTTAAAACTAAAAATACCTAATCCGGATCCATCCGTCCTTCAAAGATATGTCTTATCCTACTAGGAATATAATCCCATCTTGCATTAGGCTTCCCGAAGATAATGGTGTTAATTATGAGTTTAGACCGTACTTCATAAACATGCTTCCTAAGTTTTAGGTAATGAGTCCTAAGATGCCTACCTTTTTCTATCCGAGTTTGAGAAAGTTTGTCTTATGATTAAAATTAGAGAGTTATATGAGGATGTAATTAAGCTCGAGATATGTCCCTTTTGCTCTTAAGGACAAGACTAAGAAGTGGTCAGATAGTTTGCCTATTAATTCTATATCTATTTGAGATAAATTTGTTATCGTTTTTCGAAAAAATTCTGAATCTATAAAATGGTAAAGCTTAGGAATATCATTCAGTCTTGTAAGATAATTTCAAGGGAAATATTCGAAAGTATTTTAATAGATTTAAAGATATTCTTATCAAATGTCCTCATCATGATTTAGAGAAGTGATGTTTATGCCAAATCATCTATGAATGATTGGATTATTCTTCAAAGCAATCCTTAGAATCTATGTGTCAAAGAAATTTCATGAAGAAAAACGCTAATGAAGTTTAGAAATTTCTAGAAAATTTATTTGGAAAAATTATACAGTGGGAGCACTGTGATGAAAAAGTTTTATCAGTTGCCCCAATCAAATCTAGTGGTCTTTCCCTAGAGTCAAATATAGCATCTGAAGCTAAGATGACTGCAATCCTGCATTGGTTACAAGCCCTCGAAACCAAAGAACAAGCTCCAGCTCAAATCAACCAAGTTTCTTCCCTAGGATATCATAACTATTTATCTCCAGCCTATGTTTCAGAGAAATGTTCTCTCTTAGAAAACAATCAACCACTAGGTCAGGTGAATGATGCATTCCAGCATCCTGAGAATGATCCGTTTTCTCCAACCTACAATCCAGGTTGGAGAAATCATCCAAATTTTACATGGAATCAGGTAAATTTTTTCAAAAATTAAAATTTCACTCTTACGTCAGCCCTATAATTTCCTAGAGGAAATACAGTTCCTTTCAATGCACCGAATAATTTTTCACAACTCAATCCTGCATACCAGAATCAGTCTCTTCAAAATCAACATGTAAATCCTATTCCACCAAACTTTGAGCATGAGTGACGATTCAGTGTCTTAGAGAAGGGTCTAGAAGCCATGATAAGAGCATCTACATAGACCACCAATATGTTGATTCAGTCATCCAACACTCTAAATTCCATCATGCAGACAACCGGTCAATTACTCTATTCTAACAGTCAAGCCATAGCTAGGTTAGAAATCTAACTTGGTGAACTCAATAGTGCCATGAGTGACAGAAAGAAGGGAAAATTTTCAATTCAACCTGTTGCAAACCCTAAAGACACTGGATCGAATCCAACCTACCCAGCTCAAGTGAATGCAATCTATACACTATGATCAGGGAAACAGATAGATAATTAGGTTAGAATGCCTCCGGATCAAACTCCAACTTCTTCTTCTCCTATTCAAACCATTGAACCTGAACAAACACTTTCTCCTTCTGATAACTCTGTTCAACAATCACCCCCTTCCGATGACCAAGAAACCGAAATCAAACTTGAGCTAACTCTCGATATGTTTAAGCCTGTTGCTCCCTTCCAGATAGACTCAGGCCTAGGAAAAACTCTCCTTAGGTAGAAAAACTCTTAGAAACATTCAAGCAAGTCAAGGTCAACATTCCTCTCTTAGTTGTCATCCAACAAATCCCCTCTTATGCTAAATTCTTAAAGAATTTGTGCACTAAGAAAAGCACCACCAATGTTCCTAAGAAAGTCTTTCTAGCTACTAATATCAGTGACATGCTCTCAAAGCCTATACCTTTGAAACATAAGAATTCTGGTTATCCTATTATCTCATGTGTCATAGGAACTATCTTCATTGATGAGGCACTTCTAGACTTAAAAGCTAGTGTGAATCTTCTTTCCTATTCAGTCTATCAACGGCTAGGGGTAGGTGAATTGAAACCAGCCAGATGTACATTTCAGTTAGCTGACAGATATGTAAAGATACCCAAGGGAGAGATCAAGGATGTCCTAATCAAGGTTGGGGAGTTTATTTTTTCGGTTGATTTTATAGTCTTGAAAACACATCCCATCTCTAATCCTAAAGGTCAGATACCTGTTATTTTAGGAAGATCGTTCTTAGTCACTTCAAATGCTTTGATCAACTGTAAAACTGATCAAATGAAGCTTTCATTTGGGAACATGACTGTTGATGTCAACATTTTTAATCTAGAGAACTAGGTGATGGATCCATCAAAGCAACCCCTAGAAGTGAACTACATCCAGAGAATATCGAGTGAACAGTTAGAAGCAGAGTGTAAGTCGATCATACTATTTATCAAAGAATAAAAGCCAAATATATGGAGATAACAAATACAAATACTTATTGTTTCTAGTTTAACTCTTCTTCGTTAAATGACAATAAAACAATAGTTATTATCACCCTAACATACTATTATTAGTATGCAAAATCTTAACATGTAAGTTTAATCGCAATGGCCTTGTTTCTCATTGTCATCAATTCACTTTTAAACATAAAATGCAAAATAATAACATTCTCTTATTCATCGTTATCTTCAATTTATTTATATAATAACACTCAAGAATCAGTCTAATCTCTCTAAAATACATTAAAACTGTTAAAACACTTGGTGTATAATATTTAAAAAATATAATATTTTCTACTTGTTAGACTGATAAACAAAACAAATAGGAGACAAACAAAATGGTTGACCTCTCATCTTCATTCTAAGTATTACACACAGATTAAGATGAATCTTAGAACAATTATCACCATCAATCTTATCGAGAAATTATTTAGATATTAGTCCCTCATATAGTCAATAATTTGATATTTGTCCCTCAAATCTTTGTAATTGCTCGTCTCCATCAAATCCTATGGAGTGTTGCCATTTGGTGTCTCAATAACCAAAATAATCCTCAACTTGTGTTTTTGTAACACATAAGTTTTAGGGAAAAGCATAAATTGAGGGGTATTATTGAGGAGTCCAAATTTTATCATAACAGCACATCCAACTGTGGTGTTTTGTACTGTTAATGGGAATAGGAGGGTGCATTTTGGGAATTTACTAGCCCCAGCAGTGGATCAGAACACTTGCATGTGGGAAATTTTGATAGGATACATTCTTATTATTGAGGGATCAAATTGTAAGAACCCTTTGATTTGAGAGACTTTGAGCAATGTCAAACATTAAATGGACTAACATATAATTTTTGAAGATTTTGAGGGAGTAATAGCTAAATCACCCAAAAATTAAATATTGTGAAGGCTAAAATGAATTTCTATATTTTTTTTCATACAACTTGCATAGCAACTTTAGAAACCATTAAAATGGATTGGTGGTTCCAAATAATAACCCTTTGAAAATCTCACAAGAACCATAAATTTTGCTATCAACAAGATTTATTTAATTAATTAAGCAATAAATTAGTTTATCTTTATTTTTTCGTTTTTTCCTCCACCTCCCCCAAAGCTACCAACTTTACCTTTCCTTTTCTCCAATTTCTCATTCTTTTTGCTTGAAATCCCTCGGTCCGATCTATCGGACCTTTCTATTTCTGGAAAATTTCTTCAGTTGTTGTTAAATTTAGGCTTAAATTTTGTTCTTTTGCTCCAATTAAGGGGTCTTTAATATTTCTTGATGGAATTGATCATCCAATAAAGCTCCCAATTTGAGGTTCTAGAGCTCAAATCCTTCATGGTTTTCATTTTCTCCTCAATTCCAACAAGAAAAATCTCTCTTTTAGATGTTTAATTTGCCACTTCGTTCCCTTGTTTATTTGAGCTCTAATTTCTTGGAATATATATATATTTTTTTGCAAAAGTCATATCTTGAGCTTCTTCAGCTGAAAACATTTGTGGCTTCTTCACTTTGTTCATAATTTCTTCAGAAAATTCTCACCTTTATGTATTGAGCTGTATTTCTGAAAATTGTCTCCTTTTATCTATTCAAATATCAGTTTTTAGTCTTTTTATCAGAATTTTCAGTTCTCTTTTTGTGAACTATTTGATTTCAATCACTTAAAAGTCTAAAATAATCCTTTCCCTTTCAAATTCAACTCCTTTTGGATCATCAAATGGCACAAGAAAGCTGTAATCTTGATAAAGATGAAGCTGAAATTCTCAAGCCCTCTTCTCCTCCTCCTACTCAACCATCTTCACCATCATCAACAGCAACTTCTGCTCCTTTGTGCTTGAAACCTTCTAAAGAATTTGAATTTTCGGCTGAAAAGCCAGAGAGGCCTACTACTGAAATCACTTGCGGATCAAAGGCTGAGAGAGAATCTCAGTCTTTGTTTCGATTTTGTAACCGATGTTCTTGTTGCAGGAAAAAAGTGGGTCTCACCGGATTCAGGTGTCGTTGCGGTGAGCTATTTTGTTCACGGCACCGATACTCTGAGACCCATGATTGCTCTTTTGATTACAAGGCTTTGGGAAGGGAGGAGATCTCTAAGGCTAACCCTTTGATTAGAGCTGCTAAGATCATTAAGATCTAAGGTATATACTCTTATGCAATTTGTTGCTTATTTTTGTTGTATATGAATATAGGGATTGTTTTAGTACTTAAGAATGATCATTTTTTCTTTGAATTACTTTATATTCTTAAGTTGGTCATATGACTAAAATGCTAGCAAGTTGTTCTTACTTAGAAGTTATTGCTTTAGCTGCTTAGGGCCTGTTTGGTTGGTTAAAAAAAATGAAGAAAACTTCTAAAAGAAAACTGACATTGAAGAAAATCCTAAAAATTGTCACTTTCCCTTCATTTTCTGTTGTTTGGATTGCATAAAGGAAAGAAGAAAGAATAGAGGAAAACCCCACCACGTCACTCAAAGAGGAAAACCTGTTTCCCCCCTAAAACCTCTGAAATGGGCAGAAAGCCAATTAGATACAATTAAAAAAATCGTGTTGTTAGTTTTGTGGGTTTCTCGCCACTGGGAAGAGGGAAGGAGGAGAACTGCCACGTGGCGGGATCCGAAGCTTCAAGCAGGGTGGACGGCGGCGATGAGGTTGTCGGAGGAGAGTGAAAGAGAGAAGAGGGTGGGGACGAGGGGAGGGAAGAGAGAGCAGCAGAGGGGGAAGAAATGGCGGGAAGAGAGGCGGAGGGGGCAGCAGTGGCAGGAGGAGGCTGTGGAGGGGAGGGAGTAGAGGGGGCACGTGCGAGGCACGCGAGGAGGAGGTCATTGGGGAGGGAGGAGATTGGGGGTTCGGGTTTGGAAGAAATGGATTGGGTTTGGGTTTGGGTTTGGGTTTGGGTTTGGGGTTTAGATGGAAAGGGATTTGGGGTTGCAAAGGTTGATGAACCAAGAGAGGGTGCGAGAGTTGCAGGTTTTAGACATCAGAGACTGGGGATTTGGGAATTTTTCAGCCGCAAGTGTGATATTTCAGGCCAAATTTCCAATTTTTTCATAAAAGTCCCCCAACATTGATATATTGCTATTAATCCCCAAGTAATAAAAATTTAGAATTATTCCTTCAAATCTTTAAATATTGCAAATTACTACCTCAAATTTAAAATTAGTCCCTCAAATCTTTAAACATACCTCAAATTTAAAATTAGTCCCTCAAATCTTTAAACATTTTGCAAATTACTACCTCAATTTAAAATTAGTCCCTCAAATCTTTAAACATTTTGAGGTTACTCCCTCAAATGCTCATAATTTGAAATTGGTCCCCCAAATCTTTAAACATTTTGTAAATTGCTACCTCAAATAGTTGTTGGGTTACCGCTGCAAATAATTTTTTGCTGGTGGACATGGTCACCCCTAACCCCTCAACTTATGTTGGCAACAATTTTGTCCTATGTGAGTGGTAACCACACCATGGTGATCACAACCTTCGTTTCTTCTTTTTTAAATTTGAACCAAACTAAGGAAAATAAGGGAATCTATTCACACATCAACTACTTTCTTCTTTTTTAAAGTTACACCAAACTAAGGAAAGTGATGGAAATTATTTATACTCCATGTTTTTTGGCGAAACAAACACAAGAGACGCTTTTTCATGAAAGTAAAGAAAACACTAAAAAGTAAGGGAAACATGTTTCCTTATAATTATGGAAAAGAACCAAACAGGCCCTTAGACTATTTTGTTATTTATTGAATGCTCCATAACTTTATAGTGGGTGCCTACAGTGGAGGGATCAATATGAGTTAATTATTACCAGAACAATTTATCAATATCAATCTTCTCAATAAATAAATATTGTGTATATTAAAATGGATATCAGGTAAAAATTTTTCACACAATTAGGGATAATAACTTTAGGAACAATTTAAATGGTTTGGCGGTTCCAAATAAAATCTCCTTTGTAAATGTCACGGGAACCATATTTTTGCTTCGTCCACCACAAGATTTATTTGACCATTTCTTTACCTCTGATATATTAATTAATTACATAAATATTTAATTAGTTTGATCTTCGTTGTTTCTTTTTTTGCTCCCACCTTTACCTCTCCTTTTCTCCTCTATTTCCCTAATATCTCATCCTTTTTTCCTCAAATCCCATGGTCTGATCTACTACACCATCTCTATGTCTAGAAAGTTCTTCAATTTCTTCTTAGAAATCTTGTTCCTTTGCTCTGATTAGTGAGGTTAATTTAATCTCTCTTGATGGAATTGATCATCTATTAAAGGTCCCAAATTATGGTTCTAGAGCTCAAATCCTTTTTGATCACCTAGATGGGTCCTTTTCTTCTATTCAAGTATCAGTCCTTGAAATTGCCTTCATCATGCATCTCAGTTCTTTCTTTCTCCATTATGTTATGACCGGAGCATTATTGACCTCTCATTCACATGTTTAAACATCTCATACTGTTTCTTTCTCATTTTATTCGTAATTGAGAAGGCTAACTTATTGTGTGCAGTTGTTTCAGTGTCTTAGCATATTGTTGGTCACCTATATATATATATATATATATATATATATATATATATATATATATATAGCAAGGCTCCTATAAACTTAAGTTGATAGGGAGGAGTGTCCACCAACTTTTATATCCATTGATCTTGTCTTGAGATCCGTGAAATCAAGATGTACACAAATCTCAAAGTGGGCTTTATATCTTTCACGGATCCCAAGGCAACATCAATGGATAGAAAAGTTGGTGGATGACTATTCCCTATCAACTTAAGTTTATAGGAGCCTTGCTCTATATATATATATATATATATATATATATATATATATATATATATATGTTTGCTCCTTTTTTTAGTTCCCCAACGCTCTAACCATAAAGCATTAGTCTTATAGCCATCAAATAGAATCTTCCATTTGCTTTCATGGGTACTCATGCCTAATATTGCATAAAATTCTAGTGCCACTACTCGGGTTTGACCATAAACATTTCATTCTTTAAACTGCATCCTCCTCGATCTTACCATCTTGACAAATCACTAACCATAAGTCTTGAAAAAGCCACTCCAAGAATTTGTCATAATATTTGCAATTATCTCTGATTATCTCTCTCGGTGATGGATTTCCTCAAATCATAAAATTTCGTTTCCTGTGCAGTGTGTGAGGATATGGATAATTTGACTTATAAGTTGATTCTCGTGCTTAAGGCTCAGTTATGGAAGGACAATACTTCTTTGTTTTTTTCCCCTCTCTTCAAGAATTTTCAAACACCAGACAACTTTACATTTCCTTTTATGTTCAGTATTGTATAAACAATTTTGAACGGAAAAATTAGAATAAGTGTGTTTTTCTTTTTCTTTGAGGTCGACTTTGCTAGCCATTCATAGTAAGCTAACATGATTACCATTATGTGTAAGGGCTGTGGGAAGTTATCATCAACTTAAATAAGATGAGAAATGAATTGTGCTAAAATTCAATTTGGAGTTTGAACAAGAATCTTACCTGAACAATTTCCTTGAAAATTGTACAATTGGTAACCCAGGCTGCTTACACAGTTAAACTTCATAATTTTCAAAAGAGGTAAGTTTCACAAAACCCCCCTTGGCAGTTCTTGACATAACAACCCTAAACTTTATAAATATCACTCGACCCCCTTTAAGTTTTTGTAGATAACCCCCCTAACTTACACCGTTAGATCTCAACGCGCATGTGAAAATTATGTGCATGTAATCGCTAAAATGTCCCCAATCGGAAAAACCCCTTTTGTGTCCTTTTTAATCATTATAACCCCAAAACCCTAAGAAGGGTGAAGATTTATTTGACCATTTCTTTACTTCTGATATATTAATTAATGACATTAATTAGTTTGATCTTCGTTGTTTCTTTTTTTCCTCCCACCACCAAAGCTACCACCTTTACCTCTCCTTTTCTCCTCTATTTCCCTAATATCTCATCCTTTTTTCCTCAAATCCCACGGTCTGATCTACTACACCATTTCTATTTCTAGAAAGTTCTTCAGTTTCTTCTTAGAAATCTTGTTCCTTTGCTCTGATTAGTGAGGTTAATTTAATCTCTCTTGATGGAATTGATCATCCATTAAAGGTCCCAAATTATGGTTCTAGAGCTCAAATCCTTTTTGATCACCTAGATGGGTCCTTTTCTTCCATTCAAGTATCAGTCCTTGAAATTGCCTTCATCATGCATCTCAATTCTTTGTTGCTACGTTATCTTATGACCGACACATTATGGACCTCTCATTCACATGTTTAAACATCTCATACTGTTTCTTCCTCATTTTATCCCTAGTTGGAGAAGGCTAACTTCTTGTGTGTAGTTGTTTCTTATTCTGTCTCTTAGCATATTTTTGGTCACCCTTCTGCATAATTTTTTTTCCCTTTGCTGATGGTTGGGCATTTTTTTTTAGTTCCCCAACGCTCTAACCATAAAGCCTTAGTCTTAGATCCATCCAATAGAATCTTCCGTTTACTTTCATGGGTACTCATGCCTAATATTGCATATCATTATTTGAACTGCATCTTCCTCGATCTTACCATCTTGACCAATGATTAACCATAAGTGTTGAAAAAGCCACTCCAAGAATTTGTCAAACTATTTGCAATTATATCTGATTATCTCTCTTTGTAACGGGTTTCCTGTGCAGTGTGTGAGGACATGGATAATTTGACTTATAAATTGATTCTCGTGCTTAAGTTCAGTTATGGAAGGTCAATGCTTCTTTTGCTTTTTTGGCTTCAAGAATCTTCAAACACCAGACAACTCTACATTTCCTTTTATGTTCAGTATTATGTAAAAAAATTTGGACGGAAAAATTAGAATCGAGAGTGTTTTTCCTTTCTTTTGAGGTCGACTTTGCTGCCCATTCATAGTAAGCTAACATATTACCATCATCTGAAAGGGCTGTGGGGGATTATCATTAACTTAAATAAGATGATAACTAAGCTAGAATTCGATTCAAAGTTTGGTCAACTATATTTTCTGAACAATTTCCTTGAAAATTGTACAATACTACGTTTGGTAATCCAGACTGTTCATTTACACACTTAATCTTCATACTTCATAGATTTCAAAAGGGGTAAATTTCACAAAACCCCTGGCAGTTTTTGGGATAACTCCCCTAAACTTTATAAATGTCACTTAACCCCTTAAGTTTTGTTAGATAACCCCTCTAAATAGCACCATAGATCCAAATGCGCACATGAAAATCATGTTCGTCTAAATGGCTAAAATGCCCCTAATGGAAAAAAAAAACCATATAATGTCCTTTTTAATGATTTTAACCCCAAAACCATAAGGGTGAAAATTTTGGGTTTTTTATTGGTTACAAATAAGGTTTTTCTTTTCTTTTTTCTTTTTTTTTTTGGGGGTTTGTTTTGTTTTAAGTTATTTCTTCACGTGGGGACTAATTTTTTGCTGGGAGTACTTTCTTCCAAAAAAAGAGGGGGGTAAACGACATTTTTTTGGGGGGGTGGGTTTTTTTTTTGGGGCTGGTTATTCGCAAAACATGAAATTGTCTTTTTCTTAGAAGCCCAAAACTTAACTGACATTTATATAGTTTAGGGGGGTTATCTCGAAAACAGACTAACTTAAAGGGGATTTTGTGAATTTTACCCTTTAACAAATGAAATGTTTGACTATCATACTTATGCTATCCTTTGGTTGTAAATACTCAGTCTTGCGAAATGAATAGTTTGTGGATAGGAGAAATGCAGCGAATTATGTCTGATTTCAGGCATGGTTGGTAATCAAACCATTTAAATCTTTTTCCTGGTTATATGATTTCCTTAATATGAATGTAATCAAATTTTGATTAGAAATCATACTTTTCTTTGACCCCTTAAAGCATATATGAGCTGCCTCTGAGATCATTGATATTTAATGTACTGTGTTTTGACTGCTTACGATCACAATGGACGGTTTGGATCCTTGACTCTTCATCATTTTTTACCAGGCAATTTCACTTTCTGCTTTCACTTTTAGGCTTGTAGCTATAATCATAATCTTCAAATAACCTTTTCATGCACATGTGTCGAGCTATTGCCAAATTGCAGAAATGCTACTGTTGAGTTGAGTGGCTGAGCAAGCTTATCTTTGTTTTTAGGTCATGAGGGCTCCTCTTTTATTTTATTTCATTTTATTTTGTAAGCTAACACTCTTGCATTTCTTGTCAGCATAAGTTTCGGGTGATTATGAAAGACGCAGAACGTTAGCTTGGAAATGTCTTTGCCCTTGTGGAGCCAATTATGATGATGACATTTATGAAGCCAAAGCTTCAATGTGAATATTTGGTGCAATCTTATCTCTTCACAACAGGCTCTTATGACTAAGGACAAGGCTCTTATGTGCCTAGCCTGAGTTGATGAGAGTTAAATTGGATCGCTGTCAATCTTCTGTTCTCTTCTGTGGGTTTTAGTATTTATTGTTACTAGTCATTGAACATCGTTGATGAGCTTTGTTGATGAACTTGTTGTTTTCTTTTTTCCCATTTATATAGTTTAATTTATCAGATTCATGCCCGCTTTGCTTCTGGGTTTAGTGGAAAATCACTGGACTTGTTTTTAAATTTTTTTTTTAATTTTTATGGGTTCTCCCAGCATCTTTGAGCATGAAATTACCTTTGATTTGCTGTTACGCATACAAACTTAAACTTCGTTCGTTATGAAGCTCATTCATAACAGGAATCTCCAATAATTTTGCATTTTTCATTTAGTTTTGCTGAATTAAGCAGTTTTCTGGGCTATTATGTACCCAATTATTTTACATGTTTGCTGGCCTTTACACAAACTATTAGTCATCAGTTCTTGTTGTCAAAATTAAGAAGAAAGGAATATCAGAGAAAGGAATATCAGTAGATATTTGCCTTGAGTTTTAAAAGAAATGTGACCCGAAATTTATTGTCTTTTTTATCTCCAAGTGCCCTTTCTTCACATGCATTATGTGGGAAATCTATCCCTTTCTTCTTTATATCTTCTTTATATATCTCTTTAGTGGCCACTTAAGCCATTTTATGATCTCCAATCACAATACTCCATGAAACAAAAATCATGGGATTTTATCATAGATTATGTAGCGCAAACTTTACACTTGTTGCCATATCATTGCTATTGTGGATACACCTTTTTAGAATTTGTTACATGTTGATGTGCTGTCCTTGTAGAGTTGTAGCTTTTTCCAAGAGTGGAGAGCTTCCTGTTTGGTTGAGGAAGTGAGATGTCAATATACAAAGTAGCAATTCTATCAGAACTCTACACACAGTGTGGGGTTTTCAGAGCCACGCGTTTGAGATTGTAGAGGGGCCGTTTGGACTTTGCATTGCCCCCTGTTTGGCCTAAAGAACCCCCATATCGTGTGAGGTTCTGATAAGACTTTTACTCTCAATATAGAATATACTAGTATAGGATGGTTGTGATATCATCTACTTGTATTGCAGTCCCATTCTTTATTAGGATTATAATCTATAAGTTATATAAAAAAGGCGAACGACCTCAATCAGTTTTGCGGAACAAGCTTTTCATGAATCTTTGCCCTCACACATGTTAGCAAGACGTGACGGGGCATGTGAAACAAAGACTCTCTATTGGATTGTTTTCAAAAAAAAAAAAACACTCTATTGTATTCGCTTAATAAGAGCTAAAGTGGATCTCATGGAGAACCAAAGGACCAGAAGAAACATGGCCTAACAATATACGTGGGTAATGGGTCTTCAACTATATAAGCAACAAAAACTTGGGTTAATTTCACAAAACCCCCCTTTAACTTGTGTGTGTGTGGTGTGTTGTAAGTTTTTTGTTTTTTGTTTTTTGGCGGTTTGGGGCAATAACTTTATGTGTCTCACAAACCCCCTAAAATTCCCTTTAGAGAAAAAAAAATCCAAAAATCAAGGGGGGTAATATGTTGTAAATGACAAATGACAAAGTTTAGAATTAAGGATAGTCTTATTATTTTCTTGGCATCGAGTTGTGCTCACATTTGGAAGGACGTCTACTATCTCAATCTAAATACATTGTTGACATTCTTCAAAGTTCCAAGATGACCACCACAGGCCCCTTCTCCATTTAGATGGGAACTACTACGGATGATTACACCTTAAACTCGTCCGCTCTTATTGATCTATTCATATATCACAATATTGTAGGCGTCTTCCAATATATGACAATCACTTAGTCGAATATCTCTAACATATGCATTGCCCCTATAGAGTTTCATTGGTCACTTGTCAAATGTATCTTGCGCTATCTTAAAAGGACACCACTCATTGCCTTCTCCTCTATAGTGATTCACCACGACTTAGCTTCATGCGTTTAGTCATGCTAATTGGGTTGGGAGCAGCCAAGATCATCGGTCCAACCAAACGTGAGAATTTGCCTCCTAAAATTCTCATGCGATGATAACATGCAAAGTTTAGAATACTTTAACCCCTACTACTTGGCACACTTAACCCCAAAGACACTCAAAATTTTTCTAAGTGTCAAAATAGTTGGGGTCGCCAACCCCACTACTTGGCACACTTAACCCCAAAGACACTCAAAATTTTTCTAAGTGTCAAAATAGTTGGGGTCGCCAACCCCACTACTTGGCACACACTTAACCCCAAAGACACTCAAAATTTTTCTAAGTGTCAAAATAGTTGGGGTCGCCAACCCCACTACTTGGCACACTTAACCCCAAAGACACTCAAAATTTTTCTAAGTGTCAAAATAGTTGGGGTCGCCAACCCCACTACTTGGCACACACTTAACCCCAAAGACACTCAAAATTTTTCTAAGTGTCAAAATAGTTGGGGTCGCCAACCCCACTACTTGGCACACTTAACCCCAAAGACACTCAAAATTTTTCTAAGTGTCAAAATAGTTGGGGTCGCCAACCCCACTACTTGGCACACTTAACCCCAAAGACACTCAAAATTTTTCTAAGTGTCAAAATAGTTGGGGTCGCCAACCCCACTACTTGGCACACTTAACCCCAAAGACACTCAAAATTTTTCTAAGTGTCAAAATAGTTGGGGTCGCCAACCCCACTACTTGGCACACTTAACCCCAAAGACACTCAAAATTTTTCTAAGTGTCAAAATAGTTGGGGTCGCCAACCCCACTACTTGGCACACTTAACCCCAAAGACACTCAAAATTTTTCTAAGTGTCAAAATAGTTGGGGTCGCCAACCCCACTACTTGGCACACACTTAACCCCAAAGACACTCAAAATTTTTCTAAGTGTCAAAATAGTTGGGGTCGCCAACCCCACTACTTGGCACACACTTAACCCCAAAGACACTCAAAATTTTTCTAAGTGTCAAAATAGTTGGGGTCGCCAACCCCACTACTTGGCACACTTAACCCCAAAGACACTCAAAATTTTTCTAAGTGTCAAAATAGTTGGGGTCGCCAACCCCACTACTTGGCACACTTAACCCCAAAGACACTCAAAATTTTTCTAAGTGTCAAAATAGTTGGGGTCGCCAACCCCACTACTTGGCACACACTTAACCCCAAAGACACTCAAAATTTTTCTAAGTGTCAAAATAGTTGGGGTCGCCAACCCCACTACTTGGCACACTTAACCCCAAAGACACTCAAAATTTTTCTAAGTGTCAAAATAGTTGGGGTCGCCAACCCCACTACTTGGCACACTTAACCCCAAAGACACTCAAAATTTTTCTAAGTGTCAAAATAGTTGGGGTCGCCAACCCCACTACTTGGCACACACTTAACCCCAAAGACACTCAAAATTTTTCTAAGTGTCAAAATAGTTGGGGTCGCCAACCCCACTACTTGGCACACTTAACCCCAAAGACACTCAAAATTTTTCTAAGTGTCAAAATAGTTGGGGTCGCCAACCCCACTACTTGGCACACTTAACCCCAAAGACACTCAAAATTTTTCTAAGTGTCAAAATAGTTGGGGTCGCCAACCCCACTACTTGGCACACTTAACCCCAAAGACACTCAAAATTTTTCTAAGTGTCAAAATAGTTGGGGTCGCCAACCCCACTACTTGGCACACTTAACCCCAAAGACACTCAAAATTTTTCTAAGTGTCAAAATAGTTGGGGTCGCCAACCCCACTACTTGGCACACACTTAACCCCAAAGACACTCAAAATTTTTCTAAGTGTCAAAATAGTTGGGGTCGCCAACCCCACTACTTGGCACACTTAACCCCAAAGACACTCAAAATTTTTCTAAGTGTCAAAATAGTTGGGGTCGCCAACCCCACTACTTGGCACACTTAACCCCAAAGACACTCAAAATTTTTCTAAGTGTCAAAATAGTTGGGGTCGCCAACCCCACTACTTGGCACACACTTAACCCCAAAGACACTCAAAATTTTTCTAAGTGTCAAAATAGTTGGGGTCGCCAACCCCACTACTTGGCACACTTAACCCCAAAGACACTCAAAATTTTTCTAAGTGTCAAAATAGTTGGGGTCGCCAACCCCACTACTTGGCACACACTTAACCCCAAAGACACTCAAAATTTTTCTAAGTGTCAAAATAGTTGGGGTCGCCAACCCCACTACTTGGCACACTTAACCCCAAAGACACTCAAAATTTTTCTAAGTGTCAAAATAGTTGGGGTCGCCAACCCCACTACTTGGCACACTTAACCCCAAAGACACTCAAAATTTTTCTAAGTGTCAAAATAGTTGGGGTCGCCAACCCCACTACTTGGCACACACTTAACCCCAAAGACACTCAAAATTTTTCTAAGTGTCAAAATAGTTGGGGTCGCCAACCCCACTACTTGGCACACTTAACCCCAAAGACACTCAAAATTTTTCTAAGTGTCAAAATAGTTGGGGTCGCCAACCCCACTACTTGGCACACACTTAACCCCAAAGACACTCAAAATTTTTCTAAGTGTCAAAATAGTTGGGGTCGCCAACCCCACTACTTGGCACACTTAACCCCAAAGACACTCAAAATTTTTCTAGTGTCAAAATAGTTGGGGTCGCCAACCCCACTACTTGGCACACTTAACCCCAAAGACACTCAAAATTTTTCTAAGTGTCAAAATAGTTGGGGTCGCCAACCCCACTACTTGGCACACTTAACCCCAAAGACACTCAAAATTTTTCTAAGTGTCAAAATAGTTGGGGTCGCCAACCCCACTACTTGGCACACTTAACCCCAAAGACACTCAAAATTTTTCTAAGTGTCAAAATAGTTGGGGTCGCCAACCCCACTACTTGGCACACACTTAACCCCAAAGACACTCAAAATTTTTCTAAGTGTCAAAATAGTTGGGGTCGCCAACCCCGACTACTTGGCACACACTTAACCCCAAAGACACTCAAAATTTTTTCTAAGTGTCAAAAATAGTCGAGGTTGCCAACCTCAACTATTTTGCAGAGAAGTTGAATTTTTTGCACCTGATATTGAGAAATTTCCCTGATACATCACTTTCAGTCCATAACCAATTTCAACCACAACAAACAAACACATATATCAACTCATATAATGAAACAAATATATAATATTGACTAAATGCAACAATCACACATGATGAAATAAACAACCACTAACAACAAACTAACAATCTCAATTTACATACGATTTCATGACACAAAATAAAAAGTACTTGTCATCCAATTCAACAAATAGAAAGAACTCCTCTCTTTCCTCTCCCTCTCCCTGCCTTTCCCTCTCCCTCTCTGTTATACCCTGCAAATAACTAAGTATTAACCCCTATTGGGAGGCCGACATGTGTCCTGCTCCACGCCTAATCAGACGTATTCAAAGGCGATATACCTACCCACCAGATCGAAGCTACAAGCACCCGCACTCGGCCCACTATTCCAGCCGACAACTTGCATGGCCGACTAAAAAGGTGGTACTTATCGGCCCGCTTGCAGAGCCGACTCGAGAGGCGGTATGCCCTTGAACCCTCCGCCAATAGCCGACTACCCTCATTTTAAATACGCTGTCAAAGTCATCATTGCTCTAGCCCCTATAGCCTTTATGACTCATTGAACCTAGTCATCGCTAAGCACCTCCTACCGCTCTCACATTAAACGCCTGAATGACTCACCCCCTTCAGCGACCGACACCTGTAAAGCAGATGATGACCGAGCCGCTAGCTGGATTCGGCCAAAGTTACTTATTTACCCTTCTGATCTACTATAAAAGAAAGCTGTGCTGCCTAAGGTAACTTCTTCTGCTCTCATGCGACTCTGAGTAAATTTTCACTACTTATCTCCTATTTTCCCATCAAGATCACCTACTGACTTGATTGTCGGAGAAAAAATCGGAGAACCCAACTCCGGCCTCTCACGAGTTCTTCATGTGCAGGAGAGAACATCAGGCTCTAGAACCAGTCATCTGAGGAAGCTTGAGGACCCTAACACCACCATAATCGACAAACAAACCCCCTGTTTGATCACTGACATTCGCACTCTCCTTCCTCTTCCTCGCCCCTATTCCCCTTCACCATGAGCTTGGATGATCTCATCGTCCGGTTGTGTGTGAAGTTGTAAATACATGACATTCTCCTCTACTCGAACCCGCTGTGAAGGTCCAGCTTCATCATGTGCACGACTTGAGCCCGCCCCGGTACGCCCTCGCAACCATCGATGCTTAAATACTAGAACTCGTTCTTGACATCCATCATGATCTGCATGATGCACCTTCCTAAGAGCGGACTGAATCTTCCCTATGATGCATACAAATACATTCCTTACCCCTTGCACGGTAGTCAATCTCAAGGCATCATGAGCAATAGAAGTCGCCTCATCGAGTTCTTCTACCTACAAGATAACAATCCGAGAAAATGATTAGCAAATTAATAATGAAAAAAATAATAATCACAAATAAGTGTAGATTTTGTCTATCTACTTATCAACGCTCTCTCAGTTGGACTAGGCATGTAGGTGGAAGGTGTTTTGTTCTCCCGATATATCCATCGGCAAGTAAATTCCCAATACCAATGTATATACAGATCTAGGTCTGCTGTGTCACCTCTCTCCATCACTATAGCACCCTTCCTCAAATCCCAATTCTCAATGTACGACTGATGAATTATTTCCCAATTTTAATGATGTGCTCCCTTTTGGGGATTTCGCTCTATTCTTTCTACATGATTTGGAATGTGCTGTTCTAATCCAAATTGTTGAAACACATGATCGGGCACGTGCATCTCGACAATCTCAAAGCAGATGATTGGGACTTTGGCAAGCCACATACCTTCACCATCTCTACAAATATCTAGCCGTGAAGCTAAAACTCCTTCGTAAGGCACCCACTTGACCTATAACAAATATTATAGAAACTTACATATCCACAACATTTGATATCTTGCGTATTGTTAGATATTATGATTTTATACCTATTTAATCTGCATTTGATCAAGTTTGTTCCTGTATAAATTTTCATGACCCTTCAGGGAGCTTTTCCAATATCTGGAGACATTCCATCTATTTGATTTATAAAAGTTTAGTATAGATTGAAATAAATATTAGAAATTACATGTAATCATAAACTCATATACCTGCATTCTAATGGAATCTGACCATCAAGAACTCGGGTCATTTTCAAATATGGTGTTCCAATATGCCATTGGTCCCTTGACCATATTTGCAACAAACTGATGTAGCCTTTGAATTCCTGATTTTGCATGAATACCACTTCTGTCATCTTCCTATAGAGATAAGCTAGCACTACACTCCCCCATGATAATTCTCCACACTCCTCAAGATTCTCAAGAAGTGGCAACAATCTAACTTGCACTGAATCCTTGGTTGAATTTGAAAACAGAATAGTGCCAAGCATATGCATTATGTATGCCGGAGCATGCATCTTGATGATCTCATCTATGGCCTCCATTGGTACGTTCATGTAGTTCTGACATAGCTCGAGCTTAATCTTGCCACCCTTCATATTAGGAGCTTGTCCCAATAAACCTTCACACACTCCTATTCAATTATAGTCATCGGTACCAGTAACAACATTCCCATCAACTTGAGGCCAAGCATAACCCCTACATCCTACAGAGTAATAGTTGTCTCTCCTTTTTGCATGTGACATGTGTTTGTCTCGGGACTTCATCGTTCAATCAAAGCTATCAAGAAGGGTGAATCGAGCCTTATTCATTACAACTTTGAACATTCGGAAAAGCTTGCTTGACAAACATAATCTTGAACACGTGGATCTATCAAATCCCAAATTGAATGTGCATGAGTGTGATCAATTACAGTAATATTTGGGGCCGGCATATATTACAAAAAATAATATATATTAGATACAACAATCATTTGGAAAATTAAATGATTGAAAATATTAAAAATTTTACCTCCCCTAACTCTAACTTCGCGGATTGGTGTCGATCTTGGTCGAATAGGACCTCATACGTCATTGGTCTCGCCTGCATGATGTATATGTCTGCACATATAGAATAAAATGTGTCAGTATTATGTTATGGTATATATTGATCCAAAAAAATAATAGACAGTATATTAAACAAAATAGAAAAGATGTAGTGTAATCACAAACAAATGAGAATATGCATTTATGTGTGCATTTATGTGAGAGTATAATGTAAGAGTATGCATTGACTTACAAAATACATAGAATATATTGAACAAATTTTACCCATTAATTGCTATCTATTCGGATTGGTAGGACATCGAGATCTATTATGGCCTAGTTGTTTGCAATATCGACACCTATTTTACTTTGGAGCCCCTTTTCGTCCTTCATCCATGGTACCTCTTATACGTACTGATCGCGGACGACCAGCTTGTCTCTTATAGGTAGGAGGTAACACATATGGCCCGTTATAGGGTGGCTAGTGACTACTATCTAGATTGGATGGAAACACAGCTTGTATGAATCTCTATAGTGACTTGACTAATACCATTCAGAGGAGTATGTGTAATATGAAGTATTTGCACCCCCGTATTACTTGGAAGAAACCGCATAATGCGAACATGGTAATTTTAACAATTGTGGTATGTTGCAAATGCATGCACAATGTGTTCCTCATAAATTGACGATGTAAGAGTGACTGTTTTTGTCTATAGCCTGCCATTCATCTGAAGCAAATCTAGTAATCTTTGCTGATCTCGCCTGCACAACACGAGACCCTACAATCTCTTCATTTTTTGGTGTCAACCCCGTCATCCACTTTGCTCCATCCTCTTGCCGCTTGACAAAATATTTATTCTGTCTATAAAATTTCCTTGCAACCAATGCTGTATAGGCATCGCTCGAGCTTTCCTTGCAACCAATGCTGTATAGGCATCGCTCGAGCTCCCTTAAGTACACTGTTGAAACTTTCAGAACAGTTAGTTGTCATAATGCAAAACTAATTCCCTCCGTCTTTACTTAGCGCCCACCGGTCAACGTATTCACTTCCCAAATTGGTCTCAATCCAGTCATGTGCAGCTTGAGATGTTACCTTGATTTAATCTCTTATCCGATCATACACACATGTTTCCAATGCACAACCATCTTGCCATAGAAGGTTTTGTAAATGCATCTCCCCATACCTCTTTTTAAAGTTATCTCTAATGTGTCTTAAGCAATATCGGTGATAGTGATGAGAACCAAATATCTTATGCAATGCTTTAGGAATACCTTTCATCTTGTTAGATATGAAAGTAATTTTCCTAGGAGGCAACATACTAAGAATATATAATTGAATACAAGCAAAAAACCCCTCCTAGTTTTCATTGTTCTCGACCTCCACAACTGCAAAAGCTAAAGGAAATAAGCCATCATATGCATCTACTCCTGTAGCAACAAGCAATACACCTTTATATTTACCATATAAGTGTGTGCCATCAATGCTAAGAACCGCCGACAAAATTTAAATCCCTCAATCAAAGGACCAAATGTCCAAAATACTAAGGTGAACTGCTCAACTCCGGGATGAATCGCTTTGGTTATAAGTTTGTATTCAGTTCTAGGATTACTTCTTTTGACTGCATCAAGATATCAAGATATTCTAGGTTATAAGTGTCGCATAAGACTTCTCCCAATCACCAAAGATTTTTATCATCATGATTCTCCATGCATTCCAAGCTTTGCAATATGATATTTTAATGAACCTCATATCTAGCACTCTATCAATTATCTAACCCGAATATAGATCAAGCTTCTTTCTTAACTTTGGCAAAATCAATCAAACTATGTAAGAGGTAGATGCACTGCTATGATCGGACTCTAAGATTGGATTGCTACATGTGTGAACCCCACTCTGTGATTTTAAAATGCCCATTATGTTTTTTTCAACAAATGAATATAACTTCCCAGGACATATATAATAAGCTAGATTTTCAATCTGTTGACTTTTTCTTTCTGCATTCATAAATAAATTGCATCAAAACTTATTCGATTGCTTTTAACTTGCTTGCATTTCACGTTGGCGTTGATAGAGTAATCATGAATAGCATCAATCAATTCTTAGTCTCAAAGAAATCTCCAACTTTAAAAGTGAAGTCCTCATCTCTTCTGTCGTTTAAACTTTGGCTGATGCCAACATTTTCGTAGAAGAATGAATCCACTCATCATCTTCAAACTTGTCAGGAGGTGGCTCTTCATACTCAACATATTCATTGTTAACATAAACCTTGGCCTAATAGAGTAACCATGAATAGTATCAACCAATTGCTCCTTAGTCTTGAATAAATCTCCAACTTTAAAAGTGAAGTCCTCATCTCTTCTGCTATTTAAACTTTGGCTGATGCCAATATTTTCCACTGTGGAAGAACGAATCCATTCATCATCTTCAAACTTATCGGGAGGTCGCTCTTCGTACTCAACATATTCATTGTTAACATAAGCCTCGTCAGGTCATCCCGGGTTCTCTTCAACATCTTCAATCACAAATTGCATGCTATCAATTGGTGCACCATCTTGTTCTTCACCTTGGGAGTCATCGCTTCTTTCATCCTCTTCAATCGACGCCCCCTCTTAATGGCCTCATATTTTGATAAGACACTTCATTGTTCATGGCATTTGATGTTCCCCCAAATGAAGGTCCACTTAGATATTCAAATTGAGTCTGTTCCATTTCACTCAGAGATGAAAGAAAACCATCAGAGTCAACTTCTAAGTCTAACATGCATGAGAATTCTCCCAGAGGTTTGAACATTTGACCCAAACTAAATAGAAACTTTTCAATAAACAATTCTACCGTTGGTTACGTCTTGCTCAAATTAAACATAATACTCATGTGATGATCATTTGAGATCTCAACCGCGGATGTTCTGTCAAAAGTTATGGGGCAATTGCATATTACTTTTAGTCGATACTCTCATGGATCAAATTCAATAACTTGGTGTAATTCTTTAATCGAGCCATCGAAACTACATGATTCCGGTATCATTAACGATGTTGTTACCCCTCCAACGTACATAGGCATGTTATTCATTCCAAAATTAATTTTTCCACCGTAAGAATAAGTAGCAAAAACCATATTGTTTAACCTCTGAAAAAAATTATACTATATCATTTTTAAACAATCTCATAATCCATATATACAATGCAAAAGTTTTAAAAAAATATATGCCCTATACCTCTAATTTTAATCAAAACCCTAAAAAATGAAAAACCTAAACCCCAAATGAGCATTCTATACCCTAGAATTCCAATTTCAATTAAAGCCTACCACACACAAAGACTCACAATCACCACAAAGATATCTTATTGATACCCAATTTCAAACCCTAGAAATTTAATTTTGATGAAAACTCTAGATTTAAATATTGAAGAAGAGAGAAGAAAGAGAAATTACTTTGGTGTAAGAGTGATAGAAAGGCCTCCTAGAGACCTGCTGCAAATCACTCTCGTTCTCATTGACAATCAGCATAAGAGAGAGATTTGGGTCGGAGCAGGAGAGAGAAAGAGAAATGAAAAATGAGAAGGGGAGTTGGGGTCAGGTGTATATAAGTAAAATATAGTCGAGGTTAGTGACCCTGACTATTTTTTTAAAGTAACGAGCCCACGATGAGTTGACTTCCAAATAGTCGGGGTTGGCGACCTTGACTATTTTGACAGCAGTTCGAAATAGTTGGGGTTGGCAACCCTGACTATTTAGAAGTTATATCTAATTAGTCAGGGTTGCCAACCTTGACTAGTTAGATGTGGCTTCTAATTAGCCGTGGTTAGCAACTCTGACTAATTAGAGAACAACTTGTTTTTAAAATTGACCTAGTTTCTGGCTGCGCTGCTGATGTGGCCAAAACTGGATCAATTTTTGTAAATATTTTTGCACTGGTCGAAATTAGGGAATAAAGTTTCAAATGGGTGTATTTTAAAAATTTATTATATGTTACATTGTTACAAGTATGGATAAAAATCACATCATTATTTATGAGAGAATCATATGAGAGAATTAGCTCATTCTCATATGATGACAAGGATATTCATTATTCTCATATAATTTGTTGACACATTAGATTTTTACTCATCAATTTGTTGACACATTTATTTTATAGGAGTCATGCATCTCTTCTACTGAAAATCCTAACCGTTTATTAATTAAAATTTAAAAAATCTAAGATAATTGTGGTGTTTTAATAATGGGTTTATAGATCCAATAATAGCAAAATCAAATATTTACGTAGTTGCCAACTTAAAAAATCTGATCATGCCTAATATTCAGTTTCCAGAAATGGTTGGTGATTTGAAATTTAAAAATTAGAGGGAAGTATATATTTGTTAAGTTGTGATTTTTAAGTTAACAAATTTGTTAAAAAATATTTGATTTGCCTGGAATTAGTTTCAGATCATGCCAAAGTCAATTATCACGTAATTCTTTATTACATCTTATATATCTTCATCTTTATTTGAAGTCGCATATGTTTTGATCTCGATATTGCAGAGATAAATTTGATATTTTTTACTTTTTAATTTTCAAATTAATATAGGAGATCTGATGGTATACTCTTTATGTTTTTGTGTAGGGGTGCATTTGGTCCGAATATGGCTCGGATATGATACTTACCATATCCATATCCAGACACCCATCTCGGATATGGATACGAGTACGGATATACCTCGGTAAGAAAAATTCATATCCATATCCGCTAAAATCGGATATGGATATAGATATACATGCGGATATATAAGCGGATATGCATACGGATACAAAACGAATATGAGAAAACTAGATAGTATTGAAAAAAAAATATAGTTCATGTTATACAAAAGAGTTCATTAATATGTTCATTATATCTGAAAAGCTAAGATTAGACATCTTGATCATCAAAATTAACCTCAAATCCATAATCTAAGGATTAAAACTATTATAACAATATGACTAATATGTTTTTGGATATTTTGTATTCGGATCCGGATATTTCACTATAAAACCATAACCGTAACCATATCCTATCGGTTATAGATTTGAGTAACCATATCCGTATCTTAACGGATACGGTTATGGATATTTCCTCGGATACGGATACGATTTAGCACCCCTATTTTTGTGAATTATCATGTTAAAGCCGTGTTCAATCGTGTGCATTCTCCTGGAAATTTCAAAAGGTCTATTTTTAAATTTTTTTACTTAATCTACTATTTGCATATTTGATTATTTTTAACACTAATGTTTTAGCTCGTGCTAAGCACGGTCTTACCGCCATTTTTTATCTTAATTTTATTTTTTGATCTTTCATTTACGAAAGGAATCCCCAAAATCCATAGACATACATCCCTGTTCAAGGCACAGACATAGCTCCCTATTCGAAGCATGTATAGACCTCCTAGTTATATTTTTGAGTTTAAAATATTTGCATCAACCATATGTTAAACATCAAGAATCTAAGCATATTTCATTTTAGAAGCAAAGAAAACTAACAATATAATATATAAAAGTATTAAAAATTTAACATCAAGTAAAATATTTCCTACATATCGAATGAATAATCAAAATAGAAGAACAAATATATCAAAAGTCAACTTGAACATAATTATGGATATAAAAGTGTTTCATGATTGAAGTCCTGGCCAGGGCCCCCTGATCAGTCATTTATGTACTGAATTCACGTTAAGTTCTATCGTCGCGTACCTCCTCAACATAGTACCTTTTCTACACAGTATCATTTGAATCTTTTTGTCATAGCGGTGCCATGCAAGTTTAATCATAGCTATGAAATCCAAGTTTAATCATAGCGATACGATCCAAGTTTAATTATACAGAGCGATGAAAGTTAAATTATTGCAAAGTGAGAAAAGTTTAGTCATGGCGAAGCATTTAAAGTTTAATCATAGTGAAGTGATTTAAGTTTAAGGGTTGCTAATTAAAAAACCGCAAGAATTAAAGTTTAATCATAGCAGAGTCGATGAAATAGAAATTATTCAAATTAATTATTTATGTAATAGCGTTCCTTGGTCAGTCATATTTGAATCTTTTCACCAAACTTTAAGATATGTATTTGTTTTTCACAATCATCATAAATTTAATCTATTTATTGAAAAGTTATATAATTAACGTACATATTATATAGCTATTTTAAATGGGATATAATTAACACGTAGAATCAAATGAAATAACCAACATACTAAAATAGTATCAATTTAAGAATCATTCTTGCTTTGCATTTGTATGTACTATATCCAAGATGTGTTCAATTAACATTTATGCTAATTATGAAAATTATATCAATTAAGTATCTATGCTAATTGAGCTAAAAATGCTAATTGAGCTAAAAAAGGTATCTATGCTAATTATAAAATCATGTTATTTAGCATTTATATAATAAACAAATCATTTATTAACTAAATTCATGTGGAAAGAACATTGATTTTCTTCTAGTCGGTGATTGATTAATTGAAGTTTATTATTTTTCATCAGCATCAAATCGAATAAAAGGTAGCTCTCCTCATATTCCTTGCAATTTAAGAACTTGAATCAAGTAAAGGGTTGAGTTTCACTCTAAGATCATCCATCACTGTTTTAACTTAATTTTAATTATTTTTACAACTAATGGTTAGTATCGGTTCTATATAAAATTAAGATTTTTATTATACCATCAAGTTGAAAACACTGAGTCATTAACTTCATAATAAACTACCAAAAAGACGATCATTGCGGAGTCTACAAAATGAGTACAAAAAGAAAAAGGGTTAAGTTTACATAAGGCATAAAAGACTTAAAATTAGTAAAATAAACTAAATTATCATTTAATCAAGGCATATCTAAACAAAAATCAAAAATAAAACTAATTTGCCGATGAAGCTTTCGATTACTACATTCTCATGATCCTAGCTTGTCACGACTTGAACAATTAGTGAAAAAACAAAGTTATCAACAATTGAATAGAAGATCGATTACTACCTTCTCCGGATCCTAGCTTTCAAGCGTGATTCTCGTCATTGGATTTGGTCGGCACCGATGAAACTTTCGAGCTCCAATTTGCCTTGAGAATGCATTTGAAAGCTTATAGTAATTACAGATATTATTTTAAAATTCAATTTAATTCAAATTTAGCTAATATACAAGTTCCCTCTTGAATTTAAAATTCAATTTAATTCAAATTATGGTTAATTATAAATTTGGCATATTTGACAATTTACATTAGGAATATTAGTAACAGCCATGTGATTAATATCTTGATTGATTTCATTTTATCATACATTATGTATAGTTATTATTTAGGATATTTGATATCCCAAATTATAATAAATTCAAATGAAAAAAGTACAATATTACTCAATATAAGTCTATATATAAATATACACACACAGATATAATATATATATATATATATATATATATATATATATATATATATATATATATATATATATATATATATATATATATATATATATATATATATAATATATAATTGGTACCATTCTTAAATATTTCACAAAATAAGAATGTGGTGAGGCCCACCTTACTAGTCACATCAAAAGGTGTAGACCTCACTACTCTATCTCTTGGTAGCTCATTTAGTAAAATGAGCCACCTCATATCCATCATTCCATATATATATATATATATATATATATATATATATATATATATATATATATATATATATATATATATATATATATATATATATGAAAATATGTATAGAGGAGCAAATATTTTACTAATGAGCTACCAAGAGATAGCCATGTAGTGATGCCCACATTGCTAGTCACATTAAAAGGTGTGGACATCACCACTCTATCTCTTGGTAGCTCATTTAGTAAAATGAGCCACCTCATATCCATCATTCCATATATATATATATATATATATATATATATATATATATATATATATATATATATATATATATATATATATATATATATATATATATATATATATATATATATATATATGGAGGAACTTGGTACTAAGTGTTAGTTCCTTGGTTTTGATGATGTTCTAACAAACAATTTATAACTAATCTTGTTTGTCTAGTGTTTGTGTTTTCATGTTTATTCTAGGCAAACAAGGTGTTGGAGGATGGATGGACTTGCTTACACGATCATATCCATTGGAGGATGGGAGGAATAGTGGAGTGAAGCAATACAATTCAAGTCAAGATTCAAGATCAAGCTTCATCCAAGAACTGTGACAAGCTTATTGTAGATCTCAAGCTTGGGTACATTAGTTTAGGTTTATACTTGTGTGTTTATACTTAGAGCTCAAGATTCATACACACACACATTTATTTTGATTTATCACCATTTTGGATTATAGACTTAACAACATGATTTTATATCTTTTTTAAGTTTATAAATCCATTGGAAAGTGTTTCAAAACGTGTTTGAAAAATATCTCAAGTTTATATCTTTTCAAACATGCACTAACATGCACGATACACACTTTTTGTTTCTATTGCAAAACAAGTTAAAATTGAGAATTTATTGTATTCATGGTTCATTGACTTTATCACATTAATTTATATCTTATATAAAGTCCATAAACCAAGTCACAAGATCTCAAAACTTGTTCATGATCAAAATCATGTTTTTCACATATGCTTTTGCAAAATAATTGAGTTTTAACAATTGAAAATGCAATTTGAAACATTTCTTCGTTTACATGCTTATCTTTATATATACAAACATTTTCCCAATTTTTACTAATTTTGGAGTTGTTTTGTCATTTTCAATTGAATTTACAAAACAAGTTTTCAGCAGTTTTTAGAAACTGTTTATTTGTGTTCAAATAATTATTTCTCACAAATGGGAAGTGATATTTCATAAATTCTTTTTGTAACATGTTTATCTATATCTTTATAACCTTCCCTAAATATTTCATAATATTTGGAGTTGATTTACTATGTCAAATTGATTTTACAATGTCAAGCATTTTAGCAGTTTTTCAGAATCTAAAATATCTGTCCTAAAATAATTATTTATCACAATTGGGAAGTGATATTTTAGAAATTATTTCTCTAACATGTTCATATACATGTTTAGAAACTTCTCTCAAAATTTCATGATTTTTGGAGTTGATTTACTATTTTAATGGATTTTACAAAACCAGATATACAAATTTCCAGAATGCTGGATTTTGGGGTATTTTGGTCTTTTCAGCCTATAACGGCTAGTAACGGCTAGTTTTTATTTTTGAGCGTTTTTGCTGGGATTTTCTTGGGTTTTAGGCTTTGTCTCTTCATCCTATATATACCCCATGCCCTCATTTATTTCAGTAAGAATTAAGAAGGTTTTAAACACGTTTTTGAAGAGTTTAAGTGTTTGTTTAGTTTGTTTGGAAGTTTAGTTTGTGAAGAAACTTTCACAAGAGCTTGAGGAGATCATCCTTTGGTGTTTGAGCATTCAACTCTTCTCCTTCTCTCTTGTCATCTAGAGAAGTTTTTCTAAACTCATATCTAGCGATTTATATGTTTGATTTTCATTTCCATAAGCTAGAATTTATTTGAGTTTAGTTTTGATTAAATCTCATTGTTACACACACCCACTTGAGCTTATAGTATTTTCATACATAGTATATTGGGGTTGTGAGAGTTTGTAACATTGAGTTGTGCTTAATTGAGTTCTCATCCATAGAGAATAAACATTTGTATTTGTGAGCTTTAATTGTGAGATCACATTGTATTACACTAGTACACCGAGAGGAGTGTGTGGTGAGAGACGGGGTTGTCCCAAGAGGAGTGGCGTCGGTAGTAAAGCCCTAGGGAGAGGTGGTAAATCCGAGCACTTGAGGGAGACACGGACTAGAGACCAACACTTGAGGTGATAGTTAGTGTAAGTACATTGTGAGTGATTGTAAAGTTTTCGGTGAGCTAGAAAACCGAGATAGTGTGGTGTAAACGTTATTCGGGTGAGCGTAGAAAACCCGGTTGATATAGTGGAGATCTCCTCGAGGTGAGGAGCGGGGACGTAGGTCGTGGGTTGACCGAACCTCGTGAACATATTATTGTGTTTGAAGTTTGCTTGGCGCATTCATCTTGTTCATCTTTATTGCCTTGCTCTCATTTGTTTTATCTCCCTATCTTATTTACACTTATTTACTTTTGTTTACTCTTTGTGGATATTACATATCCTTGCATATTATTCTTTGTATATCATACTTGCTAGGATATATATTTGTTAATTAGTTTTAATTTGGCATTAATTCGAATTAGATTAGCATATTGCCCTATTCACCCCCCTCTAGGGCAATTTCAATTGGTATCAGAGCTTGGTGCTCTTTGATTAGAGGCTTAACAACCTAGAGTCAAAGATCCAAGTTATTATATTGCTAATCTAGTTTTGTGATTTTTATATCTTGCTTGCATAATATATTTATTATGGATATGCGTGGTGCACCTTGTTTAGGCTATGATCCACATGTTGCTCCTTTGTTTAATGATTTTCCTTATGCACAATGGATGTTTAGATTTAAATTATTTGCTAGATCTAAACATATAGATATATGGGAAATCATTGAATGTGCATATGTTGTGCCCAACTTGGATAAATCTAAATGGAGCACAAATGATAAAAGATTGTTTATTATGAATAAGATTTTGTTAGAATTTTTGCTTAATGCTTTTGATCATTCTATTTCTAACAAATTTGCTCATTTTGATAGTGCTTACAAATTATGGAAATTTATAGAAGCACATCAAGGTGACTTGGAGAAGATTAGATGCGCATTGGCGGAATCGACTTCAAGCAAGGTTGGAGCATCATCATTATCATCATGCACACGGCCACTAGGCGATAGCCCTAGTGTGGTATGCGAGTCTAACTCCGATAGTGATTTATCTTTGATGAACTCACTTGTACTAGTGAAAATCATTGCATGCCTACAACAATTTACATAAAAATTTTATTGATTTGCAAAGCAAGCATGTAGAATTAAAATCCGATCATGATATGCTAGTTTCCAAATTTAATGTCATTGTTAAAGAAAATGAGATGCTCAAAGAAAATAATGACTTATTAAATTTGGAAAATAAAAATTTGATCTCATCCATGGCCAAAGATAACTCATGAGAAAAATAATGCCATTTTAGAGGTAGAGGCTATTAAAAATAAATTGGACACATTTGTGAATGATTATGCTAGCTCTACTTCTAATAACAATGCTTGTATGCATACCGGTGAGTTGAATCATGTTAAGGATCGTGATATCATCTCTAGATTCAACCCTTAAAACATGCATTGCTAATAATGATAAGCTTATGGACTTGTGTGCAAAGTCCCGTGTAAATGCTTCCAAGAAACCTACACACTATGCACACATGTATAACAAAATATATAAGTGTTCCATTTGCGCCTAAAAGACCATATTGCTAAATTTTGTTATAATGCACAAAAATCTAAAAGGCCTAATCATGTTTGTGCATCCCATCAAGCTTTATCATCACATACACATTGTCATGCACATGCACCTTTTGCTCATCATAAGCATGCTAGTGTGTTTAAGTGTGATTATTGTGGTCGCTGGTCATTTGGCCAAATATTGCTTTGATTTGAAAAAGAAATCATGTTTGCCAAATATTTCTAGTAGACCACATAGTTTTAAATGTAATGTTTGTGGTAGGTTTGGACATCTTGCTAAATTTTATTTTGATTTGCAAAAGCTTTTAGTTTGCAACATGCTCCAAAAGACCACCTTTGGTTGATGATGGTTCTCATTTGCAAAATGATTTTAAACATCTATCTTTATTTGCAAATGCTTCTCATGCACGCCTACATGGTCAACACAAATTGCACAATTCTTGCCTTGACCGACTAGTGCACCAAATGTGCCCAAGAGGGATCATAACCCTAGGGCTTTGAACTTTAATGATAGGGTCATGTCCCTAAACTCTTCAAGCACCAAGAGTAATTGGGTACCAAAACATGTTTAACCTTAAGAACTAATTTTTACATTTTTTCTTAAAGATGATTTTTGTTTGAGATTTTAATTGTAAATAATTTTTTTAATCTTTAAAGGGAAGTATTTGTTCTACATTATTGAAAATTTTAAAATAATTTTTTGTTTTTCAATATGAACAATATTTTTGTGCTTGATGGAATCATTATAAAACACTTACATGATGATATTTATGTGTTTAAGCAAATGGATCATTATTTGGTGGTTTATAATGTATTCTTGGTGTGGTTTGATCAAATTTTATAAAGAATATATCTTTTATTGATCAAACATCATTTATATGAGAGGTTTGTGTTTGATTAACCCCGGTTTATTGGGTGTTTATTTCCCAAATCATATTTACCGGTATTCACATGGGTTGAAACAATCTTATTTGTTCTCTTGTCGAATGTACTCCAAGTTTATTACCGTTTGTTTTATCCTAAGCATATTTCCTTTTGATCCTTGTGGATAAAACACATAATAGTTCGACATTATTTTGGCATGTTCCCTTGCCAAGAGATTGTTTTATAAGAAGTGATTTGAGTATTCTTATTTAAATATTTGCTTGATTTGAGTACCTCTCTTGCCTTATTGTCAAATATGGCAAATTTTATTGTTTTTGGTTTTGTGATTTAAATTGTGATTTATGATTTTATTTGAGTGATTTGTTTTCATTTGAAAACTTTTTGCATGATTCTCATGTTTTACTTTCTTTTGATTTCATAAATCTATTTTCACATGATTTTGTGTATTGAGACACACTTTTACATATTGATATATCCATGTGTGCTCTCATAGTCTTGTTATATGTGAGTGATATTTAGTATGTTTACTCACATATATATGTTTGCCATGATCATCCATTGCATATGTTATATGGCATTTTGGTAGGGGGAGCAATCCCTATTAATGTTTTTATTTTATACTCACCGTGCTTATAGGAAGGGGGAGCCTTCGCTATCTTCATTCTTTTATTTTTTCCCCACTTTTTGATGTTGCCAAAGGGGGAGAAAAATTGTGAGTATATTCATGTTTAAGAGTATTGTACCTTATTACATATTTTATATATACTCTTTAGGTAAATTGTTTGTCATCATCAAAAAGGGGGAGATTGTTAGTTCCTTGGTTTTGATGATGTTCTAACAAACAATTTATAACTAATCTTGTTTGTCTAGTGTTTGTGTTTTCATGTTTATTCTAGGCAAACAAGGTGTTGGAGGATGGATGGACTTGCGCTTACACGATCATATCCATTGGAGGATGGGAGGAATAGTGGAGTGAAGCAATACAATTCAAGTCAAGATTCAAGATCAAGCTTCATCCGCAACCAGGACAAGCTTATTGTAGATCTCAAGCTTGGGTACATTAGTTTAGGTTTATACTTGTGTGTTTATACTTAGAGCTCAAGATTCATACACACACACATTTATTTTGATTTATCACCATTTTGGATTATAGACTTAACAACATGATTTTATATCTTTTTTAAGTTTATAAATCCATTGAAAGTGTTTCAAAACGTGTTTGAAAAATATCTCAAGTTTATATCTTTTCAAACATGCACTAACATGCACGATACACACTTTTTGTTTCTATTGCAAAACAAGTTAAAATTGAGAATTTATTGTATTCATGGTTCATTGACTTTATCACATTAATTTATATCTTATATAAAGTCCATAAACCAAGTCACAAGATCTCAAAACTTGTTCATGATCAAAATCATGTTTTTCACATATGCTTTTGCAAAATAATTGAGTTTTAACAATTGAAAAATGCAATTTGAAACATTTCTTCGTTTACATGCTTATCTTTATATATACAAACATTTTCCCAATTTTACTAATTTTGGAGTTGTTTTGTCATTTTCAATTGAATTTACAAAACAAGTTTTCAGCAGTTTTTAGAAACTGTTTATTTGTGTTCAAATAATTATTTCTCACAAATGGGAAGTGATATTTCATAAATTCTTTTTGTAACATGTTTATCTATATCTTTATAACCTTCCCTAAATATTTCATAATATTTGGAGTTGATTTACTATGTCAAATTGATTTTACAATGTCAAGCATTTTAGCAGTTTTTCAGAATCTAAAATATCTGTCCTAAAATAATTATTTATCACAATTGGGAAGTGATATTTTAGAAATTATTTCTCTAACATGTTCATATACATGTTTAGAAACTTCTCTCAAAATTTCATGATTTTGGAGTTGATTTACTATTTTTAATGGATTTTACAAAACCAGATATACAAATTTCCAGAATGCTGGATTTTGGGGTATTTTGGTCTTTTCAGCCTATAACGGCTAGTAACGGCTAGTTTTTATTTTTGAGCGTTTTTGCTGGGATTTTCTTGGGTTTTAGGCTTTGTCTCTTCATCCTATATATACCCCATGCCCTCATTTATTTCAGTAAGAATTAAGAAGGTTTTAAACACGTTTTTGAAGAGTTTAAGTGTTTGTTTAGTTTGTTTGGAAGTTTAGTTTGTGAAGAAACTTTCACAAGAGCTTGAGGAGATCATCCTTTGGTGTTTGAGCATTCAACTCTTCTCCTTCTCTCTTGTCATCTAGAGAAGTTTTTCTAAACTCATATCTAGCGATTTATATGTTTGATTTTCATTTCCATAAGCTAGAATTTATTTGAGTTTAGTTTTGATTAAATCTCATTGTTACACACACCCACTTGAGCTTATAGTATTTTCATACATAGTATGTTGGGGTTGTGAGAGTTTGTAACATTGAGTTGTGCTTAATTGAGTTCTCATCCATAGAGAATAAACATTTGTATTTGTGAGCTTTAATTGTGAGATCACATTGTATTACACTAGTACACCGAGAGGAGTGTGTGGTGAGAGACGGGTTGTCCCAAGAGGAGTGGCCGGTAGTAAAGCCCTAGGGAGAGGTGGTAAATCCGAGCACTTGAGGGAGACACGGACTAGAGACCAACACTTGAGGTGATAGTTAGTGTAAGTACATTGTGAGTGATTGTAAAGTTTTCGGTGAGCTAGAAAACCGAGATAGTGTGGTGTAAACGTTATTCGGGTGAGCGTAGAAAACCCGGTTGATATAGTGGAGATCTCCTCGAGGTGAGGAGCGGGACGTAGGTCGTGGGTCGACCGAACCTCGTGAACATATTATTGTGTTTGAAGTTTGCTTGGCGCATTCATCTTGTTCATCTTTATTGCCTTGCTCTCATTTGTTTTATCTCCCTATCTTATTTACACTTATTTACTTTTGTTTACTCTTTGTGGATATTACATATCCTTGCATATTATTCTTTGTATATCATACTTGCTAGGATATATATTTGTTAATTAGTTTTAATTTGGCATTAATTCGAATTAGATTAGCATATTGCCCTATTCACCCCCCTCTAGGGCAATTTCAATTGGTATCAGAGCTTGGTGCTCTTTGATTAGAGGCTTAACAACCTAGAGTCAAAGATCCAAGTTATTATATTGCTAATCTAGTTTTGTGATTTTTATATCTTGCTTGCATAATATATTTATTATGGATATGTGGTGCACCTTGTTTAGGCTATGATCCACATGTTGCTCCTTTGTTTAATGATTTTCCTTATGCACAATGGATGTTTAGATTTAAATTATTTGCTAGATCTAAACATATAGATATATGGGAAATCATTGAATGTGCATATGTTGTGCCCAACTTGGATAAATCTAAATGGAGCACAAATGATAAAAGATTGTTTATTATGAATAAGATTTTGTTAGAATTTTTGCTTAATGCTTTTGATCATTCTATTTCTAACAAATTTGCTCATTTTGATAGTGCTTACAAATTATGGAAATTTATAGAAGCACATCAAGGTGACTTGGAGAAGATTAGATGCATTGGCGAATCGACTTCAAGCAAGGTTGGAGCATCATCATTATCATCATGCACGGCCACTAGGCGATAGCCCTAGTGTGGTATGCGAGTCTAACTCCGATAGTGATTTATCTTTTGATGAACTCACTTGTACTAGTGAAAAATCATTGCATGCCTACAACAATTTACATAAAAATTTTATTGATTTGCAAAGCAAGCATGTAGAATTAAAATCCGATCATGATATGCTAGTTTCCAAATTTAATGTCATTGTTAAAGAAAATGAGATGCTCAAAGAAAATAATGACTTATTAAATTTGGAAAATAAAAATTTGATCTCATCCATGGCCAGCATAACTCATGAGAAAAATAATGCCATTTTAGAGGTAGAGGCTATTAAAAATAAATTGGACACATTTGTGAATGATTATGCTAGCTCTACTTCTAATAACAATGCTTGTATGCATACTGGTGAGTTGAATCATGTTAAGGATCGCATATCATCTCTAGATTCAACCCTTAAAACATGCATTGCTAATAATGATAAGCTTATGGACTTGTGTGCAAAGTCCCGTGTAAATGCTTCCAAGAAACCTACACACTATGCACACATGTATAACAAAATATATAAGTGTTCCATTTATTGAAAAGACCATATTGCTAAATTTTGTTATAATGCACAAAAATCTAAAAGGCCTAATCATGTTTGTGCATCCCATCAAGCTTTATCATCACATACACATTGTCATGCACATGCACCTTTTGCTCATCATAAGCATGCTAGTGTGTTTAAGTGTGATTATTGTGGTCGTTTTGGTCATTTGGCCAAATATTGCTTTGATTTGAAAAAGAAATCATGTTTGCCAAATATTTCTAGTAGACCACATAGTTTTAAATGTAATGTTTGTGGTAGGTTTGGACATCTTGCGAAATTTTATTTTGATTTGCAAAAGCTTTTAGTTTGCAACATGCTCCAAAAGACCACCTTTGGTTGATGATGGTTCTCATTTGCAAAATGATTTTAAACATCTATCTTTATTTGCAAATGCTTCTCATGCACGCCTACATGGTCAACACAAATTGCACAATTCTTGCCTTGACCGGACTAGTGCACCAAATGTGCCCAAGAGGGATCATAACCCTAGGGCTTTGAACTTTAATGATAGGGGTCATGTCCCTAAACTCTTCAAGCACCAAGAGTAATTGGGTACCAAAACATGTTTAACCTTAAGAACTAATTTTTACATTTTTTCTTAAAGATGATTTTTGTTTGAGATTTTAATTGTAAATAATTTTTTTAATCTTTAAAGGGAAGTATTTGTTCTACATTATTGAAAATTTTAAAAATAATTTTTTGTTTTTCAATATGAACAATATTTTTGTGCTTGATGGAATCATTATAAAACACTTACATGATGATATTTATGTGTTTAAGCAAATGGATCATTATTTGGTGGTTTATAATGTATTCTTGGTGTGGTTTGATCAAATTTTATAAAGAATATATCTTTTATTGATCAAACATCATTTATATGAGAGGTTTGTGTTTGATTAACCCCCGGTTTATTGGGTGTTTATTTCCCAAATCATATTTACCGGTATTCACATGGGTTGAAACAATCTTATTTGTTCTCTTGTCGAATGTACTCCAAGTTTATTACCGCTTGTTTTATCCTAAGCATATTTCCTTTTGATCCTTGTGGATAAAACACATAATAGTTCGACATTATTTTGGCATGTTCCCTTGCCAAGAGATTGTTTTATAAGAAGTGATTTGAGTATTCTTATTTAAATATTTGCTTGATTTGAGTACCTCTCTTGCCTTATTGTCAAATATGGCAAATTTTTATTGTTTTGGTTTTGTGATTTAAATTGTGATTTATGATTTTATTTGAGTGATTTGTTTTCATTTGAAAACTTTTGCATGATTCTCATGTTTTACTTTCTTTTGATTTCATAAATCTATTTTCACATGATTTTGTGTATTGAGACACACTTTTACATATTGATATATCCATGTGTGCTCTCATAGTCTTGTTATATGTGAGTGATATTTAGTATGTTTACTCACATATATATGTTTGCCATGATCATCCATTGCATATGTTATATGGCATTTTGGTAGGGGAGCAATCCCTATTAATGTTTTATTTTATACTCACCGTGCTTATAGGAAGGGGAGCCTTCGCTATCTTCATTCTTTTATTTTTTCCCCACTTTTTGATGTTGCCAAAGGGGGAGAAAAATTGTGAGTATATTCATGTTTAAGAGTATTGTACCTTATTACATATTTTATATATACTCTTTAGGTAAATTGTTTGTCATCATCAAAAAGGGGGAGATTGTTAGTTCCTTGGTTTTGATGATGTTCTAACAAACAATTTATAACTAATCTTGTTTGTCTAGTGTTTGTGTTTTCATGTTTATTCTAGGCAAACAAGGTGTTGGAGGATGGATGGACTTGCGCTTACACGATCATATCCATTGGAGGATGGGAGGAATAGTGGAGTGAAGCAATACAATTCAAGTCAAGATTCAAGATCAAGCTTCATCCAAGAACTGTGACAAGCTTATTGTAGATCTCAAGCTTGGGTACATTAGTTTAGGTTTATACTTGTGTGTTTATACTTAGAGCTCAAGATTCATACACACACACATTTATTTTGATTTATCACCATTTTGGATTATAGACTTAACAACATGATTTTATATCTTTTTAAGTTTATAAATCCATTGAAAGTGTTTCAAAACGTGTTTGAAAAATATCTCAAGTTTATATCTTTTCAAACATGCACCTAACATGCACGATACACACTTTTTGTTTCTATTGCAAAACAAGTTAAAATTGAGAATTTATTGTATTCATGGTTCATTGACTTTATCACATTAATTTATATCTTATATAAAGTCCATAAACCAAGTCACAAGATCTCAAAACTTGTTCATGATCAAAATCATGTTTTTCACATATGCTTTTGCAAAATAATTGAGTTTTAACAATTGAAAAATGCAATTTGAAACATTTCTTCGTTTACATGCTTATCTTTATATATACAAACATTTTCCCAATTTTTACTAATTTTGGAGTTGTTTTGTCATTTTCAATTGAATTTACAAAACAAGTTTTCAGCAGTTTTTAGAAACTGTTTATTTGTGTTCAAATAATTATTTCTCACAAATGGGAAGTGATATTTCATAAATTCTTTTTGTAACATGTTTATCTATATCTTTATAACCTTCCCTAAATATTTCATAATATTTGGAGTTGATTTACTATGTCAAATTGATTTTACAATGTCAAGCATTTTAGCAGTTTTTCAGAATCTAAAATATCTGTCCTAAAATAATTATTTATCACAATTGGGAAGTGATATTTTAGAAATTATTTCTCTAACATGTTCATATACATGTTTAGAAACTTCTCTCAAAATTTCATGATTTTTGAGTTGATTTACTATTTTTAATGGATTTTACAAAACCAGATATACAAATTTCCAGAATGCTGGATTTTGGGGTATTTTGGTCTTTTCAGCCTATAACGGCTAGTAACGGCTAGTTTTTATTTTTGAGCGTTTTGCTGGGATTTTCTTGGGTTTTAGGCTTTGTCTCTTCATCCTATATATACCCCATGCCCTCATTTATTTCAGTAAGAATTAAGAAGGTTTTAAACACGCTTTTGAAGAGTTTAAGTGTTTGTTTAGTTTGTTTGGAAGTTTAGTTTGTGAAGAAACTTTCACAAGAGCTTGAGGAGATCATCCTTTGGTGTTTGAGCATTCAACTCTTCTCCTTCTCTCTTGTCATCTAGAGAAGTTTTTCTAAACTCATATCTAGCGATTTATATGTTTGATTTTCATTTCCATAAGCTAGAATTTATTTGAGTTTAGTTTTGATTAAATCTCATTGTTACACACACCCACTTGAGCTTATAGTATTTTCATACATAGTATGTTGGGGTTGTGAGAGTTTGTAACATTGAGTTGTGCTTAATTGAGTTCTCATCCATAGAGAATAAACATTTGTATTTGTGAGCTTTAATTGTGAGATCACATTGTATTACACTAGTACACCGAGGAGTGTGTGGTGAGAGACGGGTTGTCCCAAGAGGAGTGGCGTCGGTAGTAAAGCCCTAGGAGAGGTGGTAAATCCGAGCACTTGAGGGAGACACGGACTAGAGACCAACACTTGAGGTGATAGTTAGTGTAAGTACATTGTGAGTGATTGTAAAGTTTTCGTGAGCTAGAAAACCGAGATAGTGTGGTGTAAACGCTATTCGGGTGAGCGTGAGAAAACCCGGTTGATATAGTGGAGATCTCCTCGAGGTGAGGAGCGGGACGAGGTCGGGTTGACCGAACCTCGTGAACATATTATTGTGTTTGAAGTTTGCTTGGCGATTCATCTTGTTCATCTTTATTGCCTTGCTCTCATTTGTTTTATCTCCTATCTTATTTACACTTATTTACTTTTGTTTACTCTTTGTGGATATTACATATCCTTGCATATTATTCTTTGTATATCATACTTGCTAGGATATATATTTGTTAATTAGTTTTAATTTGGCATTAATTCAATTAGATTAGCATATTGCCCTATTCACCCCTCTAGGGCAATTTCAATTGGTATCGAGCTTGGTGCTCTTTGATTAGAGGCTTAACAACCTAGAGTCAAAGATCCAAGTTATTATATTGCTAATCTAGTTTTGTGATTTTTATATCTTGCTTGCATAATATATTTATTATGGATATGTGGTGCACCTTGTTTAGGCTATGATCCACATGTTGCTCCTTTGTTTAATGATTTTCCTTATGCACAATGGATGTTTAGATTTAAATTATTTGCTAGATCTAAACATATAGATATATGGGAAATCATTGAATGTGCATATGTTGTGCCCAACTTGGATAAATCTAAATGGAGCACAAATGATAAAAGATTGTTTATTATGAATAAGATTTTGTTAGAATTTTTGCTTAATGCTTTTGATCATTCTATTTCTAACAAATTTGCTCATTTTGATAGTGCTTACAAATTATGGAAATTTATAGAAGCACATCAAGGTGACTTGGAGAAGATTAGATGCATTGGCGGAATCGACTTCAAGCAAGGTTGGAGCATCATCATTATCATCATGCACACGGCCACTAGGCGATAGCCCTAGTGTGGTATGCGAAGTCTAACTCCGATAGTGATTTATCTTTGATGAACTCACTTGTACTAGTGAAAAATCATTGCATGCCTACAACAATTTACATAAAAATTTTATTGATTTGCAAAGCAAGCATGTAGAATTAAAATCCGATCATGATATGCTAGTTTCCAAATTTAATGTCATTGTTAAAGAAAATGAGATGCTCAAAGAAAATAATGACTTATTAAATTTGGAAAATAAAATTTGATCTCATCCATGGCCAAAGATAACTCATGAGAAAAATAATGCCATTTTAGAGGTAGAGGCTATTAAAAATAAATTGGACACATTTGTGAATGATTATGCTAGCTCTACTTCTAATAACAATGCTTGTATGCATACCGGTGAGTTGAATCATGTTAAGGATCGATATCATCTCTAGATTCAACCCTTAAAACATGCATTGCTAATAATGATAAGCTTATGGACTTGTGTGCAAAGTCCCGTAAATGCTTCCAAGAAACCTACACACTATGCACACATGTATAACAAAATATATAAGTGTTCCATTTTATGCCTAAAAGACCATATTGCTAAATTTTGTTATAATGCACAAAAATCTAAAAGGCCTAATCATGTTTGTGCATCCCATCAAGCTTTATCATCACATACACATTGTCATGCACATGCACCTTTTGCTCATCATAAGCATGCTAGTGTGTTTAAGTGTGATTATTGTGGTCGCTTTTGGTCATTTGGCCAAATATTGCTTTGATTTGAAAAAGAAATCATGTTTGCCAAATATTTCTAGTAGACCACATAGTTTTAAATGTAATGTTTGTGGTAGGTTTGGACATCTTGCTAAATTTTATTTTGATTTGCAAAAGCTTTTAGTTTGCAACATGCTCCAAAAGACCACCTTTGGTTGATGATGGTTCTCATTTGCAAAATGATTTTAAACATCTATCTTTATTTGCAAATGCTTCTCATGCACGCCTACATGGTCAACACAAATTGCACAATTCTTGCCTTGACCGACTAGTGCACCAAATGTGCCCAAGAGGGATCATAACCCTAGGGCTTTGAACTTTAATGATAGGGTCATGTCCCTAAACTCTTCAAGACCAAGAGTAATTGGGTACCAAAACATGTTTAACCTTAAGAACTAATTTTTACATTTTTTCTTAAAGATGATTTTGTTTGAGATTTTAATTGTAAATAATTTTTTTAATCTTTAAAGGGAAGTATTTGTTCTACATTATTGAAAATTTTAAAATAATTTTTTGTTTTTCAATATGAACAATATTTTTGTGCTTGATGGAATCATTATAAAACACTTACATGATGATATTTATGTGTTTAAGCAAATGGATCATTATTTGGTGGTTTATAATGTATTCTTGGTGTGGTTTGATCAAATTTTATAAAGAATATATCTTTTATTGATCAAACATCATTTATATGAGAGGTTTGTGTTTGATTAACCCCGGTTTATTGGGTGTTTATTTCCCAAATCATATTTACCGGTATTCACATGGGTTGAAACAATCTTATTTGTTCTCTTGTCGAATGTACTCCAAGTTTATTACCGCTTGTTTTATCCTAAGCATATTTCCTTTTGATCCTTGTGGATAAAACACATAATAGTTCGACATTATTTTGGCATGTTCCCTTGCCAAGAGATTGTTTTATAAGAAGTGATTTGAGTATTCTTATTTAAATATTTGCTTGATTTGAGTACCTCTCTTGCCTTATTGTCAAATATGGCAAATTTTTATTGTTTTGGTTTTGTGATTTAAATTGTGATTTATGATTTTATTTGAGTGATTTGTTTTCATTTGAAAACTTTTTGCATGATTCTCATGTTTTACTTTCTTTTGATTTCATAAATCTATTTTCACATGATTTTGTGTATTGAGACACACTTTTACATATTGATATATCCATGTGTGCTCTCATAGTCTTGTTATATGTGAGTGATATTTAGTATGTTTACTCACATATATATGTTTGCCATGATCATCCATTGCATATGTTATATGGCATTTTGGTAGGGGAGCAATCCCTATTAATGTTTTTATTTTATACTCACCGTGCTTATAGGAAGGGGAGCCTTCGCTATCTTCATTCTTTTATTTTTCCCCACTTTTGATGTTGCCAAAGGGGAGAAAATTGTGAGTATATTCATGTTTAAGAGTATTGTACCTTATTACATATTTTATATATACTTTTTAGGTAAATTGTTTGTCATCATCAAAAGGGGAGATTGTTAGTTCCTTGGTTTTGATGATGTTCTAACAAACAATTTATAACTAATCTTGTTTGTCTAGTGTTTGTGTTTTCATGTTTATTCTAGGCAAACAAGGTGTTGGAGGATGGATGGACTTGCGCTACACGATCATATCCATTGGAGGATGGGAGGAATAGTGGAGTGAAGCAATACAATTCAAGTCAAGATTCAAGATCAAGCTTCATCCAAAACTGTGACAAGCTTATTGTAGATCTCAAGCTTGGGTACATTAGTTTAGGTTTATACTTGTGTGTTTATACTTAGAGCTCAAGATTCATACACACACACATTTATTTTGATTTATCACCATTTTGGATTATAGACTTAACAACATGATTTTATATCTTTTTTAAGTTTATAAATCCATTGGGTGTTTCAAACGTGTTTGAAAAATATCTCAAGTTTATATCTTTTCAAACATGCACCTAACATGCACGCATACACACTTTTTGTTTCTATTGCAAAACAAGTTAAAATTGAGAATTTATTGTATTCATGGTTCATTGACTTTATCACATTAATTTATATCTTATATAAAGTCCATAAACCAAGTCACAAGATCTCAAAACTTGTTCATGATCAAAATCATGTTTTTCACATATGCTTTTGCAAAATAATTGAGTTTTAACAATTGAAAATGCAATTTGAAACATTTCTTCGTTTACATGCTTATCTTTATATATACAAACATTTTCCCAATTTTTACTAATTTTGGAGTTGTTTTGTCATTTTCAATTGAATTTACAAAAACAAGTTTTCAGCAGTTTTTAGAAACTGTTTATTTGTGTTCAAATAATTATTTCTCACAAATGGGAAGTGATATTTCATAAATTCTTTTTGTAACATGTTTATCTATATCTTTATAACCTTCCCTAAATATTTCATAATATTTGGAGTTGATTTACTATGTCAAATTGATTTTACAATGTCAAGCATTTTAGCAGTTTTTCAGAATCTAAAATATCTGTCCTAAAATAATTATTTATCACAATTGGGAAGTGATATTTTAGAAATTATTTCTCTAACATGTTCATATACATGTTTAGAAACTTCTCTCAAAATTTCATGATTTTTGGAGTTGATTTACTATTTTTAATGGATTTTACAAAACCAGATATACAAATTTCCAGAATGCTGGATTTTGGGGTATTTTGGTCTTTTCAGCCTATAACGGCTAGTAACGGCTAGTTTTATTTTTGAGCGTTTTTGCTGGGATTTTCTTGGTTTTAGGCTTTGTCTCTTCATCCTATATATACCCCATGCCCTCATTTATTTCAGTAAGAATTAAGAAGGTTTTAAACACGTTTTGAAGAGTTTAAGTGTTTGTTTAGTTTGTTTGGAAGTTTAGTTTGTGAAGAAACTTTCACAAGAGCTTGAGGAGATCATCCTTGGTGTTTGAGCATTCAACTCTTCTCCTCTCTCTTGTCATCTAGAGAAGTTTTTCTAAACTCATATCTAGCGATTTATATGTTTGATTTTCATTTCCATAAGCTAGAATTTATTTGAGTTTAGTTTTGATTAAATCTCATTGTTACACACACCCACTTGAGCTTATAGTATTTTCATACATAGTATGTTGGGGTTGTGAGAGTTTGTAACATTGAGTTGTGCTTAATTGAGTTCTCATCCATAGAGAATAAACATTTGTATTTGTGAGCTTTAATTGTGAGATCACATTGTATTACACTAGTACACCGAGAGGAGTGTGTGGTGAGAGACGGGGTTGTCCCAAGAGGAGTGGCGTCGGTAGTAAAGCCCTAGGGAGAGGTGGTAAATCCGAGCACTTGAGGGAGACACGGACTAGAGACCAACACTTGAGGTGATAGTTAGTGTAAGTACATTGTGAGTGATTGTAAAGTTTTCTGAGCTAGAAAACCGAGATAGTGTGGTGTAAACGCTATTATCGTGAGCCGTGAAACCCGGTTGATATAGTGGAGATCTCCTCGAGGTGAGGAGCGGGGACGTAGGTCGTGGGTTGACCGAACCTCGTGAACATATTATTGTGTTTGAAGTTTGCTTGGCGCATTCATCTTGTTCATCTTTATTGCCTTGCTCTCATTTGTTTTATCTCCCTATCTTATTTACACTTATTTACTTTTGTTTACTCTTTGTGGATATTACATATCCTTGCATATTATTCTTTGTATATCATACTTGCTAGGATATATATTTGTTAATTAGTTTTAATTTGGCATTAATTCGAATTAGATTAGCATATTGCCCTATTCACCCCCCTCTAGGGCAATTTCACTAAGCACAAGTTTTTGTGCTTAGTAGTGAGGTGGCACATTCCTATCCACTCATTCAAATGGGGGATCACATTCACATGGATTAGAGAGTTGATAAGAATGTGCCACTCACTACCAAGCACAAAATTTGTGCTTAGTACCAAGTTCCTACATTTCTCTCTCTCTCTCTCTCTCTCTCTATATATATATATATATATATATATATATATATATATATATATATATATATATATATATATATATATATATAGTAGAGCCTTATGAACTTGTTCATAATGAATAGTGGTGCACCAACTTTTCTAACCACTCATCTTGCTTTGGGATCCGTGAAAGATATAGGTCACTTTGAGATTTGTGCATCACAAATCTCAAGGCAAGATGAGTGGATAAAAAGTTGGTGCACAACTATTCATTATGAACTTAAGTTCATAGGAGCCTTGCTCTCTCTCTCTCTATATATATATATATATATATATATATATATATATATATATATATATATATATATATATATATATATATATATATATATATATATATATATATATATATATATATATATATATATATATATATATATATATATATATATATATAGGGTAAGGCTCTATGAACTTAAGTTCATAATGAATAGTGGTGCACCAACTTTTTTATCCACTATCTTGCCTTGAGATTTGTGATGCACAAATCTCAAAGTGACATTTATATCTTTCACGGATCCCAAAGCAAGATGAGTGGTTAGAAAAGTTGGTGCACCACTATTCATTATGAACTTAAGTTCATAGGAGCCTTGTTTCTCTCTCTCTCTCTCTCTATATATATATATATATATATATATATATATATATATATATATATATATATATATATATATATATATATATATATATATATATATATATATATATGAGAGATCGAGTAGTAATGACAAATTCCATTTTATAAAATGGGTTACTGTTATTTTACATGTGAGCCCCCACATCGATGTGACTAACAGGGGGCTCACATGTCATAGAGTTGGTAGTCCATTTATCAAAATGGGCTATCAGCTCATAAACATTATTCCTTATATATATATATATATATATATATATATATATATATATATATGAGAAAAGTGTAGGAACTGGATACTACCACAATTTTAGGTTAGAATGGTGTCTCATTCCTATCGACTCTCCAACTCATGTGAATGTGTTCCCCAATTTGAGTGAGTGGATGAGAATAAGCCACCTCACTACCAAGCATAAAAAGTTGTGCCGGGTCCGAGTGAAATTAGATTGCGGTTTGTTGAGTCATGAAATGCATTAATGAGGGGTGACTGAAAAGTTTTTTTTCTGATGTGATGGTGCTGTCGTCAGGGTGTACTTTTTCGATTGCTGTCACTTTGTTTTTCATGCCTGATTGTGGGCTAATTAAGGCAGGGGGCGCCTCGATTTTGGAGTGGCCGCTTCAGATTCCGGGATGGATCTCCACCGTTAGTTAGGTGCCGAGTCGACCGTTGTGATTCTGACAGCTGTCGGTTTCTTTGCCTATAAATAGGGTTGCCGCAGTAAGGGGGGGGGGTTATTGCTTTTAAAGATCTCTAGATTTGAACGGTAAAGGATTCTCGATCATCTACTTTCTCCGGCGATCTAAGACTACTTCGATGGCGGCTTTTGCTCTTAGGATTCGATAGGGCCAGTTGGAGAAGTTTCACTCCACGGTGACGTTGCCACAATTGAGGGGGTTATATGAGAAATTCGACGTTCCTTGGGAGTTTGTTTTGACGGAGCCGGCGAAGTCACAGGCGGTCTTTGACCACGATGCGAGTCGGGCTCCAGTGTATGTGAAGCACCTGGAGTACGGTTTGTGTCTGCCTCTGCATCCATTCCTCCACTGTGTTTTTGAATCTCTGGGGGTATCGCCATCGCAAATGAAACCGAATTCGATCGCGACTTTGGTAGGATTCGTGGTCATCTGTCAGTGGTTGGGGTCGAACCAACCTTGAACTTGCTCGACCATCTCATTAGTGTCAAGGTGCACCTGCGCGAGGCCCACTTTTATCTTCAAGTGGTGAGAAGATACAAGATCATCACTGATCCTCCTGAGTCGAACAAGGATTGGAGGAGAAGTTTGTATGGGTCTCGGGGGATGACTCTAATTTGGGCTGCTCAAATTGGCCCGAGATCTCGAGGGAGGCTTTGATGGCGGGGCCCTTGTCGAGTGCCGAGGGGCGAGCACTGGAGAACATTAAGATGTACACTGGTTCCCACAAGATAGAGGACTTACTCAATAATTTCGTCTTGCAAATGGTCGGCATCTTCTCCGTGCCTCCTTCAGTTGAGGACGAAGAGAGGGCGGCAAGGCTAACTCTGGGTTCGGAGGAGGCAGCCAAGGCACTGATGACTCCCCCTTCTGGAGCCCAGGAAGGGACTTCGACAAGGTCGGGCGCCCTCATCAGATCCGCCCCCGAGGAGGCTAGCTGTCAGGCTCAAAGGCCGGCGTAGGCCACGCTGGGGCCGACACCTATGGCTGCTCAAGCCGAGAAGAAGAGGAGGCTCAAAAAGGTGGGCAGTCAAGGGCCTAAAAAGGAGGCTAAGGTGGTGGAGACCGAAGTCTTCCATGTTGATGATGGGTCCCCAGTACAGGAAGAGAGGGCCGATCAGGGAGCGACAGGGGCTAAAGCCGAGGCCCTTAGAGGAGACCAGACCCCGGTGAGGACCGAGACCCAAGTAGGGGGTGAAAGGGTTCTTGAAACTCTCACCGAGTCGACTCACCGTCAGGGGAAGGAGCCTGCTGCAGAGGAAGGGTCCCCTGTTGAGGAACTGGGATGGCCGTATCCTCATCGCATCGATGAGATCGAGCCAGAGAAGTGGGAGAGGCTTAGGATGCTATTGATAGGATCCTCCAGAGTCAGTCCTTGACATGAGAAGGAGCCGACTCTAGAACATAGGCATAAACCCACCCGTTATCTAGATGGGAGAAGATTGGTTCTTGAATCGAGGCTCGCCCAGTCAAAGGTGGTGGAGCAGTTCTATCTCCCCCATGATGATAAGATATTGAGGGAGATCCCATATGTCGGTCTCCACCAGAGCCTTAGAAGCTACTTGGTTCATGGGGCTCTAGTGGAGCAGGAGATGTTTGGCCGGGTTGAATAGGTCCGGACCTCCTTTCTCAAACTTCAGGAGGAGTCGGAGGCTCAGAAGGCTGATTTGGAGAAGGCCCTCTTGGCGTTGTCAACTAAGGAGGACGAATTGGGTGATTGGCACCGAGAGATGGAGGTACATGAGAGCATGATCAATGGCTTAAAAACTTCAAATAGCTAGAAATCCGTCGAGATCGATGAGCTCAAGCGCGAGCTCCATTAGCGAAATAAGAGGATAAAATATTTATCCGAAGAGGTAGCACTTGGGAGGCAGGAAAGAGACCACGCCGTAGAGCAGGCCGAGTCAGATCACCATGTCGCCCAGCGTCTAAAGGTCGAGCTGGAGGAGGAGCGGTCGGCCCACAAGAAGCTCCATGAGGAGAGTGCTCGGCACGAATCATTCCTAGTTGAGGCCCAAAGCCGCATCACTCACCTAAATTCTGAGGCTCATCGATCATAGGTCGTTGAGGATTATCGCCACAGCATTTTTGGGAAGATCGAGGTGGCGATGACTTGCAAGGCGGGATATGATTATCTTGAGGCACACCTTCCGAATGAGGTAAGAAGTGTACCCGACCATTTTCACTATCCTCCAAGGGTTGCTAACTATATGGAGGTGCTCTTGGAGATAGAGAAGCGGGATGGGGGACTTGAGCTTGGTGGAAGTGGTGTCGAGGAAGAGGAGTCAGATGATGAGGCTGACGAAGGTTCTGCTAAGAAGACTGGGGAGGAAAGTGAGGGCTCGGCCAGACAAGCCGGCGAAGGTTCGGCTCAAGATAGTTGGGTAATTTCGTCCAAGAAAAAGGGTAAAGGGGCCGAGCCAGAAGTTCAGTCGACTCCCTTGCCATCCACTGCTAATATTCCTCTGCTGCCATCTCTTGGTCCGGGTGTCGATACATCTCGGTCTCCCAATCTTCCTCCTTAGGGCTCTTTGTATATTTTTTTTGTTGTGTATTGTATTGTAAATATTTGAAGGATATGAATAAAAGATACTTTGCCAATTTGAACTCTCTTGTGTTCTTTATGTTGGACTATGTTTTGATTGGGACGACTCAGTTTTGAGTTTCAACTTGTTAGTCGATTTGCCTTTATGTCTCGGGCCCAATCATAATGATTTTATGGACGGGTGTGGTATGCCTTGGGCTTATACAAATGATGCCAAGGTTTTAAATTTACATTTTGACTTTTCACGAATAATGATGTGTCCCGCGCCGGAGTCGGTCTAATCGATGGGGACCAAATATACGTATGCTCGTATAGGGATAGCTTGTTTATGAGTAGGCATAGTGTGAATACTCTTAGGGGAAGTCGTAGGCTCCCCCCATAGCCAATAGATGATGTTGGCGAGTCTAGGATTGGATGGATTGAATTAATTTTGACTTGAGCTGATACGGGGATGGGTAAGTGACTTTGTTGTTGGACTCGGCCTTGATGAGGGCCAACTACATCGTGTTTCTAGTCGGTCATGGGAGTTGTCGGTCCATGGGGTTGGCCGTAGGGGTAGCTCCCTAGAGTCACTCGTATGATCGGGCACAGATCCGTACACGTGTCGGCCCCGAAGAGGCAGGTCAACACTTAGTCATCTGCAGGGTTCTTCTCCTTCAATTCGATCGGTTGAATCATTGGGAAGTCCAAACAATGGTCAGTTTGCGATCTTCGAGGAGCATTGATGGGGGAGTACATAAGTCACTGTTAATGTGACCTTTTGACGTCAGTGAGTGTCAGGCACCGCTGTCGCTTCGATTTCTGAGAAGAGAGACGCATTGACTGAAGGGCCGCTGGCGCTTCGTATCTCGTAAGGCCTGTTCGGATTTCGAGGTCGATCTCATCCGTCCATCCTAGATCGAGTTGCCCGTTTTGATCTCCACATGTGTCTTCATTGGAGCCTATAAATATATCTCTTCTTTGTGGATGAGATTTTCTTTACAAACTTCTTGCCCTAATTTCCTAAACTCGAGCTCTTCTGTTTTAAAGGACTTTTGCTCTAACTTCCGATGATCTCCAATGGCTTCCCATGCTGCCACTCCTGGTCGTAACGAGATGAGGATTGATCTTCTTTAGCCATTCCATTCAAAGATTTGCACAACGGAGCTCGAGCCTTATTATGAGCGCTTTGATTTCCCCAAAGCTTTTACTTTTTCGGCACCGGATAGGGCCGAATCGGTGTATCACCATGGCGACGATAGGTCGGCTATCTATCTAAAGCATCTAGAGTATGGGCTCCGATTGCCACTTCACCCCATCCTCTAGGTGTGTAAGGCCTTGGGGGTGTCCCCTACGCAGATCATGCCAAACTCCATCGCCGCTTTGGTGGGGTTTGTGGTGATCTATCATCGGGTCGGCGTCGACCCGAGTTTGTGTCTGTTTGGCCACCTCGTCAGTGTCAAGATGACAAAGAAGGAGGGGCATTACTTCTTCCAGTATGTGGGCGGCTTTAAGCTTGTGTCAAATACTCCCGACTCCAGTAAAGATTGGAAGGAGAGATTTATGTGGGTCTTTGGAGCCGACGCCATTTTGTCATGTCCGACTTGGCCTGAGATCAAGAAGGATGTGCTGAAACCCGGCTTACTCTCAGCAGAGGCTCAACAAGATTTGGGCCTATGCTGGGTCATGAGAGATCAACCCCCTCTTTGAGTCGGCTGTTCTTCGGATGGCCGACATACCAAGGGTTCCGCCGACGGAAGTCGATACCCATTCGAGCGGCGCTCTTGGCTCTTTCGCTAAAGGATTTAGAATGAGTGGATCGAGTTTCAGAGAAGCCGGGCTCAACTATAAGGCCCCAAAAATGGTTGAGGGGGGAGCTAGCTCCTAAAGAGTTGAAGATGGTGGCGGCAAAAATCACCGAGATTGCGGCTCGGCTGGCGGGGCCGAGTGCTACTGCTCAAGCTGAGAAATCAGAGAAGAAAAGGAGGAGGTTGAGCAGAGGTCGGGGGCCCCTGGAAGTGTCGAACCGGCTCGAGCTGACCTGGAGGGGACAATGGAGGCAAGTGTTTCCGTTCCGAGTCCCAAGGTCGGCCCGCACCCAGACGTTACTCCTTCCGAGCTAGTTATGGTTGTCATCCTAGACGAGACTTCTCCTGCTCAGCCAATGGAGGGTGAAGAGGAGGTCAGAGTTTGAGTTGAGGAGGCGACAGCTTAGGTCCCTTTGCCCGAGCCCAGCCACAGGCCTCGCAAGGAGCCTCAAGGCGCTCTGCATGGTCAGAGGAGACGGCCTCGCCAGCGGCCGGCCGATTCGACGAGGGCTGACACAGCTTCAGTCCCCGAGGGTGGCTTCAAGTGGCCCTTCTGCCACCGTATTGATGAACTTGACCCCAATGTGTGGGGGAAGTTACGAGCCATGTTGATTGGCATGTCAGGGGAAGGCCCCCAATATGACGAGGAGCCATTTGCGGATGACAAGTTCATCCCTAAGAAGCCTCTCAACAAGAGAAGCTCAGTCCTAGAATCCCGGGTGGCCCAATCTAGGGCGTTAGAGCAGTTCTCCCTTCCTAGGGATGATGATATCCTGTCGGGAATGCCCAGCGTCGGCCTTCACCAAGCCCTCAAGGGTTACTTGCTACCGGGGCTCTGATCGAGCAAGAGCTGCTCTCTTGGCTCGAGCTTAAGCAAGAACTCCCCGCCAATTTTGAGAAGGTATTGGAGGATGGCTAGGGAGGCGACCGAGAGGAAAGTTGTTGCTTTGGAGGCCGAGCGGGTGGCATGGAATAGGAGTGAAGGCAAGTGGTGACGGGAGTTAGAGACCCGAGAGAAAATGGTTGAAGGGCTTCAGGCGCATCGTGGCAAGCAATCAGCCATGATTACCAAGCTTAAGGAGGAAATTGGCCATTTCCAGCACGAGATCCTTGAGCGGGAGGGCCACATCAATTTTCTGACCCAATAGGTCGAGGTTGAGAAGCGCGAGAGGCTCGATGCCTAGGAGCGTGCTTGGTCAAATCGCATGGCTGCCCAGAACTTGAAGATCGATCTCGAGGAGGAGTGGTCAGCCCATAAGGCGTCTCTGGCCAACATCCAATCTCTGCAGGATTGTCTGGCCTTCTTGGAGTCAGAGGCCCACATGGTGGAGATCGTGGAGAAATACCGCGATAGCCCTGTAGGTAAAGTGGAAGTGTCGTTAGCCTATAAAGCAAGCTTTGACTATCTTCTAGAGCTGCTCCCTCGGGAATCCAGACTCGCCCCAGACCGAATCTATTACCCCTCTCGCGTCGCTAACTACCTTGACATTTTAAAGGAGATAGATACGAAGGGAGGGGGAATAATGCTGGATGTGGACGACGGGGATGAAGGAAATGAGGAGTCAGGGGATGATCAAGATGAAGTTGTCCCCGTTGCTGCTCAGCCGACCCCTGCTCCTGAGTCAAGTGCGACTCTTCCCAATCCCACTCCCGACTCGCGCCGAGCTCCTTGAGAATCTGATGTGTTTTTTTCTTTTTTTTGCGGATATCAATGTAAATAGCGATGTAAATGCCTTGGTATATGAATGAGAATTTAGACTTTTTGCGTTCTTAACTGGCGTATACAAATCCGTTTGGTCCATATGTGCTCATTTATAGTTTTACCTCATTTGTGATATTAGTAACTGGCATGAGTCGGCCCTTTAGGACGAGGTGACTCAGGTGCATGTGTGGTGAGTATTGTGACTCGCTCTTACACCTTTATTTGTGGTGGAGGGTCATGGTTGTACTCGTGATTGATACCAAGGTCTTTTAGAGTTGGCCGAGTTGTTGAGTGCCTTGGTTTTACTCATAAGTGATACCAAGGTCTTAGATTGAAGCCGACCAAATTGTTGGTGTGCCTTGGTTTTATCCCAAAAGGGCACCAAGGTCTTTTTGTTGATGGAATGTCTTGGTTTTACTCAAGTGATATCAAGGTCTTTCGAGTCGAGGCCGACCAAGTGGTTGGCGTGCCTTGGTTTTATCCCGAGAGGGTACCAAGGTCTTCTTCTCGATGGAGTGCCTTGGTTTTACTCACAAGTGATACCAACATCTTTCGAGTCGAGGCTGACCGAGTGGTTGGCGTACCTTGATTTTACCCCGAGAGGGTACCAAGGTCTTTTTGTCGATGGAGTGCCTTAGTTTTACTCACAAGTGATACCAAGGTCTTTCGAGTCGAGGCCGACCGAGTGGTTAGCGTGCCTTGGTTTTATCCCAAGAGGGTACCAAGATCTTTTAGAGCCGGCTGAGTTGTTGAGTGCCTTGGTTTTATTCATGTAGATGATACCAAGGTCTTAGATTGAAGCCGACCGAATTGTCGGGCGTCTTGGTTTTATCCCCGAGGGCTTCAAGGTCTTTTGTTGATGGAGTGCCTTGGTTTTACTCACAAGTGATACCAAGGTCTTTCGAGTCGAGGCCGACCGAGTGGTTAGCGTGCCTTGGTTTTATCCCCGAGGGTACCAAGGTCTTCTTCGATGGAGTGCCTTGGTTTTACTCACAAGTGATACCAACATCTTTCGAGTCGAGGCTGACCGAGTGGTTGGCGTACCTTGATTTTACCCCGAGAGGGTACCAAGGTCTTTTTGTCGATGGAGTGCCTTAGTTTTACTCACAAGTGATACCAAGGTCTTTCGAGTCGAGGCCGACCGAGTGGTTAGCGTGCCTTGGTTTTATCCCAAGAGGGTACCAAGATCTTTTAGAGCCGGCTGAGTTGTTGAGTGCCTTGGTTTTATTCATGTAGATGATACCAAGGTCTTTTAGATTGAAGCCGACCGAATTGTTGGCGTGCCTTGGTTTTATCCCGAGAGGGCTTCAAGGTCTTTTTGTTGATGGAGTGCCTTGGTTTTTACTCACAAGTGATACCAAGGTCTTTCGAGTCGAAGTCGGCCGAGTGGTTAGCGTGCCTTGGTTTTATCCCGAGAGGGTACCAAGGTCTTCTTCTCGATGGAGTGCCTTGGTTTTACTCACAAGTGATACCAACATCTTTCGAGTCGAGGCTGACCGAGTGGTTGGCGTACCTTGATTTTATCCCGAGAGGGTACCAAGGTCTTCTTATTGATGGAGTGCCATGGTTTTACTCACAAGTGATACCAAGGTCTTTCAAGTCGAAGCCGATCGAGTGGTTGGCGTGCCTTGGTTTTATCACGAGAGGGTACCAAGGTCTTTTTGTATGAGTTGGTCGAGCTATGAACGACTCGACTTTCTGCTTCTATGAAGACTTATGGTACCACAGAAAGGCAACATAATGAAAATGTTAAAATCCAAAAGATTTTATATCACAGGTGAAGTATACAATTAAAATTATTGAAAGTATTTCTTGAGATACTCTATGTTCTAAGGATGTTGTAGGATTCGTCCATCAGAGCTTCTCAACCGATAGGTGCCGGGGCACATTTCCTCGATAACGGTATAAAGTCTTTCCCAATTGGCAGCCAACTTGCCGCGCCTAGCATCTTTGTCGAAGACGGCTTTTCGAAGGACAAGGTCGCCAATGTTGAATCTGCGGGGCCGAACCTTGCTGTTGTAATGCCGAGCGATGCGCTGTTGATTGATGACTTGGGATCAGAGAGCTTCTTCTCAAACTTCGTCAACGAGGTCGAGCCTAATTCTAAGCCCCGCTGAGTTCAAGTCGTCATCAAAATATTATAGTCAGATTGTGAGCATGCCGACTTCCACTGGGGTGACTGTCTCGGCTCCATAAGCTAGCTTGAAAGTGGTTTCTCCCGTAGCGCTCTTATGGGTTGTGCGGTAAGACCACAGGATTCCGGGCAATTCTTCGACCCAATTCCCACCGCCTTGTCTACCTTCTTCTTGTGGCTTGGAGGATGCACTTGTTGGCGGCCTCGCAAGTCCATTGCATCTCTAAAAGCGATGGAGGCTAATTTGAGCGGATGTTCCACTCTTCACAAAAGCTTCAAAAGCCTCGCTATTGAACCGAAACCGCTATCGGTGATGAAAGAGAGGGGAACACCAAATCGGTAGACAATGGACTTTCACACAAAATTAGTGATATTGCTCTCACCAATTTTGGCCAATGGCTCTCTTCGATCTATTTAGTGAATTAGTCGATGGCAACGATCGAAATTTTGTCGCCTGCAGGCGATGGGGAGAGGTTCCAACAAGTCCAATCTCCATTGAGCAAATGGAACTGACTCAAAATGGAAGCAGCCTCAGAGCTAAAACGCGGGATGCTTAAAAAGAATTGGCACTTTGGCATTGAGAGGCGAGTTTCACGGACTCGGCTAGGATGGTGGGCCAATAATATCCTTGGCTAATGACTTTTGTGCGAGAGTCCTAGCCCCATGATGATTCCCGCAAGTCCCTTCATGGATCTCTAAGAACATAGTTGGCCTCCTCACGTCAAGACATCGGAGATAGGGCCCCACACTATCGCTGAGTACAACATTCGATAAAGCTAGTTATCGAAAGCATAAGACATCTTCAAGCAGTCCTCAGACTTCTAGCTTCAATAGCATTCACAAGCAGGTCCCCCTAGGGTACCGGAAGAGTGGATCCATCCAACAGTGGTTCAAGGTGTCTCTGCCTCGATGACCCGATTTGAGGTCTCCATGATGCTTGGGCATTTGAGGGTATCCGTAGACGGGCCCCGAACTATTCCCTAAGCCGGTTGACCCGAAGTTTGGATAAGGCCTCACCGAGCATTGAGAGCTAGGGACTTAGGCAATTCAAATCGTGGAAATTCTTCAAGAGCTATTTGACTTCCTTCAAGTATAAGATCATCCTTGAGTCTTTGGCCGATACTCGCTTTCACCGGTGGACAACGAGTTGGGAGTCACTAGGATGTAAACAAGCTCGCTTTGATGCAAAGGCAGCCAAGACCCGCCAAGAGGGTTTCAGACGCCTCATTGCTTGAGGTGAAAAATCAAAAGCAATAGAATGCTCATGTGCCAACCTGCCGTTGTAATGCCGAGCGATGCGCTGTTGATTGATGACTTGGGATCAGAGAGCTTCTTCTCAAACTTCGTCAACGAGGTCGAGCCTAATTCTAAGCCCCGCTGAGTTCAAGTCGTCATCAAAATATTATAGTCAGATTGTGAGCATGCCGACTTCCACTGGGGTGACTGTCTCGGCTCCATAAGCTAGCTTGAAAGTGGTTTCTCCCGTAGCGCTCTTATGGGTTGTGCGGTAAGACCACAGGATTCCGGGCAATTCTTCGACCCAATTCCCACCCGCCTTGTCTACCTTCTTCTTCAGGGCTTGGAGGATGCACTTGTTGGCGGCCTCTGCAAGTCCATTGCATCTCGGGTGTGCGATGGAGGCGAATTTGAGCCGGATGTTCCACTCTTCACAAAAGCTTCAAAAGCCTCTGCTATTGAACTGAGTACCGTTATCGGTGATGAAAGAGAGGGGAACACCAAATCGGTAGACAATGGACTTTCACACAAAATTAGTGATATTGCTCTCACCAATTTTGGCCAATGGCTCGGCTTCGATCTATTTAGTGAATTAGTCGATGGCAACGATCAGAAATTTTTGCTGCCCAGAGGCGATGGGGAGAGGCCCCAACAAGTCCAATCTCCATTGAGCAAATGGAACTGGACTCAAAATGGAAGCGAGCTCGGTAGCTACAGCCCGCGGGATGCTTAAAAAGAATTGGCACTTTTGGCATTGAGAGACGAGTTTCCTGGACTCGGCTAGGATGGTGGGCCAATAATATCCTTGGCGAATGACTTTTGTGCGAGAGTCCTAGCCCCATGATGATTCCCGCAAGTCCCTTCATGGATCTCTCTAAGAACATAGTTGGCCTCCGCCGGCCGAAGACATCGGAGATAGGGCCCCACACTACTGCTGGAGTACAACATTCGATAAAGCTAGTTATCGAGCATAAGACATCTTCAAGCAGTCCTCTGTAGACTTCTAGCTTCAATAGCATTCACAGGCGAGGTCCCCCCTGTTAGGTACTGGAAGAGTGGATCCATCCAACAGGGTTCCGAAGGTGTCTCGGTCTGCATGACCTGATTTGAGGTCTCCATGATGCTTGGGCATTTGAGGGTATCCGTGTAGACGGGCCCTGAACTATTCCCTAAGCTGGTTGACCCGAGTTTGGATAAGGCGTCTGCCCGAGCATTGAGAGCGCAGGGGACTTAGGCAATTCCGAAATCTGTGAAATTCTTCAGTAGCTATTTGACTTCCTTCAAGTATAAGATCATCCTTGAGTCTTTGGCCGCATACTCGCCTTTCACCTGGTGGACAACGAGTTGGGAGTCAGCTAGGATGTAAACAAGCTCTGCCTTGGATGCAAAGGCAGCTCGAAGACCCGCCAAGAGGGCTTCGTACTCGGCCTCATTGCTTGAGGTGAAAAAATCAAAAGCAATAGAATGCTCATGTGTCAACCCATCGGGGTTGCACAGGACCACGCCGGCTCCGCTGCCTGCTTCTCCAGAGGACCCATCCACTTTTAGCAACCACTAAGAGGCGAACTCTGGGGCGTCATGTTCCCGGGTGTGATGTTTCTGAAGAGTTGGCGCTTTGACTGCCGGGGATGCTGAAGGCTTTGGTTGGGTAGGCAGCAATAGCAGAGATGGTTCCTCATCTAATGTGGTCGACTCTATCAGGAAGTTGGCCAAAGCCTACACTTTAATGGTCATTCTTGGCTCAAACTGCACATCATGTTCGCTAAGCTCGACCGACCAGGCGACCATCCTTCCTAAAGTGGTAGGGCTGCTGAGCGCCTTCTTCAAAGGGAGACTCATTCGCACAACTATGGTGTGTGCCTGAAAATAGGGGCGAAGCTTCCTTGCTGAAGTGATGAGAATGAAGGAGGCTTTCTCAATAAGAGTGTAGTTGAGTTCGGCCGCCTTCAGGATCCGGCTGACATAATACACCGGCTTTTGCTCTTCCTCAGAAACTAAAACAGAGCTGATGGCTTCAGGGGATATGGCCAGATATAGATACAAGCTCTGCCCCTCTCGGGGTTGGCTCAACAGAGATTTGGTGCTCAGGAACTTATTCAGGTCTTTGAAGGCTTCATTTCATTCGTGTGTCCAGCTCTTGCCTTCCTTCGGATCCTTACTTCCTCTCAAGATTTTGAAAAAAGGGAGGCTCCTCTCGGCTGACTTTGAGAGGAAATGACCCAATGCGGCTATCGTCCCATTTAGCTTCTAGACGTCCTTCAGCATGCAGGGTTTGGTTAGCTGCTCTATGGCGGCTATCTTCTCGGGATTGATCTCAATGCCTCTTTGGGTGATCATGAACTCTAGGAATTTGCCTGACTGCACCCTAAAAGCACATTTGGCCGGATTGAGCTGCATGCGAGAGGGCCGGAGGATGGAGAAGGTTTCTTCAAGGTCTGACACATGCGACGACGCTAGTTTTGACTTTACAAGAATGTCGTCCATATGGGCTTCCACATTGTGGCCCATCAGGGGCTTGAAAATCTTGTTGACCAACCTCTGGTAGGTGGTGCCGCATTCTTGAGATCGAAGGGCATCACCTTATAGCAATAGGTCCCCTGGTCTATAATGAATGAGATCTTCTCTTGATCATGCTCTGCCATGAGGATCTGGTTATAGCCAGAGAAAGCGTCCATGAAGCTGAGTAGTTCATGACCCACGCTCTCGTCTATGAGCTGATCGATCGTGGGGAGGGGGTAGCTGTCCTTAGGGAAAGCTTTGTTGAGATCGGTGAAGTCTACACACATCCTCCATCTGCCGAGGGCTTCTTCACCAGTACCATATTGGATAGCCATTCCGGGTACTGCACCTCTCTGATGAAGCCTGCCTTTAAGAGTCTGTCGACTTCCTCGACTGCCGCCTTCTGTCTCTCAGGGCCGAGATGTCTCTTCTTTTGTCAGATCGGTTTGATGTGTCGGTCGACTGAGAGTTCATGGCTTGCTACTTCGGGGGGGATCCCTAGCATGTCTTCCGGCCCCCGAGTAAAAACATCCGTGTTCTTAAGCAGGAACGCGATCATAGTTCCTTGTTGTGGCTCAACTAGGCTTGATCCGATCTTGACCTTCTTCACTCCATCCTGGTCGATCGGTATCTCATGGAGCTCTTCGACGGGGGTCGTCCTCTCACACTCCAGTACCTTCTCGATATGGAGGAATGTCTTCTTGATGGGCAGGGTCTCTAGTGCTCCTTTTCCCTTCATCGAGAGCAGATAGCAGGATCTGGCCTCCCGTTGGTTACTTCTGGCAATTTCGACTCCCTCTGGAGTCGGGAGCTTCATCATCTGGTGGTAAGTGGATGGAACAGCCCGTAAGTTATTGAGGGCTGTTCTTCCCAAAATAACATTGTAGGCCGACTTGATATTCATCACCAAAAACTAGATCTGGACAGTGGATTGATGAGGATATTTACCGACCACTATGATGGGAAATAAATGATTACCTCCTAAGTTGCAAGTATACAACCCTTATCAAGTTATAGTATATAAGATTATCGATCCCACGAGGAACGGGAAGTAGGAGGAGTTTTGCTCAAGTTTTGGTTCTCAAATTATGCGCGACAATTAAGAGTTATTCAAATAAAATGATAGTGAGAAATGGTGAGAGTGGTGGTGAAGAGGCTAGAGAGAGTGGTTGTGGATTATGTGCAAATGAGGAGAAAATGAAGTTGAGAATGTGGTTGTGGTTATATGCACATAATAACAAAACTAGGTTTGAGATTATATGCACATGGAGGGAATATGAGATTGAGAGAAAATAAGTGCAAAATAAAAGAAAGCAAGATTGAGAGAGAGAGAGAGTAAAGGAAAATCAAAATCGAGAATAAAGGAAAATAACAAACAAATGAAAAATAAGGATAAGTGCAAAATCAAGAATGTAAAGTATGGAGGATTAGTGAACTTATTCGTGTCTTTGAAGGCTTCATTTCATTCGTGTGTCCAGCTTTTGCCTTCCTTCTGATCCTTACTTCCTCTCAAGATTTTGAAAAGGGAGGCTCCTCTACCGACTTTGAGAGGAAATGACCCATGCGCTATCGTCCCATTTAGCTTCTAGACGCCCTTCAAAGATGTGGTTTGGTTAGTCGCCTATGGCGCTATCTTCTGGATTGATCTCAATGCCTCTTTGGGTGATCATGAACTCTAGGAATTTGCCCGACCGCACCCTAAAAGCACATTTGGCCGGATTGAGTCGCATGCAGAGGGCCTGAGGATGGAGAAGGTTTCTTCAAGGTCCGACACATGCACGACGCTTAGTTTTGACTTTACAAGAATGTCGCCCATATGGGCTTCCACATTGTGGCCCATCGTGGGCTTGAAAATCTTGTTGACCAACCTCTCGTAGGTGGTGCCGCATTCTTGAGATCAAGGGCATCACCTTATAGCAATAGGTCCCCGGTCTATAATGAATGAGATCTTCTTGATCATGCTCGCCATGAGGATCCGGTTATAGCGAGAAAGCGCCCATGAAGTCAGTAGTTCATGACCCACGCCTCGCCTATGAGCCGATCGATCGTGGGAGGGGTAGCCGCCCTAGGGAAAGCTTTGTTGAGATCGGTGAAGTCTACACACATCCTCCATCCGCCGAGGGCTTCTTCACCGATTACCATATTGGATAGCCATTCCTGCACCGCACCTCTCTCGATGAAGCTCGCTTTAAGAGTCTGTCGACTTCCTCGACCGCCGCTTCGCTCTCGTACGAGATGTCTCTTCTTTTGTCGATCGGTTTGATGTGTCGGCCGACCGAGAGTTCATGGCTTGCTACTGGGGATCCCTAGCATGTCTTCCTACCGGTAAAACATCCGTGTTCTTAAGCAGAACGCGATCATAGTTCCTTGTTGTGGCTCAACTAGGCTTGATCCGATCTTGACCTTCTTCACTCCATCCCGGTCGACGGTATCTCATGGAGCTCTTCGACGGGTCGCCCTCTCACACTCCAGCATCTTCTCGATATGGAGGAATGTCTTCTTGATGGGCGTGGTCTCTAGTGCTCCTTTTCCCTTCATCGAGAGCGATAGCGTGATCCGCCTCCCGCTGGTTACTGCAATTTCGACTCTCCGAGCTCGGAGCTTCATCATCCGGTGGTAGTGGATGGAACAGCCCGTAAGTTATTGAGGGTCGTTCTTCCCAAAATAACATTGTAGGCCTAATTTGATATTCATCACCAAAAACTAGATCCGACAAGGATTGATGAGGATATTTACCACCACTATGATGGGAAATAAATGATTACCTCCTAAGTTGCAAGTATACAACCCTTATCAAGTTATAGTATATAAGATTATCGATCCCACGAGGAACGGGAAGTAGGAGGAGTTTTGCTCAAGTTTTGGTTCTCAAATTATGCGCGACAATTAAGAGTTATTCAAATAAAATGATAGTGAGAAATGGTGAGAGTGGTGGTGAAGAGGCTAGAGAGAGTGGTTGTGGATTATGTGCAAATGAGGAGAAAATGAAGTTGAGAATGTGGTTGTGGTTATATGCACATAATAACAAAACTAGGTTTGAGATTATATGCACATGGAGGGAATATGAGATTGAGAGAAAATAAGTGCAAAATAAAAGAAAGCAAGATTGAGAGAGAGGAGAGAGTAAAGGAAAATCAAAATCGAGAATAAAGGAAAATAACAAACAAATGAAAAATAAGGATAAGTGCAAAATCAAGAATGTAAAGTATGGAGGATTAGTTAAAGATATGAGGAATCTAGAGTAGATCCACTTAGCTTATCTCAATCTCAAATGAATGAGTTGGATTTGTTAGCTAGTTTCAAACAATCTCTAGGGATCCCACAAATATTGGCTCCACACTTAGAAAAGGGTAATTCCCTAGAGGGTTCTAGCCTCAAGGTGAATTAAAGAAAAGAAAAATCTATTCTAGAAAGGAAATACAAGAATTAAATACATTACATGAAAGTAAATTGCATGAAAGTAAATTGCATGAAATTAAATTGCATGAAAGTAAATCTAAGCTACAAAGCATATAAATGAACAAGAAAGAAAATGAAAAAGAAATAAAATAGAAACCAACAACTCGATCTTAATCTAATCCTCCTTTGGTCCTTGGATTAGAAGAAGAGAAAGGAAATTGAAGGGTGAAAAATTTCATTTATTGTGTAACAAAGTTACAATTTTGGAAGGTCTCCTCAATTAAGAGTAACCCTCCTCTCCAAATGGAGTTTTTACAAAATATTTCACACTCAAAACCCTCACCTTCACCCCTATTTATAGCCCAACGGAGTTGATGTGAACCATTGGATCAAACCTAGCCAAAAGGAAGAGAAATCCACCATTAATTGAATGCATTTGCAAACCGATCGGTTGGCGATCGGTTAGCCAACCGGTTAATAACCGGTTGGTCAACCGATTGGTTCCCAACCGAATTTGTCTTTTCTTGATATTTCTTCACGAATTTCTCTTGGATCCTCTTGATATCTTGGGCCTTCGTTTGTCTTCGATTTGGGCTTCAAAATTGGTAGAAGTTCGAGAATTTGAGTCATTTGGGCTTTTATTCATTATTTCTTTATTAGCCCGCAAAATAAGATAAAATGATTATTAGTAATATCGTTATTCATATAACATAGGTAATAAGGGTATAAAAATATAATTAAAATGTGATAATCAAATACCCCCACACCTAAGCTTTTGCTAGTCCTCTAGCAAAGAAAATAAAAAGAAAACCTAACTCACTTTCGCAGAATCGCGGTTGTATTTAGCGATACAACAAGCCTTTAAACCCCTAGGTTACCCTAGTGGATGAGTTGTAGTCTCGTAAGGGTTTGCAAAGGAATATACCCACAAAATTCACTAACTTGCCAATTTAAAGAAGTTAATAAAATAATTAATTCATTTGATATCTTCAAACATTCCAATTGAAGTTGGTTAATACTCAAGAAAACGCTTTTATCATAACTCCAATGTAATTCTCTTAAGAAAATCCTTCCATTATAGTTATACAAAACCAAGTTCAACTCAAATTTTAATTTAAAAGTTTTGAAAAGAACATGCTAACTCTTTGTTTTAACAAACTTCAAGTCTTTTAATCCATTTAATTTTTCAAGAACATATACAAATATACTATATATAAAAACATGGTTAGTATGCTATTTATTTTTATTTTTTTATTTTTATTTATTTATTTATTTTTTAACTCTTTATTCCTTGGTGGTTTTGTTCTTTTTAATCGGGCTTTCTAAGTGACCATTTAGCGAGTTTTGGGCCAATGAATCCCAACCCAATTGGGCTTAGGTCATTAAGCATAGAATACTCCTCGGGCTTAATTACTCAGTCAACTTAGGCTTAGTAAAATAGAACCACCAATGATTTTAAGAGAAATTTTTCTTCTTTTTATTAAGTTAGTATAATATATATATATATGTGTATATGTATATATATTCGAACAATATTTGGATCAAGACAACTTGAAAAATTATTTTCAACTCTAAGTTAGGCATGCAAAAATTTCATTGCTTTAATTAAAAATCTAAGTTAAAACTTAAGTAAAGTATACTACTTTGAAAATCATTTCTTGAGAAATTTATTTGGAGTTATCATAAAAGGTAAACTTGAGTATAGAACTAACTAAGGATTAGAAGACTTAAATTCTATCAAATAGATCAATTATTAATCAACTCTATTAAGTTGGCAAGTGACTCTTTTTCTTTTTATGAAAAGAGGAAAAAATGACATAAAATGGTAAGAAAAAGAGGAAAAAAAGAAAAAAAATGACTAAGATAAAGAGCAAAAAGACTAATCCCCACCCCCACACCTAAATTTTGCATTGTCCTCAATGCAAATTCTATTATGCACAAAGTAAAACAGATAAGAATGGAAGCACTTACATTTGTTCTAATGACTTCAACAATGATAAAATTTCAGAATTACCTTTGGTATGCGAAGGTGAAGTCAAAAATTTATTCTCTTTTTTCCTAAAAGAACAAGAAACTCTCACATGAGAGAAGAATAAATTATTTTTATTATTATTGTGGGACAAAAATAAAAATGTAGAATAAAAGATGAAACATGAAAAGCTCACATTCTACATTAAATCCTACCTTATTGCTGAAAATTCTACCCCGAAATTTAAAGAATTTCAAAATAATATGATCACTGATGTGCTTAAATTCTAAAAATTTCAGGGTTTTTAGTGATGTTTGCAGCAATGGAAGGTAGGTATTAATGGTTGTATGCTTTTTGAACTTAGATTCGTTATTAACAAAAATTTCATCAAAAATGAAATCTTGTTGTTTTCTATTTTCTAAAAATCTAAGTTCATTGACAAAGGGTTCTTCAAATGTTGGCTTCAAGATGCATGTATTCAACGTAATTCTCTCGTTCTGAAGGACTTGATTATTAACACAGTTACATTTGTGAATGGATTGCATTCACTTGATCTTGAAAAGTTGAACTTGACCCCGCTCCTTGGATTGGTCACGGGTTGACTTCGGAAATGATCATTTCTCTCTCACTTATAGCTAGCTAGTTGACCAAGCCGGGTTTCTAATCTAGCTATGGCTTGAGTGTTGGAGTTGAGAATTTGTCCCGTTGATTGCATAAAGGAGTTCATCGTGCTAGATGTTTGAGTCAACAAGTTCGTGGTCCGTGCGAGGTTTTAATCAAGGCTTCCAAACCCCTTTCCAAAACATTAAGACGCTTTCAACATTTGAAGGAATATGATTTGTAGATTGATGATGAGGAAACCGATTTGGAAATGGTGATTTGGTTGTGGAAAATTGGTTTGAGCTGAAAAGCTGCGTTGCCCTAGGGAATTGTTGGTTTGAAGAGGGAGTGAAATTTTGATTTCCGAGAAATTACCCCGATTCCATGCAAAATGGATGATTTCTCCAACCCGGATTATAGGTTGGAGAAAATAGATCATTAATCGGATGTCGAATGCAAGATTCATCCGTTCTAGAGATTGAGTATTTCCTAAGAGTGGACATTGCTCAAGCATGGGTCAGAAAGACAGCTATGACACACCGAGGCGTAAACTTGATTGATTTGAGCCGAGCTCGCTCTTTGGTTTCTAAAGTTTCTAACCTCAGAGAATTGTAGCCATCTTAGCTTCAGAGGCTATGTTTGACTCTAAGGAAGGACCTCTAGAACCGATTGGGTAATCGATGAATCACAGTGTTCCCACCGCATGGTTTTCTGATAAATTCTCTAAAAGTCCCATGCTTCATCGGCATTTTTCTTCATGAAATCCCCTTGACACATTGACTCTAAGGAAGTTTTTGAAGAATAATCCAATCCTTCATAAATGATTTGGCATAATCGCCACTTTTCAAGACCATGGTGAGGACATTGGATAAGAAGATCTTTGAATTTATCAAAATACTTCCAAAAAGGTTCTCCCGGGATAATTTTAAAATTTTGAATCTGTTTCTAAGCTTGATTGTTTTGTGGATAGGAAAGAATTTTTCAGAAAACTGCTACAAATTCACCCCAAGTTGAGATGGAATCTGTGGGCAAGCTATCAGTCCATTTTTGGCTTTGTCCTTAAGGGCAAATGGAATAAATCGGAGTTTGATCGCATCTTCAGTTAAGTCCCTCATTTTAATCATGAGGCAAACTTCTTCAAATTCGGAGATAAAGATGTATGCGTCTTCGGTTTCGACTCCTAAGAATTTGGGAAGCATGTTGATGAAATGCAAATAAGTTCAAAATTGGTTCCATTTACCTCGGGGAGTTTTATGCAAGAGGGGATTGCATTTCTAGTGGGGTAACAAACATCTTGAAGAACAGGTGGGTTGGTATTAGCCATTTCGTTTGGTTCAAGAGATGGATCAAAACGAATTAAACGATTAGTATTATCCCTAACCCAAGTTTGCATACACCAAAAAAAAATTTTTATTTGAAAAGGACAAGAGAAAAAGTTAAGAAGATGATGAGAAAAAAAAAGGAAAAACTAACTAAAAATAAATCAAGGCAATCACTTTCCAATCACCTAACTCTAGGGTTAAGCCTAAACTTGACTTAGACCACTCCTAACCAAAAATTCCCTTAGTGAAAAGATCAAAGTTTACTTGGGTAATTAGCCGTAAGGATAGTACTAGAGGGAGATCAAAGATCAATTAAGTACCTCTTTCCTTCTGAGCCTTTACGCAACCCCTAAACCTTGCCTTAGACACCAATTAATCGGATAAACTTGGACCGGTTCACTTAAGGATTTCTTGTTCCTTAATGAGCTCGAATCCTTAGGGCCAATGTCTAATCAAATTTTAATAGGCTTGGGTAAGTGTAGTGAGGAATTAGTGATTTTGGGCTAAGGAAAGGGTGATGAAATCCCTCACCTTATCTTGATTAGGGTTTTGCCCTTAAGATATTTTCAAATGTATGCCAAATCAAGATGCTCAAATCACTTGGTGAATTCCTACTATTATATGAAATGCAACCCTAAGAATTAAAAGCAACTATAAATGATTTGGCATAATCGCCACTTTTCAAGACCATGGTGAGGACATTGGATAAGAAGATCTTTGAATTTATCAAAATACTTCCAAAAGGTTCTCCTGATAATTTTAAAATTTTGAATCTTTGTTTCTAAGCTTGATTGTTTTGTGGATAGGAAAGAATTTTTTCGTAAAAACTGCTACAAATTCACCCCAAGTTGAGATGGAATCGTGGGCAAGCTATCTGACCATTTTTGGCTTTGTCCTTAAGGGCAAATGGAATAAATCGGAGTTTGATCGCATCTTCGCTAAGTCCCTCATTTTAATCATGAGGCAAACTTCTTCAAATTCGAGATAAAGATGTATCGTCTTGGTTTCGACTCTAAGAATTTGGGAAGCATGTTGATGAAATGCAAATGGTTCAAAATTGGTTCCATTTACCTCGGGAGTTTTATGCAAGAGGGATTGCATTTCTAGTGGGGTAACAAACATCTTGAAGAACAGGTGGGTTGGTATTAGCCATTTCGCTTGGTTCAAGAGATGGATCAAAACTAATTAAACGATTAGTATTATCCCTAACCCAAGTTTGCATACACCAAAAAAAAAAAAATTTTTATTTGAAAAGGACAAGAGAAAAAGTTAAGAAGATGATGAGAAAAAAAAGGAAAAACTAACTAAAAATAAATCAAGGCAATCACTTTCCAATCACCCTAACTCTAGGGTTAAGCCTAAACTTGACTTAGACCAGCTCCTAACCAAAAATTCCCTTAGTGAAAAGATCAAAGTTTACTTGGGTAATTAGCCAGGTAAGGATAGTACTAGAGGGAGATCAAAGATCAATTAAGTACCTCTTTCCTTCTGAGCCTTTACGCAACCCCTAAACCTTGCCTTAGACACCAATTAATCCAGATAAACTTGGACCGGTTCACTTAAGGATTTCTTGTTCCTTAATGAGCTCGAATCCTTAGGGCCAATGTCTAATCAAATTTTAATAGGCTTGGGTAAGTGTAGTGAGGAATTAGTGATTTTTGGGCTAAGGAAAGGGTGATGAAATCCCTCACCTTATCTTGATTAGGGGGTTTTGCCCTTAAGATATTTTCAAATGTATGCCAAATCAAGATGCTCAAATCACTTGGTGAATTCCTACTATTATATGAAATGCAACCCTAAGAATTAAAAGCAACTAAAAAGGATGCAAAACAAAAATCTTTTATTTTTTTATTATGGTCGACAATCAAAAAAAATGAAGTTTATTAGGGTCCATAAGGGTAAAAATCTTTTATTTTTATTTTTATTTTTATTTTAATTTTTATCCTAATTGTCTCTAATGTATATGAACTATCTAAAGGGTGGAATTGAAAATACTAGATAGAGAAGTTACCCCCGCAAAAGCAATGCAAAGCCTCGTTGGAGGCAATTCTTCAATCTTGAATCTTCAACTCTTGATCTTCAAGCTCCAAGTTCCTATACAAAAGAAAACACACAAAATAAGGAACCAAAGTCAATAAAAATCCTACTTATGCACCGTTCCCCGGCAACGGCGCCAAAAACTTGATGGGTAATAAATGATTACCTCCTAAGTTGCAAGTATACAACCTTTATCAAGTTATAGTATATAAGATTATCGATCCCACAAGGAACGGGAAGTAGGAAGAGTTTTGCTCAAGTTTTGGTTCTCAAATTATGCGCGACAATTAGGAGTTATTAAAATAAAATGATAGTGAGAAATGGTGAGAGTGGTGGTGAAGAGGCTAGAGAGAGTGGTTGTGGATTATGTGCAAATGAGGAGAAAATGAAGTTGAGAATGTGGTTGTGGTTATATGCACATAATAACAAAACTAGGTTTGAGATTATATGCACATGGAGGGAATATGAGATTGAGAGAAAATAAGTGCAAAATAAAAGAAAGCAAGATTGAGAGAGAGGAGAGAGTAAAGGAAAATCAAAATCGAGAATAAAGGAAAATAACAAACAAATGAAAAATAAGGATAAGTGCAAAATCAAGAATGTAAAGTATGGAGGATTAGTTAAAGATATGAGGAATCTAGAGTAGATCCACTTAGCTTATCTCAATCTCAAATGAATGAGTTGGATTTGTTAGCTAGTTTCAAACAATCTCTAGGGATCCCACAAATATTGGCTCCACACTTAGAAAAGGGTAATTCCCTAGAGGGTTCTAGCCTCAAGGTGAATTAAAGAAAAGAAAAATCTATTCTAGAAAGGAAATACAAGAATTAAATACATTACATGAAAGTAAATTGCATGAAAGTAAATTGCATGAAATTAAATTGCATGAAAGTAAATCTAAGCTACAAAGCATATAAATGAACAAGAAAGAAAATGAAAAAGAAATAAAATAGAAACCAACAACTCCTGATCTTAATCTAATCCTCCTTTTGGTCCTTGGATTAGAAGAAGAGAAAGGAAATTGAAGGGGTGAAAAATTTCATTTATTGTGTAACAAAGTTACAATTTTGGAAGGTCTCCTCAATTAAGAGTAACCCTCCTCTCCAAATGGAGTTTTACAAAATATTTCACACTCAAAACCCTCACCTTATCTTGATTAGGGTTTTGCCCTTAAGATATTTTCAAATGTATGCCAAATCAAGATGCTCAAATCACTTGGTGAATTCCTACTATTATATGAAATGCAACCCTAAGAATTAAAAGCAACTAAAAAGGATGCAAAACAAAAATCTTTTATTTTTATTTTAATTTTTATCCTAATTGTCTCTAATGTATATGAACTATCTAAAGGGTGGAATTGAAAATACTAGATAGAGAAGTTACCCCCACAAAAGCAATGCAAAGCCTCGTTGGAGGCAATTCTTCAATCTTGAATCTTCAACTCTTGATCTTCAAGCTCCAAGTTCCTATACAAAAGAAAACACACAAAATAAGGAACCAAAGTCAATAAAATCCTACTTATGCACCGCTCTCAAGAACGGCCAAAAACTTGATGGGTAATAAATGATTACCTCCTAAGTTGCAAGTATACAACCTTTATCAAGTTATAGTATATAAGATTATCGATCCCACAAGGAACGGGAAGTAGGAAGAGTTTTGCTCAAGTTTTGGTTCTCAAATTATGCGCGACAATTAGGAGTTATTAAAATAAAATGATAGTGAGAAATGGTGAGAGTGGTGGTGAAGAGGCTAGAGAGAGTGGTTGTGGATTATGTGCAAATGAGGAGAAAATGAAGTTGAGAATGTGGTTGTGGTTATATGCACATAATAACAAAACTAGGTTTGAGATTATATGCACATAATAACAAAACTAGGTTTGAGATTATATGCACATAATAACAAAACTAGGTTTGAGATTATATGCACATGGAGGGAATATGAGATTGAGAGAAAATAAGTGCAAAATCAAGAATGTAAAGTATGGAGGATTAGTTAAAGATATGAGGAATCTAGAGTAGATCCACTTAGCTTATCTCAATCTCAAATGAATGAGTTGGATTTGTTAGCTAGTTTCAAACAATCTCTAGGGATCCCACAAATATTGGCTCCACACTTAGAAAGGGTAATTCCCTAGAGGGTTCTAGCCTCAAGGTGAATTAAAGAAAAGAAAAATCTATTCTAGAAAGGAAATACAAGAATTAAATACATTACATGAAAGTAAATTGCATGAAATTAAATTGCATGAAAGTAAATTGCATGAAATTAAATTGCATGAAAGTAAATTGCATGAAATTAAATTGCATGAAAGTAAATTGCATGAAATTAAATTGCATGAAAGTAAATTGCATGAAATTAAATTGCATGAAAGTAAATTGCATGAAATTAAATTGCATGAAAGTAAATTGCATGAAATTAAATTGCATGAAAGTAAATTGCATGAAATTAAATTGCATGAAAGTAAATTGCATGAAATTAAATTGCATGAAAGTAAATTGCATGAAATTAAATTGCATGAAAGTAAATTGCATGAAATTAAATTGCATGAAAGTAAATTGCATGAAATTAAATTGCATGAAATTAAATTGCATGAAAGTAAATTGCATGAAATTAAATTGCATGAAAGTAAATTGCATGAAAGTAAATTGCATGAAATTAAATTGCATGAAAGTAAATTGCATGAAATTAAATTGCATGAAATTAAATTGCATGAAAGTAAATTGCATGAAAGTAAATTGCATGAAATTAAATTGCATGAAAGTAAATCTAAGCTACAAAGCATATAAATGAACAAGAAAGAAAATGAAAAAGAAATAAAATAGAAACCAACAACTCCTCGATCTTAATCTAATCCTCCTTTGGTCCTTGGATTAGAAGAAGAGAAAGGAAATTGAAGGGGTGAAAAATTTCATTTATTGTGTAACAAAGTTACAATTTTGGAAGGTCTCCTCAATTAAGAGTAACCCTCCTCTCCAAATGGAGTTTTACAAAATATTTCACACTCAAAACCCTCACCTTCACCCCTATTTATAGCCCAACGGAGTTGATGTGAACCATTGGATCAAACCTAGCCAAAAGGAAGAGAAATCCACCATTAATTGAATGCATTTGCAAACCGATCGGTTGGTCGATCGGTTAGCCAACCGTTAGCCAACCGTTGGCCAACCGGTTGGTCAACCGATTGGTTCCCAACCAATTTGTCTTTTCTTGATATTTCTTCACGAATTTCTCTTGGATCCTCTTGATATCTTGGGCCTTCGCTTGTCTTCGATTTGGGCTTCAAAATTGGTAGAAGTTCGTGAGAATTTGAGTCATTTGGGCTTTTATTCATTATTTCTTTATTAGCCTGCAAAATAAGATAAAAATGATTATTAGTAATATCGTTATTCATATAACATAGGTAATAAGGGTATAAAAATGTAATTAAAATGTGATAATCACACTAGGGGGAGTGTGATCATCCCTTCTGGTATAAGCGAGTGCCCCGTGAATCCGATGATGGGACCCAGGCAAGGCTACAACTTGGACTTATCAATGCCCATTTGGTTAAAGGCATCAATGAACAGGATGTCAGTTGAACTTCTGTGTCGACAAAGATCCTCTTGACTTGAAAACCATTGATTCTGGCCGAGATGATGATAGGGTTATCATGAGACATCTCAATGCCTCTCAAGTACGAGTCACCAAAGGAGATGGGCTCTTCCGTCCTCGGCTTCTTGTCGCTCGAATTGATCTGCAACGCTCGCTTGGCGTACTTTTTCCGAGCGTTGTTGGTCATCTCACCCGCCGCGGGGCCGTCGTAGATGGTGTTGATGATAGCCCTGCTGCTGGTCTCGAGAGGTCAGGTGTCGGGCTGCTGCTGGGGACGTGGCGACCTGGAGCAGGACCTCTTGTTAGGTCCCCCTGGAGCAGTTCTCTCCTGCCTTGCTGGGGGACAAGTTTCCTCAAGTATTCTCTCTGTATCAGGTCCTCAATGTCTCTCTAGAGGACTCGACAATCATTGGTAAGATGGCTGTGATCTCGATGGTAGTGACAATACTGTCTGGCGTCTCGAGATCGAGGATTCAACTTCATACGAGGAGGGGCGGAATTGAGATACCCCTTCTTCTGGACAATGTAGAAGGCATCTGTGAGGGAGGTGTTGAGGGCCGTGAGGACTGGCTTCTGTATGATTTCCTTTTTTCAGTCCCTCTTGTCGTCCCTGTTTGATCTGGAGTCGGCTCTAGGGGGATCCCTTGCCGCCTCCTTTTTTAGCGAGGGATCGGCCTCTGCCACTGATCCGATCACCGGTGTTGTCACTACTGCTGCTGGTACTGCTGTTGCTGCTACTTTCGCCGCCCTGGCCACCTTCTTGTAGGCTCAGGCATCCTCCACATTCATGTATCCGTGAGCCTTGGCCATCAGCTGCTCGTAGCTAGTGACTCATTTTTTGGCCAGCGCGTCAGCCAGCTCGTTGTTCTCCAAGTTGGCCACGATAGCGGACATGGCAACCTGGCTTCCAGGGTCGTTGACTTCCAATCTCTTGGCTTGGAATATCTTGATGTAGTTCTTGAGGCTTTCTCCGGGTTCTTGCCTCATTTGTATCAAGACATGGGGAGGCAGCTTCTGTTTGGTGTCGCAAAAAAGTGATGCATGAACTTTTGGCTGAGCTGTTCAAAGCTATTGATGGACTTCTTTGCTAGGGAATTCCACCAAAGCTTGGCACTTCCCGTCAAGGTAACAGGAAAACACCTGCAAATAATTGGTTCTAACGCTTGCAGCATGGTCATCATGTCATAATAGTTCTGGACATGCTCAGCTGGATCTCCTTCACCCTTGTACTTCTCCACGTGAGGCATCTTGAACCTTTCACAGGTGGCGCTCATGATCTCGTCAGTGAGGGGAGTATTCCCCCCAATAGCCTTAGCAATGGATAGAAACGTCCGATCATAACCAGATGCTAAGTTGGTCGTCGATGGGCCGGGAGCGGTGTGAGGATACCGAGGACCGGGCGATGTTCCTCCCGCGGCGTGCTCTCAACCATCACGACCAGGGCTAGGTCTCTCTCCAGTGGCTTCCACAAACTACGGATAGTGTCGGGGAGGACCCGCGAAGCGAGTTTGCTAGCGTGGTGGTGGAGAGACATACTCGATGTAGTCTCTCTGTGGTTCAGCTGGTGCGGCGTGCGCAGCCAAAGGAGAGACCAATGGCTGTCCCGCTGGTGGTGGAGGGATAGCTGAGGGCTGGCCCATGGAAGGTGGAGGAGCAAATGATGAAGAAGGTTGTTGGGGAGGAATCCGGTTGAGGAGTTCATTGGTGAACATGGTGAACTACTGTTGGAAAGATTGGGAGATCCGCTGAGTGGATTCCTCCAACTAGGCTTGGGTGACGTAGCCCGCACGCGGTTCTTCGGGAAGAGGATGGACGGACCGGCCATGGCGTTCAAAACCGGACATCTTACTTGAAGAAGAAAGAAGGCCCCACGGTGGGCGCCAAACTGTTGATGTCAGTTATCAAACAGGAGTTTTATGTGAGGATTATGAGAGTGTTAGGGTCCTCAATCTCCTTCAGATGATCGGTTCTGGGGCTCGTTGTTCTTCCCTACACATGAAGAACTCGTGAGAGGATAGAGTTGTGTTCTCCAATTGCTCCTCCGATGATCAAGTCAGTATTTGATCTTGAGTGGGAAAGTATAAAATGAGTGTAGTTCAAAGTTGCATGACAACTCGGATCTCCTTACCATAGGCAGTACGTTCTCCTTTTATAGTTGGTTAGAGGGGTAAATGGGTAACTTTGGCTGAGTCTAGCTGGCGGCCTAGTCATCACCTTCTTCACAGGTGGCGTCTGTTGGGAGGAGTGAGTCAGCTAGGCATTTAATGCGGGGATGACAGCAGGTGCTCGGAGCTGACTAGGTCCGATGAGTCATAAAGGCTATAAGGGCTAGAGCAATGATGATTTTGTCAGGGTAGTTAATGCAAGAGCAGTCGGCTGGCGAAGGGTTCGAGGTAACTACCACCTCTTTATTCGTTCGGTTGAGGGCCGACAACCACCGCATTTTCACTCGGTTACGCAAGTTGTCTACCGATCGAGTTGGTCATGCAGAGTGGTCTACCGCGTAGCAACCGAAAGCGGTTGCATGTGTGGTTGTTCCGTGGGTCGGCCTTTTACTCTACCACGCAAGTTGTCGGCCTATTGAGTCGGCCGCGGGAGAAGCTTGAGTCGTCTCAGCTTCTAATTTGTCTGATTAGGCACAGGGCAGGACACGTGTCGGCTTCCCTATGAAGATTAGTACTTAGTGGTTTTGAGGATTGTAACAATCCTTATAATAAAATTTATAGAATTTCTCTCTACGGAGAATAAAGAGATGTTATTAATTCGTATAATAAATTTGGAGAATTTCTGCCAAGAATGTCAAGGATTTCTAATCATTTTAACTTTTTCTGGCTCTCTGGCTGAGCCCAAATAATAGTATACCGAAATCAGTCCCAAAATGTTTTACTCTTTTCACTCTCTTATCAATCCACAAATATGGCCCACATAACAAGATAAAACCCTGACAGCAACAACAACAATAAACAAAAAGGAAAAGGGGAGCAATGGCGATTCTGCTCCATCCTCTCTAGAAATGGACCAGCGCTATCGACGACGGCTGAGCACCATCTGTTCTCACCTCCATCCCCACTGTCCGTTCCCTCATCAACGGCCAGAATCTCTCCATCCCTCTGCCGTTTCCAGTGATAACAGAGCTCAGGACAAGCCTTGTGTCTTTTGCAGCATCATTAGAGGGGAGTCCGAAGCGTTTAAGGTTTGATTTCTTTGTTTTGGTCTATGGGTCTTGTTGGAATTTGGTAGTTTGATTCTTGGGGTCATGACCCAGATGCCTTTTTGCTTAATTAGAGTAATTTTTTTGTTAATCTGTATGAGTTCATTGTTTGTTTGCCTTTTTTTGTTTTTTAAGTTGTTGGGTTTGTTACGTTTGATTATGTCTGGTTAGTTACTGAATTTGACTATTATGAGTAGGTTCTTAAGCGGTGAGGTGAAATGAGAATGTCCAATAGGAATTTTTAATGAGAAATTACTTGGTTTTGTCTTAGAGCATTAGGGATACAGAAAAAGTTGGAAACAAGGATTTTATTGTGTATAAATTGTTCACTTGAGCAAGGGGAAGTGTGAGGGACCCGGGAGAACTCACCCCTAGAAGCTAGCTTGTAGAGGGAGGGAACCCAAATCCCTTATAAACCCACATCAAGTCACCCATATACCCGATACGGGACTAAATGAATCCTAACATACCACCACGCTTCGATCCAGGCACCCACGCGGGCTGGATGTGCACTAGTCTAGTCCCGGTCGAACATTGCAGTATCCGCATCACCGCCAGCGCCTCTCAATTGCAACCGGAAGGTGGGGTCGGCTCTGATACCACTCAATGCTATAGTCACATACTCAATCTTAACCAAGCAATCAATCAATGAGGGGGTAGAGCCACTTGAGATTTAGGGTTTCTTGACCCGTAACTAAAATCCCCATAGTAATGGTTACACTGATAAGGAATCCAATGGTTGCAATGTTTTAAAAAGCCTCCGCCTAGCCCGCCTAGGCGTACGCCTAGGTCTAAGCGGTATCTTGGCCGCTTACCTAGCGCCTAGCGCCTAGGCGGTACCTAGGTTGCCCACCTAGATTTTGAAAGCGCCTTGGGGAGCATAGTCTGCCTACATGGACTGCACCCTTTAGAGATTAATCGTGATTTCCTTCATTGCAGCCTCTACGTCCTCCAAACTCCAACTATGAACACCTCCTCTATCTCTCCCGACCTTCAGCAAAACCTCCACCACCACTTAAGAAATCGTTTGTGTGTCACCAAATACCGAACTTTCTATAACATTGATATTTACTATCAGTAATTGTAATTAAAAACTAAAAAGTAGGAAAACGCCTAGTCCCCGCTTAGATTTCCGCCTAGGCGCCTCGGCTCTAGGTGTCGGGTCTAACGCCTAGCCTCCGCCTAGCGTTTTCTATAACTTTGGTTGCAATAAAAATAACATACAACACTTTTCTCAAAACTCCCCACCCACCAGCATGAGCAACAAGCAAATATACAAGAACATAGAGGCCGATGAATGTGTTGCCAGCGAAAAGGCCAACCGCGATTAAAATCGACCAAACATGGTAGTATTTGGCCTATTCATTGGAGCTCATTGTTAACAGTCCAACAAGAAATATTCCACTGATTTACGACATGTCGTATATGAATGCCGATACAGTTTGCCGTAAATTTTCTACAGGAAGAACCATTGGCACGTCAATACGGTGTTCTAGCTGTTGTGGGGGCTGCTGGCGGGTCCTTTCGGTTAAGTTCAACTTTAGCAATCTTTTCGTTATCGCACTCTAGATCCTGGTGACGAGGCCCTCACACCTGACTTGGTCGATCACGCAAGTGGTTCATAGGTTGGTAATGTTCAAGTTAAACAGCTACTGCTGTTGGAGCTCTTGGGGGGTAGGCACTCTTTCAGTAAGGCCTTCATGCCTATTAGGTAGTTTAAGGCAAACTATATTGGCATTCGCGTATGTCGTGGTGTCAATCTGTAGGACATTTCTTGGTTTGTTGACAATGAGCCCCAGCGAGCATGCTAGATACTACGTTGTCTGGTTGATCTGGAGCATGGTTGGCCTTTTTGCTGGCCTCTATGTTCTTGTATCTTTGCTTGTTGCTCATACTAATGGGTGGGGAGTTTTGACGAAAGTGTTGTATGTTCATTTCATTGCCACTATTGGATTCCTTATCGGTGTAGCCGTTGCTATGATGATTTTTATTACGGGTCAAGAGATCCCTAGATCTCAGGTGACTCTACCCTCTCATAATTGATTGCTTGGTTAAGATTGAGTATATGACTGTAGCATTGAGTGGTATCAGAGCTGACCCCACTTTCCGGTTGCGAGTGCCGCTAGTGGTGACATAGGTACTGCAGTGTTCGCCGAGGACTAGTTTAGTACAAAGCCAAAGGGGTGATGTTGGGATTGCAGTGTCGACCGTGACTACACTAGTGCCAATGTTACAGAAGGCGCTAGGCAGACTAGGCGTTTGAGCCAGCGCCTAGACGCCTAGGCTGTGCCTAGGCGTTTGGCTATTTTTAAAATTATTTAATTATAATAATTGATAAAAATATGTATTAAATTCATATAAAATTGTAAAAAAAAAGATAGCAATCTTAGATCCACAATAAACCATGCATACTTAGATACTATAAATAAATAGCCAAAATAATAACTAATAAGGTTATAGAAAGCGCTAGGAGGCCTAGGCGTTGGATCCGACGCATAGAGCCTAGGAGGTTTTCTTTTTTTATTTTTTAATTATAATAATTGATAGTAAATATCAATATTATAGAAAGCTTAGGTGCCGGACTGGTGTCTAGGCGAATTTCTTTCTTCATTTAAGTGGTGGTCGGGGAGGTTTGCTGAAGGTCGGAGGAGGTAGTGGAGGTGTTCATATTTGGAGGTTAAAAGAGTTTGAAGGAGGTTGGAGAACGTGGAGGCTGCAACACAGAAAATCACGATCAAGGCCTAAAGGGTGCAGTCCACGTACGCAGACAATGCTCCACTAAATATTTCTAAAATCTAACCGACGACCTAGGAACGCCAGCGCTAGCGCTAGTTAGCGCCTAGGTACCGTCAGGCCTAGCGCATTTCAGGTAGACTAGGCGGAGACTTTTTAAAGCAGTGATTAGTGCACAGCCAGTCCGTGTGGACGTTGAAATTGTAAGTGTGGTGGTATGTTAGGGTCCATTTAGTCCCACATCAGTTATATAGATGATTTGATGTGGTTTATAAGGGATTTGAGTTCCCTCCATCTACAAGCTAGCTTTTAGAGGTGAGTTCTTCTAGGTCCCTTACAAGTGGTATCAGAGCCGACCCCACCTTCCGGTTGCAATCGGGCAATGCACGTGGTGACGCTAGTATTGCAGTGTTCGCTTGAGACTAGATTAGTGCAAAGCCAAAGGGGTGATGCCGGGATTGCAGTGTTCGACCGAGACTAGACTAGTGCCAAGCCAGCCCGCATGGGCATCGAGATCGAAGGTGTGGTGCTATGTTTGGGTTCACTGAGCCCCACATTGGTTGCATAGGTGACTTGATTTGGGTTTATAAGGGATTTAGGTTCCCTCCATCTACAAGCTAGCTTTTATGGGTGAGTTCTCCTGGATCAATTATAGGAAGAAAACATTTGAAAGTTTAAGAAATTTTGGGTAAATTGTGCTCAACCTTTTTTGGACAAGCTTCTTTATCCAATATAAGAACACTAACTAGTAAAGAAAATTGAAAACAAACCAGTATCTCACTGTATTCCTCAACTTACAAACATCAAGTTATCAAGAATGAACGTAAATCTTCATATTGTCGATCCACATGAAGGAAAGTAAGCCTTCAAGTGTAGACTAGATTAAGACTTAGAGAGATGTCCTCCAAATAGTGAGTTAGTAATTTAGAGTGGTAAATTCTCTTTAAGTTTTCATCATCATTTGAGACTCTTTGTGCTTGTTGATGCATAGCTCATCAATGTCACAACCCTTTTTTCATAAAGTCTCGCTCATGGCTGTTCTCCTTTCCACTCCATTGCACCAAAATAATCTCCCCTTCGTGATCAATCACCCTAAAACCTCCATCCATATCATGCTCATGCCTGCACAAAGTATTGGAGATTAGAAGCAGAAAAAATAAATTCCATGCCTCTTTCAGATTTAGATTTTAATAGTTATTGACACTCTTCACAAATAGTTACAGTTTTAAACATCTAAGAACAACTGGTATACACACAAAAGGATAGCAGAATTTAACAAAATTGAATGTTAAGTCTATTCCGGTTTTGATCCAAGAGGTTTTTTATTGTGAAAATTCTGCAAATCAATAAGTTCAACCACATAATCATGCATCTGCTACCTCAAAAAAATAAGCATATGATTAAGCTAGAGCATTCTGTGACCCATACATCCACAGATTAATTTTTATATATATTCTAAAAAAAACCTTCTTGTCGTGATTGTCTATATAGTTCACAAAGTCTTCATCACACTCATCGCAAGTGATCCTCTCAGAGTGTAATGATAAACACGGAAAACTCAATAGGCTGAAATCAAACTCTTATTTTCAATAAATAAGACAACTACCTCCATTGATTGTTTTCTAATGACAATCAACCGGGATAGTGTTATTTGTGTTATCAAAGTTTTGTGTGCAAGGTTCCAGCATATAGCCTTTTTTTCTTTCTGAGGATCTCTGGTCTCTCCATCATGATCGCCTGTTTAGATGACATGTTGTACTCCTTGAAAAAATTCCTATCATCAATATTAATAAATATTTATCACATTTAAGAATGGATATATTCAAGCCGAGCATCTTCAATCTATAAATTGAGAATAATTTCTCAGTTAAGATATAATAATATATGAACTACTTGTAATCTTTTTTTTTCTTTTTATAGGAAACTTATTTGCCTCATTTAGATCTTTACTACCAACAAATGTGCCAATTCCCATATCTTCTCTAACCCACTCAATATGACCTTCATCAGCTATAGTATCTTTTGGAGGAATACACAGATCAATACCTTGAACGAGATCAACACCTTCATTTTCAACATCATCTTCTATTTGAACACCCTCAAGAACTTCATAGGTATCTCTTGGCTTCCACTAGCACACAACACTCCAACTAGGATTTATAGAATCATTTGTAATACACCTGCTTTACTTGTCTTGGATAGATAAATGGCTTATCACTATAGCTCTTTTGTAATGTATTGACGATGTTAGATTATAATCGTCTTTCTTCCATCCGGATCCTTCTTTATAGTCATACCGAGTGCATTTAAATAAAGCAATAAGTTTCATTTTTAGCATTGTTATCTCTAATATTTCATTGATGACACTCATAAAATAAATTATTCTCATCACCCACAATCACAACACCGCTGTTCTGTATTGCTCTTGCAATCTTGATGGCTTTTCGGTTTTAAATTTGTAACCGTTAACACCAAACACTGAATAAAATGTAGCATCGGGTAGGGGAGCAAAAGAAAGATTGATCACTTCCTCGTCTAAGTGAACATAAATATTGACCAGTTTGCTAATTGAAGTACCTTATTGTTGGGATCTACAATAAAATAGTATAAATTTGGTCCTTTGTTTTTGTGGCAATTTTGAGACCTTTTATTATTATTATCATGTCCTCAATTTATTATGATATAGATTATCAACATTAGAACACATGTGCATACTTTTATTATTATCATATCTTCAATTTATTCATGTCCTAACTTTTGGGATAGTATCTTTCTACCAGTACACTCCAGTACACTCAAATCTATGATCTATATCCATATGTTGCATTATTAAACATCAATTATGACCTCTCATGACATGATTTAAGTACGAGAATAAAATAACTAAGGAATCAAAACATACACATGACTTTAAAAAAAGAAAAAAATGAACAAATCATGAAACACAAAAATTCTAAGTAATAATTTTACTTGTTGAAGGACTGAAGTAGACGACGAGAAACACGTCGCTTAGATCAAGATCATAATTTTCCAATTTAACAGGTCCTCTTTGTAAAAAGGTTGTAAAAAATAGAGGTATTAATAAAGAAAACATGAATTGAACACCAGGATCAAAGTCGTAAACAAACACAATAACTCCATTAAAGTAATAGGTTTAGTATGCGAAGCATCATCCAAACATGTTATTGAGAATAAGCAATCCGTATTGATTCGACAAAACCACAATGCATACTTATATTATGTGCTTCTGTACTGTAGGAGCACAAAATTTTGGTTCAGGCATTTTGTACTATATAGCTTGTAACTGAGAGTTACACCTTAATTTGGAAGGAAACATATAAGATATAAAACAAAAAATAGAAACAAAAATTTTGATTTGGGAAACAAATCTCAAGGTATTAAACATCGGATATCGGGAAAATGTCGGCCGACGATATATAGTAAGTATCAGAGAGCTATGTTCGATGATTTGCATATATAATATGTAATCTAAACATACTTAATGAAATCTAAGCATAGAAAAATGCAAATAATGTATGTTTATTATCATTAACCTATTGTAGAAACTTGCTTCGGAGAAGGAGCCTATTAGAATTTTGCTAAAAAAATTCATTATGCTAGAATTTCTGCTAAAAACATTAAAAAAAATATCCAGAACTCTATTGTTATGTGACAAGCCATACAACAGGACATCGACCAACATATCGGCTGATATATAGACCATGTTAGGAATATATCACCCAAAAATTGTTTATAAGAGTTAAATGATATTGAGAACATATCGATTTGCAGCGAGCCTTATAAAAGGATATATCAAACCGATATATCGGGCTATACCGGGGATATTTAAAACAATGACTAATTTGTTGCGACTCCATCATAAGGGCTTAACCCTAGATCATATTACATACAATTCTTGAGATCATAAAGTACTAGAACAATTCACCAATTTAAAAGAAAAAAAATTTAATGGCATGACGAAATAATTAAAAAATCAGGAATTAGAAATCTGAAATACATACAAAAGAAGTATCAAAACTGACCAAACTCTGTAAAATAATTAACCTGTTTCACAGGGCAACAACACCAAACTCCATAGAAGCTCATTTTTAGCAAAGAAATGGAGTAAATCAACCAACAAGACAAAATTGTTTATTAGAAATGAACATATCTTTTCCTACATCCCAGTCTGCAATCGACCATAAAACCCTAAAATTGGTGAGGAACAAAAAATGAACAATCTATATCAATTTCCTCAAATAATCAAGCAAGAGAGGAGATGAACGAACCGACCAAATATCGCCATGCCGCCAAATACCTTTATGGATTAATTAAGCATAGAAAAATGCAAATAATGTATGTTTATTATCATTAACCTATTGTAGAAACTTGCTTCTGAGAAGGAGCCTATTAGAATTTTGCTAAAAAATTCATTATGCTAGAATTTCGCTAAAAACATTAAAAAATATCCGAACTCTATTGTTATGTGACAAGCCATACAACAGACATCGACCAACATATCTACCGATATATAGACCATGTTAGGAATATATCACCCAAAAATTGTTTATAAGAGTTAAATGATATTGAGAACATATCGATTTGCAATGAGCCTTATAAAAGGATATATCAAACCGATATATCGGGCTATACCGGATATTTAAAACAATGACTAATTTGTTATGACTCCATCATAAGGGCTTAACCCTAGATCATATTACATACAATTCTTGAGATCATAAAGTACTAGAACAATTCACCAATTTAAAAGAAAAAAATTTAATGGCATGACGAAATAATTAAAAATCGAATTAGAAATCAAATACATACAAAAGAAGTATCAAAACTGACCAAACTCTGTAAAATAATTAACCTGTTTCACAGGGCAACAACACCAAACTCCATAGAAGCTCATTTTTAGCAAAGAAATGGAGTAAATCAACCAACAAGACAAAATTGTTTATTAGAAATGAACATATCTTTTCCTACATCCCAGTCTGCAATCGACCATAAAACCCTAAAATTGGTGAGGAACAAAAAATGAACAATCTATATCAATTTCCTCAAATAATCAAGCAAGAGAGGAGATGAACGAACTGACCAAATATCGCCATGCTGGCCAAATACCTTTATGGATTAATTAAGGCGGAGAGAAGAAGGGAAGGGGTCAGACAGATGATGTTTCGCAAAAAGCAAGAAGACGTCATAGAAGCAGAGGAGGGTTAAGCGGTGAAGAGGAGGTAAACCCAAAGATTAGGGATTTTTCTCTCTATTACGATGAAGAGGTAAACTGAAAGATTAGGGCTTTTTCTCTTTATTTTGTTCCTTAGAGTAGGGTCATAAGCGGCGAAGAAGAGCGAAATTTTCTTTTTCCCACCAAAAGGAAATAAGCAATGCCCCAAAATTTTATTTCTCTCTTTTTTAAAAGAAAATATCTAATTTTTTATTAAATTATTTGAGGTTTTAAAAGGAAACCATTTCAAATGTTGCTAAGAGGACCTTTTGTAGTAGTGTATGCAATCCTCACTGCTTATTGCCTTAGTTATTCGTGTTGTGAAGAGTTGGTCTTATTATTTTAGTCCCACATTACTTATGGGCTAATTGTGTATTAACACTCTTATTTTAAATTAACCGATAGAGGAGAGATCAAATCATCTCTATTCTTTCTCTCTCTGATTACTAAATTCACATGGTGTCAAAGCCACACATTATATTTTTTCCCCTTTCCACTAATCCTAGCCATTCATCCACCAATCTAATCCTAGCTATAGAGTGATTTCTTTTGCCTACACACCTTCTCACACTCCGAGCAACAAAGCTTGGTGGTTGCTCCATGCAAACCTCATCTTTCAGGATACCATTGAGAAAAGCATTATTGATGTCCAACTGATAAAGAAGCCAAAGAAATGTCGCAGCTAATGAGAAAAGAACTCGTACGGTAGTCGTTTGGCGACATAAGAGAAGGTATCGAGATAGTCAAGTTCATACACTTGAGAATATCCTTTTGCAACTAGTCTCGCCTTCAAGTGAGCAAGAGACCCAATCGGGGTTTAACTTTACTAGTATGTAACACGTGCTTTGCACGTAATGCATATTAAGTAATGTCATGAGACTAAACATTCGAAGGTCAACCAATATTGCACTTGCCGAGACTTTTTTTTGAAACAATGATGAATCAAACGGAGCCCCCAGCCACCCACTAGCCATGAATTTATTGACATTTATATTAGTTTTTCTCTCCACGAATTTGCATACCTATATAAGTAATAGATTGATGTTTTTTTCATAAATTGGAGGTGAAATAGATTGGGGATCTGTTTGTTTCCTTCAAAGAAAAGCAATACAATCTTCTCTCTCAATTATCACCTGTGAATTCTTGTTGACTGCGAGGTATCCTGATTACTATAATCGAGGGACTGACTCCACTATCAAAATTCTCAGTTCCTCCATTATTATTATTATTATTTTAGTGTTTTCTTTTGTGCATTTGAGCATCCATGTATAGTATAATTTTGTGCAACTCTTGAGATCAAAGTGGAATGTTTATGGAAGTAGATTAGTCATAAGATAATTAGTGCATAATTTATTAAGAGAATTTGATTAGTAAGTGAGAGAAGATACATGAATGCTTTAATGATGGGTTCATTTTATCACTAATATCTATACTTCTATAAAAAGAGGATTGGGGTGTTAAAACTTTTAATTTCCTTTTTGACCCTCAAATTTTAATAAATTCTAACTATGCCATTATCTCTAATTAATTTTTCATTAAATAAATATAACGCCTTATTAATTATGCACCTCCTCACCTTCCTAAATAATTATAATTATCAATAATATTATAACTATTAATTGTTTAAAAATAATAAAATAAAATAAGTATACACAATTATTGGTAGTAACCAATTAAATTAATATAATTATTATTTATGAATTATAATAAAATAATTAAACTAATAGTATAAATAGAATAGATATTACTAAATACTATTAAGAATCATGCTATAATTCAATGAGTAATAAAATAAATAGAATAAATTTTGAATAGCATAAATAGTGTAATTATTTTAATAATATCACATAAATTACGAATTACACTATTCATTTAGTATTATATTATTAAATAAATTAAATAAATAATTTAATATTATTTTTAGATTATTTTCTCAAAGATTATTACATGGTGCCGAGCAATCTATACTTGGTAATGATTGAAAACTAACCTTTTAAAAAATATTTAATATTAATAATAGTACTATTAATTGTTAATGATAGTATAATAAAATTTATAAAATATTTATAGTACTAAATTATTTAAGAGCATAATTAAAAAATTAAATTAGATAAAGTTTTTATAGTGTATAGACAAGATAATTATTTTAATAGTATTACTTGAACTAAGAATTATAATATTAAATAAGGTAAATTACAAGAAACCCCTATGAACTTTCAAAGATTTTGCAAGAAATAGACCCTATAAACTTTCGAAATCACACTAACCCGTAATAAATTTTGTAGAAAGCCCCCAATATCTTTTAGATAAATTACACCAAACCCCAATAACTTTCAAAATGCCTTTTATGCCATTTTCTCGTTCTAATTTATAGAGGTTATCAATAATATTATAACTATTAATTGTTTAAAAATAATAAAATAAAATAAGTATACACAATTATTGGTAGTAACCAATTAAATTAATATAATTATTATTTATGAATTATAATAAAATAATTAAACTAATAGTATAAATAGAATAGATATTACTAAATACTATTAAGAATCATGCTATAATTCAATGAGTAATAAAATAAATAGAATAAATTTTGAATAGCATAAATAGTGTAATTATTTTAATAATATCACATAAATTACTTAATTACACTATTCATTTAGTATTATATTATTAAATAAATTAAATAAATAATTTAATATTATTTTTAGATTATTTTCTCAAAGATTATTACATGGTGCCGAAAGCAATCTATACTTGGTAATGATTGAAAACTAACCTTTTAAAAAATATTTAATATTAATAATAGTACTATTAATTGTTAATGATAGTATAATAAAATTTATAAAATATTTATAGTACTAAATTATTTAAGAGCATAATTAAAAAATTAAATTAGATAAAGTTTTTATAGTGTATAGACAAGATAATTATTTTAATAGTATTACTTGAACTAAGAATTATAATATTAAATAAGGTAAATTACAAGAAACCCCTATGAACTTTCAAAGATTTTGCAAGAAATAGACCCTATAAACTTTCGAAATCACACTAACCCGTAATAAATTTTGTAGAAAGCCCCCAATATCTTTTAGATAAATTACACCAAACCCCCAATAACTTTCAAAATGCCTTTTTATGCCATTTTCTGGTTCTAATTTATAGAGGTTATCTGTAAAATTCAGAAAGTTATTGGGGATCTTCTTTGAAACAGAAAAGTCATTAGGGGTTTAGTGTAATTTTGAAAGTTCATATGGGCTGAAAATTCATAAGGGTTTACCGTAATTTACCCTATTAAATAATTATAATGAGAAGTAACTATTGTAATATGTTGCAGGTATCAAGTGTAACTATCTAGGGAACATCAGGAAAAAGCTAGCAAGATTAATACTGACTTAGTTAATTTAGAGTTAAGTTAAAACTTTCAAGTTGGACGGACATATTTAAGAGAACTTATAGAATTGATGCTTTATTTAAGAATAATTTTAGATTTGGGGACTTATTTTAAAAAAAGGTTAACACTAGGCGATCATTATAAGAAAAATATTCAATTACAATAACTACACAATAATAATTAATTCATACATTTCTTTTAAACAATCTTATTATACAATTTTATTTATTAACACATAATTTTACTATTCAATAAAAAATTCAAAACTTAAAACATATATCGCTCACGTGCAAAGCACGTGCATTATACTAGTTCATATTAAAGGGCAGATGTCATAAATTACTTTGTTAGCTAGGATCTAATTATTATATGGCAATAGTTTTTTATAGGGAAAAAAATATTAAGACACATCCTAACTAAACTGAAAACTCAGAAGCACAACAAAAAAATTTGGATTAACGCTGCTCCTTATCAGACTGCAGAACATTGTGCAAAAATGGTGGTGGCTCTTTGAGCCATACCACAAAATCATGAATTTCCTTAACTCTTTAGACCAACATATGGGCCGTTACATTCCTCGTTTGACGAACTACTTGAAAATCCCATTCCTTGAGTCATGTGCAACATTGCTGAATATCATCCGCAAAGTGCCCGAAAATCAAGTGTTGCTCTGCTTCATTTTGGATATCTCTAATTGTGGCCTCCGCATCTTCTTTGAAAAATTCCTTCCCACATCCAGTGTCAAGAGCAAGTGTAATAGCCTCCCACACCGCTTGGAATTCCATATGCTCAGAATTACCTCGTATCCAAATATTATGATGAGTATATGGCAATAGTTAGTAATGTATATTATGATAATTTTATATGCTATTTCTAGACTACAATAAAAGGTTGACATTTGTAGTAGTATTCCTCTCCATGAATTTTTATATATAAAACACACATATTAATATATTATTGTATTAGATTAGATGTTAGATTTTTAATTAAATATTAAATTATCTTAAATTACAATATAATTTATAAATATAAGTTATGATATTATTATCTTATATATTAAAATTGTATATTTATTTTATAATACCTAATATCTAAAGTGAAATATTTTTCTTATTTAACATAAGACTAACATGGTTAAAATTTATAATATATATTAGTTCTTATGTTTATTGCAACTATAATTATAGTGTAATAAATAGAATGAATTGAATATAATTTAAGGAATAGGATTAAAATTTATATTATATATTTAGTTTTAATATTAGTTCTTATGTTCATTGCAAGAATAATTATAGTGTAATAAATACAATGAATTAAATGAATTTCAAGGCATTGTTGGAAATTATCAAATTTTGAAAGGGTAAAAGAGGCAATCAAAAGTTTTAACACCCCCTCTTTTATAAATAGTATAGATAGTGTAAACCTATTTGCAGCCAACGGCTTTCTTCCCTAAAGTTAGACAGTTTCTTTCGGCACCGAGGACGATTCATTTTGAGGTCGTGAAGAGGATTTTTAGATACTTGAAGAAAGCTCCATGTAAGAAAATTCTCAATTCAGACTGTGAAGAGTTACGGGTTTTTCTTATGCGAATTGGGCAGAATCACCTTCTGATAAGCGATCGAGTACAGGCTATTGTGCCTTCCTTAGGGAAATCTTGTCTTGGAAAAGAAAGAAACAAAGTGTGGTTTCTCAGTCTAGTGTAGAGTTTGAGTATCGATAAATGGCGAACGTGACCTGAGTTGGTTTGAATGAGAGACCTTTTGGTAGAGATTAGTTTTCCTCCTAACTACTCTATGAGATTATATGCTGATAATAAGTTTACTATATATATTGCTGAGAATTCTATGTTCTATGAGGAGAGCAAGCATATTGAGATTGATTGTCATCTAATTCGTGAGAAGATGGATAGACATGTATCCTTAAAGAATCAGCTTGCAGATGTTCTCACTAAATCTTTTGGGAAAACACGAGTAGGTTTTATTTGTGACAAGCTGGGCATGTACGCTGCATATGCTCCAGTGAATATGCATACATGAATGGATGCAAGGTGGGGGCGGTGGGGGCAATTACCCCCACCGATCCCCTAAGATTAATATTTAATATTTGGCTCTTATTTTCAAATTGCGCTCTCAATATTTGATCTTATTGACCTCTTAGCCCAAGAGTTTTGAAAATAAAAGCCTAAATGGACCAAACTCAAAACAACTTACCAAAATGCTTGACCCAACACCTAAATTCTCATCGATGATCGATTCCCCCAAATTCTGAAACGAAAACCCTTCCGGCCTTCGCTCCGCCTCTGTAATCGCAAGAGAAATTTACTCGCGAATTGCGAGCGACGTGGAAGGAACAGTTGTAAAGAATTTTAATAAGGTACTTCTATTGACTCTATCTTATTTCTACATAGAACATTTCATATTAGCGTCATTAATATTAGGCTTTGTCGATATTAGTCTCCCAAATCCGTCATACTTTGAGATTAGTCACCCATATCTTCATATTTTAAAATAAGTCCTCTAAATACCTTAGATGTTTAAAATTAGTCGCGAATTGCGAGCGACGTGGAAGGAACAGTTGTAAAGAATTTTAATAAGGTACTTCTATTGATTCTATCTTATTTCTACATAGAACATTTCATATTAGCGTCATTAATATTAGGCTTTGTCGATATTAGTCTCCCAAATCCATCATACTTTGAGATTAGTCACCCATATCTTCATATTTTAAAATGAGTCCCCTAAATACCTTAGGTGTTTAAAATTAGTCGCGAATTGCGAGCGACGTGGAAGGAACAGTTGTAAAGAATTTTAATAAGGTACTTCTATTGATTCTATCTTATTTCTACATAGAACATTTCATATTAGCGTCATTAATATTAGGCTTTCTCGATATTAGTCTCCCAAATCCATCATACTTTGAGATTAGTCACCCATATCTTCATATTTTAAAATGAGTCCCCTAAATACCTTAGGTGTTTAAAATTAGTCACCAAAATCCAATGTTTAAAAAAGCAGAAGCACAAAGCGAAAAGTTAGAACCTTTAATGAAGCGAGGCGTGAGGCGTAAGCCTCTTAAACATTTTAATTTTAAAATCTATAAAAATTATGAATACATAATATATCGTGGTATAATAATTTACAAATAAATACGTTCATGTCCTAATTAGTAAATAAGAATTAAATATGTGAAGTGTAGATGCAAATCACAATAAACTAAACTACATGTATAACATATATATATATCTTATATGTATTCACATGGTCATATTGAAGATACACATGGCTACTTTAATGTTAGTAAAAAATCCTTTTATATCCTCCTACCTTGTCTAAAGCGTGCGCTTCAAAAGAGAAGTGCTTTATAAAGCGCGAAGCGCACACTTCAGTTATGCTTTAAGTGATGAGGCGTAAGCTTCAAGGGATAAATATCTTCACTCTTGAGTTTTAAAGCATTTACCCTTAAAAATATTTTGAAGCGAGTTTCAAAAAAGCTTTTTCAAACATAGCTCTTATCTTTCAACCCGGTACTAACTAGAGGGACTAACTTCAAAACACTTGAGAGATAATTTCAAAGTATGAAGATTTGGGAGACTAATTTCAAAACACTTCAAATTTTGGAGGACTAATTTCAAAATATGAAGATTCAGGGGACTAATTTTATAATATGAAAGATTTGGGGGATTAATATTGAAAAACTCCTAATATTTAGCTAAAAATATCATATACTAGTTATACTTGTAGGCTTATAATCTTGCCCCCACTGACCAAAGTTTCTGGATCTGCCCCTGTACGTAGATCAATTATGATGAGAGAAAGAATATGTATTTTTGCCTTCCTTTTTAATAGTTGGATGCTAAGGCTCGTGCCTGGTATATGTAGCCATAAATTTGAATCATGTTAAATCATTTGGTTTTTTTGCTCCTTTGTCTTGTTCCATGTTTTTGTATGCAGTGCTATTGGTCAATATTCTAGTCTTTCTTCGACTTGTCTAGTCAATACATATCAGTTGAGTCGAGAGGGTCTGAGGAGGAATGGCGTTGGAGAAAATGTAGTACATCACATGTTAATGGAGATGTAACTGGAGCTTGCAGGAAATGTAGGCATGTACAAAGAACCTCCATTGTTTTATCCTTATTTATGATCTGATTGCTGGCCTTTTTTTTCCACATTTGATGTCGAAGTTGTTACTAGTTTAAGGCTTTAAGCTGACATGTCGGCAGAAGACATGTTGGACATTTATTCATTTAGAGGAGGGAGAATAATATGAACAAGTTGGAAAGAAAGGCAAAATATTTTTGCCAAAATAGTTCAGTTTAAATTTGTTTTGCCTGCTCAGAAGAGTATATGGTCAGTTTGTAATGTGCACCTACACCTGCCTAACTTTTCACTGTGCAGCAAATTAATCCATGTGTTTCCTGCTCCTGTTTTCCCTTTATTTATGCACAATGAGAGTTGCTCTTTTTGAATCTGGAAACTGCTTTCTTGTTATTGTTCTTGAATTTATTAACTCAAACATCGCAGAAAATAAACTTATTTTTGGAAGTTCATAAGTCAGAATTAGAGTCTGTTATCTTTGTTTCTAATTACTTGATTATTTTTTACATACAGCTTTATGAGGATGATATGTGCGTTTGCATTTTGGATTCCAATCCATTAACTCATGGGTAAGGTATTCTGTACTGCAAATCTATGCGATGACTAATTCCTCAATGTATATGACTGAAAAAGTTTTTGCTTAGCACTTGCTCATTGCTGATTTCTTGCTCAGTTGCACTTTATGCTATTACCTTTCATGTTGAACTGCTCTAGGACTTCTTTATTGCTCAAACCAAAAATCATGTTCAGAAAATTTAATTGTCTTGCTTAAGACCAAGTTTGTACTCATAACTCGCGTGAGGCTTTGTTAATTTAGGTCTTTATGGACTTAATCCTGAAAGCTGAGAAATAATCACCTAGTGTACTAGAAACGTATACGGTTGGTTATAAATTTATAATTGATTTTGTATCTTCTGAGTATTGAATTTTCGTCGCCTTTTTACGGAATTCCTCTTCCTCTATGACAGGAAGTGGTAAAAAAAGCATATCTAAGCAGCTAAATTCCTCACGACTATGGTTATGAGGAACATAATCTTTTCTCATGCTTATATTCTAGTCACGAGGAAAGAAATAGTGTATTGTAGAAATAAGTTTAATGGTGATACAAAAATATTGAGAAGTACAATCAAGATAATATTTACCGTGAAGATATATACTAACATATGCTATATACACATTTCTGTTTCCATCTTAAAACCAGTTTATCTCTTAAACTTTCATTCTCATGAGATATACTGACAACAGTCTTAGATGACAACATTAACATGTATTCTTCTCTTAAATTATATGTCATGTGCTATGTGATTGGCCAAAAAAAAAAAAAAACATATCCTGAAATACGATCTTGTTTTCTGTAAAGCAGCTAACATGCATCTAAATTTAATTTTCTTACCTTTCATGTGAACTTTTATGATACTTCCATATTTGGTTTATTCAACTTTTGTACCTTGTAACTAGTGTTGTGAGTATATTATTATATTTTTAGTTACTTAACTAATTTTTCTTTGATTTTTCTCTCCTACTTTTCCTTTTGTAGGCACTCTCTCATCATTACAAAATCTCATTATCCTTCTTTGGATGCAACTCCAGCTCTAGTGAGTCTCATTATTTCCATAAGCATGCTTCACATTACTTGATTAATTTGTTGTACCAATGGTATATTTCTGGTTCCAGCATACCATTTAACTTTCCTCTCTGTAGTTGCTCCTTGAAACTTGAGGCAGCCCTCACATAATGTTCTGTTTGCTATACATCACCCAAATAGAAATTTAATTTATTTGCTTCAAATGAATAAGTTAAAAGTGTCTCTGATATTGTGATTATTGAGAATTTTTTCATCAACTTTGATTTTTTTTACGGTGATTGGATGATTACTTTATAGTATTTGGGGACGGAACTCTCTGTTTAGCTTTTCCTATTTTTCAGGGAATTTAGTTCACATTGATTGCATGATATTACAAATTACAATTGTGAAGTCGGTCTTGTTGCTTGCAAATATCTTAGCTTCTGAAAATGCTCTCTTGTGTCTATATTTCTACCTCAACAGTACCATTAAACGTAGTGTATTCATGTTTCTTGTATTTGAGTTTGCAAAGCTAATATTGTATCCGTAGATGGTTGCATAATGTTTTCGAAAGGGATCAAGCATCAACAAAGATGAGTCAGCTCATCATCATTCGGATAAACTAATCCTTTCACCTCCAAGATGGAGGTTATTCTCGATCACAAAGTTCCTTGGAAGATTTGTCTAGTTTTTTCACAATGCATGTCAACTGATATTATTCCTTATGTTGGTGGAAAGCTTTTAGTCAATAATCTACGTAATAATTTGTCTAAGCAGCATATTTGAGTAATTCTAACTGCACCAGCAAAAAATGTCAGCTATAGAGGGTCGTCGATTGTTTCATTGTGGCTTTGCATAAAAGCGAAACAAACAGTTCATAACTGTGTTAAATTAGTTTAATTTAAAAGTCCAAAGTTGTTTAGATTCTAGTCGGCTATTTTGAACTTCAAACTACATCCCTTTTCATATTTTTATTCTTTTTTCGTCAAATCCCTCTTTTCATGTGCACATACTATCAAAACTTTTGAATTTTTTATGTGTTTAATGCATAGCACTTGTATGTTTGCAAGAGCATTGAACCTGAAAATTCACAAAATGCAAAAAGCTGAAGTCATCTAATAAATTGACATGCAGGTTGTAGCGGCTATGTGCTCCAAAGTACCTTTTCTCAGCAATGCAATTATGAAAGCTACTCAAAGTGGTAGGTATGGAAAATTATATTTCCTCAACAGTTCATCACCCTTATAGAGGGTTTCCTTATATATTTAGATTATAATTATTTTGGTTTCCTCTGTCATGTAATGAAGACATACCTCTTTTGTTAGATTATCTGTTGAAAGGAAATAAGCAATTGTGAAAGTGTATTTTCCCTTCAGTTCCTCAATTATGACCTACCATCATTTGCATTTACTTTACCTCACTCTTCTCCTCTAAAATCGTTGACTAATGCGAGTGTGATGAAATTCTCTTTTGTGAAACATAATGCAACTGTAAAAAGATTTTCCTTCGCAAGCATAACAGTATTTCTTTTCTGCTCATGGATGTACATGAGAGAACTGTAATTTATACATATAAACAACTGTTGCTCAAATTGGATGTCATAGTCATTGAAGTGTCTTTCTTTTATTTATTTATGAACTTTACGAAGTGATAGCATGTTGCATCTCATACTATGTCCACATTTTGGGTTCTTAATGTTATATAACTTTCATAGGCTTTAGTTGCATAAAGATTTAGGTAAGTTTTGTAAAATTTACTGATATAAATATTGAAAACCGAATCTTTGTGCTTTAATTCTTCTGTTCTCTTTTCAATCCTCTTTTAAACCGTTCTACTTGTATCAATCTGATTGCACGAGGAATGCAGATTCATTCAACTTGCTGGTTAACAGTGGATCAGCCGCAGGACAAGTAATATTTCATGTTAAGTTCGATAACTTCTCTAAAGAAAATATTACTACCTCCATTATTTAATCATTTTTTTCATCTGCTTAACTTTACGAAGAAATTTCGATTTCAGACGCATTTCCACATAATTCCTCGTAAATCAGGAGACAAATTGTGGCCTTCAGAGGTAAGAGATACTAAACTACTTTCTTCAAAATTCTAAGATTATTCCTGATTGTGTCGTTATGAACAGAATTCGAGAAGGCGACCCCTAATATATAATCAGAATACTGTTGTTCTTGTTGATTGCATCAAAGGACAGCTTTCTTCTTCACCTTCAGGTGATAGTTGCAGCAGTTGTGAATCTATTCTCACAAAGAACTGTTAAAGCTTAGAATATGTACACCGTTTGTATCTTACGGGCGTCGCAAATTAATATGCATGTTTGTTTTAGAAATTCCGATTGGACTCACATTGGTTGCTCACCAACTGTGTATAATAGAATTTTCCCTGGATCATTAATGTAAAGTAGAAGACATTATTCTCTCTGTTCATAGAATTTTCCCTTGAAATTTCTTGAGCGTCGAAAGTCTTGTTTAGACTAGTTAAGAGGCTGCAATGCTTGATATGTTAAACAAACTAAATTGAATTTAAATGATAAGTTTATTCTCCATGTATAATTATACAGTAAAACTCTTGTAAACTTAAGTGGACAGAAATTCTTGTCCATCAATTTTTATATTTATTAGATTTGCTTTGAGATTCGTATTGACAGGTGGATACACATTAAGACTATCTCTGTTGAGAGCTTTTCAAATCGAAAAACATTCCAATTTCCAAATGAAATTTTCGGAGATGGATATAATATTTGAAATGCATCATAGCAATTTAAATATCAAGGAATAATTACAGCCCAAACAATTCTAAAACTATCCACACAATGATCAACCTGGATAGTCAACCACAACAGCTAGCGAAGAACTGTGAGCTCTGGTTTCTTGACTGCAGACGAAACTGAGATCCCATAACTTCCGTGATGATTCTTAAGCTCTTAATTACCGCCATTAATAATTATAACTTTTTTCAGTGGAATTGCATGCATTGGGAGCCAGTTCGGTGCGTGGTTGTTCTCTTTCATGCATCCGAAAGCCGACGCACAGAGGAAAAAATTCATGGCATGCAAGTAAAGCAGTGGGTCCCTCTGACTCTGCCCCCATCGAGTCTGTGGTGGGCCCGAGTACACATTTCTGCTCAGGAAATTCTCGTCCTTTTCTGTGTCACGTGAAACTCTATAACTCGCAATGTTAATAGATTGGACCAATATTATTAATTTTTATAAATAATTGTTGGAATTCTCTTCAATCAAGAACGTAGAGAATCTCTTATCGTTTTTTTTTGGGTTGCTTATTGGAGATTCTTTAACGGGACCAATCAAGATGAGCAATAGCAACCAGAGGGATTAATTTGGAATTAACTTATGAGAATCCAAAAACCTAATAATTGAAGGACTGATTTGAAGATATGAAAGGGACTAACATTGGAAAGAGAGATTCAAATTAATATGATTGATCTTATTCAATCAATTGGGCCTAGGTAGGTTAACCAAGTCCATCTCAATTAACGAGTACTAATGCTAGTGTTGAAAGAATAAAAAAACGGTTTAATCTAAATTATGTCCCCAAGCACAGATGGGACATGTAGAGTGTAATATACATGGATACGGTGTATATACATTCAATTTGACAATTATCATCTTAAAAATATTTAGATTATTATATTTTAAAATGGTCACTGTTCAATTTCGTAAAGGAAGATAATGGGCTGTTTGGTTCACCAAATTCATGAAAAACTTTATTGAAACCATCTAACAATGGCACTTTGGTAACTAAATGGTTTCTAAAGATTTCCTAAAACTCAATTTGTTCACCAAATTTTTATAGAAAGGATTTCTATGAAGTAGAGAAAAGGTGGGGATTTTATAGAAACCCACACCCTCTCCTTTTGGGAGGAAATCGCAAGGAAATCTAACCCCCTCTAATTTAATTATATTCTCCAATCAACCAACAAACCATTGCCAAAGAATTTCGGCATTTGTTTGGTTCGCTTAACTGCAGTGGTTATAATTGCAGATGTATTCAATTGTGATATTTTTGGCTAGTTCCAGTTAATTGTTTCACTACATAATTAAATACAGTTGCAAAAACATATCCAGTTTTACGGTTCTACCCGAAAACTTACACAAAATTGAACATATATACAAATTCACGATTACAAATTTCTTGGACCACAAAAGGAATTTAACTTGCAACCCAATTGTTACAAACCCTCAATTGAGCTTCAAAAAACCCAACATCGCAGAACATACACCTATAACTACAACTGCAAATATACAAAGTAAAGCACTCTCAGCTATTATATTTATACAACATGGATAAATATAATAGCAAATTTTTTCGGTGCTTCGCCGAGAAAAAAAAATGTCGTGGAATCCACCGGAAGATTTCACAAGGTCATAATTTTCTTTTCTCTCTTAGCATAATCAAGCATCACATAGGAGAATCTCGACAAGATTGTCTATATGATAATGGACTCTTACAAGTATTGTATATTAGGAAACATAGATAGATATACCTCACACTAGATATTGTTCTTTTTGTCATACATCTGCGGGTACATCAGTACATGAGCCAACATGCACATGCTCAGAAAGTATACTAGGCTACTAGCTGTAAATAGAATAAAGAGACATACACATATCATTGCCATGAAATAATTTACTATTACTCAGAAGAAGAAAAAAATTACTCAAAGGACACTTTAGCTTGTCAGTGTAGAATATATATAGAAGAACTTAGGGATGCCTTTCATACGACATGATAAGTATTAGGTTTGTTGGTGGGGGAGAAACACAACACAATTTATTATAACAAAATCTTTGCATGCCAATAATAATGCCATCGCCTAACTCAAATCTTAGCTTTATTATATTCCAGCCATTGACTGAATTCCCTTTTGTCCTCTTCTCCATAAAGCACAAGGGAGAAAACTACAATAATGTCACGTGAGGCTTGGTCAAACATCAAGGCATTCAACTCCTTAAAGCATTCTTTAATTTGTAAAAGTTAAAAAAAAGAGAGCTTTGAGGTGTTAAACAGCTTTGGCAGATATAAAGCCAATAATTAATTGCATAACATTGCTTCCTTAATAATTCTTTAAGATGATACAGTATTAAGATCAAAGAATTAGTGTATAAGTGGACTGGTAAAAATGGCAAGGTAAACAGTGTATAAGTGGATTGGTAATTAAAATGGCAGGGTAAACAATGCACGTGAAAGACAATACCAAGAGAGAAAATATGTATAATGTTAGTTGTGTCAGAGGTAATTACAGTGGCTACATTATTGAATTTGACCAAAAATTTTGGCATGAACTTGAAAGGGTAATTTCACAAAATTATTATAAACAATTAGGGATTCTGAAAAAGGAATATTATTTGTATAATATAAAAATATTACCCTGAGTTCTCAGCATAAGTTCAGAGTTTTTTAGTGGCAAGGATCTTTGATGCTGTATTAGAGCAACCAAGTTTTGATATACATACTATGAATTTAAAGCAGGTTTAAAAGAATGATACAACTACGTGAGTCCGAGTTTCTTTTTTTGGTCAATGAAAAATACTTTTATTTCATTTCCCAAATGTGAAAGTTATGTGCATCAAATACTCGGTATATGGCCTCAGTTAACCACTTACACAAAACAAAACTTTTAAGAACAAAAGCTACAAACTTTTCAACCAGTCCGAGTACTTATCATCTGTAGAACTGTTTAGTAAAACGGTAAGAACTGCAGTTTTGATAGCTCTGATCAAGATAACTTCCTCTCGAGCTTTTTGCATGAAAATCCTCAGGTTTCTCCCTTGCCAAACAAAATAAACTGCTGTTTAAAATCATTTCCCCTCAAGTTTCCAGTATACCATTTTAGCAACAAATTCCAATCACAATATTTCCAATCAAAACCAATCCAGTCCATTATGGAGTTCCAAACTGAACTAGAATATATGCAAGCAAAGAATTAAGTGTCGTGTTGATGGCTATATAGCACACAATTAACATATGTAGGAATACCAAGTTGGTTAAGCCTATCTCTAGAAAGAAGTTTATTTTGGACAGAAATGCATAAGATAAATGAGTGTTTCGGGTAGCTCAATGAACCCCAAACAGTATCAGACCAAACATGAGAACTCAAACCAGTAGAAAGTTTTGCATAAAAGCTTCTTGAGTTTAATCCTGCCATTAACACAACATTCAAGAATAGCAGAAGAGAGAGCAGTAGAATTACCAAAGTAACTGACTGCATAGTCCCTCATCTTAAGAAGCTGCTTCCACATCCAAGAATCTCCCAATTTGCTTTGAACTCCCTGAATATTTTGATACCTTAGATAGTGTTCATGCACCCACTTGATCCAAAGTAGATCCTTTTTCTGATGAATAAACTATAAGAACTTGATAGCAGTAACCACATTCCATTGTTGAGCAGAAAAAATAGCTAATCCTCCATGCTCCTTAGAAATGCAAACAGATTTCCAAGCAACCAAGTATATTTTTCTTGCTTCATCATTTTTTTTCCCATAAAAAGCCTCTACAAAGAGCATCAATTTTAGCTGACACTTTTTTGGTAGAATATAATTACTGGTCCAAAAGATTTGTATACCCAAGATCACTCTTAATTAGCTGCAGTCTTCCAGCATAAGAAAGAGTTCTAGTCTTCATCCAACTGTGAAATTGATTTGTGATCTTAGTAATCAAGGGATTACAATCAATATAAGAAAGCCTCTTGCAAATTAGAGGCATGCCCAAGTAACTTATTGGTAGTTGACCTTCAATAAACCCTAAAGCACTAAGTATAGCAGTTCTGGTTATAGGATCAATGCCACCAAAAAAGATAGAACTCTTTGCATTATTTGCTTGAAGACCTGATACTCAGCTGAAAGCCTATAAAACAGCTATAGAGTTTTTGAACTTAATAGATGTCACCTCTACAGAATGACAAGAGGTTATAGCAAATATAAGATAGATATATGCAATTTTGAGCATTTGTGATGCCATTTAAAACTCTTGTCTAACTTGATATTATTTAAACTCCATGACAGATATTCTATTCCTGGTACAAAGAGGTAGGGGGATAGTGGGTCACCTTGTCTCAATCCCCTCTCTCCTCTAAAATAACCATGCAAGGCACCATTGAAAGATAGAGAATATTAATTAGGTGTAGAAATACAAGCACAGATCCAGTCAGTGTACTTTGCAGGAAAGCCAAGCCCCAAAAGCATTGATTTTATGAAACTCCAACTAATAATATCGTAGGCTTTCCTAATGTCAATGGTGAGCATAACTCTAGGTGAGTCCAACTTTTAGTCCATAAAAAAGAACCCTTAACCCGTGGAGGGCAATATTAGAAAATAGCGTTTAGATTCTCTACAGTTAAGATTGTAGAGAATGCTTACAATTAGTTGTGTGGGTTAATATTATTAGCTTCTTTACGACTAAGGATGTGGATGATCTCTAGCTAGAATATAAAAATATAACCCTCAATTGCTTCATCACAACTTCTAAATTTTGGTATAGTAGCAAGGACACCGTTAAACTAGTTTTGTTAGATAAGAATATCATAACTTTTAAATACTGTACCATGACAAATAAACGCTAATGAATATTGGCCATTGTGTGACACTATAAGAATTCTACTAGTATTGTATTACTAGACACAAAGAAATAGGATCTACAGTAACTCATACTTTCTCTTTCCAATTTACAAGAAAAAGTCTCACTTTTTTGTGTGTAGTAGTACAAGAATAATCTTGTGTACAGTTATCACCACTCATAAAAAATATCAAATACTATCAAAATTTATTTAAAACATTAAGCAATGTTACCAAAAGTCTATAATATCCCTTGACTATCAACATATATATATATATACTAAAATAAGTAAATAATATATATAATGTGTTATATCAACAATACACCAATCACATGATACCAATAGAAAAATGTATCTACCCACGCATCAAACCACATTTACTCTGATTATAATACTACAATTCTTCAATTTGAATTTCTAGATTAATTTCTGTGCAGATATAAGCAGCGTATGAAATTAATTATAGATGGAGAGCATGTGAGTTTCTATGGTAGCCTTAAAAGAAACAGAGAAGTTTGTCAAATATGATATTCATATTATCTATCAACCACAGTGCACAATTTTAGAGAGAGCAGTTGATGAGACGTTTTGAATTAATGATGCGCTAACTCCATGCACACGTGGAAGCCAACATGGTTGCAGTGCGCAAGAGGATCAACATAGGCCATAGAGTCGTGGTTATGGATTGCAATTTATGAAATTAATTAGATTATATAATTAGAGCAGACTTATTTATTTCTTTGTTTCTCTTTCTTCACCTTCTTCTGATATTTTTCTGAACATGGTAAGTCCTCTATCAGTCAAAGGGTTAGAATCCCAAACCCTGATTGCAAAGTCATTTGTTTTATAATTTGCAGTTGAGCTCCTTTTTAAGCAAGACGGGGAATAAAAATATAGTAGTGATGAGCATTCCTAGGGTTTACGCAGGATACGGTTTGGAAAATGGGAGGGGGCAATCAGCGACAAACAAAGTCAGGCTTGAATTAATTAATTACCTAATTAACAATTTAGACTCTCTCTCTAAAATCAAAGAGATTGTTATTTTAAAAAAATTACTGTGACAAACTTGGAGCCTATAACCTAATGTACGTGAAGAATGTAACAGAGGCTAGCTTCACTTATGCTACCCGCAACATTTTTTTTTTCAATGAAAAAACTTTATTCATTCACCAAAATTGGAATTAAGTGTGGCTCAGCCTCTCTGAGATACATCAATACACCAAATTTGTCGTAAAAGAAAAATTACAAATTCATAATATGTAGAACATGCACAAAAACATGCACAAGACAGTTTTCAGGTTCAGTAGTCGACTACTAGGCATTGTAGTCGACTAATCGTATTGTAGTCGACTAATCGTATTGTAGTCGACTAATCTGATGCATTAGTCGACTAATATGAGTTGTAGTCGACTAATCGTATTGTAGTCGACTAATCGTATTGTAGTCGACTAATCGTATTGTAGTCGACTAATCGTATTGTAGTCGACTAATCTGATGCATTAGTCGACTAATATGAGTTGTAGTCGACTAATCTCAGGCGATTCAAACGGGTCTAATTAGGAATTGGTTTTAAACCCAATTCGTTTAGAGGCTATTAATAACCCCTAACCCGATTGTTAGGGCAAGTTTCAAGCACGCTTGGAGCGACCTTTGAGAGAGTTTTGTGCATCTTTGGAGAGGAGATCTTTGAGAGATTGAGAGGTTTGTTTTAGGGTTTCTTTGTGAGAACTTGTAATCCTAATTTGTATTCTCTCTTTCTATTAGTGAAAATCCTCCTCCTTACCCCGTGGACGTAGGCAAATTGTCGAACCACGAAATCTCGTGTCTTTACTCTTTTATTGTGTTTTTGCTATCGTTTGTGGTGGTTTCTCTCGACGGTTCCGCGGTCCGCTACCAACAATTGGTATCGAGCTATTGTTCGATTGAAGTGGTGTAATTTCTAATTTGAGGGGTGTTCGGTGATTCCCGAGAGAAGCGGATTCACGAAGACAAACAGAGGATGGCCAACCAAGAATCGGTCAAAGTGGAAAAATTCGAGATTGAAAAGTTCAATGGGAAGAACGATTTTTCCTATTGGAGGATGCGATGAAAACTTTCTAATTTCGCAAAATTGCACAAGACTTTGGATGGAAAGGAGAAGAAGAACAAGGATATGTCGATGAGGATTGGGAGGAGTTGGATCCGAAGCACGGGCCGATTATCCTATGCCTCGAGAGGGATGTAGCTTTGGTAGATGGAGAGGAAACGGGCCGCGCGGTGGAAGAAGTTAGAGGGTACCTTCATGACGAAGAGTCTAACTAACCGGATCTACTTAAAATCCAAATTGTATACTTGCAAGATGGAGGAGGGCTCATCAATCCGGGAACACATCAACAAGTTTGATAGGATCATATCGATTTGAAAGACATAGATGTTAAAGTAGGAGACGAGGATCAGCGCTTCTACTACTGTCTCTCGCCAAGTCTTATGAGAACCTGGTGCAAACACCGAGGCTTGTGGGAGAGAATCAAGATGGATGAGACTAGAACGGCACTTCTAGCTGACGATCTTCTGAAGATCGCAACTAGTGACATGGCCACGGCGTAAATGAGGAACAAGCGCAGGGATTGTTTGCAAGAGGAAGGAGCAATGAGCGAGGAAAAGGCAAGGGAGGAAAGTCTAGATCTAAATCAAGACCTCTTGGGGAAAAGGATGTTTCAAGCGCGTGAAGCGGGCATTTCAAAGTCGATCGTCCAAATAAGAGAGTAGGTGGAAAGAAGAACAACAACAAGACCGAGAGGAGAGAGGGCAAGGAAGAAGCGAGCTACGTTCGAGGAAGGAGCGATAAGGAATGCTATGTCGCCACGGGCGGGAGATGCATTAGTCGACTAATATGAGTTGTAGTCGACTAATATGAGTTGTAGTCGACTAATATGAGTTGTAGTCGACTAATATGAGTTGTAGTCGACTAATATGAGTTGTAGTCGACTAATATGAGTTGTAGTCGACTAATATGAGTTGTAGTCGACTAATATGAGTTGTAGTCGACTAATATGAGTTGTAGTCGACTAATATGAGTTGTAGTCGACTAATATGAGTTGTAGTCGACTAATCGTATTGTAGTCGACTAATATGAGTTGTAGTCGACTAATATGAGTTGTAGTCGACTAATATGAGTTGTAGTCGACTAATATGAGTTGTAGTCGACTAATATGAGTTGTAGTCGACTAATATGAGTTGTAGTCGACTAATATGAGTTGTAGTCGACTAATATGAGTTGTAGTCGACTAATATGAGTTGTAGTCGACTAATATGAGTTGTAGTCGACTAATATGAGTTGTAGTCGACTAATATGAGTTGTAGTCGACTAATATGAGTTGTAGTCGACTAATATGAGTTGTAGTCGACTAATCGTATTGTAGTCGACTAATATGAGTTGTAGTCGACTAATATGAGTTGTAGTCGACTAATATGAGTTGTAGTCGACTAATATGAGTTGTAGTCGACTAATATGAGTTGTAGTCGACTAATATGAGTTGTAGTCGACTAATCGTATTGTAGTCGACTAATATGAGTTGTAGTCGACTAATATGAGTTGTAGTCGACTAATATGAGTTGTAGTCGACTAATATGAGTTGTAGTCGACTAATATGAGTTGTAGTCGACTAATATGAGTTGTAGTCGACTAATATGAGTTGTAGTCGACTAATATGAGTTGTAGTCGACTAATATGAGTTGTAGTCGACTAATATGAGTTGTAGTCGACTAATATGAGTTGTAGTCGACTAATATGAGTTGTAGTCGACTAATCGTATTGTAGTCGACTAATATGAGTTGTAGTCGACTAATATGAGTTGTAGTCGACTAATCGTATTGTAGTCGACTAATATGAGTTGTAGTCGACTAATATGAGTTGTAGTCGACTAATGCAGGCAATTCAGCGGGTCTAATTAGGAATTGGTTTTAAACCCAATTCGTTTAGAGGCTATTAATAACCCTAACCTGATTGTTAGGGCAAGTTTCAAGCACGTTTTGGAGCAGCCTTTGAGAGAGTTTTGTGCATCTTTGGAGAGGAGATCTTTTGAGAGATTGAGAGGTTTGTTTTTAGGGTTTCTTTGTGAGAACTTGTAATCCTAATTTGTATTCTCTCTTTCTATTAGTGAAAATCCCCCCTCCTTACCCGTGGGCGTAGGCAAATTCGAACCACGTAAATCTCGTGTCTTTACTCTTTTATTGTGTTTTTGCTATCGTTTGTGGTGGTTTCTCTCGACGGTTCCGCGGTCCGCGCGCCCAACAATTGGTATCAGAGCTATTGTTCAGATTGGAAGTGGTGTAATTTCTAATTTGAGGGGGTGTTCGGTGATTCCTGAGAGAAGCGGATTCACGAAGACAAACAGAGGATGGCGTCAACCAGTAAATCAGTCAAAGTGGAAAAATTCGAGATTGAAAAGTTCAATGGGAAGAACGATTTTTCCTATTGGAGGATGCAGATGAAAAACTTTCTAATTTCGCAAAAATTGCACAAGACTTTGGATGGAAAGGAGAAGAAGAACAAGGATATGTCTGATGAGGATTGGGAGGAGTTGGATCCGAAGCACGGGCCGATTATCCTATGCCTCGAGAGGGATGTAGCTTTCTTGGTAGATGGAGAGGAAAGCGGGCGTGTGGAAGAAGTTAGAGGGTACCTTCATGACGAAGAGTCTAACTAACCGGATCTACTTAAAATCCAAATTGTATACTTGCAAGATGGAGGAGGGCTCATCAATCCGGGAACACATCAACAAGTTTGATAGGATCATATCGATTTGAAAGACATAGATGTTAAAGTAGGAGACGAGGATCAGCGCTTCTACTATACTCTCTGCCGAAGTCTTATGAGAACCTGGTGCAAACACCGAGGCTTGTGGGAGAGAATCAAGATGGATGAGACTAGAACGGCACTTCTAGCGGACGATCTTCTAAGACGCAACTAGTGACATGGCCAGCGGCGTAACGAGGAACAAGCGAGGATTGTTTGCAAGAGGAAGGAGCAATGAGCGAGAAAAGGCAAGGGAGGAAAGTCTAGATCTAAATCAAGACCTCTTGGGGAAAAGGATGTTTCAAGTCGCGGTGAAATTTGGGCATTTCAAAGTCGACCGTCCAAATAAGAGAGTAGGTGGAAAGAAGAACAACAACAAGACCGAGAGGAGAGAGGGCAAGGAAGAAGCGAAGCACGCCGAGGAAGGGAGCGATAAGGAATGCTATGTCGTCACGGGTGGCGAGGAGATCTCCGGAAGTGGATACTTGATTCGGTTGCTCTTACCATATGTGTCCAAATAGGAAGTGGTTTACTACCTACGAGGCATTGATGGTGGAACTGTATTGATGGGGAATAACCATGCTTGTAAAACAGTGGGGCTAGGTAATATCAAAATCAAGATGCATGATGGAGTGGTTCAACCTTGACGGATGTGAGGCATGTTCCCGACTTGCGGAAGAATCTTATCTCGGTTGGTGCTTTGGACTCCGGTGGTTGCGTGGATTGTGACGGAAAACGGAGTGAAGAAGGTTGTTCGTGGTTCCTTAGTAGTGATGAAGGGTGTTCGCCACGGTAATCTATATACTCTCGTGCACGACGGTGACAGAGATGCGCATGGGCTGAACCGGGAAGTGGTGGAGACCCATGTGAGCACACACGGTTATGACATAGGCGGCTTGGGCATATGTCGAGAAGGGTCTAGTTCGCTTGGTAAAGAGGGTCTGGCGAAGAATCTGAAGGAACCTAGCATGGATTTTTGCGAGGATTGTGTGTATGGAAAGTCACACAGGGTCAAGTTTCTGAGCAGCAAGTCTAAGAGCAGAGGGATACTAGATTATGTGCACACGGATGTTTGGGGTCCGGCTCAGACAACTTCAAGGGTGGTTCCGTGTATTATGTCTCGTTTATTGATGATTATTCTAGGTATGCTTGGATTTATTTTCCAAGCACAAGAATGAGGTGTTCGAGACATTCAAGAAGTGGAGAACAATGGTTGAGAACAGGACAGGAAAGAAATTGAAGACGCTGAGATCTGATAACGGTACAGAGTATACAGATGGTGCTTTCAAGGAGTTCGTGATCGAGGAGAATTGTTCGACGAGCGGTCGAGTCTACACCACGAGAATGGGGTCGCGGAGAGATCGAACCAACACCGCGAAAAGGCGTGAGTATGCGATCTTATGCGTGATTGGGCAACGAATGGTGGGCGAAGCGGTGGCTACTGACTTGTTACATTGTGAACCGTTCACCACATTCGATATTGATGGTGATACACCCTATAGGGTGTGGTCAGGGGAGCATGCAGATTATGATAGGCTCGAATTTTCGGATGTACCGCCTACTATCACGTCAACGAGGGAAAGCTTGACGCGAGGCCAAGAAGGCAATATTCTTGGGATATGCAAGGCGTAAAGGCTATCGCCTTTGGTGTACGGAAGATTCAAAGTTCGTGGTCACAGGATGTTACCTTTGATGAGAAATCCATGATTGCTAGGTCCAAGGATGATGGTGTTATGACCGGTGAGACTTCTAAGTCTCGGGTTATTGAAATAGAACCTAAAGACCAACTAGGTTCTAATCGCTCAAGTGGGAAGTCGTAGATGATGAGCTTGGCGGGGAGGAGGTTCAGCGAGGAAAATACAGGCACTACAACAACGGCTCGTGGATAATTTGGCTTCCACTAGGCCAAAGCGAGCATACAAGCAGGTACTGAAGCTGGGGGCTGATCAACCCCTAAAGCACTATGGGCAGGCTAATATGGTTGAATACGCACTCTCGGTGGAGGAGGACGAGCCGGTCTCCTTCAAGGAAGCTATTCGGGACAAGGATAGTGAGAGTTGGTTGGCTGCGATGGAGGAAGAGATGGAATCTCTTCGGAAGAACCAAACATGGGAGGTGGTCCCATTGCCCGTAGGAAGAAAAGCTATTGGTTGTAAGTGGGTGTATAAAAGAAAGGAAGATCTTTCAGAGCTCGGTGGTGTAAGATACAAGGCGAGGCTAGTGGCTAAGGGTTTTGCACAGAAAGAGGGTGTGGATTACAATGAGATATTTTCTCCGGTGGTGAAACATACTTCTATTCGGGTGCTATTGAGTATTGTTGCTCATGGTGATTTTGAGCTGGATCAACTCGATGTTAAAACAGCCTTCTTACACGGAGACTTGGATGAAGAGATCTACATGCATCAACCTGAGGGCTACAAGGTTGAGGAAAAGGAGAATCATGTGTGTCGTTTGAGGAAGTCACTGTATGGATTAAAGCAATCTCCCGTGATGGTACAAGCGATTTGACTCCTTCATCTTTGAAGCATGGGTTTTCCGGCGATCATGATTGTTGTGTTTACATTCGAAGCTTCGCGGAGGTAATTTTATCTATCTTCTTTGTATGAGGATGACATGCTTATTGCTTCTAAGAGCGTGGTGGAGATAGATAGGTTGAAATCTCAACTTGGTGAAGAGTTCGAGATGAAGGACATGGGTGCTGCTAGGAAAATACTGCGTATGGAGATTAGAAGAGAGCGGGCGAATCAGCGATTGTTCTTAAGTCAGAAGGTCTACATAGAGCGGTGATCGCGAGGTTCGGGATGCAAAGTGCTAAGTCGGTGGTGACTCCATTGGCTCCACACTTTAGGCTTTCGGTAATCAATCTCCCACTACAATGAAGAGAAGGCGCATGGAGCGTGTTCCCTATGCTTGTGCGGTTGGCGGTTTAATGTATGCAATGGTGTACACGCCCGGATATTTCACAGCGGTTAGTGTGGTCGATAGATTCATGGCGAATCCGAAAGGCGACCGGGAAGCGATGAAGTGGGTCCTCAGTACTTAAAGGGTACAGTTGATAATGGTCGTGTTTTGGTGGTGAAACATACTTCTATTCGGTGCTATTGAGTATTGTTGCTCATGGTGATTTTGAGTTGGATCAACTCGATGTTAAAACGACCTTCTTACGGAGACTTGGATGAAGAGATCTACATGCATCAACCCGAGGGCTACAAGGTTGAGGAAAAGGAGAATCATGTGTGTCGTTTGAGGAAGTCACCGTATGGATTAAAGCAATCTCCCGTGATGGTACAAGCGATTTGACTCCTTCATCTTTGAAGCATGGGTTTTCGGCGATCATGATTGTTGTGTTTACATTCGAAGCTTCGCGGAGGTAATTTTATCTATCTTCTTTGTATGAGGATGACATGCTTATTGCTTCTAAGAGCGGGGTGGAGATAGATAGGTTGAAATCTCAACTTGGTGAAGAGTTCGAGATGAAGGACATGGGTCTTTGCTAGGAAAATACTGCGTATGGAGATTAGAAGAGAGCGGGCGAATCGGCGATTGTTCTTGAGTCGGAAGGGCTACATAGAGCGGTGATCGCGAGGTTCGGGATGCAAAGTGCTAAGTCGGTGGTGACTCCATTGGCTCCACACTTTAGGCTTTACGGTAATCAATCTCCCACTGTGGAAGAAGGCACATGGGCGTGTTCCCTATGCTTGTGCGGTTGGCGGTTTAATGTATGCAATGGTGTGTACACGCGAGATATTTCCTGGCGGTTAGTGTGGTCGATAGATTCATGGCGAATCCGGAAAGGCGACCGGGAAGCGATGAAGTGGGTCCTCAGTACTTAAAGGGTACAGTTGATAATGGTCGTGTTTTGGTGGAGAAACATGTCGATTGACGGGTTTGTGGACTCGATTATGCGGCGATCTAGATAGGCGGCGATCTACTACTGGTTATGTATTTAAGATACATGGAGCTCCGGTTAGTTGGCGATCGATGTTACAGCTACTGATGGCACTTTCTACTACAGAGGTGAGTACATGGCCATGGCGAGGGAGTGAAGGAAGCATTATGGTTGTGGGGTCTTCTAGGCGATTTGGGGATTGAGCAGAAAACGTGAACTTGTGGTGTGGCGGTCGAGTGCAATTCACTTGGCGAAGAATCAGTTCATCATGCTCGTACCAAGCATATTGATGTCGGTATCATTTTGTGCGGGATGTCATAGAGGAGGTGATATTTCTCTCATGAAGGTGCACACGAATGAGAATCCCGCGGACATGTTAACCAAGGTGGTCACGGTAGTAAGTTTAAGCATTGCTTAGACTTGCTTCATATCGACTCTTGTTGATTTGCCCAAGAGGGCATGGCCCTTCGGTAATGGGTAAGGTGGAAATGATTTGAGGTGAACTACGGTGAGCTTGATCCGGTGGAGAGTGCGTGGCGGTCAGCGGTGTAGTGGCCTTGTTGGATTAGCTGGATTGGTGATGGTGATCTCTCTAGATGTTCTTGGTGTTCTTGGTGGTCGTCAAAATTTGAGGTGAATCAAATGATGTGCGAGGTGGAGAATTGTAGAACATGCACAAAAACATGCACAAGACAGCCAGTTCAAGAGTCGACTACTAGGCATTGTAGTCGACTACACTGTAGCGCATGAAAGCAAGTTTTGGTGGGGCCGAGTAGTCGACTAATATGAGTTGTAGTCGACTACACCGTAAACCACGAAAGGTGTATTTGCGTTGGAGTGCAGTAGTCGACTAATCGTATTGTAGTCGACTAATCTGATGCATTAGTCGACTAATATGAGTTGTAGTCGACTAATGCAGGCGATTCAGCGGGTCTAATTAGGAATTGGTTTTAAACCCAATTCGTTTAGAGGCTATTAATAACCCCTAACCTGATTGTCCGCGCGCCCAACATAATACAATCATCGTATTTATGAAGCTTGGGGGTATTAACAGTGATCATTAGAAAAACCACATTTATATCTCCCATGACTTGCACTTTTGTCCGCTGCTGCTATGCAAAAATTTGTTTGCTACTCTCGGTCAAAATAACATAGACTGATGCAGCAAGAAGCAACCTTTTCATACTTTGCATACCCCCATTTCCCTTCAAGTTGTCATTATATCATTTAAGCAAAATATTCCATCCACAGGATCTTCAATTATATTTCATCCACTCCGTCACAGGGGTTCCAAATTATATGATAGAGAACTGACAGGAGAAAAATAGATGTTGATGACTTTCTGATTCGACATTGCAAAGAACACATTTGTTTTCAGCAAGCACCCCAAAGTTACTCATTCTATCCTGGGTTAATAGTCTCCCTTGCACTGCTAACCAAAGGATAATAGAGTGTTTGGGATAATTAAGATTCCCCCATACACTTTCAGTCTATGGAACCACATTAGATACAGGGGAAAATAACTTGTGAATGGAAGAAAGTTGGATTTTTGTACATTTATAGCAAGCTTGAAGATGATTTTTCAAAGTATCAACACTTCCACATTTGTTAACAGCTTGATCTCTTATTCTTAAGAGTACTTGTTTCCGCATCCAAGAATCCCCTGTTTTCACTTGTACATGCCATTTTTTATATATCCAAATAAACATTATGGGATTTGGACCAAAGCGTATTCGGAAAAAAAAAAAAGAAAAAAAGGGGGTGGGGAAGGGGGGGCATTAACAGCAAAGGAAAAATAAGACTATTTGCCTTGCTTCTATACAAGCACCAGTGGTAGAGTCATGAGTGTGTGTGTGTGTGTGTGTGTGTGTGTGTGTGTGTATATATATATATATATATATATATATATATATAGTGTAAAGCTCTTATAAACTTAAGAGGATAGGAGTACTTGTCCACCAAACTTTTTATCCATTCATTATGCTTTGAGATTTGTGCTACACATCAATGCTATCTTCGAGATTTGTGCCTTCATTTGTATCACATGCTAGCACAAAGCTTAATGCACAATCAATGGATAAAAAAGTTGGTGGACAAATGGCTCCTATCCACTTAATGTTGCCTTGGGATCCATGAAAGATATGAAGTCCATTTTGAGATTTGTGCATCTCTTGATGGCACAAATCTAAAGGCAACATCAATGGATAAAAAATTGGTGATACTATTCCTATAAACTTAAGTTTATAGGAGATTTATATATATATATATATATATATATATATATATATATATATATAGCAAGGCTCTATAAACATAAGTTGATAGGGAATAGTCATCCACCAACTTTTCTAACCATTGATATTGCCTTGGGATCCGTGAAGATATGAAGCCCATCTTTGAGATTTGTGTACTCTTGATTTCACCTATCCCAAGGCAACATTAATGGATATAAAAGTTGATGGACACTATCTCCTATCAACTTAAGTTTATAGGAGTCTTGCTCTCTCTCTCTCTATATATATATATATATATATATATATATATATATATATATATATATATATATATATATATATATGAGAGAGAGAGAGAGAGAGAGAGAGAGAGAGACTCAATTTAGATCATAGAGAAGATTTTTTTATTTATGTTTTAACAATCTCTCAAGAAAACTTGTCTTTTTGTGAGATTTTGTTCTTTATGTTCCCTTTAGGAATTGAGCAATCTCATTTTAAAATTAAACAATTACAAAATTTGAAAAGAAAAAAAAGGAGAGAATCCTAATTCAAAGCGTAATTTCTCAAAACCTATAGTCTAGCAACCTTCCCAACAAATATGAAAAATGGTCCCTAAAAGCACGGCTCATAGAAATATATGTCTAAGTTTCTAACGTAATCTAGTCTTAATCTATCACCAACTAGTAGTCTACAAAATTGGAGGCAAGCTAATACATGGTATGGCACCCAAAGTTATTAAACCTAGCTCAAGAAAACCAGGCACAAAGGGATTACAGGCAGCTATAAATAGGCATTAAATTAAATACTAACTAGTATCCCTAATTAATTAATTAATTAACTAAACATATTTTAATATACATTTTCTCTCTCTATCTTTTAATTATTGAAGAGTGTGCATGATAATATTCACGTAATTCTTTGTTTCCGAGGAGGCACGGGCATTCCGCCGATTTCTCTGAGGCCAACCCCAGTTTCTAGGGTTTGAATAATACTATTATTGCTATTCCTTGGTTCCCATGCCCAATATTTGGCCTCCCCTATTTTAATTACTCGTATTTTATCCATATCAAAAAGTAAAATTCTCCTCACCCCCAAAATTTGGTCAACAAGCCAAAAATCTTCCAAAATTAAAATTTTTAAGCAATCAATCAATCCTCTCCAGCTCATATGTGTCTCCATCAGTGTAAAATCTCCAAAATCAAGTTTTTTAAACAATCAACCATCTCCAACGCATATGTGTCTCTATCAGTGTACTTTATTTTCAAAACACCCCAAAATGCTCCCCCCCTCTCCCTTAAAACAAAAAAGCCCTAAACGATCTCAATTCCTCTCCTTCGCTCTGGCCCTCATCTCCAATTGGCGACGCAGAGCTCGTCCCTCCCTCAAACCCCCCTCAGCCTCCAGCACCACCGGTGCCGACGACGATTTTCCCCGGCGACTGCGGTGAACTGGGCCTGTCGATTTTGGAGGTGGGGGTCGATGAGAGAGTGAAGGGCCTACTTAGATCCACTGTTATAAATAGGGGTAAATAGCCCCGCAATAGCAGCGCTAATAGCGTTAGCGGTCCCTTCCCGCGACGCTATTGCCCGCTATCGGTGACATTGCGGAATATGCGCTTTCTGCTCGTAAAAGCGGCCAATAGCGCGTTATAACGGTGAATAGTGGGCGATTGCGAGTAAAATCTGCTTTTTGACCGCTATTTAAAAGCGATTTGAGGTTTATTTTTTTAAAATTAAACTCGACCTGCAACCACTGCATCCCACCGCCTCCCGCGATTTCTTGACCGCTATTTAAAAGCAATTTGAGGTTTATTTTTTTAAATTAAACCTAACTGGTAACCACTGCATCCCACCACCTCCTGCGATTTCCGGCATACTCCCGCCACCTCCCATAGCCTCCGGCACCTCTCTCAGCACTTCCTCTCACCTCCTCTCGCTGTGAGCTCCTCCTACTGTAGTCCTCTCACCGCTCAGCTCATCTTCTCGAAGACGACGACTCTTTGGCTCCTCCTCCAGTCATCTTCGGTATTATGTGACGGTTATATGTCTATTTCATATTTAGGATCTCTTTAAATCATCAAATATTCACTTTTAGATTTTCGAGATTTTTCTTTAATTTTTTTAATATTTATACATATCTAAATTAGACCGCTATTTGACTTTGCGTGTTTTTACCGCTATTTTGCCGCAATAGCCCCAAATAGCCTTAGCGATGCCTCACCACTACGCGACGCTATCCGCTATCGATAACCTTGCTTAGATCTAAGTTGGCTAGAGATCTGGATGGCAGTGGTGCGTTAGGATTCCCGTCATTGCTCATGGACTTTCAAGAGCTTCTCCGGAGCTACAAAAAATCAAGAAATAAGATTTTATTTATTTAAGTGGGTTTTGTGTAAAGTTGAGGAATTACATGATTTGGTGAAGGAGTAGTTGAAGAGGGAGAAGCAAGAGGGGGGCTGATGGCGTTTGGGAGGAAGATCTTGATAGGGGTGGAGATGAGAAGAGTTTGGTTTCTTCTTCCTCTTCGTTGACCATGGTGGATTCTCGAGATTTGGATTCATGCCTACATTCTTTGCTTAAGATTTTCCCCAAAAATGGTGAGATTTGGGCTGTTTATGTGAATTGAGATGATTCAAAGAAGAGATTTGAGTAATTAGTGGAGGTTGAGTTTGATTTCAATGAACTTCTCTATAAATTGATGGTAAATTGAACAAAAAATATGTTAATAAAAATTACAAGTTTATGCTATTGTTTTGTAATCCATATAAGTTTCCATTGAATAATGGTGGTTGTGAAATATATTAGTGGAATGTTATGTAATGCATTTTATGATTTTTGAGCAAATGAATATTTTCAGTTATTTCCTCTATCCTCCTCTTTATATTGCTATCTAGTTTTTTTTCAACTCATGTGTCTCAATATTTTGGCGTATTTTGGTTGAACATTCAAAGTTAAAGAATCAGCTATGAATTTTGTGAGTTAGTTGTTAAACTTATAAGTTAGTTATTGATCTTACGAGTTAGTTGTTAAGGTGTTGAGTTTGTTATTAACCTTATGCATTAGTTGTTAAGATTTTTAGTTGGTTGTTAAACTTATACATTAGTTGTTATTATTATTATGAGTTAGTTGTTAAGGTTTACAGTTGGTTGTTAAATATATGCATTAGCCATCTTCATCAGAATCAACAATTGGAGCGCAGAGAGAGAGAGAGAGAGAGAGAGAGAGAGAGAGAGAGAAGATGATTGTGGTGGGTTGGTGGTCGACAGTGACATATAGAGATGGAGAGGGGGGTTGAGTTTGGGGAGAGACAAATAGAGATGAGAGGATGACTGAGGGTTGAGTTTGAGATCAGGGTCATCTTCAGCAACCATATAAGCTTAACAATCAACACTCGTCAGTTATGTAAGCTTCTTCCTTGGTTGTTAAGCTTATGCATTTATTATTAAGCTTTTTCGTCAGTTTGTTTTTGGTATGAAAGCTATTTTCCATTACAAAATATGTAAAGTTTATGTATAACAATCTATACCCTACAGACTCCTCAATGTAAGGAGAGAAATCAAACAAAAATACCTCAAACAAAACATAAAAAATATGACTCAAGAAACTAACATATCACTGTAAACATCAAGACACAAACTCAGGAGATATCTTCATATACGTGCACCAATCTCTGTTAGATGGAGAATCCTTCATCTTCCCAATTCTACAGTATTGAATACTAAGCTCGAACTTAATTTTTCTACAAGTATCTCGATGCTAGTTTTTTTCTTCTCAAAAATCAAGATATTTTTCACTACCCAGATGTGAAATATACAAGCAGCCATAGCAGCTCACTTAAGCCTTCTGATAGATAAACATCCTTTCCAAGTAGTTCTCAACCAAGCAAGTATTGAAACCCAATCATCAGGAGGAGCAAATTCCTGAACAAAGGCCATAACTTCTTCCCTCCATATCTGCGAACTAAAGGAACATTGAAAATAGAGATGATCTCTATCTTCCGTAGAGCCATCACACAATATACAATAGCTATCAGAGGCAACTCCCATATGCTACAATCTGTGCTTAATAGTTAGCCTATCCAAGCATGCAAGCTAGAAAATAACTGAGTGTCGAGGGACAGAGTACCTGTTCCAGACCAAGTGAGCCCAATATTTCTTTTTAACATCCCTACACAAGATAAAGTATACAGCAGAGGAACTATATGCAGTTTGAGGACCCCCTTCATCTCAAACCACCATCAGCATTCTCCACACACAATAGAGCATCTTCTCTAAAAGCTTCAGCGGTTTTTGAAATCCCCAAGAGAATTGTGGCTTAGGTTCATACCCCACAAGGAGCACCCTCTGATATAATAGCCATGTACTCATCTTACCCAAACAGAGTCTTTCATAAGAAGCAAGGACCAAGGATTCTTCAATATCAGAGCTTTATAGTACATATACTTGTTGCAAGCCCAGACCACCACAGAGTTTAGGTAAGCAAACATTAGTCCATGCAACTTTAGCTTTGGTATGATTGCCATCGTACCAGTCCACAAGTATGCATATTTGCTCAACAACTTTGATGATTTTCTTAGGCAAGACTAAAATGCTCCTCTAATAAGAATGCATGTTATAGATAACTGACATGATGAGTTGCGATCTACCTACAAAGGAGAGAAATCTAGTAGTCTAATTCTTGACTTTAGAGATCATTTTATCAATGAGAACACTACAATCAAAAGCAGTTAGGCCCTTAGAAGATAGAAGGATACCAAGATATCTCACTAGAAGAACTCCTTCAACAAATATCAAATATTAAAGAATCTGAGCTCTAACAATAAAAGAGACCCCTCCAAAAAATATTTGACTTTTAGATTCATTAACCCATAATCCAGAGACTTTGGAAAAGTGTAAAAATCTCTGATAAATTTTCTCCACTAAACCAAAATCACCCCTACAAAAGAGCATCATATCATCTACAAAACATAAGTGGGTAAGCTTGTTCCTCTTGTATTTAGGATGAAATTTAAAGTTCTTATCCTCTTCTAGATTAATTAGGAACCTACTAAAATACTCCATAGCAAAAACAAATAAGTAAGGGGAGAGAGGACCCCCTTGTTTAATCCCCCTCTTCCCTTGAAACTGTTGACTTAACTGGCCATTAACCATAATAGCATGCATACACATTCCATAACCTAGCTCCTAGACTTGTGAGGAAAGCCCAACCCCAACAAAATAACATTCATAAAATCCCAACTTATAGAATCAGAAGCTTTTCTAAGATCAATTTTTAAAGTGCATCTTAGAGACATTCTTCCTACCATACATATGAACTAGCTCTTGAGCCATAAGCACATTATGAACAATGCTTCTGCCTTTAACAAAAGCCCTTTGATTTTCACTCATAATCATAGGCACAACACTCCTTAGCCTATTAATAAGGATGTTAGAAATACACTTATATAGAATATTGCAACAAGCAATAGGTCTATAATCATAAGAGGAATTGGGGCAGCTTGTTTTAGAAACCAGAGTGATAGAGTTAGAGTTTAGAGATTTGAGCATACAATTAGTCCTAAAAAATCTAGTAACGGCAGAAATAATGTCAGCACCAATTACCTCCTAAGAGTCTTTGTAGAACTTAGAGGAAAACCTATCTAGACCAGGACTTTTGTGAATATTAATTTGGAATAAAGCATTTTTTATTTCTTCAGAAGAAACTGGCCTGCATAAGTCACCGCATTATTGATCATTGATAAGGGGACCTCTAGAAAAAAATTGTAGTCATAGGAGAAGGACAAGGCACAACAACCCCTAACAGATTCCTATAAACCTTCACTAACTCATTCTGGATATCATCTTGCTTAGATAACAGAGTACCCTCAGAATTCGCAAGACTAAGGATAGAGTTTCTCATTCCTCTCTGTCAAAGTTGAGCATGGAAAAAACTAGAATTAACATCACCAAACTTCAACCAGTTCACCCTGGATTTCTGCTGATAGAACATAGACTCATACTCCAATAAAGTAAGAAATTTCTAAAGAGCTTTATGTTCATGAACAACAAAAGTAGGATCAATAGGACAATTTTGGACATCATATTGTAAATAATGTAGCTCTTCTTTGGCCACGTTTACTTGCAAAGATACCCCAAAATATAAAGAATTGAATTTCTTAAGATGAGCCTTAACATTCCTCAATTTAGAGACCACTTGAAACATAGGGGAGCTTTTAACTTGTATACTCCAAACTTAAGACACAACACTTCTAAATAGCACATGTTCACTTTAAAAGTTAAAGTATCTAAAGGAGATTTTCATACCCAGCTTGCAATGAAAAGTAAATAAGGAAGGGTTGTGTTCTGATATACCAGAATTTAGAAACTCAACATTAGTATTAGGAGACATATTCATCTGTCCATCACTAATAAGAACCCAATCAAGCTTGCAGAAAATATGTTTATTGGTCCAAGTATAAAAACACCCTCTAAACTACATATCTGTGATCTTCGCATCACTCATTAGGCTTTGTAGCTCAAGGAATTCAGATTTAGAAATATTTTAACACTGAATCCTCTCTTCAATATCATAAATGTAGTTAAAATCCCCCAATACAATCCAAGCATCCTTCATAGTAGAAGCAATATGCCTAATGTTGTCCCACAAACAAGCTCTACCTGAAAGCTGATTAAATCCATACAAAAAAGTAGCAAAGAACATAACAGGGCAACTCCTATCCTCCACCAAGCAATGAATCATCTGATCAGCAATCCACAAGCCTTGAACTGGAATCATTGGAAGGATCCCAAACAACCATAATCCTACCATGCTTATTCAAATCAAAGTTATGTACAAAATGCCAATTAGCAGCATAGTTACCAGCAATATTAGTAGCCAAGGAAGGCTGAATTTTTGTTTTAACAAGACCAAACAAAGAAATATTATGTGCCTTTATTTAGTGTTTAACCTCTTTTTATTTATTAGGGTGAATATTCCAACATCCAAAAGCCTTCATCCCGGTTTAGAGGAGCTCTTTTGGTTTATTAGGGTGGTTAAGACCCACCCCTAATATTCCAATATCCAAAAGCCCTCATTCCGATTTAGAGGAGCTACCACCTCTGTGATCATCACATTTTGTTGCACTTTTATACCCTCATTATCTATTTTATTTGAATAAATATATCTTCTAATAATATTTTTTTTATCATAATTTATTGATAATAAAAAATTATTGAATAACAGCTCAAATGAAGATTATTTCAAGCCCAAAAGATCTCTAATAAAGTCCAGAATGTCTAAATCTAAAGTCCACGACTAAGTTTAGAAGCAAAATCTCAGCACCCATCACTTTGTTGGTCAGTAATTATTAATAATTTGACCTGCGATTAAGAATCAAATCAAATCTGGAAAGAAACAAAGTCAAATTCGTGCTCAGAATGGTCAACCGCAAAGAAATGACGATATCTCCTAAACCAAAAATTATAATTTAACATATTATATATGAAAATCGCCTATCTAGATGAGATGGAGCCATCCAGTTAGCGATTCTAGAAATTTCATCAATAGTAGCGATTATGATAAAATTCAAATTATATATATATATAATTTGAATATAAATATATATATATATATATATATATATATATATATATATATATATATATATATATATATATATATATATATATATATATATATATATATATATATATATATATATATATAGAGCAAGGCTCCTATAAACTTAAGTTGATAGGGAGTAGTATCCATCAACTTTTATATCCATTGATCTTGCCTTGGGATGTGTGAAATCAAGAGATGCACAAATCTCAAAGATGGGCTTCATATCTTTCACGGATCCCAAGGCAACATTAATGGTTAGAAAAGTTGGTGGATGACTATTCCTATCAACTTAAGTTTATAGAAGCCTTGCTCTATATATATATATATATATATATATATATATATATATATAGTAAGGCTCTATGAACTTAAGTTCATAATGAATAGTGGTGCACCAACTTTTCTAACCACTCATCTTGCTTTGGGATCGTGAAGATATAAAGCCCACTTTGAGATTTGTGCATCACAAATCTCAAGGCAAGATGAGTGGATAAAAAGTTGGTGCACCACTATTCATTATGAACTTAAGTTCATAGGAGCCTTGCTCTATATATATATAATTATTTGAAGGCCAAGCTAAATTCTAAGAAGCCCAAGAGTATTCAAGAGAAGTCCAAGAGTTTTAAATAAATTAAATGCAAGAGAAATGAAGCCCACAAAGCCTATCTCTCAACTATTAAATTAATAGTGCAGATTATTTTGAGAAATCCTATGATTGTGAGGGTTACTTGGGACCTAAGTCAAATCCTATGATTTTGAGGGTTACTTGGGGTTAAGATAAATTAAAAAATTATGAGAGATTCTTGTTATCTATAAATAGAGGGGTAGCGTGAGGGTTTAGAGTGTGGAAAATTTTGTAAATTCTTTTTAGAGAGGATGACCTTTAATTAGGTCTTCCAATTTGTAAACTTTTAAGTTTACAATAAAAAAATTCTCCTTTTTTAATTTTATTTCTTCTTCTTTGTTGATGAAGATGAAGATTTACTTTCAAGGGCCAACCCCTTGTAAGGTAAGTTTTTATTTTTCTCTCTTATTTTCTTATTTTAGAAATTCATACTTTAGGATTTTTTATGTTGGTAGATTAAATTTATTTCATGTCTTGTAGTGTAGATTTACTTTCATGCTCTTTTATTTTTATTATTTATTTTCATGCTTTGTAGAATTTATTTTCTTGTGTTTTTATAGTATAGATTCTTGTTATGCTCTTTTATTTTTGTTACTTAGATTTCCTTTATACTCATAATTTAGATCTTTATTTCCTTATACTTGTTCTTCTCTTTATAGTTTGTTTTTATTTTTATTCTCTTTCTTTTATGCTCTCTAATCTAGATTTTATTTCTTTATTTTTATTTTTCAAAATGTGCAACTAAATCTTGTAGGAACTCTAGAATTATATGAAACTAGTTTAATTTCTTTTATGATTTGTGGATTCCTCTCTTTGTGCTCAAAATGATCATGTCTAGGATAATCGACTAGAGAACTAATTGATAGAAGAAGAATTTGATAATATATATATTTATCTTAAGTGATTTGATAGATTATGCTTATGAATTCTAGAATTACTATCTAGTTGTTGTTCTTTTCATGAATGAAAATTTTACTTAGATGATAATTTAATAAATTATGCTTTTCTTAAGTGGTTTGATAGTCTATACTTAGTAAATCTAAAGTAAAATGTCATAAAAGAGAGTAGTTCATAAATCCTAAATGAAATTAGCTAGTGGATTTAATTCTAGATTCATATCTTCTCTCTTGATTTCCTCCATATATTACTTATTTTAAGTTTTACTCTTTTGGTTAATTTTTCTAGTCTTGCCTTTGTTCTTTTCTATTTTCTTTAGTTCTCCCCTTGTTATTCTTTATTTTCTTTTATTTGTCCACTCGCTTTCTCCCCTTTTGTTCTAATTTTCTTTTATGAGTAAATAATCACACACTCTTTATATCTCTTTTCTTCCACTCCTATTTGTCCACACACAACTCTAGGATCCAAGTTAGAATTTTTCCTACACACATTCCTCGTGGGTTCGACATTGTGCTATACTATAACTTGATTGTGCACTTGGAATCTCAATACTATTTTCACAACACAACACTCTAGTCTTACTATTGCTCCTGAGATCCCTGATAACCACATTTGTTGGATTTCTAAGACTTCCTCTCCTAGCACTAGCTCCCCTCTAAGACAAATCAACAATCAAATCAATGCCATTTTCATCTTGAACTTGAAGAGCAGAGAATCCAGTAGTTTTACTATAGACTGAGTTACATTAGGAGGTATCTGCTTTGGGGTCACATGAATAGGCTACTTCCCATTTCTGACTTGCTGAAACCCTTGATCTTCATTGTGTTTATCATCCGTAGGCTTCTCAGACTCAACCATCACATAAGTGATTTTAGGAACCCATATCTTTTTCATCATCTTCTTTTTACATTTCTCCAATTTGTGCCCAAAAACCTTACAATGAGAACATTGAGACGGTATCCACTCATATACAAGTTTTTGCTCAGACTCTTCGCCACACCCTTGATCTGAAGAGAGTTTAGGAGATCAAAATCAGCTTGAATCTCCACACACACACACACACACACACACACACCTTGGATTCTATCCCTTTTGGCTGTAATACCATAAGAACATACTGACTTACATAGTGCACTAAATAATTTACTAAGAGCATATTCATTCCAAATATGTAACTTTAGATTAGGAAATTTCACCCAAATTGGGATAGAAGAAATATTCAATTCATCTAGATTAAGGTCAACAGACCATGGAACTAACAGCAAAGACTTATGATCAAATGTCTAAGGACCTTGCTTCATCACAGCCAACTTAGAAATAGAATTACCAAATTTAAAGAGGAAGATATGTAAATCCATAGTAAGAACATTTATCTCTCTATACTCAGTCCAATGCTTATCCACATATTTCCTAATTGCAGCATAAGGAGCTTTGAATCGAAGGACATATCCAACTAACACCGAGCTCAACTCGTCAATACCATAATCCCACTCCTTATCATTGAATTCCACACAATTCGAATCTCCAAATTGTTGAGCAACAAATGAAATGTTCAATCCATTATCTTTCCGTCAATTGCCATTGACAATAGATGCACACATCGGAGACAAGACTTTCGCTTGATGAGAAATAGCTTTCACTGAATCGGAGGTTGATTTATCCATAGCTAGAGTAGAATCAGTAAATGAATTCATGTTGAAGAGGATGAAACACAATCATAAAGAGAAGAGGAGACCAGATCTAAGACTTAGCAGATGAGAAAGTAAAGAAGATGATGAGACGCGCATGATAGCAAGAGGGGCTATCGTAAGCCTAAAATAACCATAGCCCTAATATCATTCATTGTTGTAGTTTTGGATACTTTTTTGTTAGTTGTTAAGCTTATGCATTGATTATTAAGCTTATGTGTTGGTTGTTAAGCTTATGAATTTTTAAGCTTTTTCATTAGTCATTAAGCTTATGCGTTAGTTGTTAAGATTTTTCATCAGTTGTTAAGTGCATTGGTTGTTAAGCTTATATGTTTGTTGTTAACTTTTTTTGTCTATTGTTAAGCTTATGCACTGGTTGTTAAGATTATGCATTTGTTCAGCTTTTTCATCAGTTGTTAAGTTTATGCATTGGTTGTTAAGCTTTAGTGTCTATTGTTAAGCTTTTTCATCAGTTGTTTAGAGTATCTATTGATTGTTAAGCTTATCTAATTTGTTGTTAAGTTTATGCATTTATTGTAAATTCGTGCCATATTCATTCCCGTACCCTAGTTTTGAGAGATTAAGAGGAAAATTAAGAAAATTATGGGGACAAGTTTGAGGGCGGTGAGGAATGGTGGGCCCAAGCGGAGGAAGACGAGGGAGGTGACAAATTAGGAGGGGGTGGGCACGAGAGGGCATAGGGGAGGGATGCAGAGATTTGAAGTTAGAGGAGGAGGAGGGAAGGGAGAGGAGATATGGGGTGGATGTATGATGGTGGCCAAAGAAACGGGAGGGGTTAATGGAGGAGAGAGGAACGGGAGGAGGGGTGGATGTAAGATGTCACAAAACAATGATGATGAAGGAGGACGATGGGGTGGAGCCATGATAGTAAGGAAGATGACGAGGAAAAAAGGAAAAGGGACAAGGATGGAAAGGGTGCATGAAGAGATCAGAGGAGGAAGGGTGGAGGGGAGCAAGAGGAATGATCAGATAGGAAATGGAGAATATGAAAAGATGAAGAGATAGAGAAAATGAGAGAATGAATGCCATGGAGAGAAAAGAGAAGACATGATGAGAGCTTATTGATAATGGCTATGGAGTGGGGAGAGAGAAAAGAGAAGAGAGGATGAGAGCTTATTGGTAATGGCTATGAAGTGGGGAGAGAGAAAAGAGGGAGATGATGATGAGAGAAGAGAGAGAGAGAGCAGCCCACATGGGCATTAATTAGGAGTATAGTGGAGAATGAAAAAGTAGTGCTTAGGTGGCACTAGATTTGGAGGTTAGAAGCAAAAAAAAAAAAGTTAATTTAAGGGGTTTTGGCTTGTTGACCAAATCTTGAGGGTGGGGGGAATTTGCTTTTTTATCTATGGGGTAGAAGCATTTTTCCCTTTCTTTATTTATCTCATCCTTCTTTTTTACTATTACTATTTTTCCCCTCATGGGAAGGCCACTCAGATAATTTGGCGAATCGAAAGAGGTTAAAAAGCCTATGAATTCTCCTATAAAACAAATTATCAAAAAAATAGAAAGGAAAAGGAAAAGGATGATAATAGTATCAATCGTAACTCATGAAAATATTATAGAAAACCAAAATAAATAATAAATATTAGGTAAGTAAAATATTGAAACAATACAACAAGACACAAAATAGTTTAAGCGTTTGTTTTTCTTTTTCTTCTTGGACTCTATTTTTAATTACTTTTACTTATGCTTATTTTAATCTACATGTTTTCTTTATTTCACTCTTCTGTTTAACTGTTATTCACTAGTAAGAAATATGACATTGGTGATAGGGTATTCCATCACCAATGCCCTAAAATCTGTCACCAATAGACATTGGTGATGGGTATACACCGGTCACCAATGCTTCTGTTGGCAATACACATTTGTGACAGGCTAATCCATCACCAATGAGCATTGGCAATGGACGGCCATTGGCGACGGGTTAACAAAGGCGACGGATAGAGTCTGTCGCCTTTGATTATTTGTGATCGGTCGCCATTGAGCATTGGCGATGGACCCTTGCCTGTCGCTATTGCCCATTGGCGACGAGTGGCCATCGCCAATGTCTTATACATTGGTGACAGGCTGACCCATCACCATTGCATATTGGTGATGGCTCCCCCGTTGCCAATGTTATTGACATTGGTGACGGGTCAATCCATCACCAATATTTATTAACCCCCTATAAAAATTATTTAGTTTGGGGGAGCCACTGTAAAACCTGTAAACAATCCATATTCATATCCAACAATCTGACAGTTCAATCATAGTATATATTCACATTCATACATCTCCATATCGCACAATCACATATCCATCCATAAAGCAATAAAATCATAAATATGATCTAGAATATAATACATATAGAAAAAAATAAATGCATTCAAGTCCAAACATGTCTAACACTATCCAAAATTCCATAAATGTTAGTCTAACTCACTCCACATCATTGTCATTGTCTCCATGACTGGTGGCAGCTGCATTAAAATGTTGTATTGTACTACTACTCCCCACAGGAGTACCTACTCTAGCCTAAAAAGAATGCAAGTCAACATGAGAATATTTTTCAAAACATTCGTAATATATACATATATGTTTATACATATATACCTCTCCACCACCCGTTTCTCCATGCACCGCACACGCCAACTTAGCAATAGCAGTGTATATAGGTTGGGGAAGAATCTCTCTTAAGGGAGAAGAATAAAAGATGTGATGTACAATGTCCCAGGATGATTGTGCACCCCCTAACTCGCGCGTAATAGTGGGAAGAAAATAGAAAGTCAAGGTAGGTTCAAGACTGTCCATCAAGTACTGTTCGATTTTACCCATCACGTATGATGTCTCAAATGGTAATTGTAAGCTCACCGACCGCTCACTACCCTTAGTTTTATCGATGGTGAATGACCTAACTTCAGCACTCGATAACGGCACCCTCTCTTTATTGGTTGGTCTAGAACCGTAAGCCTATCAATGACTTCCCTCCACTGCTCTTTAGTCATGCGGTTATGTTCCAAAGGGGTATCTTCTATGCCCTGAGACTGGATGGCTTGAGACAACACAATATCTTGTGTCGCTTCCAGTGCCACCTGAATATCATATAGAAAAAAAATATATATTAGAAACTCATATGAGAAATCATTAAGTCTATGCAAATATGAAATTAACTTTATACTTACATGCATATCATTAATGTTCGCCACCATTTTATCCTTATTGTAGCCCTCAGGTGGTGTATAAGCTGCCTTAGAAAGAAGGTTTGGCCGCATAGTCAAGGCGTCCTGTGATATATCAAATTCCAAATTACTTCAAGTAATGTATGAAACTAGTGACATGAGTTAAGATTTGAGAATTTAATTATATCGAATTCTCACTCACATACTTATGCTCGATCTATGCATAGGGAGTAGCTCTCAGAAAGTGATCGTATTTCTTTGAATTGCGATTCTCCGGTGTTCACGGGGAAAGTTGGTTTGTTATTCATTACTCGTTTGAACTCGTGTACAGCTTCGTTGGCCTACAACAAAATTTCAAACAAAAGAAATGCCTTTATTTCAGGCGTACAATGAAAACAAAAATTACAACTTTCTTCCTTTTGTGAACAAACACGAGGATCTCTATTTTAGGGATCACAAGCTTGCGTGGAGTTCTTTGCCTATGCGGGGACTTTTGTTCGTCAGTGGACTACCGCGCAATTCGATCTGGTGTAAGCAGGGTTGGAACTTCTGGATGTAGAGGGCTCGTTTCCGCGAAGGAAGCGAAGCGCTGAGGATCACACTCACGAAGGAGAGGATGCGCTGCGGGGATCACACTCCACGAAGGAGAGGATGTAGGAGGCCGGTGAATCTACAAGGAGAAATCCGGCGCTATCCACGAGATTAAGGCGAAGCTTAACCTAGAGGGTATCGTAGTTCGACCGAGTTTTCTTACCGCGATTTGTGGATCGGCGTCATTGGACTTGTACTTTCGCCGGTGCTTTCGGAGCGGCGTTGGCGGCTCGTGGATCTCGTGAGAATTCTTGAAACTCCTCGAAAATCCGCCTCAAAGCCAAAGCCAAATCCTCAAAAATCCGAAGTCAAGCCTCTATCACCAAATCCCGGATCCGCCTCGAATGAGCAAGACCCTATTTATACAATAGGGGGTGTCGCCGGTGATGGGTGGCTCGGCCACTTGGTAGAGCCACCTCGACCAACTTGGTAGAGGCACCTGCGTGGCGAGCCACCTCGACCAACTTGGTAGGGTGGCTCGGCCAAAGTGGCGAGCCTCCTCGACCACTTGGTAGAGGCACCTGCGTGGTAGAGCCACCTCGACCAACTTGGTAGGGTGGCTCGGCCAAAGTGGCGAAACCACCTTAACGGCAGCGAGTCTTGCGTGTGGCGCTCCGTCGTCTCGGCGTAGTTTTCGTCGACTCTTTGGTCTTAGGGCTTAGTTTTGCTCGGTGATGTCGCCGTTGTGTTTGAGTCATTGTCCGATCAACTTTCGAGCTCAAGCGGTTCGTTTGCATCGGCGGACTAAGTGCGGTTGATTCCGTCGTCAGCGTTTGAGTTTAGCCAACTTCGCCTCGTTGAGCCGTGTCGGGTTTTCTCCCGCACGGCGTCGTTTCGGCACCGTGCGCCTCGCCGACTCACTTCATGGGTTCGTCGACTTCGCTTTATCGTTTTGCGGCGTAATCCGTCGGCGGCGTTAAGGGTGCCCCGTCGATGATGGATCGTCGGTTGTCAACCCCGTTTACGAGTCTTGTGTCGCCTAAAGCAACACCGAATATCATATAGAAAAAAAAATTATGAAATCATATGAGAAATCATTAAGTCTATGCAAATATGAAATTAACTTTATACTTACATGCATATCATTAATGTTCACACCATTTTATCTTATTGTGTACCAAAAGGTGTATATAAGTCAGCTTTAGAGAAGAAGGTTTGGCCGTGATAGTCATATGCCCCTGCGGATATATCACCCAAATTACTTCAAGTAATGTATGAAACTAGTGACATGAGTTAAGATTTGAGAATTTAATTATATCAATTCTCACTCACATACTTATGCTCGATCTATGCATAGGGGTAGCTCTCGAGAAAGTGATCGTATTTCTTTGAATTGCGATTCTCCGGTGTTCCGCGGGGAAAGTTGGTTTGTTATTCATTACTCGTTTGAACTTCGTTAATGCGGCCGTTGGCCTACAACAAAATTTCAAACAAAAGAAATGCCTTTATTTGGTACAATGAAAACAAAATTACAACTTTCTTCCTTTTGTGAACAAACACGAGGATCTCTATTTTCCCGATCCTCGCTATGGGTTCTTTGCCTATGCGGGGACTTTTGTTCGTCCGTGGACTACCGCGCAATTCGATCTGGTGTAAACCGGGTTGCGGAACTACAGATGTAGAGGGCTCGTTTCCGCGAAGGAAGCGAAGCGCTGAGGATCACACTCACGAAGGAGAGGATCGCTGCGGGGATCACACTCACGAAGGAGAGGATGGCCGGGCGGGTGAGATCTACAAGGAGAAATCACAGCTATCCACGAGATTAAAGCGAAGCTTAACCTAGAGGGTATCTCAGAGTTCGACCGAGTTTTCTTACCTTCCGATTTGTGGATCTCGACGCCGATCGACTTGTATCACGGCTGTTCGAACGGCGCTGCTGATCACGTGGATCTCGTGAGAATTCTTCGGAAACTCCTCGAAAATCCCGCCTCAAAGCCAAAGCCAAATCCTCAAAAAATCCGAAGTCCAAGCCTCTATCACCAAATCCCAGATCCGCCTCCCGAATGAGCAAGACCCCCCTATTTATACCGGGGTGTGGCGCTGCCGATGGGTGCTCTACCACTTGGTCGAGCCACTTCTACCAGTCGAGGCACTGGCAGTCAGCCACACCTCGGCCAATCCGAGGTGGCTCTACCAAAGTGGTCGAGCCCCCTGGCCACTTGTCGAAGCACCTGGCCAAGTTGGCCGGTGGTTTCTTTAAAGTGGCCGAGCCACCTTGGCCACTTGGCCGAGGTGCCGCGTCGCGGCGCTCCGTCGTCTCGCGTAGTTTTCCGTCGACTCTTTCGGTCTTCCGGGCTTAGTTTTGCTCCGGTGATGTCGCCGTTGTGTTTGAGTCTGTGTCCGATCAACTTTCAGAGCTCAAGCGGTTCGTTTGCATCGACGGACTAAATGCGGTTGATTCGTCTCGTCAACGTTTGAGTTTAGCCAACTCGCCGCTGAGCTTCGCTGCCGGTTTTCCACGACGCGCCGCTTTCACTGCCAGACGCCGACTCACTTCATGGGTTCGCCGACCTTGGCGCGCTTTATGGCAGATCACGCCGACGCTGCTTCGTCAAAGGCCGGATGGATCGGTTGTCAACCCACCGTTTACGAGTCTTGTTTGGGTATTGATAAGCAATTTTTAGCGCCTCTGATACCCCTCCAAAGCGTCTCGGTCGATTCTTGATGAGTCCGATGCTTTGACATGATGAGCCCTTCACCCTTTAGTTGGCGTGATAGGACTTACGAATGACCTTGGCGTTTGATCTCTCATCTCCCTTGAGTCTTTCCGGTGCTTTGTAGGATTGAAAGCATTACGATCTTGCATTTTTGTCGACCGTTGTCGAGATCTTGACCGAAGTCGGTAGATAAATTTCTTTTGAGATTGGCTCCAGATTTGATTCCTCCAATCCTCTCGGGTTCTCCGGTGCTTTGTAGGATCCCGGGGGTGTTGCGGTCTTTGCATTTATTGCTTGACCGTTGTTGGAATTCGGCGTAGCTAATTAAGTTTCCTTCTTTGTTGACTTCGTGTCGGTGGATTGTCGTCCAATTGACCCTCGAGATTCCTCCGTTGATCGGGAATTCTTCACTACGACGCTAATTGGCTTCAAACTATATGGGTTTTAGCCTTCAATCGGTGAGTGCAGCGTTGACCGGCGTCGCGATCTTCGTGGATCGAACCGTTGATCGGTGAATCCTTCGGCGACAGCGTTGGTTGGCGTCGCCACTATATTACTCCTTGTTGGAGCACAATTATCCTCGTGGGAGGAATTCTTTTGGGATTTATCCCAATTCAATTGTTGGTGATTGGCCTTCTTGTGGCGGCATGAATCGGCATTGATCTGTGGGAGGAATTCTTTCAAGGTTGAACGCTGTCCCGCCAACATAAGCCCGCCGTAACGCCAATTTATCCCTCTTTGAGGTTCCCCAGTGGGAGGAAGTTGAGGGTTATCGAGTTATCCTTAAGAATATGGTAATATTCTCCAGGAACTTCTCGTTAAGAACCAGGAATTAGTTTATACTCGTAACCCTATTTGGAGTAGGGCTAGCGACATGGGAGAATATCACGGAAGATTAGTGCACTTGAGACCACATTGCTGATGATTTCGACCATTTGGAGGTTAAGCTCCAAAGTCTACAAGATTTCGAGGTAGCCGGGTTCCCCTCACATATAGAGACAGAGGCTCGCCTGACAGCTTAGCAGGATGCTTGCGTTATTACTGGACTCGAAGTTCAAATCACGGTGAGGCGGGTGCATCATTGGAGGCTAGCGTCGCTGAAGCTTCATTTTCAGTGGGACATATTTGGTCTGTATACATTTCTTTGGAAGCGAGGATGGTAGAGCTCGAGCAGGAACTCAAGCGGCGAGGAGAGCGATCGTCTTGAAGGCGGCGAAGGCCAACAAAGAAAAGACTCTGCGGTCGTGCAGGAATTTGAACTCTCGGCGAAGCTGGTCGACATCAAGAAGGAGGCTGCGGAGGCCCTTAATGGCGGCGAGGAGACTTTCGGGGCCGAGCCGGGAGGAACTTCAACAAGCTTTCCTCAATAAAGTATCGAGTTAAAGCAAAACATATTTACGTCCTCTTTTGTGCTCTATTATGATTCTTTTATTTAAATCGAAATAATTAACCATAATACTTATAGGATTTTGGCAAACCCTCGGTAGTCAGCGGTTTGATTAGCCTTTACCAACTACCGTTTGAGTTGGGCTAGCGTCGCGGATTATCGGATCCGTTCCATGCGTGGCGTTGTCTTTGGAAGAATGAAACTCTTCTAGACTTCGTTGCTATGATATTGAATACATAGGCTTGGTACTCTTTACGGGCAAAGATGCGGCCCGACAGCGTGTGGCGTTGGCTTAATCCCTTCTTAGGCGGGATGAAATACCCCAGTCGAACTCGGTGTCTTCTTCAATGGGAGAAAGACTAAACCGGCGGCAGCGTGTTAGGTGTCGACTTTAGGATTATTGGCGACCCCGACCCTCAGCGGTTTGATTAGCCTTTACCAACTACCGTTTGAGTTGGGCTGGCGTCGCGGATTATCTGGATCCGCTCCGCGTGGCGTTGTGCTAAAGAATGAGACTCTCTTAGACTTAATGCTACGATGTTGAATCGTGAAGCCGTCTTTTATCAGGGAATAGACTACGACAGCAGCGTGTGGCGTTGGCTTTATCCCTTCTTAGGCCGGGATAAAATGCCCGAGTCGAACTCGTGTCTTCTTCAATCGGAGAAAGACTAAGCGAAACAGCGTGTAAAGCGTTGGCTTTATCCTTCTTAGGCTTCGGATAAAATGCCCGAGTCGAACTTCGGTGTCTTCTTCAATCGGAGAAAGACTAAACCCGACAGCGTGTGGCGTTGGCTTTATCCTTCTTAGGCTTGGGATAAAATGCCCCAGTCGAACTTCGGTGTCTTCTTCAATGGAGAAAGACTAAACCGACAGCGAGTGTAAGGCGTTGGCTTTATCCTTCTTAGGCTTGGGATAAAATACCCCAAGATGAATCTTGGCCTTCTTTGACCGGAGAAGGATTGAACCGGCATAAGGTTGATTGAGGTGGGAAAGGAAGAATGTATTCTATTTCGAAGGTGGAAGGAAGGAGGATCTTGTCTCCTATCTCAGGAAGGTTTAAGTATCCTATCTCTTGCCGGTGGAGAGGAAGGTTTTGTGTCCTATCTCCAGTGCTCACAATTTGAAATAAGAGAGGAAGGTTTTGTATCCTATCTCTTGCCGGTGGAGAGGAAGGTTTTGTGTCCTATCTCGGTGCTCACGAATTTGAAATAAGAGAGGAAGGTTTTGTATCCTATCTCTTATTGATGGAGAGGAAGGAGGATCTTGTCTCCCATCTCGGATATTGGAAAGGAAGGATTTTTGTCTGTTTCGATGGGAGAGACTAAAATGGGATCTCCATTTTGAGAATCTTGAAAGATGAGACTAAGAGTGGGATCTCCACTCAGAATCTAAGACAAGAGAGGAAGAATGTATTCTATCTCTTGTTTACGGAGAGGAAGAATGTATTCTATCTCGGGTAAAATGTGGGAAAGGAAGAATGTATTCTATTTCAGATGAGAAACTAAGAATGGGATCTCCACTCAGAGAATCTTGGAAGGGTGGGATAGCTTTGGCTTTTGTAGGATTGCTAACGAGAATTTGAAAGTGGACCTCGTTAGTGGAGGAATCGAGAGGGATTTTCTTGGTGGTTGGACGGGGAGATTTTTAGTGGGCCCACCGTCAATGAATTTGTCGGTGAGAGAATTTTGGAGGAAAACACAATAACTTAGGGTTATCCTCATGAAAATGAGTGAGATATTCTCGAGAACTTCCCATCAAAGCGGGTTATCTGAATGTATTAAGGATAATACTTTTGAAACTTCCATTTATCGGCATTAATTAGGTCGCCGTCTGTGTGATAAGGCGATATGCACCGTTTGAATAGGCGTGTCTATTATAAGCGGTCCTTCCCATTGGGTTCAAATTTACCTTTCTTTTTAGTGAGAATTATCGGCCGTCTAGCGGCGAGGGCGAGATCTCCCTCCTTAAAGGTTCTCTGTCGAACTTTCTTGTTGAAAGCCCTCGACATCCTAGCTTGATAGAACTCAATGCATTGTTGAGCCTCGGGAGCTTCTCATCTAACATCTCAAGCTCTTGAGGCGTTTTGATGTTGTTCTTGGTCGTCATCTACATTTGCAAGGCGGCGAAGTGGCGGATCTGGATTTCCAGCGGAGAATTGCTTCACGCAGTAAACGGAGAGTGCGGGGTAGCTCTGTTGGCGTGCGTCGTTGTGCGATATGCCCGAGTGCTTCTCAGAGTTTATCGTCCGGTCTAAGCTTGTTATTCTTCACAAGCTTTGACAAAATCTTGATTATCGTCTTGTTGAGCGCCTCGGCTAACCCATTATTTCTTTGGATTATAGAACATCGGCGAGACATCTTGTATCTTGAATTTTTAGCAAAACGATGAAGGAATTGGCGATAAATTGGGGACCGTTGTCATGCGATCCGTCTTGGGACACCATGTCGATAGATGACATGGTGTTTGATGAATCGGCGGCGGTACTGCGCTTGACCTCCTTTAGTGGGATTGCTTGACCCACTTGGAAGTAGTCGGTGATCGCTAGAATAAACCGATCTCCTTTAGCGGCGGAGGAAAAATGGGACCTACAGCGTCCATTCCCCATGTCTCGAATGGCGGGGATGTGGCGAAGGATGGTACTCACGGCGGTGATGCATATAATTCGTGAATTTGACGCATGGCATTTCGGCGTACTCAAGCTGCGTCATTAATCGCCGTGGGCCAAAAGTAGCCCATTCTCTGATTCGCTCGTAGAGCTTAGGACGGTAGTGCGCACCACATTCACCGTGTGCTTCAGAAGGACCTCTTACGCCTCTTTGTTTGAGAGGCATCGGATAAAGACCATCGTACCCGGCGATATAGCATCACGGGTTTACGTGGTAAAAGAATCTTGGAGCTCTTAGCGGATTGACTCTCTCTCCTTCCGTCTTACGGTAGAATACCATGTAAGGCGTGTCGATGATAGGAAGCGCCAATCTCGGGGCTCCAACTTGGTTTGGATTGCATGTACTTCTTTGGTAACTACCCCTTACCTTCTTGTGCCTCATCGTATAATGAGTGCGAAGAGTTGGTGAGTCTGGCCGTAACTAGTTGCTCGGTCTCGGAAGGTTGTGCTAACGACATTCTAAGCCGCCCGTGCATCTGCGTGGCGTTTTAGAGGCGTGGGATATATTCGATGAAGAATCCTTGAATGAGTCGCCATTTCATGACTATCGATGATAGGGTTAGATCAGTTCGACCTCGTAGTCACCACGAACACCTTAACTATCGGTTGTGAATCGTATGCTTGAGATATTGACCCCGGCTCCTTGGCGAAGCTAAGTCCGATAAGTAGCAGCGTTGTATTGACTCGTTATTGGAACAAGGTTGGTGAGTGAATAAGCACGGGCATGACATGATTCCAGGAAATCAAGACAACTCCGACTCAGTGAGATTTTAGAATATCCGGGGTACTTGCCACATTAGTGGCCGAAGCTCCGTCAAAATACAATCGCCATATTTGTTGGTGCGATGTAGTGTTGACTTCTGAACTTCATCAGGAGATCATCATATAGCTTCAACTGCGTCCGTTGTCGGGTTGGCGACCAAGAGATCATAAATCGCTTGTCCTTTGACCGACTTTTGTTGTTTGAAGTGCAAGTCATATTGGGACAAGAGCAAGGCCCATTTTGCCAGCGCCAACTCATTGAGGCGGTTTGGGTCATAAATATTCGGACGGTTCGTTAGAGATAACATAAATCGTCTGTCCAGGCCAAATAGTGTCGCATTTTACGAATTGCGAACACTAATGCAAAACCTTCGACCATTGGGTATCGAGACTTCGGCGCCGACCAATGTTGACTCGGGTAATACGCTGCTGTTCGTGACATTTGTCGTCGTCTGCTTGGTAAGGTGCTTAACGAGTGATCCGTTGCCTTGGCGTAGATCGAGGCGGTTTTCCGGCTTGCGGTGCAACAAAACGAGGAGGTTTAGCGAATCGATTTTATCTCTTCAAGCGGCTTCGACATCGTCGTCCCAAATAAGCGACCGCCCTTCTTGTTTAATTTTGAGAGCGGTTGGCACTTCGGATAAGTTCGATATGAACCGTCGGATGTCATGTCGCCCTTGTAACCCACGAGTTCTCTCAGTTTCGGAGGTTGCAATTCTTGAATCGCCTTCACTTTGTCGGGATCGGCGTGGATTCCTTTGTCGGTGGCAATGAAACCGAGGAACTTGCCTTTGGACATTCCAAGGAAGGATTTGGCGGGATTCATCTTTAGGCGATGAGTTCGCATGAGCTCGAATACCGTTCTAAGATCTTTGATGTGATCTCCTTTGTCGCGGCTTTTACGACTAAGTCGTCGGCGTAGCATTCGACCGTTTTCGGAGATGATCTTGGAAAATCTCCGTCATTGCTGTTGGTATGTTGCGGCGTTCTTTAAGCCGAATGGCATGACCGTGTAGCAAAATATCTGGAGTAAATTACGGTGTGTGTTTGGCGTCATCGGGGTGCATCTTGATTTGATTATACCGAGAAACCATCCATGAGCGACATTCTTTCAAATCCACCGCGTATTGTCGACTATGACATCGGTGATTGGAAGAGGAAGTCGTCTTTTGGGCAGCGGCGTTGGATCTCGTAGTCGACCACGAGATCTGATCGAACCATTCTTCTTCATGGCGGGACTATATTAGCCACCCAATCCGGATGTTGAATTTCCTCGATGAATCCGATTCTATGAGCTTCTTCACTTCGTCGGCGATTGCACGCAAGATTTGTGGGCGAAACCGTCTTCTTGGTTGCTTGGCGGGTTTGACATCCACCTTGATGTTGGCGATGTGTCGCTACATTAGGGTCGAGTCTGGCATGTCCTCATAACTCAGCGAATACATCGATATACTCACGATTAGGGCGATCAACTCTTCTTTCTCTTCGAGGGAAGGGTATTGCGATGTTTATGAGCTTAGGATGCTCCTCCTCACCCATATTGACTGGACTACCTGGGTCCTTAGTGGGGGTTCTCTTTGTTGAATCTATCCCCAAAGCTGCTCTCGAGTTGATGGATCCATGGGTCTTCCCATGTTGGCATATCTTCATCACCCTCAATAGTAGCGGGATCGGTAGCCATATTTGACATCAAAGCCTTGAAAGCTTCTCCAAGGTGGTGTGGAATCCCAAGCGAAGAATCGGGCGAATGTCCGTCTCCCTCATCGGTGGATTATCATCAATTAGCCATGAGCATTCATCTTCGAGGAGGATTAGTATCCCAATCCCCTTCTAAATGCATAGTAGTTATCGGCTTCCCTTTTGGGACATATGCGCTTTAGGAGGGACTCGAGGACCTTGAAACATAGACCTTCTCCTTGTGTCAAGTCGTACCCCACTTCTTCATGATACCCGGTGTCTACGGACTATATCGAATGTGTTGAGGATAGGCCCGTTGTCATCTTCATCTTCTTCTAAGAAATGATTAGCGTTGGGCGCATCTCCTTTTAGTAAACCAAGTCTTTTCACTACTTGATCTTGGTGGGATGGCGAGTGTTGTCCCAAAGGAGTCTTGGAATTTCTTTTGTGTAAAGCAAGAGGCCGAGTTGGTAAGTGCAACTACGGATGGTTGTATAAACTGCCATTACATCATTCAAAGACAAAGGGTACTCTAAATCGTCATTTATTGATTCATCGGCAATTTGCCAATTACAATGTTCATCGGCGATTCTTCATCGTCAAGATTGATTACAAGGGGTACAATGTCATTTAAAACAAAACCACCACTATAATCAAGCGGAAGCCGGTATCGGCTTCTTCACGCTGTCCGTGCCTTGGTAGATGATTGATTTAGGACTCATTACCGTAGAGGAGAGAATCGGTAAAATAATTCTCCACCCTTAAGCGGCTATTTGTCGCGACCACCGTCTTGACCTCATTATTAGTGTCTACATATTTGAGACAGCGATGAAGAGTAGATGGGACTATAGCGTTACCGTGGATCCAAGGTCGACCCAACAATAAGTTATAGGAAGTCTCTGCGTCAATCACATAGCGGTGACTTGGACTTTAAATCCCCATTTGGCACTTTATCAGGATCTTACCAAGTAGAGACCGCTGGTGTTAAACCCATAGATCATTGTGCTGTTGATGCCGACTCTTGGCGGGGATTCAAGGTGATACATGGTAGCGGGGGCATAATGCTCCTGTGGAACCGGATCGACTTGGATCGGTTAACTTCACTAGAGCCAATATACGGTGAAGTATAGCGGCCGATCGTGCTTGGAATCTCGTCTACATATCCTCCTTTGTAAAAGTAATGCGGGGAAGTGCTTGGTTGCCAAGTTGCATTGTTGTCGCGATTCTTAGGATCGGCGATGCAGTGAAAACACCTCGAGTCGGCCGAGCTTCTTGTAGAGCTTCGGGTTTCCTTTGACAATCGAACCTTCGTGAGAGTTATTACGGCGGGATGTTAGCCAAGCGGGCCATGGCGTCGAAGCGGTATGGAGAGCCCGATGTTCGGTCTATCCCTCTGTCAGGCGATTGAATCGGGGCTGCCGGGAGTTGAGCTTCTGGACTGAGGCATTTTCTCCTTTGCTTCATTGCTTTTCTTTCTGCCGCAGTGAGAGGAGTCGTGGTCACCCGACTCGGCGGTGTCTTGGCGTTTGGATTTGGAGTGTCGGATACTTGTAGGAGTATTCTTGTCCACTCCTAGTAGCGAACTTCCGCTCTTCTTAGGAAATTGGAAGGTGGATACTTTTCACTACTTGATCTTGGTGGGATGGCAGTGTTGTCCCAAAGGAGTCTTGGAATTGCTTTTGTGTAAAGCAAGAAGACGAGTTGGTAAGTGCAACTGGATCGTTGTATAAACACTCATTACATCATTCAAAGACAAAGGGTACTCTAAATGCGTTTATTGATTCGCCGAATTTGCCAATTACAATGTTCATCCGATTCTTCATCGTCAAGATTGATTACAAAGGGTACAATGTCATTTAAAACAAAACCACCACTATAATCAAGCAAGCCCGGTATCGGCTTCTTCACCGTTGTCGTGCCTTGGTAGATGATTGATTTGGACTCATTACCGTAGAGGAGAGAATCGATAAAATAATTCTCCACCCTTAAGCGGTATTTGTCGCGACCACCGTCTTGACCTCATTATTAGTGTCTACATATTTGAGACAGCGATGAAGAGTAGATGGGACTATAGCGTTACCGTGGATCCAAGGTCGACCCACAATAAGTTATAGGAAGTCTGCGTCAATCACATAGCGGTGACTTGGACTTTAAATCCCCATTTGGCACTTTATCCGGATCTTACCAGCGGAGAGAACCGGCGGTGTTAAACCCATAGATCATTGTGCTGTTGATGCGGCTTGGCGGGGATTCAAGGTGATACATGGTAGCGGGGGCATAATGCTCCGCAGTGAACCGGATCGACTTGGATCGGTTAACTTCACTAGAGCCAATATACGGTGAAGTATAGCGGCCGATCGTGCTTGGAATCTCGTCTACATATCCTCCTTTGTAAAAGTAACGGGGAAGTGCTTGGTTGCCAAGTTGCATTGTTGTCTGATTCTTAGGATCGGCTTGTCTGAGTGAGAAACACCTCGAGTCGACCGAGCTTCTTGTAGAGCTTCGGGTTTCCTTTGACAATCGAACCTTCGTAGAGTTATTATTACGGGATGTTAGCCAGCTGGGTGGCGTCGAAACGGTATGGAGAGCCGATGTTCGGTCTATCCCTCTGTCAGGCGATTGAATCGGAATGCCGGAGTTGAGCTTCACGGACACGAAATTTGTTTCTCCTTTGCTTGACTGCTTCTTTCTCTGCCGGTGAGAGTCGTGGTCACCCCAGCTTCGGCGGTGTCTTGGCGTTTGGATTTGGAGTGTCCGGATACTTGTAGGAGTATTCTTGTCCACTCTAGTAGCGAACTTCCGCTCTTCTTCGGTGGAAGGTGGATACTTTTCATTATCCTTCTGAATTAGCGGCATGGCATAGCTTGCCTTTTCCCTTGGACTTCTTTATGGCGAGGATGTAGTCCATGATCGTCTTCGGCAGTCGGGTGGACCCAAAGGATTTCTCCGTTCTTTGTCGTAATGCTGATGCAGGCCCTTCTTCGTTGCCGTGAGGATCTTCATTCACCATCTTCATTCCTACCTTCTGGCTGGCGTCGGTTGGAACCAATCGAAGAGTGATCCGAAGCTTATAGAGGCGCATTTGCTCCCACTTCTTCTCTTTAGAGAGTTTTGGAGTAATGACTCCAACATCGATCAAGGCACGAATCTTGTCCTTGAGATGGTAGCGTAACTTTGTAGGATGATGTACATGCACTGTGGTAAGCACGATTACTTAGGATCTGTAACCTTGTTTGCCTCCTCTTGGTTTACAATCGGGGCAACCGGATTTTGTTGTTTTCCGTAAGGTATTTGAAGATGCTCGAACTTCCTCGCCCTGAACGAGTAAGTCTTGGGAAACCTCGAACGGATGGTTTCGATTACGAGTTTGTTGGCCATTGAGGCTGCGATTCTTTGTGGTGCCGCGTTATTTCGCTGTTGTGGTTGCGATTCGAGCGTTTGATTAAGCGTCTGGACTTTGCGGCTTTACCTTTGCCACGGGGACAAAGTTCTCGCTTGTGAGCATCCACCATAGGTGACCTCTCTCCGCTTTCTTCCTCCCGGGGAAGCTGGCTTGCTCTCCGCGTATCCTTAAATCTTTCCGTGTCTCGGACGGTGCAGTTCCCATTGCTTCCAACACGCCCAATGACAGTTGCTATGACAAGTTTGAGAATGAACTTCTCCGTTATCGGGTCTCGCAATTCATTGCCTTATTTGAACCTCTTGGCGAAGTTATCCACTTTTTCCCGTCTTTACGTTTCGTCCAACAAAGAACCGATGGATACCTCGTGTCATCGCCGAAGAAATTGGTGAGAAACATGGCCTCCATATCATCCCAGCTATTAACGCCCTCGGTTTGAGACGGCGGTACCAATCGAGGCGGCTCCACGAAGGGTGCCAACGAATGACCGAACCATCAAGGGCTCGTTGTCGAGATAACACCTAGATGAGACTTGAAGTAGATCAAGTGTCGAGTGGGCGATCCCTTCCCGCCAAACGGTGTAAAGTTGATGAGGTTGAATTTTGTGGGATCGGGATTGATTCCCACTCCCTTGAGGTAAGGACATGGTATACCGTCTTCTTTACCTCTTGAGCGAAATCAAAGTATTGATTTTGCTCTCGAGGTCTTTTATTTTCTCATTTTCCCCTCGTCTCCGTTCGGGTAAACTTGGGGAGGAATGACGGTGTTATCGCTAAGCGGCGGCGCACGATCATCTACGTTTTGGCCTCCTTCCACGTCCGGTGTGCTATCACGTTAAGTTGACATTATTGCGACGACTTGGCTCGCTTTGGCGTTCATTATCGCCTGGATCTGTTGGTCATGCATTGCTCTCATCTGGCTGCATGGCGGTTCCATTTCAAGCTTAAAGTTGTCCTTTTGCTTGGTTAGGGCCTCTTCAAGCATCTCGGGACACTTGTTCCGTGATCATGAGCAGCCAGCGAGGTTGTCCTATGCCGGAAATTGTATTATCGAAGCCATTGCGGAGCCGACATCCAACACTTCATCATCGAGGGTAATCCCTTACGCATCTTGCGATAGTGGGTCGTCTAACAGTCGGACGCAATCGAGTCATTCGTTGCGATGCCGGGCGACGCGTGGCGACGTCCTCGTCATATTGATGGTAACACTTTCGGCAATTCATGCATGGAAGCCCATCTTTTCTTCTCGAGCGTCTTGACTTGGGTTCGGGCATTCGTGCGAGCCTATCAAAGACGGCTTTTCGGTCGTTTTAAGCGGTTGCACTCGATAACACCGCTTTGATCGCTTCGAGCACAAGCAAGGCATGTTTGATTAAAGGCGTTCCTCTTCGGGATTTACTTGTACCCCCGGCGATAGTACAACTTCGTCGGTATGAATACCGGAGCAACCTATCGTAGGTTGGCACGACTTCTCGTATAACGCTGTCATCGCCGATGAGAGCCGCCTCCTTCGAGAACAAATAGGCCTTTCATAAGTCACTGCGCGTGACGTGCGCCTTCGAGTGTGAATCTTCGACGCTCTCTGACTTCGATTTGAAGCCGGTCGCGGCGGTGCGAGGTTTCTTCTTGTCTTTGTGGGTGCGACTCGCATCGAGTGACCCGGATTCCTTTAGCGGACCTGGCGATCCTTAGCGGCAGCCTGGCGGTCGTGGCGAGTTGGCTTCGCCGGAAGTTTGAATGCGAACACGGAGGTAACCGGGTCAATGCCACTTTTGTTGAGGTGCTCACAATTTCGATTTGAGCACGGGGAGCGAGTTGGCTGCTGGCGAGCTAGCTTGGATCTTTGGGTTAAAGGAGTTGAAGCCGGCGGACTTGGAAAGCTAGCGATTGTCGGCGACAGCGCCTCCTTCTTCAACTGGCTTGTTGCACAAAGCCCGTGCTGCCTTGAAGCCTTGGCTCGAATACACTCTGAAGTGTAGAGCGGTTCCGTTTGACTTCGGACCCATTTCGTCGCGCCGGCTGTAGGAATTGGCTACGATCGGACTTCACCTCGAGTCAACTTAGATCTTAGATCCGCCATAGCGGACCCCATCCATTGACTCTTTCGCCTGGCTAATTGTTTCGCCAGGCCGGCGTCGCCTCGGCGGGCTCTCTTGGAGAGTCACAGCGCCATTGGCGAATCGACCCCTCTGAGATAGGGGTTGAAGATTTGGCGTTGTTGGGCGAGGGAACCACCGTCGTCTGCGGTCTTGGCGGCGGTGGTGGTGGATTTTCTTGCCTCCGCATCGAGGCCGATTGGGTCTTCCTTTGCGGAGACCATCTTGGACTTGCGGGGGCCCGGATGCGGGCGAGGAGGAGAGGTATTCCTCATACTTCTTACGTCGAACTTCGAATTCGACCTCCTCGATGGCCGGATCGGATCCGGTTGCGACCTGACGGCTTCTTTGTTGAAGCCGTTGGCTCTTGTAGTCGCGCTTGTTCACGGGAAAGTTGGTTTGTTATTCATTGCTCGTTTGAACTTCGTTATGCGGCCGTTGGCCTACAACAAAATTTCAAACAAAAGAAATGCCTTTATTTCAAAGCGCATAATGAAAACAAAATTACAACTTTCTTCCTTTTGTGAACAAACACGAGGATCTCTATTTTAGGGATCACCGGCTTGCGTGGAGTTCTTTGCCTATGCCGGACTTTTGTTTGTCCGCGGACTACCGCTAATTCGATCCCGTGTAAACCCTGTTCGAACTACAGACGAGGGGCTCGCTTCACGAAGGAAACGGCGCCGAGGGGATCACACTCACGAAGGAGAGGATCGCTGCGGGGATCACACTCACGAAGGAGAGGATCACGAGCGGGTGAGATCTACAAGGAGAATTCACGCTATCCCCGAGATTAAGACGAAGCTTAACCTAGAGGGTATCAGAGTTCGACCCGAAGTTTTCTTACCCGCGATTTGTGGATCGGCGTCGGCGGACTTGTACTTCGCCGGTGCTTTCGGAGCGGCGTGTTGGCTGACTTTCGTGGATCTCGTGGAGAATTCTTCGAAACTCCTCGAAAATCCCGCCTCAAAGCCAAAGCCAAATCCTCAAAAACCAAGTCCAAGCCTCTATCACCGTCAGATCCGCCTCCGGAATGAGAAGACCCCTATTTATACAATGGGGGTCTTGCCGGTGATGGGTGGCTCGGCCATGGTGGCCGAGCCACCTTGGCCACTTGGTCGAGGTGGCTCTACCAAAGTGGCCGAGCCACCGACCACTGGCGAGGCACCTGCGTGGCCGAGCCACCTTGGCCACTTGGTCGAGGTGGCTCTACCAAAGTGGCCGAGCCACCTCGCCACTTGGCCGAGCCACCTTGGCCACTTGGTCGAGGTGGCTCTACCAAAGTGGCCGAGCCACCTTGGCCACTTGGCGAGGTGCAGCGTCGTGGCGCTCGTCGTCTGGCGTCGTTTTTCGTCGACTCTTCGGTCTTCCGGCTTAGTTTTGCTCCTGATGTCGCCGCTGTGTTTGAGTCCGTGTCCGATCAACTTTCGAGCTCAAACGGTTCGCTTGCATCGACGGACTAAGTACGGTTGATTCCGTCTCGTCAGCGTTTGAGTTTAGCCAACTCACCTCGTTGAGCCGTCGTCGGGTTTTCTCCACGGCTGCGTCGTTTCGCGGCACCGTGCGCCTCGCCGACTCACTTCATGGGTTCGTCGACTTCGCTTTATCGTTTTCGCGGCGTAATCCGTCGGCGGCGTTAAGGTCGCGTCGGATGGATCGTCGGTTGTCAACCCACCGTTTACGAGTCTTGTTTGGGTATTGATAAGCAATTTTTAACGCCTACATCCGGTGCCATCTTATATTTTTCCTTCAAAATAAAGTACTTTGTTAGTGTGTGCGACGATAATATCATGAATAAAAAACAACTCACCTTCTTAATAGCAAGGGAGCTGAAAGGAGATACTAAATTTTGTTAATCCTGGCAATTCCTTAGAGCTTCTATGTCGTCCAAACTCTGCACTTATCTCTTTTGTTTCGGTGCCCTCTTCATGATGGAAATGCCTCTCGGAGTGAGAATATCCTCTTTTGTATATCAGTCCTTTCCAAACTTGACTTTAGGACATACCTCAAATAATTTTACAATCTCATCTCCGATCATTATACGCGGCTTTCCTCTTTTCTCTTCTTGGCTATCAAACTTTTCCGCCCAGTTTTTACACCTGTATTTATGTCCTTTTTGTAACCATCTTCTATTAAATCAATAGCACATCTTTCGGTTGTACTGTAAATAAAAGTCTTTAAAGTTTGGACCACATACATGACAAGCGTATATCCCTTTCGTAGACCAACCGAAGAGATTATCATAAGCTGGAATATCATTAATCGTCCACATAAGAATAGCACGGAGATTGAACAACTCATAGAAAAATGCATCATATGTTTGGACCCCCTCATCCCAGAGATATTTTAACTCATCAATTAATGGATCCATGAACACATATACGATTGCTTCATAAAAAGTCCATGCGGCAAATTATAAGGCATTAACACAATTGGCCAAGTAGACCAACCCAAACTCATAATGCCAAGCGGGATGAATCCGTCGCTAGATAGACCAAGTCTGATATTCTTGCACTTTGTGATAAACTAAGGAAAATATTGATCCACATACTTCCATGCCTCTGCATCAGCCGGATGTCTGAGTTTACCATCATCTACGCATCCTTCCTTATGCCAACACATATCTTTAGTTGTGTCTTTAGTCATATACAACTGCCGTAACCTAGGCACTAAGGGACAATGTCGAAGCAACTTCGTTAGAATTTTCTTCTACTACTTCATCGACTCATCTGCCTTTCATGTTGAAGTACGCATATGCTTTGTCCAATGAGACACTCCACACTTGGGACATTCCTCAAGTTTCTCGTTAGCCTTATAATACGGGATACAATCCTTTAGACGCGCATCGATCTTATTATAATCTAAACCCAGAGTGCTGATGATCTTATTCGCATCATAACACTTTTTTAGTATGCTATTTTCTCCGTCCAGAATTACCTTGCATAGTAAATTAAGAAGCATTTGAAAATATTTATCTGCCATTCCGCTGAGGGTCTTAATATGCATCAATTAAAGAATAAATGAAACTGTACTCAGTGCAACCGTCGTATAGATCCTTCTCATTATCTTCCAATGACTTTATTAAACTTTTAAATCCCCTGGTATCACGCACATCTTCGGTATTTTTGACACCTTCTGCATCTTTGGGAACTTTGGCAAACTCCGATACTTCTGCAACTTCTGCAACTACCATAATATCATTGAACATTGCCCGTGTATCATTCATCCTCACATCTATGTTTTTGTCTATTGGTTCAATATCTTCACCATCTTAGTAAAATTTCTAATATTTATAATTTTGATCAAATCCCTATCTTTCTAAGTATTTTCATATAGCAACTCTATCCACCAAACCCTTATTTCTACACAGGACAACATAGCAAATCATTCTCTAACTTCCTCAGATTCGCATATGCATACTGAAGGAAGGCTTCCCATCCATCTCGATATCGACTGTCACCTCCTGCCCTTCGTTTCACAATAAGAATATCAATCCACAACTTGTCTGGAACTTCTCTCATCTGTATGTTAGGTACAATTATTAATTATTTTAATATCTTAAAAATTGTAGTATGTTTGATAGTCTTCATTGTAATTGATTTGAACAAATACTAGGTTGGTCTAATCACTCTTTATAATCTTCATTGTCGTATTAGATAGGTCTAAACACTCCTTAATAATCTTTATTGTGTTAATTTAAATAAATACTAGGTTGGTCTAAAACTTTATCGGCTATCATGGGAAGACTTCTATCCCACTAAAAATATACTAGTGCTTCCATCTAACTTAGCATACTTTGTGCATTTTTATTTCTAAAAAATTTTGGTAGCACCTAACCGCTGTTATCCAAGTACACTGTGTGGATGTTGTTATATGTATCGGTAATAGACCAAAATTAGTAAGTAATAGACTGAAGTCGGTAAGTAATAGATCGAAAGCAGAACAACATATTCTTATTGTACACGGAGAACAAGAGTACATGCGGCCGAAGTTTTCTAGAAACAAAATTGCACAAAGTAGACAAAGTTAGATGTTGATGTACCTGAAAATTACTAAGTATTAATGGACCCCCCTTAAGGTGGCCACGTGTCATGTTTAATTAGCCTACCTTCCCAAATCTAAAAACCCGATCCGGGTATGCACATAGCTGACTTTTTATTTAGCGGTGTAGATCCGAAACGAAAGGCATCTTCAGGTCGGTCTCTCGACTCAGACCCAAGAAGAAAAGCGCCTTCAGGCTGGGATCTGCTCAAGGTGTTAGGAATTCCAAGATGAATGATGTCTTTCACTTGAATTCACTGCAGAATGTCTCGAACAACGAATTGACCTATCAGCTTCGCCATGCCCAGTCGCCATTGCATTTAATGCATGGTTAGGACCATTATGGCTCCCCTGCCAAAGTCAAAATGACTCCTCGGATGACGCCAGCACTTCTGCCATCCTATCACTATCACATTAAATGCAAGGATGACTCGCTTGCTCTGTGATCGACACATGTAAAGCACTATCTAATCAACCGCCCACACCGACCAGGTCAAATTACTAAAAAGTCCTCCGCAACTTCCTATAAATAGGGATGATTTCTTCTACATGAATGTACGAGCAATCTTGGCTATAGAATACTCTAAAACTAAATTCAGTATTTTGACCATTTAATCAGTAACTGACTTGAACATCGAAGGGCTCATCAGAGAACCCAACTCCGATCCTTTAACAGTGTTACTGTGTGCAGGAATTTTTGTTCGCAGTTATAATCAGCCATCAAAGAAGATAAGGGACCCTAAACTCCTCCAAAACTACCATTATTATCCTAATTAACTAAGTGATATCAACGGTTTGGCGCCCACCATAAGGCCTCTTCTTCTTCTTTCGAGGAAATGGCCGATCATGACCGGTCCTCGGTTACAAACCCCGAAAAAGTTTTCAACTCTGGCTATATCACCCAAGCCTAATTGGATGAGTCCAATCAATGGCTAGCCCAATCTCTCCGGTAGCAGTTCGCTTCACTTACAAATAAACTCATCAACCATATTCTTCATCTCCGGCCTCCTTCATCACCTGCTACTCCTCCCCACGAAGAGCAGTACTGATGATAAGAGTAGGATGAACGAGCTAGAGAAGTTACTCCCCTAACACATCAACAATAGACTTGTTTTACTACTTAGCCCCGGTAGCCTCAGTATCACATGGAGGCAACAGGTGAGAGCTCAAGCCTCAACCCTATTCAGGCCACGCGGGTGACGTTGTAAGGTCTGAGACCTACCTACATGACTCAAATGCTAGCGACGCGGGCCGATCCCTCCACGATCAATTTTAGCTTCCGGATATGATTGGATGTTCAACATAGTCACCGATGTTATTAGAGGAAACACTCCTCTTGTTGATTGGATTATGATCACTCCCTACCTAAAGTTTAAGATGCCACATATTGAGAAATATAAGGGTGAAGGCGATCCAGCCAAGCATGCACAAAATTTTTATGATTTAATATGCATGCAACAGGTGAGCTATCCCATCATCTGCTGAGCTTTTCCCATCACTCTCAATGGCAGTGCAAAGATGTGGTGGAACTCCCCAGACAAGAAGTCCATCCACAACTTCGAGCAACTAAGTCAGAAAATTATACATTATTTTCTGGCAGATACAAATCAAAAGGCACCTCTGCTCTCCTGCTGCAAATTAAGCAGAGACCAGGAGAGACCTTGAGGGAGTATTTCAATAGATTCCAGGCCAAACGCCTAGAAGTAGAGGACCCTAGCAACATGGTCGCCATGGCTATGATCATCGTGGGTCTCAAGAATGACTCATTATGAATTGAGTAACCGACTTTGACAAACTTGTGCCTAGAGCCCAATCACATATGGACTCCGAGGATAGCCGCACTGATAAGAAGGCGACATGATTAGAAGCTGCTAAGGCTGAATCCTCTAAAAGCTAGAAAGCTAAAGACCACCAGCCCAACTCCGAGTCCTGACCAGGTCGGACAAACATAAGAGACCAAAAAAAAGAGACAGTGAGGAAGCCGATGCTTGCCCCTCTCAATGCTCCTCTCTCATAGATGCTGCATTTGATTCAGAAAGAAGGGTATCTCATTGATCTCCCACCTCATATAAAGTCAAACCCTCAGTCGAGGGATATTTGACAATACTGTCGTTATCATCTAAACCATGGCCACAACACCAATGATTGCAAGGTTCGGTAGAGAGATATTGAACACCTCATTTAGATAGGTTTGTTGAAGAAGATCTTTACCCCTCAGGGTAGAGAAGAACCAGCACTAAGAAGATCGAAAAGGAGAAGATCCAGAATGAGATCACCTCGCTTGCATCGGCTGAATGACCAGGTGAGAGAAGCCAAAGATAAGGGCATCATTAACACTATCAGTGGTGGCCTAGCAATAGGAGGAATGTTAAACAATGCTCAAAAATGGTATGTCTGGCGAGCATTGAAAGTGAACCTCTGTGAGAAGAAGCCCAAGACAGATCAACATATCTCTTTCAGCAATGATGATTTGAAAGGCATGGAGACACCCCACGATGATCCCATCATCATCTCAATACAAATCAATGGCTTCCTAGTCATAAGAATCCTAATAGACACCGGAAGCTTTGCTGACATCATGTTCATAGAAGCGTTCAAACTGATGGGGTTGACAAATTAGAACTACAAGCATGCCCAAGTCCGCTCATAGGTTTATAGGGCACTCGGCTCGACCTGAAGGGTCAATCACCCTGCCTATGGTGGTTAGCAATTATCCCCACCAATCCATGAGCTAGATTTAGTTCATCGTGATAGATATTAAATTGGCCTACAATGTCATCCTAGGAAGGACTTCTTTGAATGACTTGCAAGCTGTTACATCCACCTTCCACCGGATGATGAAGTTTTTGACCCCCAAAAAGAGTAGGTCTTGCACGAAACAATCAACAAGAGGCTAGATCATGCTATCTACTCTCAATTAAAGGAAAAGGGATCTTCGAGACCTTGCCAATCAAGACGTCCTAATCTTATCTACAGGAAGATGAAAAATGGGAACAGACTACTCCTATTGAAGAGTTGGAAGAAATTCAGCTCAGTACCGATGAAATCAAAAAGGTTAAGATCAGATCAGAGCTAGCCAACCACAGCAAAAGCCATCATTGAGTTTCTTCGAGCTAATGCTAATGTCTTTACCTGGGGACCCGAAGATATGCTAGGGATCTTCCCAGAAGTAATCAAACATGAGTTGTCGGTCGACCAACACTGCAAGCCGGTTCGACAAAAGAAGAGGCATCTCCGACCAGAGCGATAGCAAAAGAAGTAGACCGATTGATGAAAGCCAGATTTATATGAGAAGTCTAGTATCTAGAGTAGTTGTCTAACATAGTTCTAGTCAAGAATTCCATTGGTAAGTGGAGGGTGTGCGTGGATTTTACGGACTTGAATAAATCATGCTCCAAAGATAGCTACCTTCTCCCTCGGATCGACCAGTTGGTTGACGAGAGTGCTGGCCATGAAATGCTCAGTTTCATGGATGCGTTATTAGGATATAACTAGATCAAGATGGCAAAGTCTGACAAGGAGAAAACCTCTTTCGTCATCGATCAAGGAATATTTTATTTCAAGGTGATGCCTTTTGGCCTCAAAAATGCCAAAGCTACCTATCACAGATTGGTGAACAAGATATTCAAAGAACAAGCAGGCGCAATGTGGAAGCATATGTGGATGACATCCTGGTAAAATCCAAATAGGCTACCTCCCACGACGCATATCTCGAGGAAACCTTCTCGATCCTCCGCCACTACCTGATGAAGCTCAACCCCGCCAATGTGCCTTCGGGGTTTAATTGGGAAAATTCCTCAGTTTTATGATAACCCAAAGAGGAACTGAGGTCCACCTCAAAAAAGATAGTTGCCATTGAATGGATGTCTAAGCCCCGTACAGTGAGGGACATCCAAAAGTTAAATGGAAGAATAGCGGCTTTAAGCCGTTTCCTCTCCATATTAGCCAAAAGAAGCCTTCCCTTCTTCAAGGTCCTAAGAGGAAATAAAGGACCCCAAGAAAACATCAAGTGGACAGCCGAGTGCATCAATGCCTTTGCAGAGCTTAAGAGGTATTTGACCTCCAAACCTCTGTTAAGCAGGCCCATTGAAGGAGAACTACTCTACCTCTACCTGACCATCTCATCAGAAGCTGTGAGTTCTGTCTTTGTCCGTGAAGAAGAGAACATCTAAAAGTCGGTGTACTATGTCAGCTGCATTCTAAAAGCAGCCAAACTCAATTATATTCTGATTGAGAAAGCTTCTTTCATCCTCATCACCATAGCCAGAAGGCTCCGTCCGTACTTTCAGGCTCACATGGTGATAGTACGGACCAATTTGCCTTTGAAGAAAGCTCTTGATAGCCCGACCATCTCCGGGCGGATGATCAACTGGTCCATCAAACTCTTTGAGTATGACATTCAGTTTGAATCGTATGACCATCAAAGCCCAGATCCTGACTGACTTCTTGATTGAATCAACCGGCCAAGAGGATGACCCGCCATTTCAAAGGCCGGCTCTCCTTTCAGATGCTCTATGCTCAATTCCAAAGCCAATCAAGAAGGCTTCATCCAGAAAGTACATTACTCCCGAATATGAATCACCTGAATTTTTATCATGGTGGTTGCTAAAAGTAGACAGATCATTGGGAGATAGTGGCAGCGGTGCCAGAATAGTTCTACGTACTCCCGAAGGACTCGTCTCTGAATACTCGATCGCCTTTGACTTCCCTGCCTCCAGCAATGAAGCTAAATATGAAGCTCTCCTTGCCACACTCAGAGTCGCTCTGGCGGCCAAAGCTGAGTCTGTCTTCATTATAGTGGACTCCCAGTTCATTGCTTATCAAGTACGGGAGGATTATGAAGCTAAATAACCTAGGATGGTGAAGGACCTGGAAATAGTCAAGGAATTATAGGGGAAGTTGAAGGAATTTTGGATCACACAAGTCCCGAGAGCCCACAACGCTCATGCAGATGCCTTGTCCAAGCTAGGTTCCTCAAACTCCGGTGTGAGTCGCGGGCTGATATATACAGATATTCTCAAACCACCTAGCATCTCAGAAACCACAACCAACTTGGTCATGCAGATAGAGCCTCCACCCAAACCTTATTGGATGGACCCGCTCATCCAGTATCTAACAAAGGAACTCTGGCCGAAAATCCAGCAGAGGCTAAAAGCCTACAAAGGAATGCCCTACGGTACCTCATGATTGAAGACCAGCTCTATTGTCTTTCATATACTAGCAGCAGCATGGACCCTTACCTTCAATGCCTCCGACCTGAGGAAGCAGATTATGCCCTGAGGGAGATCCATGAGGGAATATGTGGGAATCATATTGGGGCCAAAACCTTGGCACAAAAAATTATCAGACAAGGTTACTGCTGGCTGACCATTATGGACGAATCTAAAAAGCTTAAAACCCAGTGTAAAGCCTGCCAACTCTTCTCCAACATCCTAGGGGCTCCGGCTACCGAGCTCACTCCCCTCATCAACTAGTTTCATTTGCTCACTGGGGATTAGATCTCCTAGGACCACTTCCAACAACGGCCGGATAGTGGGAGTTCCTAATTATCGCCATCGACTACTTTACAAAATGGATAGAAGCCGAGACATTGACAAAAATTGGCAAAAGCAATATTCGCAATTTTGTGTGGAAATCAATCATCAGCACATTTGGGATACCAGTAGCACTCATCACAGATAACAACATTCAATTTAATAGCAAGAGATTTCATGATTTCTGTGGAGAATGGAAGATTCAACTCAAGTTTGCGTCAGTAATACACCCCAAATGAAACGATCTAGCTGAAGCAGCAAACAAGTGCCTACTCCAAGCCTTAAGGAAGCGAGTGGATGAAGCAGTGGGAGCCTAGAGCTCCCTGGTATTTCTTGGTTGTATAGAATGACACATAAAAATTCCACACGAGAAACTCCATTCATGCTGATGTATGGAACAGAAGCAGTCATACCAATAAAGGTCGGCATGCCTACTCTACGCCTATAACACTTTAATGTAAAAGCTAATGGGGCTGGCCTGTGGAATGGACTCAATCTCATCAATGAAGTTAGGAGGCAAGCCCTCCGCTTGCAAGTTATCAATCAACAACACATCGCGTGACATTATAATAGCCAAATCTGACTCCGGAGGTTCAAAATCGGAGACTTAGTCCTCTCAAAAGCTGCTTTCAACAAAGATACTTGACGTGGCAAGCTTGCCACTAGCTGGGAGGGGCCTTACTCTGTTCTCAAGGAAGCTCATCCAAGAACATACTGGTTACAGGGCCAAGATGGGAGGGCTTTGAAGCATCCTTTGAATATGGAGCATCTCAGAAAATACTTCCAATGAATGTAAATGTAAAAACCCTCTTTTAATGAAATGCTTGTTTGTTTTGACTAATTTGTCTATAGCCCTTGTGACTTATCCAAGGCATAAGACCTTGGTGGATTTTTAGTGTAAAACCAAGGTACGCAGGAAACCCTCGCAACTTGGTCTTCACCGACTCGTCCAAGGCACAAGACTTTGGTGACTTTTCAGTATAAAATCAAGGCACGAAGGAAACCCTTGCGACTCAGTCTTCACTGACTTGTCCAAGGCACAAAACCTTGGTGACTTTTCAGTGTAAAACCAAGGCACAAAAGAAATCCTTGCGACTCGGTCTTCACCTACTCGTCTAAGGCACAAGACCTTGGTGACTTTTTAGTGTAAAACAAAGGCACGACGGAAACCCTTGCGACTCTGTCTTCATCGACTCATCCAAGGCACAAGACCTTGGTGACTTTTTAGTGTAAAACCAAGGGACAAAGAAACCCTAGCGACTCAGTCTTCACTGACTCGTCCAAGGCACATGAACTTGGTGACTTTTCAGTATAAAACCAAGGCACGAAGGAAACCATTGCGACTCGGTTTTTGCTGACTTGTCCAAGGCACAAGACCTTGGTGACTTTTTAGTGTAAAACCAAGGCACAAAGGAAACCCTTGCGACTCAGTCTTCACCGATTCGTCCAAGGCACAAAACCTTGGTGACTTTTCAGTGTAAAACCAAGGCACAAAAGAAATCCTTGCGACTCGGTCTTCACCTACTCGTCTAAGGCACAAGACCTTGGTGACTTTTTAGTGTAAAACAAAGGCACGACGGAAACCCTTGCGACTCTGTCTTCATCGACTCATCCAAGGCACAAGACCTTGGTGACTTTTTAGTGTAAAACCAAGGGACAAAGAAACCCTAGCGACTCAGTCTTCACTGACTCGTCCAAGGCACATGAACTTGGTGACTTTTCAGTATAAAACCAAGGCACGAAGGAAACCCTTGCGACTCGGTCTTCACCGACTCATCCAAGGCACAAGACCTTGGTGACTTTTTAGTGTAAAACCAAGGCACAAAGGAAACCCTTGCGACTCAGTCTTCACCGATTCGTCCAAGGCACAAGACCATGGTGACTTTTTAGTATAAAATTAAGGCACGAAGGAAACCTTTGTGACTCGATCTTCACTAACTCATACAAGGCACAAAACCTTGGTGACTTTTTAGTGTAAACCAAGGCACGAAGGAAACCCTTGTGATTCATTCTTTATCGACTGATCCAAGGCACAAGATCTTAGTGACCTTTTAGTATAAAACCAAGGCACGAAATGAACCCTTGTGACTCGGTCTTCACCGACTCGTCCAAGTCACAAGACCTTGGTAACTTTCAGTGTAAAACTAAGGCGTGAAGTGGGCTCCCACAACTTAGCCCTACCCAATTCAATTGAAACATCTCGAAATAGAGATGCAAAAAGTAGACAATTTAGAGCAAAAATACATGAGATTTGAGTCAAAGATAGTCTTTTCATTTATTTATCAAGAATACTACAAGACTCTTTACACGACTCGCTATGGGGGGAGGGCGAGATAAACAATATATACAAGTTCTTCATTGAGTAGCACCTGAGGTAGGAGTAAGACCCGAGATAGAAGTAGGATCCGGAGGTGGAATCGAAGTAGGATCCAAAGCAAGAGCAGAATTTGGGGGAGGGGTTGGAGTAGAACCCATAGAAAAAGCCGATGAAGTACCAGCAATAGGAGCTGGCTCATAACCTGGGGGAGCAGCTGACTTGAAACTCGAACCACGACCCTCATCAGGCGACCAACTAACTTCACTAGAGTCATCACTCGCTTCTTCACTTGACCCTCTGGAGCTGGCTTTGTCTTCCCTGTCTTCATCTTCAGTTACCAATGAAATCCCACCTCCTGATATCTCAACCTCCTTAAGATCATCAAGACATTAGCTTACCCGAGAGGGGTACTTGAACTGGTCAGAATGAATTTTAAGCTTAGGAGGAAGTTGTCGCATCAAGTAGTTAGACCTGGCTTCACAAGTAAGGGCAACCTCCACCTTACCCAGAGTATTATTGCGATACTTTGGACCACTTCAAATTGATGGGCATCCGACTCGAGGAAGACCACCCAATTTTGCAGTTCTCAAATCTACACTAGAAGGGCTTCACACTATTTTTCGGCCTCCCAAGTAGCCTAGGCAGCCTCGTGATGAAGAGATTCCTGATAGGCAACCTCATTCTACAGCTTGTCCCTTAGGCTCTCCGCATTAAAAGGAGCCTCCAACTTGCTCGAAGGCGTCATCTCTTTCCCTTCTCTAGGACAAAACCTCTAATTGGAGATATCTGATTTCCCCCTCTACCTTGCTTATATCATGGCGAAGGTGGTTGATATCCTCTTGAAGGGTTTGTGCCTCCTATCGGGCCTCGGCAAGTTGGGTTTCCTTCTGTCAGGAAGCGTCGATCAAAGCTCTAATCTTATCATCCCGAGCAATATTCTGGTGTTTCCACCTAGCTTGCCCCCTCTGTAGCACTTCAAGTTCCTTACTCTTAGTAGCAGTAGTAGTACTTTCTTGATCAGACCTGAATTCCAGGACTGATCCCCTAGAGCCCAGTCGACATCTCAGGACACAAACATTCTCCTCTGAGGCTCCTTCATCTTGCGAGGGTGGGTCTCACACACCCAATCAGTAATTCCTTCAGTTCCTCCCATTTATGACGAGGAAGCTCATCGATATGATGAAAAAAAGGCCACTCACATCGACCTTCAGCATCGACTTGGGGGCTCAGTTCCTCCGTCGCAACCAACTCCATCTCTATTGCAATCGGCTCTTCTCTTCTGACCAGCTACTCTGGGGCTGATTCTTTCCCGGGTCTCCTACAGATTGTGGGATCCTCTCCTGTCTCAGCCCCAGCTGCGAGCTCAGTCCCTGTCATCTCCAAGACAGGAACGTCACCCCCTCGAGGCTCCTGCTCAGCCACCAGGTGTGACGACTCATCCTCTACCTCAATGACTTTAGAGGAAGGAGCTTGAGAAGTTTGTGGGGGCAAGACCTCACTAATTTGCTTGGGTGTAGCCTCAACTTGCCCCAGCTCCACCCCGGTTGCCCCATCCAAGGCAAGAAGCTCCTGTGCAGCACCTTCAAATAGACGACGTCGCTTCAAGGCTGGCTTCTTCAACCTCTTCCTTTTTTCAAACTTCTCGGCTACTGTAGCTAAGCCCGAGCCCTTTAGTCAGACCACGATCTTGACTGCTCTTTGATGAATAGCCTGAACTTCATCTTCTTTTAACCCAGGTCAAAGACATTTCTTAGGCCCCACAATAGGGCCAACTTGAGGAATATCTGAAGAACTCCCCTCTAAATCCAGTCAAACGGCCTGGGCTAAATCCATCTCTAAAGCGGGAACATTGAAGATGCCGGCAGCTCGAAGAATAGCGTTGTCAAAAATATTCTCGCTGTAGCGAGACCCCTTGTGGGCTCAGATCTTCTCCATTCCAAACTTCTTGACCTCCGAAAGCTTTGTCACCCTTAGAGCATCCTTCTTGATCTTCGGCCATGAAGGACAAGCCATAATAGGATCAGCACCAAAAATAAAGAGAAATTTCTCCCTCCATTTCTCATTTGTATCAAGAATATTAGAAACCAAAAGATAACCGCCCACTGTCTACAAATAAAAGTGGCCCTCGCTCTTACTAGACTTGGCGCATAGTAGGTGGCCCAAAATCCCCATTGTCGTCGACGTGGACCCGATGGCAGATGATGAGGAAGCCGACAAAAAGAGCAATTGAGTTCGGCTTCAGTTACGCAGGCAAGATCCCCAAGGCTTCAAACACTCACCGGAGAAACAAGTGAAGAAGTAATCAGAGCCCACAATCTAAATGGGGGATGTACACCGGTGTCAAATCACCGCTATGATGGTAAACAGTCTCATCTCTCAGCAGAGCCGACAGAGTAAACCCCCCAGGTATATCATAATCCTTGGTGATATGCTTGATACGAGGTTGGGTCACCATCGATGTGAACTTCCTCAACAAATTGATCCTAGCCTTGTTACGAGAGATCGAAGGTTGGGAACTGGACACCATCGGAATAATCGGAGAAGATGATCAGAGAGGTTGGTCGAGGGATCTTTTAGAGGAGGAAGAGAGAAATTCTCACTAACTGAAGTGCAGATAGGTTTAGGTTTTGTAAAGTGGAAAAATAAGAAAAAATTAAAAATATATATAGAAGCTGGCAAAGACACGTGGCTCGGTAACCTAAAAGACCGCTGACAGTTTATAAAATTGAAAGCGATGCTTCATCCACCGAGGCGTCCACCCGATAACTAAGGCACCACTCCGTCAAAACTGCTGCACAATCTCTATTGACGTCAACCTGTCACATCACAATAGTCATCCAAAAAAGACGACCCAAATCTCCTAAAAGAAAAAGAACTAAAACAATTATATTTCTCTCGAACTCGGCTTCCCGAGTCCGAGTGAAAGGGGCCAGTGTTGTACCCTAAAAATTACTAAGTATGATGGATCCCCTTACGGTGGCCACGTGTCATGTTTAACTGGCCTACCTTCCCAAATCTAAGAACCCGACCGGGTATGCAAATAGTCAACCTATTTTCAGAGGCGCAGATCTGAGATGAAAGATGTCTTCAGGTCGGTTTCTCGACCCGGACCCAAGAAGAAAAGCGCCTTGAGGCTGGGATCTACTTAAGGAGTTAGGGATTCCGAGATGAATGGTGTCTTTCACTCAACTACACTATGGAATGTCTCGAACGACAAATTGACCTATCAGCTTCACCGTGCTTAGCTACGTAGCCCAGTTACCATCGCATTTAATGCATGGCCAAGGCCATTATAGCTCCCCCCATCGAAGTCATAATGACTCCTCGAATGACACCAACACTTTAGCCACCCTGTCACTATTGCATTAAACATGAGTATGACTCGCTTGCTCTGTGACCGACATGTGTAAAGCACCATCTGATCAACCGCCAGTACCGATGCGGTCAAATCACCAAAAAATCCTCCGCGGCTTCCTATAAATAGGGATGATTTCTTTTGCATGAAGGTATGAGAAATTTTGGCTATAGAATACTCTAAAACTAAATTTAATATTTTAACCATTTAATCAGTAACTGACTTGAGCATCGGAGGACCCATCAGAGAACCCAACTCTGATTGTCTAACGGTGTTACTGTGTGCAGGAATTTTTGTTCACGGTCATAATTAGCCATTAGAGAAAAAAGGGACCCTAAACTCCTCCAAAATCACCATTATTTTCCTAATTAACTGATTGATGTCAACAGATGCACGCACTACTATATTCCTAAACCGCCCAAACTGAACAGATCCAATAGTTACGTGTCAATTTTTTCTATTTATAATATAAAGTAAATCACACTTTGGTACAAAACTTAATTCCATACCCAAAATTGAGTCATCTATCTTATATTATAAGTCTAACAAATTTATAGTAATTATTGGACGGGATCTACAACTAACATTAACTTTTTTTTATTCACCTAAAATGGATATATACCACATTATTGTGTTATATATACCACTAGTGATATTAGGATTTTGTTAGGGTTAGGGTTAGTGAACTTAGTGTTAAAGTATTGAACTTTAGGCTATTTAGTGATTAAGTAACTTTAATTATGATTTGAGGATTAAGGTTGTTGTAATTATGATTGGATTATTAGGTTTTGGGTAATTAGAGTAAGATGTTGAAAACCTTAATGAATACATAATAAACTACTAGTGATTTGATTTAGCATGATCAAACTTCCACTTTTTTGCACTTAGCCTCATAGCAGCCATCAATCACTGAACTACGTAGCTTAAAATTTTATATCTTAAACTTAAATTTAAGAGGACCATTAGGTCTCCTTTCAACAACTTCTCTTTCCTAGTGAAACTCTGTTCTTTATCAGCAAAGCCATTCTTTTAAGCAACAAAATCAGATCTTGTAAACTATTATCCACAGTTACGCATCCAAGGATTATTTAAGACATACAAACAAACAATACTGCTACCTAATAATAGTGCAAAATCCAAAAAATCCAAAAAAACCCTTAAAAATAACCCTAACCTGAGGGTTTTGAGGACAGTAGTTAAGAGGCACAGCAAGAGAAGTAGCGGCGAGGCAGCGTGTGGCTGGAGAGTTGATCAAGGTGGCAGTTTTGGTGGCAAGGCGGCGGCTATAGAGGTTGAGGAGGACCTGAGCAGCGGTAATACATAGTAGAGTAATTAGGTTTAGGTAATAAATAATGCATACTTAACAAATTTACATCATAAATTAAATTAACAAACTAAAAAATACAAAAAAATTAAATAAAAAATTAACAAACTGAAATAACTGAAAATACCGTAAAAGGAGGCGGTGTTAAGCCTGAAGCAGCAATGGTGAGCTTGGAGCGGTGGGGCTTGAGTCATTGGGACTCGAGCAGTGGTTTTGGTCCTCTAATAGCGGTGGAGCTCGATGATGTGGGATTTTGGTGGAGTTCGAGTAGCGACGGGCTGCGTAGAGACGATCGGGGTTAGCAGCGGTGGGTGGCGGCAAGCTGAGCAGCGGCGAGGCTGAGCAGCAGAAATGGTGTTTGGCGGCAGCGATTTTTCGAAGTGAGGTGAAATTTTTTGAAATGAGGTGAAAATACAAAGGGTTAGGGTTTCGGTGTAGCAAGTAGTGGGACCTCTCATTGTTGACGGATTCGCCATTGCCATTGCCCATTGACGACGGCTACTATTGGCGATGGGGCTCACCCTCGTCGTCAATATAGATAATGGCGGTATTGATGACGGCTGACACCTCGTTGTTAATGTAGATATTGGCGATTGGTAGTCGACCCGTCACCGATACCCTATCACAAATGGGGGGTTTTTCACTAGCTATTGTTGCTCTTCTCATGGGGAGTCCAAGTTCCCTTTTTTGGTCAATGAAAGATTTTTTTTCCTGCTACCATGTAAGCATTGTAAGTGCAATCATGATTCGGGCATCCCAGGGTAAACATAGTACACGATAGAGTCTAAAATAGAAAAAAGAATGGCATATGAGCCATTAGATACAAGAAAGTAATTAGAGAAAAGCCAAGTTCCCTTAACCTGCGCAAGAACTTTGACATTATGACGAGGGTTTAGGGTTATATGTTTATATTTTAAAGGGGTTTTTGTCTTTTAACCCAAAGATTTACCCCTACTTATTTAAAAATCCACACACTTTCATAAACCCGCATAAACCCATAGTATCCCCACCCATTTATTTTTAAACTCCCTCTGTATATTTCTACAGTTTGATATACTATATCAAGAAACAAATTTAAGCATCCCCAAAATTTCCTTCTCCCCTCCCTCTCTCCCCCCTCATATACAACTCTTCCCAATCGTCTCCAACAATCTGTAATTGTGAATTCCCCAAACTCAACAAATCCACCACCGCAAGCGCCATCGCAAGAATCTAAAGAAGAAGTTCTCTTCGCAACTTCCCACTGTCTTCCCCTGCAATAATCTTTGAACCTAGCTAGGGTTTTCTCTCCGATCCGATAGCCGCCGCCTCTAGTGATCTCACCGACGCCTAAATCTCGCTACCTAATTAGGGATTGACAACCTAAGCTCGTTGTCCAACTGGAGAATCTCTTCGTTGATCACCTCCTCTAGCAAGAAGAGTCCTCCAATGCCGCCACAAGCGATGAAGGAGCCTCTCATTTAGGTATGGCTATTATAATTTTGTGTGCCTTCATTTGTTTGTCTCAAAATTTACTTCAGAGTGACATTCTACTTTTTTATTTTATTGAAATAAAAATTCTATATGACTCCTAAATCATGACTATGATTATTAAACAAGGATATTGGAAGGAAAAAATTCCATACAAGTTCTTCAATTAGAATTGGTGGACTACACTATCGTATTGTTATGAGTTCTTTTTCTTTGCTAAATTTGTACAAGTAATTGCTAGAATCTGTAAGTATTTGATCTATGATTTTTCCCTTCTATGAAACATGCCCAAATTGTTGTTCATTTTCTCCAAATATCCTTATCAATCACTTCACAGTCTATAGTTTCTGTTATATCTTGCCATAAAACAAACTGGATGAATTATCATGTTTATTTATTAATCATTGTCTCATCTACTATTAGCCAGAGTCTTTTAACATAGAGGTCATAACTTTTATCTATGATAAATGTTTACGAGGAGAAACCGGGTCATGACAAATGCAATACAAGATTAATATGAGAATGATACTACATCTTTTATATCCACATCTAGATTGTTTCTCTAATTATAGGGTCACAGAATGAAGAAAATCCTGCCAGACCAGCCCTACCTGGCCAGACTAAACCTGTTGGTTTTGACTGCCCCCGGTCCAAAAGAAAACCAGCTTTAGTAAGACTATTTGCATATTAAAAATGAGGCCGAGCTGGCCTTAAAATTTGCCAAACAAAACTCAAGTTAAAATTGGGCGGATCACCCGCCCAATTTTAACTTGTTGCCAAACACACCCTTTATAGAGTTACATCTTAACATCTTCTCAGAGCTATCATGACTGGATAACAAGCGATGCTTTTGACTTTCACTATTGAATCAAAGACTACAATCTTTATGCATGGGTTCTTAGTTGTATGAGGCTGTATCATATTGTGATATCAAATGTATCGTGGTGTAAAGAAGATGTACCAAGTAATATCCAATGTATCATGTTGTATCAAGTTTTCTATATAATGTATGTATATATGATTTTTGTGTGTATTATATCAAATGTGCCAAGTAATATCCAATGTATCATGTTGTATCAAATTTTCTAGTAGAAATTTATCAAGATATCTAGTAGAAATGTTTCACTTGTATCAATTGTATCATATCCTTTCAAATGTATACAATGTACACGCTTATAAGAAATATATCAAATTTTTCTCAAGTAAAAATTACTATCTTGATTTAATTTTTCCATCTCGAGAGATAATCAAGAGTTATACTTTAGTAATAAAGAGCTACACTTCGCTATAAAGAGCTATACAACTGTATAAGGAGCTACACTTTGAAAATAAGGTGCTACACGTACTTTGGCATAAAGTGCTACACTTTGCTCAAACATTATATAAACAAGAGTGAACCTGTCAGTTATAAAGCATTGAAGAAACAACTATATACATGGCCACCCATTTTTATTGATAAAAAAATTACTAACATGATATATTTTTTTACATTTCCAGAGGCAATAAATAGCTATACTTGAGCAATAAAGAGCTGCACTTATGCTATAAAGAGCTATACAATTGTATAAGGAGCTACACTTTGCAAATAAGGTGCTACGCTTTGGCATAAAGTGCTACACTTTGCTCAGACATTGTATAAACAAGTGTGAACCTGTCAATTATAAAGAATTGAACAATCAACACATTATATACATGGTCATCCATTTTCATTGATCAAAAAATTACTGACTTGATGTATTTTGTGCATTTTTAGAGCCAATAAAGAGCTATACTTTAAAGATAAAGAGTTACACTTCTGCTATAAAGGGTTATTCAACTGTATAAGGTACTATATTTTGGCATAAAGTACTACACTTTGCTCCGTCATCGTATAAGCAAAAGATAACCTATCAGTTGTATAAATAATTGATTAAACAACACACCGCACACATCTAGCCCATTTCTTTTGATAAAAAAAATGACTAACACGAATTACTCTCTACATTTCCAGAGACTGAAAAGAGCTATATTATTCCCATAAAGAGCTACATTTTGGTCATAAAGAGCTATACAATTACAGAAAGAGCTACAATGTTTAGATAAGGTGCTATATCTTGGCATAGAGTGCTACAGTTTGCTCTATTGTATAAACAAAAGACAGTCTATCAGTTGTATAAAGAATTGATCAAACAACACACTACATAAGTCATAAGCCATTTCTTTTGATAAAAAAATGACACTTGAATTACTCTCTGCATTTTCAGAGACTAAAAAGAGCTATACTTTACTCAAAAGAGCTATGCTTTTATCATAAAAAGCTATGCAATAGGATAAAGAGCTACACTTTGCAGATAAGGTGCTATATTTTGGCATAACATGTTACACTTTGCTCAGATACTTTTTTAAATAAATGATAGCCAATCAATTGTATAAAGAATTAATCAAACAACATACTAGACATATCGTAACCCATTTCCATTGATTAAAAAATATTGGCTCGATTTAATTTATGCTTTTCTAGAGACTAAAAGAGCTACACTTTAACCATAAAGGGATATACTACGGTCATAAAGAGTTATACAACTTCATAAGGAGCTTTAATTTGCAAATAAAGTGGTGTAGTTTGGCATAAAATACTACACTTTGCTCAACATCCTGTTGGTAAAGCAATAATTGATCAAACAACGCAGTATACACATGGTAACCCATTTTCATTGATCAAAAAAATTTGCTTTGAAACCTATCAATAAGCCACAATATATACAAGAACAATCTGTCAATAAAAGCTACACTTTACCCATAATTTGATCAAGTTACAACATATACAACATGTCAATAAGCAATAATTTGATCAAACAAAATGATATATAATTATCACATTTTAATTACATTTTTATACCCTCATTACCTATTTTATATGAATAAAGATATTACTAATAATCGTTTTTTATCTTAATTTGCAGGTTAATGAAGTATTAATGAATAAGAGCCCAAATGACTCAAATTCTCTGAATTTCTACTAATTTTTGAAGCCCAAATCTGAAGACAAATGAAGGCCCAAGATACCAAGGGGATCCAAGAAGAATTCGTGCAAAAATATCAAGAAAAGATAAAATCCGTTGGAAACCAATCGGTTGACCAACCTGTTAGCCAACCGGTTGGCTAACTGGTTGGCTAACCGATCGGCCAACCGATCAGTTCCCAACAGATTCCAGATTAATGGTTGATTTCTCTTTCTTGGTGGCCAAGTTTGATCCAATGGTTCATATCAACTCCGTTGGGCTATAAATAGGGGTGAATTCTGAGGGTTTAGGGTGTGAAATATTTTGTAAAAGCTCCATTTGGAGAGGAGGGTTACTCTTAATTGAGAAGACCTTCCAAAAATTATAACTTTATTACACAATAAATAAAATTTTTTCACCCCTTCAATTTCCTTTCTCTTCTTCTTATCCAAGGACCAAAAGGAGGATGAGATGAAGATCAGGAGTTGTAGGTTTCTATTTTATTTCTTTTGTATTTCTTTCTTGTTCATTTAATTGCTTTGTAGTTTAGATTTACTTTCATGCAATTTATTTTCATGCTATTTACTTTCATGTCTTGTCTTTAATTCATAGAGTAGATTTACTTTCCTTGCTATTAGTTTAGATTTTCTTTCTTTCTTTCTTTGCTTTTATTTTTCCTTTTCTTTTGTAATTAGTTGAATTCTCATTCTCCTCCTCTTACTCTCATCTTTATTTTCTTTCTTTTATTTTCTAATGATGTGGAACTAATCCCTTGAAGGAAATTTAGGATTGCATGAAACTAGTCTAATCACTTTTATGATTCTTAAATTACTCTCTTGTGCTTAAAATAATCATGCTTAGGATAATCAACTAGAGAACTAATTGATAGAAGAAGTATTGGATAATCTATGCTTGCCTTAAAAGTGGTAGGATAGAGTATGCTAATGAATTCTAGGATTACTATCTTGTTGTTATTTTTCTCATGAGTTTTAATTTTACTTGGATGAACTTTAGGATAGGCTATGCTTGCCTTAAAAGTGGTAGGATAGGCTATACCCATTAAATCTATAGTAAAATGTGATTAAAAGAGAATACTTCATGAATTCATAAATGAGATTAGCTAGTGGATTCAATTCTAGATTCCTCAATATCTTTAATTGAATTCTCCATCTTTTACTTTCTTGTTTTGCCTCTTTGTTCTTGATTTTATTTTCTTGATTTTTCCTTCTTGATTTGATTTTCCTTTACTCTCCCTCTCTCTCAATCTTGTTTTCTTTTGCACAAATTTACTTACACACTCTCTAATCTTTTTACTCTCATTTTGTGTTTATTTGCACTCCATTCACCTTCACATCCTCTAATCTCCTCACACACAATTTCTTCCTCGTTTTCTTTTATTTAGCATAATCCACATTCATGCTCTAATCTCTCACAACCATGATCACCACTTACTCTCATGTTTAATAACCCCTAATTGTCGCGCATAATTTGAGAACCAAATTGGACTAACTCTTACAAAACCCGTTCCTCGTAGGATCGATAACTCTTTATACTATAACTTGAAGGTTGTATACTTGCACCTCTAGGACATCATTTAGTCCCCATCAAGTTTTTGGCGCCGTTGTCGGGGAACGGTGTTTATAAGTAGGATTTTTTTTTATTTTGGTTCTTTAACTTGTGTGTTTTCTTTTGTGAAGGGACCACTTAGAGCTTGAAGATCAAGAGTTGAAGATTCAAGATTGAAGAATTGCCTCCAATGAGGCTTGGATAGCGATTGCGTGGGTAACTTCTTTCTATTATTTTCAATTCCACCCTTTAGTCACAATTAGAGACAACTAGGATAAAAAAAAAGATTTTACTTTTGTTGACCATAATAAAATTCACCCTCCACTTGGATTGTTAATAACAAGATAATAAATTCAAACAAGAGCTCACCTTCTCACACTTTGTTTGATTGTGGACCATAATTAAAAAAAAGATTTTTCTTTTGCATCCTTTTTAGTTGCTTTTAAATTCCTAGGGTTGCATTTGGATATAATAGTAGGAATTCACCAAAGTGAGTTGCGCATCTTGATTTGGCATACACTTGAAAATATTTTTAAGGACAAAATCCATTAATCAAGATAAGGTGAGGGATTTCATCACCCTTTCCTTAGCCCACAAATCACTAATTCCTCACTACACAACCCAAGTCTTTTTAAAACTTATTAGACGTTGGCCCCTAAGGATTCGAGCTCATTAAGGAACAAGAAATCCTTAAGTGAACCAATTCAAGTTTATTTGGATTAGTTGGTGTCTAAGGCAAGGTTTAGGAGTTGCGTAAAGCGCTCTGCAAGGAACGAGGTACTTAATTGATCTGTGATCTCCCTCTAGTACTATCCTTACCTGGCTAACTACCCGAGTAAACTTCGATCTTTTCACTAAGGGAGTTTTTGGTTAGGAGCTGATCTAAGTCGAGTTTAGGCTTAACCCTAGAATTAAAGTGATTGAAAAGTGATTGTAATGATTTGTTTTAGTTAGTTTCTCCTTTTCTTTTCTCATCATCATCTTTTTAGTCTATTAGTTTTCTTTTTCTTTAAAAAAAAAGAAAAAAAACACTAACTTGTGTTTTTCTTTTTTTTTTAAAAAAAAGAGAATTGATTTTGGTGTATGCAAGTTTGGATTAGGGATAATACCAATCGCTTAATCCGTTTCGAACCAATTTTTGAAGAAATGGCTAATCTTAATCCACCCATTCTTCAAGATGTGTGTTATCCAACTAGAAATGCAATCCCCTCTTGCATTAAGCTCCCCGATGTCAATGGAGCTAATTTTGAGCTTCGACCGCATTTCATAAACATGCTTCCAAAATTCTTAGGAGTAGAATCTGAAGACGCATATATTTTTATCTCCGAATTTGAAGAAGTTTGCCTTATGATTAAAATGAAGGACTTATCTGAGGATGTGATCAAGCTTCGATTTATTCCTTTTGCTCTTAAGGACAAAGCCAAGAAATGGCTGTATAGCTTACCCACAGATTTTATCTCAACTTGGGGTGAATTTGTCACCGTTTTTCTGAAAAAAAATTTCCCTATCCACAAAACGGTTAAGCTTAGAAACAGCATCATGAATTTTAAAATTATTCCGGGAGAACCATTTTGAAAGTGTTTTGACAAATTTAAGGATCTTCTCATTCAATGTCCTCACCATGGTCTAGAAAAATGGCGACTATGCCAAATTATCTATGAGGGATTGGATTATTCTTCAAAAACTTTCTTAGAATCTATGTGTCAAGGGGATTTCATGAAGAAAAATGCCAATGAAGCTTGGGATTTCTTAGAAAGTTTATCCGAAAAAACCATGCAGTGGGAACATTGTGATGATAGAATTTCATCAGTTTCTCAATCTAAACCTAGTGGTCTTTCCTTAGAGTCAAACATAGCCTCTGAAGCAAAGATGGCTACAATCCTGCGTAGGTTAGAAGCCTTGGAAATCAAAGAACGAGCTCCATCACAAATCAATCAGGTTTCTGGCCCAGGTTATCATAATTGTCTTTCTCCAACCCATGTTTCAGAGGAATGTCTCCTCTTAGGAAACACTCAATCACTAGAGTAGATGAACGCTGCATTCCAGCGTCCTAGAAATGATCCATTTTCTCCTACCTACAATCCGGGATGGAGAAATCATCCTAATTTTGTATGGAATCAGGGTAACTACTCTGCAAATCAAAACATCACTCCCACTTCAAACCAACAATTTCCTAGGGGAAACACAATTCCATTCAACACACCAAACAATTTTTCACAATCTAATCTGCCTTTTCCAAACCAGCATCCTCCTCATCATCAAACAAGAATCCTCCGAAGTTCGATCATGACAAACTTTAGTGTTTTAGAAAAGGGTTTAGAGGCTATGATTAAAGCTTCTACACAAACTACTAACATGTTGACCCAATCATCCAACACTCTAAATTCCTTCATGCAAACAACCGCCAAGTGCTCAACTCAACACTCAAGCCATCGCTAGGTTAGAAACCCAACTTGGGCAACTAGCCAATGCCGGAGTGAAAGAGAGAAAGGAAAATTTCCAAGTCAACCTGTTGTCAACCCTAGGGACACTGGATCAAGCCCAATTCAACCAGCTCAAATAAATGCAGTTCACACGTTGCGATCTGGGAAGCAAATAGATAACCAAGTTAGAATGCCACCAGATCAAACTCCTTCTCCTGTCCAACACAATCCTTCTGATGAAACAACTCCATCTGATGACCACGAAACTGAAACCGAAACTGAGCCTAATCTAGATAGGTACAAGCCCGTTGCTCCCTTTCCAGATAGACTTAGACCTAGGAAACACTCTCTCCAGGTAGAGAAAATCCTAGAAACTTTCAAACAGGTCAAGATCAACATCCCTCTTTTAGACGCAATTGAACAAATTCCTTCTTATGCAAAATTCTTAAAAGACTTATGCACTAAGAAGAGAACCACCAATGTTCCTAAGAAGGTCTTTTTAGCTGCCAACCTCAGTGAAATGTTTTTGAATCCTATGCCCTTGAAATATAAGGACCCTGGTTGTCCCACTATTCCATGTGTTATAGGAAATACCCATATTGATAAGGCACTCTTAGACTTAGGAGCTAGTGTAAACCTTCTTCCCTATTCAGTCTATCAACAGCTAGGTGTAGGAAAACTTAAACCCACAAGATGCACCCTACAATTAGCTGATAGATCCGTAAAAATTCCGAAGGGAGAGGTAGAAGATGTTTTGATCAAAGTTGGAGAGTTTATTTTTCCTGTTGATTTCATCGTCTTGGAAACGCAGCCCGTTTCCAATCTCAAAGGTCAAATCCCGATTATCTTAGGTAGACCATTCTTAGCAACCTCAAACGCTTTGATCAATTGTAGAACTGGTCAAATGAAGTTATCTTTTGGGAATATGACTGTTGATCTTAACATTTTCAGCTTAGGAAAATAACCCAGTGATCCATCTGATCAACCCATAGAGGTGAACTTCATTCAGGGAATTTCCAGTGAGCAACAAGAAGGAGAGTGTGAGTCAGATCTCTGTTTTTCTGACTTAGTCTTGGAGGAGACTTTCGATGGTGAAATTAGGATAGATCCGCCGATTGATCATGTTTCTGCAATTGGCTGGCAACGTGAACCCTTGGATATAGAGCCTCGAACCCAACTTCGCCCATCCATTGAGGAACCCCCTAAGTTAGAGCTCAAACCTTTACCCGAAAATCTTGAGTATGCCTACTTAGGAGAGAATGAGAGTCTACTACCATCATTTCTTCTCGATTTGACACCGGTCAAAAGGAAGCCCTCTTAGTCGCTTTTAAGAGAGAATAGGAAGCTATTGGATGGACCATGGTGATATCAAAGGGATTAGTCCAACAATTGTGCAACACCAATCTATTTGATAGACGATGCCAAACCTACTAGAGATCCTCAACGTAGGTTAAACCCGGTAATGAAAGAAGCTGTTAGGAAAGACATTCTGAAATGTCTTGATCATGGGATCATTTATCCCATTTCCGATAGTTCTTGGGTATGTCCGGTCCAAGTAGTTCCGAAGAAATCTGGGATCACCGTGATCCAAAACGATGCCGATGAGTTGATTCCCACCGAATCCAAACCGATGGCGAAGTCCAGATAGACTATAGAAAACTCAATTTGGCTACCCGAAAAGATCACTTCCCCCTTCCGTTCATTGATCAAATGTTAGAACGTTTAGCTGGTCACGAATTCTATTATTTCTTGGATGGATATTCAGGATACAATCATATTCTCATTGCCCCGGAAGATCAGGAGAAAACCACCTTTACATGCCCATATGGAACCTTTGCTTATCGACGCATGCCTTTTGGGCTATGTAACGCACCCGCCACGTTCCAACGGTGTATGATTAGTATTTTCTCCGACATGGTAGAGCGTTTCCTAGAGATCTTCATGGATGATTTTTCCATTTTCGTGACTCATTCTCTAATGTCCGCATCATCTTAAACTGGTCATGTCGCATGTAGGAGAAAAATCTAACTCTCAACCGGGAGAAATGTCACTTCATGGTCAAACACGCATTGTCTTAGGGCATGTAGTTTCAATAAGGGATCAAGTAGACAAAGCTAAGGTAGATCTCATTTCTAATCTTCCTCCTCCCAAGAACGTCAAAGATGTTAGATCATTTCTTGGCCATGCCGGATTTTATCGACGTTTCATTAAAGATTTTAGCAAAATTGCTAGACCTTTGACCAATCTCTTAGCCAAGGAAACACCATTTAACTTCTCCCCTGAGTGCTTCAAAGCTTTTGAGTATCGAAAAGGAGCCCACCCGTACTCTATCATTCATCCACCCGATTGGACCTTACCCTTTGAACTGATGTGTGATGCATCCGATTCCGCAATTGGTGCTGTCTTAGGACAACGAATTGAAGGGAAACCACATGTGATCTACTATGCCAGTAGAACTCTGAATGATGCCCAGCTGAATTACTCTGTCACGGAGAAAGAGTTTTTAGCTATAGTTTTTGCCTTAGAAAAATTCAGGTCCTACCTCATTGGTTCTTTGACTAAAGTCTTCACTGATCATGCCGCACTTAAGTATCTTTTGACCAAGAAAGATGCTAAAGCTCACTCATTCGATGGATCCCGCTACTTCAAGAGTTTGATATCCAAATTTTGACGTAAGAGGAGCGAAAACCCTCAGAGTGCATCATCTTTCTAGACTCGAACGCACCAACTTCAATCGCTCCAATCAATGAACATTTCCCGGATGAACAACTCCTACAAGTCCAATCTGTTCCGTGGTTTGTCGATATTGTAAACTACTTAGTCACGAAACGATCCCTCTCATTGGTCTAAACAGATAGATTCCGATTTCTTTCCCAGGCAAGATACTTCTACTGGGATGATCCATATCTGTTCAAGTATTGTCCTGATCAGATCTTTAGGAGGTGCATTCCAAGTGAAGAAATTAGGAGTGTTCTGTCATTTTGTCACGAACAAGCTTGTGGGGTCCACTTTGGCCCGAGAAAAATAGCTGAAAAAATTCTCCAGTGTGGGCTATATTGGCCAACTCTATTCAAAGATTCTTATGAGTTTTGCAAAACCTGTAACCGTTGTCAACTCTTAGGAAAAATTACTAGAAGAAATATGATGCCCCAACAACCCATCTTAACCGTTGAACTCTTTGATTTGTGGGGTATCGATTTCATGGGACCATTTCCAAATTCTTTTGGAAATATCTACATTCTAGTAGCCGTAGAATACATGTCAAAATGGGTTGAAGCGGTTGCTTGCAAGACAAATGACAATAAGGTTGTTGTCAAGTTTCTGAAGGAGAATGTTTTTGCCCGGTTTGGAGTGCCCCGAGCAATCATTAGCGACAATGGTACACACTTTTGTAACCGTTCTTTTGAGGCTTTGATGAGGAAATATTCGATCACACACAAATTATCGACTCCTTATCACCCCCAAACCAGTAGTCAAGTAGAGGTCACAAACAGACAAATCAAACAAATCTTAGAGAAAACCATTAATCATAACAGAAAAGATCGGTCCGTTAAATTGTGTGACGCTCTATGGGCATACCGTACAGCATTCAAAACAAATTTGGAGATGTCATCGTACAGACTTGTGTTTGGAAAAGCTTGTCATTTACCCGTTGAGCTAGAACACCGAGCGATGTGGGCTATTAAACAGTTGAATCTTGATTTAGACTTGGCAGAAAAAATAAGAATTCTCCAATTGAATGAGTTAGAAGAAATTCAAAATGATACATATATAAACTCAAAAATTTACAAAGAAAAAACTAAGATTTTTCACGATAATTCAATTTTACTAAGAACTTCACACCAGACAAAAGTTTTACTCTACAACTCAAGATTACATCTTTTTCTGGAAAATTGAGATCAAGATGGACGGTCCAGATTTTGTTAAGCAAGTTTTCTCACATGGGGCTATCGAGATAGAAAATCCTAAAAATGGTCATATTCTCAAGGTTAATGGTCAACGTTTAAAACTATTTTTAGAATTTTCTACACTCGGAGAAGAGGAGGTGTTGGGTCTTCATGAACCACACTATATGTAGTTAAAAAACTTTTTTAAAATAATAATAAAAATAAAAAATTAACAAATATATATATATATATATATATATATATATATATATATATATATATATATATATATATATATATATATATATATATATATATATATATATATATATATATAAAATAAATAAAAGGGTACATATTACATAGCCAATATAACATTTTTTTTTCTTAGCCCATTAATATAGGCCCTTAAAAAAAATTTTGCAGCCCATTAGGCCCAACCCACTATTAAATAAATAAATAAAAAATTTTAAAAAACCCCCAACCGGTTGCCCAACCGGTTGGAAGTTAGAAAATGAAAAAGAAAAAAAAACGAACTCTCTCTCTCCAATTCTCTCCAAACTCGGTTTTCTTCGTCAATTTTTCACTCTAAATTGAAGCTAACGGGATTAGGGTCCGCTCGACGACGATCTTGCAACAAATTTGCACACAAATCTCACCAAATCGAAGGTATAAACCCGAAACCCTAACTTCTCAATTTTTCTAAAATTTTCTATTTTTTTGGGTGTAATTGGTTGAGATAACCTGTCTGGAATGTTAATAAACGAGTTTGAATCCATTTGAAACAAGTTTGTAACAAGAATCGGGGAGAAATTCCACCGATCAGTTCACCTCAGCGACGAACCGATCGGTTGGCCAACCGATTGGTGGCCAGAAACCTGATTTTTGCAAATTGAACCCTAAAAACTTGAAAATTCTTGCAAATTTACACCCTCATTGACTAATTTAACATCATACTCTTGTCATCCAAGATAATGGCTTCTGATAAACGACAAAGAACTGCAGAATCCTCTCTCTCTCTTTTGCTTCTCTACCGATCCACTTCGAGAGAGGATTCAACACAAACAAGCTTTTCGATTTCCGCTCCATAATTGAAATTTTCAGAATGGCTGGAATTGAGTCCCTTATGGTGAGGAAACTCGAACCGCCAACACCACCTTAGTCGAGAGTTCTATGCCTCGGGATAGGTCGATTAAAACACGACTCATGTTCTTATTAGGGAATTCGATTACCATCACACCAAGACTCATACAAAAATCTTAAAGCTCCCCAAGCCACCTAGAGGGTGCCCGATTTTGTCGTAACTTATACCGAGCTAGAGGTAGGTTCTGAGAGCTACACTCGATGGTGGATTATCTCTTTTACAAAGACCGAGGGCGGATACTTAACTCTGGTCTACTTAAGAAAGAGTTCATTCTTCTGAACCTCTTCCTTAAATTTGATTTATACCCAAGCTCCTCATATTCCACCATCACCACCCGCGACCTCGCCCCATCAGATTGATTGCGACCGGTCAGCGCTTCAATGTGGCTGACGTCATATTTAGGATGCTAGGGGGTACCGCGACTAGTGCTAGGGACTACTTGAGCCAGCAGTACAGGCAGAAGGTGCAACTAGTCTATCCCTTTCTTATCACACAGATTTGTGGATCAGGAGGTGTCCCGGTATATCCTACAGATTCTCTAGTGGCAGGCAGAGCCCCTTTGACTGCTGACACCGTGAAGAAGAGTATTGCTGCCAGAGGAAAGGAGTCTGATGCTGCTACTTCTTCACGTGCACCAGCTCAGCCAGGCCCATCCGCACCACCTCCTCCACCTCATGATGCACCATCAGAGTGGACACCCTGCATATTCGGTGATCGCCTTTATACTCTAGAGACGGATTCCATCTTTTCCGTGTCCAAGATGATCGATCAGCTAGGATTGCATCCCACTGGATTACATCGTTCGACCTTACACGAGATGCCCGTGATCTCAGACCTCCTCCATTTTATCAGCCTCCTTCTCCTCCTCCATCACAGCAGGTCCCACCACCACCACCACCACCACCGCGCCAGCCTGTAGAGGAGGGGGAGGATATTGGCAGCAGTGACACAGATGATGAGGACATGGAGACTACAGAGACTGATGATGGGGATGATGATCAGTGAGGGATGTTCTTATGTATTTCTTTTTCAGCATTAGACTTTTATTATGGCATGTACTCATATACTATGATGTTTTGGACTTTATGGTAGTATTTGCCTTGAGGACAATGCAAAGTCTAGGTGTGGGGGTATTTTGGGAACTAGTAGTCTAGTTTTAACTGTATTTCTTTTTCACTTTGCTTTCTTTTTAGTATTTTTTTAGTTTTAGTTAGTATTTTAGTAGTTTTAATTGCTTTTAGAAATCCCTTTGTTTCTTAGTTTGTAGTTCAAAAAAAAGTCACTTGCCAACTTAATAGAGTTGATTAATAATTGATCTATTTGATAGAATTAAGTATTCTAATCCTTAGTTAGTTCTATACTCAAGTTTACCTTTTATGACATATCCAAATAAATTTTTTAAGAAATGATTTTCAAAATAGTATACTTCACTTGAGTTTTAACTTAGATTTTTTAATTAAAGTAATGAAATTTTTGCATGCCTAACTTAGAGTTGAAAATAATTTTTCAAGTTGTCTTGATCCAAATATTTTTTCAGAATATATATACATATACACATATATATTGTACTAACTTAACAAGAAGAAGAGTGTAAAATCTTTGGTGATTCTATTTTACCAAGCCTAAGTTGACTGAGTAATTAAGCCCGAGGAGTATTTTTATGCTTAATGACTTAAGCCCGATTGGGTTGAGATTCATTGGCCCAAAACTCGCTAAATGGTCACTTAGAAAGCCCAATTAAAAGGAACAAAACCACCAAGAAATAAAGAGTTCAAAAATAATAATAATAAAAATATAAATAAATAAATAATCATACTAACTATGTTTTATATATAGTTATATTTGTATATGTTCTTAAAAAATTAAATGGATCAAAAGACTTGAAGTTTGTTTAAAACAAAGAGTTAGCATGTTCCTTTCAAGACTTTTAAATTAAAAATTTTTGAGTTAAACTTGGTTTTGTATAACTATAATGGAAGGATTTTCTTAAGGAAATTACATTGGAGTTATGATAAAAATATTTTCTTGAGTATTAACCAACTTCAATTGGAATGTTTGAATATATCAAATGAATTGATTATTTCATTAACTTATTTAAATTGGCAAGTTGGTGAATTTTGTGGGTATATTCACTGCAAACCCTCACGAGACTACAACTCGCCCAATCGATAACCTGTGGGTTTAAAGGCTTGTTGTATCGCTAAATACAACCGCGATTCTCTGAAAGTGAGTTAGGAATTTTCTTTCGTTTTCTTTCTTTGCTAGAGGACTAGCAAAAATTTAGGTGTGGGGGTATTTGATTATCACATTTTAATTACATTTTTATACCCTCATTACCTATTTTATATGAATAAAGATATTACTAATAATCGTTTTTTATCTTAATTTGCAGGTTAATGAAGTATTAATGAATAAGAGCCCAAATGACTCAAATTCTCTGAATTTCTACTAATTTTTGAAGCCCAAATCTGAAGACAAACGAAGGCCCAAGATACCAAGGGGATCCAAGAAGAATTATTGCAAAAATATCAAGAAAAGACAAAATCCGTTGAGAACCAATCGGTTTACCAACCGATTAGCCAACCGGTTGGCTAACCGGTTGGCTAACCGATCGGCCAACTGATCAGTTCCCAACAGATTCCAGATTAATGGTTGATTTCTCTTCCTTGGTGGCTAAGTTTGATCCAATGGTTCATATCAACTCCGTTGGGCTATAAATAGGGGTGAATTCTAAGGGTTTAGGGTGTGAAATATTTTGTAAAAACTCCATTTGGAGAGGAGGATTACTCTTAATTGAGAAGACCTTCTAAAAATTGTAACTTTTGTTACACAATAAATAAAATTTTTTCACCCTTTCAATTTCCTTTCTCTTCTTCTTATCCAAGGACCAAAAGGAGGATGAGATGAAGATCAGGAGTTGTAGGTTTCTATTTTATTTCTTTTGCATTTCTTTCTTGTTCATTTAATTACTTTGTAGTTTAGATTTACTTTCATGCAATTTATTTTCATGCAATTTACATTCATGTCTTGTCTTTAATTCATAGAGTAGATTTACTTTCCTTGCTATTAGTTTAGATTTTCTTTCTTTCTTTCTTTGCTTTTATTTTTCCTTTTCTTTTGTAATTAGTTGAATTCTCATTCTCCTCCTCTTACTCTCATCTTTATTTTCTTTCTTTTATTTTCTAATGATGTGGAACTAATCCCTTGAAGGAAATTTAGGATTGCATGAAACTAGTCTAATCACTTTTATGATTCTTAAATTACTCTCTTGTGCTTAAAATAATCATGCTTAGGATAATCAACTAGAGAACTAATTGATAGAAGAAGTATTGGATAATCTATGCTTGCCTTAAAAGTGGTAGGATAGAGTATGCTAATGAATTCTAGGATTACTATCTTGTTGTTATTTTTCTCATGAGTTTTAATTTTACTTGGATGAACTTTAGGATAGGCTATGCTTGCCTTAAAAGTGGTAGGATAGGCTATACCCATTAAATCTATAGTAAAATGTGATTAAAAGAGAATACTTCATGAATTCATAAATGAGATTAGCTAGTGGATTCAATTCTAGATTCCTCAATATCTTTAATTGAATTCTCCATCTTTTACTTTCTTGTTTTGCCTCTTTGTTCTTGATTTTGTTTTCTTGATTTTTCCTTCTTGATTTGATTTTCCTTTACTCTTCTCAATCTTGTTTTCTTTTGCACAAATTTACTTACACACTCTCTAATCTTTTTACTCTCATTTTGTGTTTATTTGCACTCCATTCACCTTCACATCCTCTAATCTCCTCACACACAATTTCTTCCTCGTTTTCTTTTATTTATGATAATCCACATTCATGCTAATCTCTCACAACCATGATCACCACTTACTCTCATGTTTAATAACCCCTAATTGTCGCGCATAATTTGAGAACCAAATTGGACTAACTCTTACAAAACCCGTTCCTCGTGGGATCGATAACTCTTTATACTATAACTTGAAGGTTGTATACTTGCACCTCTAGGACATCATTTAGTCCCCATCAATATATACATGGCAACCCATATTCATTTAACAAACAACACAATATATACATGGCGTCCTATATTCATTGAACAAACAACACTACATATCCATGGTAACCATTTTTATTGATCAAATACCACAAAAGTACCACTAGAAGGCCAACAAAATAAAAATAAAAAAAGGCCCCAAATCAACGAAATCAGAAAATATTTCCCAAAAACTACCAAAACATCAACCTCTTTCAAAGACATACAACATCAAGCACAAAAATCTGAAACGATATAATTTTAACAATAAGAACAGCCTGAACAGATATATTGAGAGCCCACTTTCTGGTCAAGAGCACCTTCAAGCACACTTTATGTTCCCTCTGAGATAAACTCAATAGCAATCTTTACTCTTAATTGTTTATGATCATTTTGATGGATGAATAGAGTCGTTCCGTTGATGATGGAATATATATACTCCATCATGAAGATGTCACAATCTAAACTCCTACACACACAAATGCTATTCTAATGAATGAATGATTGATTTTTTTAATAAAAATTATAATAATAAATACGTGGAGCAAGCAATCAACTATTACTTGCTCATTAGTTATAGCGCTTAGTCATTAGGTATAGCAGATAGATTAAGGAACTAGAAAAAGTGGGTTTGACGAAACTCAAATTGATAAAAAATGAGAGATCATGTGAAACTCAAATTGATTAAAAAATCAAAACTAGTTTTCTACTTAATTTTGGATTATAGATTTTTTAGGTAGACTAAAGAGATCTTTCATTTTGGAATTTTTCAATAAACTTATGGAAAATTCTAGAGGTATTCCTTCTAATTATTCATTTCATCTAAAACCCAAGAGGGCACTATTCAAAGGTCATTTTCAGTTACCTTAAATAATTTCTTCACTTTCCACAAAGTGACACCCAAAGCATGTATCAACCTACTCATTCTCAATTTAAAAAAGAAAAAAAATAGAAGAAAAGAAACTAAACCAAAACACAAACACCAACAATGATCCAAGCATTCATTTATTCAAAAAAATAATTAAATGATGTGGTGACAAGAAAGAACATTCAATAAAATTTTAGACAAAAAATAAAAATTTAGTTAGAAGTAGCCTTAGGTTGCGAAGAACCCATCGATTTAGTTCTAAGAGAGATCTTTGACAACCCATCGACAAAAAATTTCAGAATATAAACGATTAGTATCTTCGACAATCCATGATAAGTCTCAATTTCTTTTCAAATAAGAGAAATTAATGTCTTAAGTTTTAAATTTACCTCAAAATCCTCTACGACAAGGGTTTTTTATATCCTTCGCCTGAGAGTTGATCCAACTCGTTGCGATACACCAAAATAGCAAGACAAGACCGTGATGCCAAATCTGAGAAAGAAAGACAATGTTTATGCAAGTTAGAGAGATCAAGAGCAGAAATTTTCTAGAATTTAGATATTTACTTGAGGGTTTTGAGGATTGCCTCTTAGAGATTTGGGGATCGGCTCAATTTCGGTCAAATGAAACGAATGACAGAGGGAGAGAGAGATCACTGCGTGTATTTAGGGATTAAGGGTAATTTTAGAATTTTTATTTTATTGGGGAAATACGGTATAAAGATTGAGTGTATTGTATATATTGGGTTTAAAAATAAGTCACATGGGTACTTTGAGTGTATTGAGGTTTATAAAAGTGGGTGGATTTTTTAATAAGTTGGAGTAAAACTTTGGGTCAAAAGACAATAACCCCTATTTTAAAATGTCCAATAGGTTGAACCCTATTTAATTGGTAGAAATATAGACTCACACAATGATATCTATTCTTTTAACACATTTTTGAACTTGTGGCCTTATTAAAGAACCGTCCAAATTTGCGAAGGGAGTCTTTGACACGGTACAAGAGTAGTTTCTAGCTCTAGAATCTCTTTGGATCTATAAACCCGGGGGGCTATAAATGAGCATTGCTAAGTCTATCTTAAAAGGTGGCCTCCAAACCCAAAGATTTACCCTGCTTTATTTCTAAACCCAAGCTATATTTATACCTATAAGCCCAATCAACTTTGTGTATTTGTCTTTCAACCCAATGTCCCAAATACGCTACATAATTATGTGGTCCCTCCTTAAAAAATTTAAAAAACCTCATTTTACCCCTTTCTTTCTCTCCATCCTCCCCACCCCCCCCCCCCCCTGCCCCCCTCCCCCAAAAAAAACTTATGGAATCTATAGAAAAGACCCTAAAAGTTTTGAATTGTGAAAAACACCCTCAAAATTTAATGTTTATCAAAACATCTTGAAAATTTTAAACCTACAAACATTAATGAAAATATAGGAATTATGAACAATCCATGAAAATTTTAAAATTTTAGAAACCACCCTGAAAGTTTTGAAAATTGCAAATAGCACCCTAAAAATTCAAAATTTACAAAAACACCCTAAAAAGAACAAAACTACAAACGTATATGTACTTGTAAATTTTGAAGTTTAGGTTGCTTTTTGCAATTCAAAACTTTTAGAATATTTTTGCAAATTCTAAATAATTTCAAAGGAGAGAGAGAGAATGGAGGGAAAGAAAGGGGTAAATGGGTTTTAAAAATTTTTGGGGACACATAACTATATAGTGTATTTAGAAAATTGGGTTTAAAGATAAATACATAAAATTAGTTGACCTTATAGGTACAAATAAAACTACTTGGGTTTAAAAATAAATCAAGGTAAAACTTTATGCTTAAAGGTAAAACCCCATATTAAAAATAAATATATGGGTTGTAGATGAGAATATTAGTGATATTGATATTGATAGATTTAGAATGAATCACAATGACTTACCGGACAAATCAACAAATTTGTATGTGAACAAAAATCCATGTATCTTGAATTGGTAATTTGCAGTTTGTATTATTATAATATATTTGTTATTTATAATAAAAATTTAAAAAGTATAAGAAAATAGTTAGATTATTGCTTGTTCTTCACTCTCCTTTGAAGCAACATCGTTATCTCCAAGGCGCCAATGGTTGGCCACTTACGATACGAACCGTTATATTTTAAATGACTCGCCGACATTCACTGGACGACGCCCCTTGCAGACCAACCGACACGTGTCGGTTACCTCTTCCGACTTTTTATGAAACGCCGCGCGCGTTCTCTCTTTCTCTACCCGGCCTTTCTTTCTCTAAAACCCTAATTGAAAAAACAAGGAGAACTACGGCCACAAAAATAGGTACTTTTTAACTCCCAAATTCTTTCTTGTATAAGTTGACATTGATTGGAGTTTGGATCCCTTAATTTGTATGTGTTAACTTAACGTACGTGCATTCATGCATGCATGAATCTGTACGTGAAATATTCTGCGCGTGTGAACCGCAGGATCTAGGCTAATATATATGCGCTGAACTCAGATTGTGCAGTAAAATTAGCTGCAATTTTTAAAATTATTAACGTAGAAGAGAAGTATAAAGTATCCCATGTGGGATGTCCTTTGATATATTATATAGTAGTTCCCGCACAAGCAAGCACCATGGTCTGTGGCATGTGCATATCGCACGTGGGAATGGTGTGACCCGTACCATGGATTTGGGTTAAATTGATATACACTCTTCTATTTTCTTCTTATGTTGCATGAAAGTGGAGAAATTTCAAGTCGATTGATCATTTCTACTAAATAATTGATATGCTAGAAACTAATTCTTTTTGGATTAATACTAGGTATGCAAATGGATTGGTTATGGATTGAATATGATATCATATTTGTATCCGCTTGCTAATAGCGGATATAGATAGTGACCCGTACCATGGATTTGGGTTAAATTGATATACACTCTTCTATTTTCTTCTTATGTTGCATGAAAGTGGAGAAATTTCAAGTCGATTGATCATTTCTACTAAATAATTGATATGCTAGAAACTAATTTTTTGGATTAATACTAGGTATGCAAATGGATTGGTTATGGATTGAATATGATATCATATTTGTATCCGCTTGCTAATAGCGGATATAGATATAAATAAGGATATGTAGTTCGGTAGCAAAATTTATATCCACACACTTAAAAACAAATATAGATAAATTAAGATCATTGAATGGGAGCAAAATAAATCCAGATACATATGAATATTTATGGGAGAAATTGATAAAACTCAAAAGTATATGTGATATATGATACAAGAGTTATCTAAATAAAATAAAATTTCTCAAATCATAGTTATTAATACATTCAACATGCCTAACTTTAAACTTAAATATCCAGATTGTGAAAATTAGTTTCAGATTCACTAATTCAAGATCAAAATAGGGTCGATGTACAAATATTCGGATACATCAGTACATGTTAACCAATAGATAAAGGAGTTTTTCCCCTAGAAACCACCTTAATAATAGGATACTTATATGGAAATCACTTTCAATTTTAATTTATATATAAACCACATTTAAAGTGGATTTTGTTGCAATCAACCACCTCCCAGTCAAAATTTTTACTTAAAATCCAAAATTACCCTTTAAAAAACTCACCTTCAAGGCACGCGACTCATTCTTTTTAGTGTTTAGGTCTTTTTAGGATACAACTCAAGTACTTTGAACTTGAAATTTTTTAAGCTTATTTTTTATTTTTTTTTCTGAAATTGAAATTGAATGATAGTTTCTGTATAATTACCCTAGTTTTAAGGTGGTTTGTGGTGGGGGGACGGGTGCATTGCACCCCTCCCCTTTGAACCATTGGATCTCCTTGGGATCTGAAATTTTTCAGATCCCAAGGGGATCCAATGGTTCATAATGGGCCATCCCCATAGGGACGGCCCATGGGATACTTTCTCGGGCGGGGGAGGGAACTCATAAATAAACTATAAGAGTTGTACTGCTCTTATGTTACACTACCAATAAAACTTTAAGTCCATAGAAACCCACACTTTCTCATAACCATTCTCAATAATAATAATAAACTTACAATTTTTTTTTTGTTTTTTATAGTTAAATATAGTATAACTCTTGCAGTCTAGTTATCACTTACCACAACTCAACTAGCTAATAACATAATATACCTTGAATATTACTTCATAAAATGAACATAGCATCCCATTTAGCAATTATTCTTCTTTCTTTCTTTTCTTATAAACTTGATGAGTTTGGGTTATGATTATGCTTAGCTTACCGAGATGCATTTAATTTTTTGCAGTGAAGAATGCAGGCTTTGAGTAATTATTAATTATTGTTATTATATATTAATTTAATTACTTATTTAAAGAAAGAGAAGTGGGGAAGAGAGAGGAGGTCTTGCCATGTGTTCTACCATTTTGGAATCCCTTGTTGACGGTCAAACTTTCAACAACTTGTGCAACAACCAAGATGAAAAACTAGTTTTTTATCTTTACCCACTTCTCTCTCTCCTTCATTTTCACACTAATCCAGTATATGTTCGTACTCCTTGATAATGCACTTCATTAGATATTTCTCAATCTAAATGGATGGAGCGAGAGTAGTAAAATTCCTCAATTATCTATCCAACTTGTCTTGAATTTGTTTGTGAGCTCAGGGTAATTTAGGAAAGAAATAAACCGCCTAGGACCCAGAAGACAAGGGCTCGTGTCCTCATATTGGGTGCAGAGGCAGACCCCTCTAGCTCCTTCTAGATTTTACCACCGCATCAATTACTCTTTTTAATAGGTAAATTTCACAAAACCTCTCAAAAATCTGGCACATTGCCAATGAAACCCCCTAATTTTTTTAATACTGAAACTCCCCAAAACACCCCAAAACTTTCAATACCACGGAACCCCAAACGGTGCTAATAGATCAACAAGCTACACAATCAAAATAATAAGGATGGTATTATTATATAATTGACTAGATTATAGAATAATTTCTTGTTAATCCTTTGACAAAGGAAAAGGAAGAAATTATTAGATTAAATAATTAATAAAAGAATTTAATTAATGGGTGGTTTAGAGAGCTTGATGATTAGTACAAAGGATTGATAGTAAAATATGGGTTATGAGTCGACTTTGGTGAGATATATATATATATATATATATATATATATATATATATATATATATATATATATATATATATATATATATATATATATAAAAGGAAATTAAAGACCTGTGCTCACACTGAGCCTATATAAATGGTTGGTGTGAGGGCTGAGGGAGATGTGCGCGTCTCTTTTGTCATACCTTGTCAGGGATCAACAACATCATGTGTGCTTCTAGGGTTTTGAGAGAGCATGACACATTTAAAACGATTTGTTTCAAAAAATTTGGCATTACAAAGTTATGGATTTGGAAGTGGGATGTTTTGATTTTTGGATTCCATAACTTTGTTTGTTTCAAGAGAGGATTTCACAAATGCTAAAACCTCTCAAAATATATTGGTATTTTATTGTTTTGGGATCTCAAATGCTAAAACATCTTAAAATTTGATTTGAAACAAACAAAGTTATGGAATCCAAAAAATCAAAAACACCTCACTTCCAAATCCATAAACTTTGTAATCCCAAAAATTTTGAAACAAACACCCCCCAAATAAATTTGTGTTGTTTGTGGACCTACCCCTTCGGATGCATATATCAAACCCCACAAGAAATTTATCCAACTGTGAAAGAAAGGCACATATTTTTAAGGGTTTCGTTGATAAGTGCCCTATGACACTTGTTAAGTGTTAGGATTATGGGATAGGCATCCAAATAAGTGGGTGGATATATAATATCTTATCTTAGAGATAAGATATTCATAATCTTAGTGAGAGTAGAATTCTATCTCTAAGCCCTTATATATAGATATAGGTTCTTTCATGATGAGAAAAAGAGAAAAATATATATACATACACATTGAAAGCCATCATCTCCTTCTCCGATCAAGTTCGTGCTTTATGCAATAGTCGCGGGGTGTGGGGGCTTCTCACCGATTGCACGGTGTGGTCCCCTCTGACCATTGATCAAGAAAGGTATGGCGATCCTACAAAAATGATTCATTTGGTAAACCCTAAACTTGTTGTTTATGTTCTTAGAAAGTATGCTAGGGTTTTTTTTTTATTTTTCGTTGTGCATAACCTAGTTGTAGATTATCCCTTTTGCATGCATGTAGTTATCCGGATCCTACATTAAGAGTTATTAATTAGCCTCTTATTTAGTGTACTAGTCTTGGTATTACAAAGAAATCATGAACAAATTGCATAAAATATTTAATGCTTTTAACATATTATATATGGACAAAATTGCTCATGCTTTTAAATCTATAACATTTCTTTCTCCCCAATTAAAAAGAATAAAACCTAGAAATAATAGTTTTCAACAAATAATACTTTTGTAAAAATAATACTTTTTAAAATAACATTTTTGTAAAAATAATAATTTTCATAAAAATAATATTTTTAGAAAACTTAAATTTTTCGAAAAATTAAAACTATATATGAAAAATAATAGTTTTGAAAATAAATTTTTTCAAAAAAATTTCGGATTAATTAAATTTTATGAAACTTTTATTGTGAAAAATTATTTTTGAAAAACTAATATGTTCAAAAATAATATTTTCTAAGATATAACTATATCTTTGAAAACTAAATTTCTATAAAAAAATATCTAAAATTTAATATTTTTAAATAGCTATGCATTATGGACAAGTTTGTCCATATATAATATGTTCAAAGCATTAAGTCTTCTATCCATTTTATTCATAGCTTCTTTCTAATATCAAGAGTAATAAAGTAGTTGAGAGGATTATTAATGACTCTTAGCAAGTGTCCTAGGTGCACTTGTAAAAATTAATATAAATATTATTAAGGATGTTCTTGTCAAAAATATAATATATTAAGTATGCATGAAATGTCATCGGATGTAGCAAAATGGGTTAATTATCATGAAGTAGAAAGGTAGAAAGGTGAGGTCCAGTTGTTTCGATGCAGCAAGAGGGATCTCAGTCGTCAGTTTTTATAGAAGTTCAATTAGTAAAATATAGTTGCGATCTCATCAATTTTTCACATGTCATTCAATTTGATCACATGTTGTTTCAAATTAATTCTTTGCATTAAATAAAAAAAAAGCTCTTTGCAATCCTGCCACTACACTAAAACTTTAAAGTTATAGTGTAGATTGAGAATTATATTTTTATATTCTGACATGCTCCCGTATGTTGACTTTCTTTTTATGAACTGAAACATGTACTCACACAGTGGTGTCTATTTTTAGAAAACCCGCTTTCAATTCTTGCTCAATGGGAATTGAACTGAGTTGCTCTAGAACCATGTGAAAGTCCCTAACCATTACTCTAAAACTTCAAAGTTGTCGTGAGAGTTTAGGGTCATATTTTTGTATTTTAACATAAAACCCTCAATGGATATAAAGTTGTTACGACAAACTCCAGGAATAAACTAATATCAATCAAACGAAAGCACGAAAAATATCAAGAACACACGAACACAAAGATATACGTGGTTCGGCTTGTAGCCTACGTCCACGGGCGAAGGAGGAGAATAGCTTTACTAATTGTGAGGAATACAATGTGGAGATCTCTCAATCACTCAATCCTAAACCACACCCCAAAAGCCTAATACAATCTCTCTCAAATAAAGGAACAAAAGAGAAAATACCAAATATGCTTCACAAAATAACTCTCTCTTCTTGATTGGTGCTCTGAAGATTGATGATCATAATTGGCTTGAAAGACCATTCATATATAGCCTTGAAGACCCCAACTCCTTATTGTCTAAGGAATAAGAGTTCTAATAGGAATAGAAGTCCACATGTTCTAAAGCCCAACAAGAGTCTAAGTAGGAATAGACTTCCAATATGATTGGTTGTGCAAAGTCTAATGTAAGTAGGACTCTTGATCAAAACAAATCAAGTCAAGAAAGAATTCCCAAAGCAATATGGATTTGAGTATTTGAGGCAACCTATAACAAATCTCCACCTTGACTCAAATGCGTAGAAAATTCCTCACTCCAAAATAAGCTAACTTACTCCACCTTCTCCAATAGCCCCGCAGGGCATCTAAGTGAAGCACGTATCGATCAAGTCCAAGCCCGGCTTGAACTTGCCAACTGAAAGAGGCCTCCTCAACAAATCGACTGAATAGTCCGCACGATGACCATAACTCTTAGCGAAGTCATCACCTGAAGTAGCTCCTGAATAGCTAAGGGCACAAAATTGTCAACCGACAATGCATAAGTTATTGTATCTTCATATCTTCGCGGTGGTCGAATATCTCGTCTAGACCGATCTCTAGAAATAGTGTATTCCCGCTCTTCCTGCAGCTCCTGAGGTGCTTCATCTACTTGAACGGGATCTGGCTGCTGAACTCCCGTAGTATTATCCTGCTGAAAAGCTGAATCACGAATTTCTAACTCCAACTTATGTCCTGTAGTGCGCGCCTTATTCTCAACTGAAACTGGTGACTATTTTTAGTGGAACATAGCAGACTCATCAAAAGTGACATTACGGCTGATAATATCTTAGGAGACTTTGGATCAGGACACCACAACCTAAAACCCTTAACACCCGATGCATAACCTAGGAATATGCACTTCTTTTCTCGAGGCTCAAGTTTCCCTTGACTAACATGTGCATATGCAGGGCAACCAAATATTCTAAGATTAGAATAATCCGCAGGCTTACCGGACCAAATCTCCTCTGGAGTTTTATAACCAATAGCAGTAGATGGCGACCGATTCACTAAGCAACAAGCCGTATTCACCGCTTCCGCCCAGTATTCCTTGCCTAAACCTGCATTGAACATCATACAATGCACTTTCTCCAAAACGGTTCTGTTCATACGTTCTGTCACTCCATTCTGTTGCGGTGTGCGAGGGACTGTACGATGTCTAACGATTCCCTCCTTCTTGCAGAACTCATTAAATTCTCCTCCACAAAACTCAAGGCCATTATCAGTTCTAAACCTCTTAATCAGCCTCCCAGTCTGCTTTTCAATCAAAGACTTTCATTGCTTGAAAGTCACAAACACCTCATCTTTATGTCTCAAAAAGTAGACCCAAACCTTCCTAGAGTAGTTATCAATGAAGGTCAACATATATCTCGAACTACCACCCTTCGAGGCAACTTGAGAAGGTCCCCAAAAATCTCAATGGATATAATCCAAAGTATATTTAGTCTGATGCACTGCCATACTGAAGCTGACTCTTTTCTGCTTTCCGAAGATGCAATGCTCGCAAAATCCCAATTTTTCTGTACTTTATCCACATAAAAGACCCTTCTTACTCAACTCGGCCAATCCGCGCTCACTCATATGACCAAGTCTCATATGCCATAATCTGGTAGTATCAACTCCTGACATTGATGATGCAACTGCAGCCAAACCGGTAACGGTAGAACCCTACAAAATATACAAGCAGCCGATCTTCTTTCCTTTCATAACCATAAGAGAGCCTTTTGTAACCCTAAGAACTCCACCTTCACCTGAAAAATTACACCCAAGACGATCAAGAGTGTCCAAAGAGATGAGATTCTTCCTTAAACCTGGAACATGCCTAACATCCGTCAAAGTCCTGATGACTCCATCATGCATCTTAATCTGAATTGTGCCTATCCCGACAGTCTTGCATGAGGTGTTATTCCCCATGAAAACAACTCCACCATCAATAGCTTTATAAGTGGTGAACCAGTCCCGATTAGGACACATATGATAGGAACAGCCCGAATCCAAAATCCAATCATCCATGCTCCTATTTTTATCATCTATAACCAATAAAATCACATCTTCAGCAATATCAATATCAGCGGAGTCCTCCTTAGATTTTTCTTCATACTCTTCTTATTTATTCTTATTCTTCAATCTGTAACAATTGGTCTTGATGTGCCCTTTCTTCTTGCAATATCTGCAGGTCAAATTTCTATGCTTTGACTTGTACCTGTTACCTCCAAAGCCCCTTTCTTCCGATCTTCCTCGAATAAACAAGCCATCAGCTTTATCACCACTTTCACTTGTGGTTAACTCTTTGTCGATCTTCTCCTTATTCAACAAGTTCTCTTTGACGTCCTTGATGCCAATAGAATCTCGACCGTAAACCATAGTATCCCTGAAGTGCTTGTAGGAAGGCGGCAAAGAACACAATAACAATAGAGCTTGATCTTCATCATCGATCTTAACATCAATCTTACTCAAATCTGTAATCACAGAATTAAATTCACCACTATGAGATTTGATGAGTGTACCTTCTGACATCCGAAGTGTGTACAACCGTTACTTCAAGAGGAGGCGATTAGTGAGCGATTTCTTCAAATACAAATCCTCCAACATAGATCACAAATCAACGGTTGTCTTCTCTATGAGAACTTCTTGCAAAACTTCGTTTGTCAACCATAACTGGATCGCTGTAAGAGCCTTATCATCCAACTCGTCCCAAACTTCCTCCGTCATTGTAGCATGTTTCTTCGACTTCCCGAACAAAGCCTTCTTCAATCCGCTCTGTGTCAACACGATAATCATCCTAACTTGCCAAAGGCTGAAACTGATGTTGCCGTCAAACTTCTTGATATCCCACTTCATAGTGGTTGTCATCATCTTCTCGTCCGATCGATAGCTGAGGGCTCTGATACCAATTTATTATGACAAACCCCAGGAATACACTAATATCAATCAAACGAAAGCACGAAAAATATCAAGAATACACGAACACAAAGATATACGTGGTTCGGCTTGTAGCCTACGTCCACGGGCAAAGGAGGAGAATAGCTTTACTAATTGTGAGGAATACAATGTGGAGATCTCTCAATCACTCAACCCTAAGCCACACCCCAAAAGCCTAATACAATCTCTCTCAAATAAAGAAATAAAAGAGAAAATACCAAATAGGCTTCACAAAAGAACTCTCTCTTCTTGATTGGTGCTCTGAAGATTAATGATCATAATTGACTTGAAAGACTGTTCATATATAGCCTTGAAGACCCCAACTCCTTATTGTCTAAGGAATAAGAGTTCTAATAGGAATAGAAGTCCACATGTTCTAAAGTCCAACAAGAGTCTAAGTAGGAATAGACTTCTAATATAATTGGTTGTGCAAAGTCTAATGTAAGTAGGACTCTTGATCAAAACAAACCAAGTCAAGAAAGAATTTTCAAAGCAATATGGATTTGAGTATTTGAGGCAGCCTATAACAAAAGTTATCAGTTCTAACATTTGTCCTTAATAGTTCTATTGACAACCAATACTCATATTGGTTGAGCTCCTTATAGTTATCTTTATTTAATCTACAGTTTTGTTCTATATCTTGTTTCTCAGTTTTTTACTGAGCCTTGATGTAGATAAACTAAATTAAATTCTCAGAAAAGTAAATTTTATACTTCACGGAAGATCTCGCCCACTCGTATTAATATTATTGAAGATAATTCTGGTTTTCAAAGGGGGACACGGCCATTAATTTATGTTGGCGCTCCTATAGCTAAGGGAAAACTGAAGAAGTTTCACTTTCAGCTTTTTATTGATAAATTAAATAATTTAATTGCAAGATGGAAAGCTGTTGGAGATCACAACCGTGATCCCTCCTCTCAAGATATGTATGGGATAAGATAAGAGTAGTTGGCTTAGTTTTATCTTGTAACATGTAGAGCTACCCTATCCTTGTAACAATCTTCAGATGTAATACTTATCCTTGTACTTAGTTATCCTAATCATATATATACATGCTATACCCACAAATCAAGAACAACGTGGGATTACTGACATCATCTCTCACATCTCTTTCTCTCTAAAGTCTTATATGGTATCAGAGCGCTTTTTTTACTTACGTCTTCGCTAATGACTTCATCTTCTGCCTCTTCTTCAATCCTCATGGCTCCATTGCTTGCTTCCGCTTCTTGCACTTTTCAGCCCAAACACTTGTTTGGCATGATTTCCATCAAGCTCGATGGATCAAATTACTTAATGTGGCGTGCTCAGTTCATCCCACTTCTTCGTGGCCTTAGATTGCTTGGCTACGTCGACGGTTCATCGGTTTGTCCTCCAGAGTTTCTTTCCACCGATACCACCTCCACGGCGACCTCTTCTGAATCGACTCCGACTCCTAATCCAAAATTTTCAGCATGGCATGAACAGGATCAACTAGTTTTGGGTTGGAGTTTTTCATCCCTAAATGAATCCGTGCTTGCTCAAGTAATATCTTGCACCTCTTCCCACTCGGTTTGGTCAACGCTGCAGACTTTGTTTGCTTCCTCATCTCGATCTCGTATACATGACATCAAATTTGAATTATCCAACATTCAAAAGGGTGCACTTTCGATGACTGACTACCTCAAGAAAGTGCGCGGTCTTGGTGATGCTCTCGCAACAGTTAGGCATGTGATCTCAGATTTCGATCTTATTGATTACATACTTGGTGGACTTGGATCGACATATGATCCATTTGTTGTTTCGATCTATACAAAGCTTGATGATCTTACCCTCGCTGATCTTCATAGCATGCTTCTTAATTTTGAACGTCGACTTGAACGTCAAAATCGTCCATCTATACAGTTCCCCGCCACAGCAAACCTCGTCACCAATCAACAACAACCTCGCCAAAATTCTAGCAACCGACGTGGTGGATCTTATGGAGGTTGATGTGGTAGGAGAGGCTATGGTCGTTCTCAAGGGTCTCACCAATCGCAAAAATCTCATGTCACCTCATCGTCAACCTCTGCCCCTTACAACCGACGTACAACCCAATGTCAGATATGTGGTTTCTTTGGTCATGCAGCATTGACTTGTCATCGTCGTTTTGACCAAAATTTAAGCACCAATGCTTTCGATCAACCAAAAGGAGGAGCCTTTATAGCCACAACTCCATCTGTCAATCCAAATTGGTATCCAGATTCAAGGGCAATAGATCATCTCACATTAGATCTTGCTAATTTTTCTCTTCAGCATGAGTATCCAGGAAAAGATACAATTGCAGTTGGCAACGGCGCAGGTTTACCTATTCATCACATTGGTCAAGTTTCTCTTCCAACATCAAAAGGCTCCGTTCTTTTAAATCGAGTCTTACATGTTCCTTCCATTACAAAAAATTTGATTTCTGTCTCTCAATTTTGTCACGATAACAACAGTTCCTTTATTTTTAACCCTTCGGGTTTTTTTGTCCAGGACAACTCCACGGGGAGGGTGATTCTACGGGGCCCGCTTAGAGATGGTCTTTATCAAATTCCGGCTGCTTGCTCTTCCAGTTCATTTTTTTGTCGTCCTCAGGCCTTGGTGGGGGAGCGTGTTTCGTCATCAGTTTGGCATCAACGTCTTGGTCATCCTAACTTAGAGATGACTCGTCGTATTATTTCTAAATTTCCTTACCTATTTCAACAAATAAATTAGAGTTTTGTCGATCATGTCCTTTAGGCAAAAGTCATAGTCTACCTTTTCATTCTAGTTCTAGCATTGTGGAACATTCTTTGGATATTATTTACTCTGATGTATGGGGTCCAACTCCTTTTCCTTCCACAAGTGGTGCTAAATATTATATACATTTTATTGATGGTTTCAGTAAATTCACGTGGATTTTTCCTTTGAATTTTAAATCTGAAGTGTCTTCAGTTTTTATCATGTTTAAGAATAAATGGAAAACTTTTTCAATAGAAAAATTAAATGCTTACACACTGATGGAGGCACAGAATTCAAACCTCCTTCTTCTATCATGTTATCTTCTGGGATTACTCATCGTGTCTCATGTCCTCACACTCATGAGCAGAATGGCTCGGCTGAACGCAAACATAGGCATATTGTTGAAACAGGTTTAACTCTTTTGGCGAAAGCATCTCTTCCATCCAAATTTTGGTTTGAAGCTTTTGAGACTGCTGTGTTTCTCATTAATCTTTTACCCTCCAAAGTCATTAATTATCTTTCTCATTGGGTAAAACTTTTTGGATCTTCACCAAATTATCGCTTTTTACGAGTTTTCGGATGTGCTTGTTATCCTCATCTTAGAGCTTACAATAAAAATAAACTTGAGTTTCGATCTTTAAGATGTGTTTTCATTGGTTACAGTAACATGCATCGTGGCTATAAGTGTTTAGATCCTACGTCCGGCCGTATTTACGTAGCCCGTAATGTTTTGTTTGATGAGTCTGATTTCCCTCTTGCATCTTCCTCATCACCATCAGTACCTTATTCTCCAGACATGCCACCATCCATCTTAGGTCCGCCGCTAGTTTTCTTTCCTTGTTCGACAAACAATTCGTCACCAGTTGCAACTTCTAATTCATCACCTCCTCTTCTCACCAAGGACCTGCAGCAAGCTAACTCACAAGACACTCCTCCTATGGCGGACCCCACCATGAATTCACATGACTCATTGGTAAATCATTCTCTTGAACCATCAATTGTATCTATTCCTTGCAATTCTAATGCAAATAATGATTCTAATACACCAAGTTCTCCCATGAAACACCCATCCGTTTCCATTGCTCCTAACCATCCTATGCAGACACGTGCGAAGGATGGGATCTCCAAACCCAATAAGAAATATGCTTTTTTGACATGTGATTCTAATGATATAGAACCAACTTCTTATGTTGCTGCAAGTCAAGATTCGCGGTGGCGAGTGGCTATGGCAAAGGAGTATAAAGCTTTCCTTTTAAACAATACGTGGACTTTGGTTCCTTCTCCATCAGGGAAAAATATTGTTGGCAATAAGTGGGTGTTCCGCATCAAGCGAAAGTCGGATGGATCAGTTGATAAATTTAAAGCTCGCTTGGTTGCAAAAGATTTTACCCAACAACAAGGCCTCGACTACGAAGAGACTTTTAGCCCAGTGGTCAAACCTACCACCATTCGCACAATTTTATCCATTGCAGTTTCATTTCATTGGTCTATTCGTCAATTAGATGTTTCCAATGCCTTTCTACATGGATTCCTTGCTGAGGAGGTCTACATGAAGCAACCAATTGGGTTTAAGGATCCCAAGTTTCCTAATAATGTTTGTCGTTTGCACAAATCATTGTACGGTCTCAAGCAAGCTCCTCGTGCATGGTTCACTCGTCTCCGTGATGCCTTACTTCAACTTGGCTTCTATGATTCTCATGCAGATGTCTCTCTATTTATAAGACGAACCGATACTTCGGTTATGTTCATCTTAGTATATGTTGATGACATTCTTGTTACGGCCTCTTCTTCTAAAGCTATTGACGAAGTTGTTTCTTCTCTTTCTTCCATGTTTGCTTTAAAAGATCTTGGTCCTATTCATTATTTTCTTGGTATTGAAGCTTCCAGGTCCAACTCAGGTTTGCATCTCTCTCAACAAAGATATATTCATGATTTATTGGTGAAGACTAAAATGAATGCCGCCAAGCCCATGCCGACCCCGATGATGACATCAACATCTCTCAAGAACATCTCCAGTGATCCTCATGTTGATCCTACAGAATATCATAGCATTGTAGGTGCCTTACAATATCTCACTATTACGAGGCCCGATATTTCCTTTGCCGTCAACAAAGTTTGTCAATATATGCAAAATCCATCATCCGATCATTGGTCGGCTGTAAAACGTATTCTTCGCTATCTTAATGGAACTATCACTCATGGGATTATTCTTCGACCTTCTACCAAGATCACTCTTAGTGCCTTTTCAGATGCGGATTGGGCAGGTTGTTCTGATGACCGTCGATCTCAAAGAGCATATTGTATTTTTCTTGGGTCAAATCTCATTTCTTGAAGCTCTCGTAAGCAACCTACTGTTTCAAGATCAAGCATAGAATCTGAGTTTCGAAGTCTTGCATCGACGGTAGCTAAACTTATTTGGGTAATAAATTATTGAATGAGCTTGGCCTTGTTTTGCACTCTCCTCCAGTCTTATGGTGTGACAATATAGGTGCTATATTTCTCTCTGCCAATCCGGTCTTTCATGCACGAACGAAACATATTGAAATTGATTTCCATTTTGTTCAAGAACGGGTGGCAAATAAGAGTTTATTAATCAAGTTCATTTCAAGCTTGGATCAAATTGCTGATGCATTAACTAAACCGCTCGGTGTCTCTCGCTTTCTACTACTACGAGACAAACTCACTGTCGTTCCGACCTGGTTCCGTTTGTGGGGGGGTGTTGGAGATCACAACCGTGATCCCTCCTCTCAAGATATGTATGGGATAAGATAAGAGCAGTTGGCTTGGTTTTATCTTGTAACATGTAGAGCTATCCTATCCTTGTAACAATCTCCAGATGTAATACTTATCCTTGTACTTAGTTATCCTAATCATATATATACATGCTATACCCACAAATCAAGAACAACGTGGGATTATTGACATCATCTCTCTCATCTCTTTCTCTCTAAAGTCTTATAAAAGCTCAATTGTTATCAGTAGGTGGTAGACTTACTTTATTATCGTATGTGATTTCTAATCTACCTATCCACCTTTTTGTTGTTATACCAGTTCCTAAACTCATCATTTACGATTTGAAAAAAATTATATCTAACTTTTTTTAGTGTTATATTGATGAAATCTCCAAACATCGCTGGTGTAGCTGGAAGAACATGTGCAAACCTAAAGAAGAGGATGGCATCGGGATTCGAAAGTTGGCTGACTTTCAGAAGGCTTTCTCTTTTAAGATGGTGTGGGGTTTTCTCCATGGTGATTCTCGCTGGGCTTTTTATATGAGAGAGAAATATTTGACGGGTGATCATATCTTAGCTTCAAGTGCCCCCACTTCCTTGTCTCCTATTTAGAAGATGTTAGTTTCTCATGTGAAAGAGGTTAGGGCATGCTCTAAATGCCTCATTCGATCTGGCAAGGCTATTTTGGTTCGACCGATGGTGAGGGGATTAATGTTTGCTAGATTTGGTTGTCAAGGAAGATATCACTTATCCTACTTTAAAAGTTTACGAAGTCTTTCCCGAAGGGGTGTGGAGACATGCGAGTGTAAATTCCCATGTTTTAGATTTCTTAAATAGTTTTCATGTTCAAAATATTTCTCTTTATTTAGCCCAAGATGAATATGCTTAGTCCAAATCACATGGCGGGAAAAAATCTGCTTGGAATGGTGTAAGGGATCAAGCTTCGTCAATTGTTTGGTGGAAAGCTATTTGGAATCATGTCTTCCCAATGAAGATCAGCCTTTTCATATGGAGGTTAATTCATGACAAGTTGCTTTTGGATTCTAATATCGCTAGGCTCGGCATTCGTATCGTGTCTGCCTGTAGGTGTTGTGTTCAGAAACAAGTTGAAAAGCTAGACCATATCTTTATAGGAGGGGAGTCAGCTAAACTTCTTTGGCAGTGGTTGGGTACTATTTTTAATATTTGTCTAGAAAATAATACTTCCATATCCTTGCGGCTTAACTCCTTTTGGAAAGACACTAATTTGAATTCTATGCACGATGTGCTTAAAATATGTCTACCATCTATTCTTTGTTGGGAATTATGGTTGGAGAGGAACAAGTGAGACAAAGCTCCATGGTACACTTTAAATTTAGACTCTTACAATGGGCTCCAGATCTGAGTGAAATATTCACTCTGAAGGTCCCCCTACTCGAGTATGTTGAAAGAGGATTTTGTTTTGCTTAATGTACTAGATAACACTATATTTGTCACTAAAATAGTGTTAGTTAAATAAAATAAGCCGACCATTTTTAATTATAAACTTTACCCAGATGGTGCAGTTATTCAAAATCCTGGTCGTTGTGGTGGAGGGGCGGTGATTCGTGATAAAGCAGGGAGAGTGGTAGCAGTGAAATCTATTAACTTGGTGTTGGTTCTAATTTTTGGGCTGAATTAATGGCTTTTATAGAGGACCTAATTTTATGTAGAGATATGTGTATCTCCAATGTTGAAATTGAAGCTGATTCTCTCGTTATGGTTGACCTTATAAAAGGTTCAATCACTCCTCCATGGCAAATTCGATCATTATGAAAGGATATCATGCAATTTTTATCCTCCATGACTTTTCACATCAACCACATTTACAAAGAAACTAACTTGGTAGCAGACAAATTGGCAGCAAATGGTTCTAGGGTTTCATCTCTCGGTCTTTTTGCTTCAGAAATGAATCTTCCCTAAAGTATCAGGCTCACTTTATTTGATGATAGATTGGGCCTCCCGCATATAAGAAAGAAAGACATATCACGCCGTACTTGATAGTCCATCAAGTTCCCACCTTTATTTTTTGGAGTATCATTCTTGTATGGGATTTCGGCCTTATGTCCCCCCCCCCCCTCCCGGTATCTTTTCCTTTTCCTATAAATAAATAATCAGGTCTGCCTGGGGACCTGTGAGAAGTTCCAATAAAAAAAAGATTTAGATAAACTTCACATTTGGTAAATGAATAAAATTTTTCACTGACAAAAAAAAACATATAATCCTCAAATTATATCACAACTTTGGAGTTTTGATATAATTGTTAGGGACTCTCACATGATAGTGCAACCCAGTTCAATTCCCACCAACCATGAATTAAAAGTGGATTTCCTAAAAATTGACATCATTGCGTGAGTCTAGATTTCGGCCCATGAAAAGCATGCTCAACCTACAGAAACATGTTACAATATAAAAATATAACCATCGACTCTCATCACAACTTTAAAGTTAGATATTGTACTTTTTCTTTTGGCTACTCCGTATAGTATTCAAAGGGTTACTTACTTTGGTTGCTTCTCATTGTATTAACATTGTTTACAATGGTATAGAAAGTGGGAAGATTAGATAGGATAAGAAGAGATACGAATCCAACTTGCATCCTTAATACTATATATCTTCTTAAACTATGATAATTTTGTGGTTCATATACACTGTAATCTTTGAGGAAGCAGCCCACAATTTGTAGCATGTAGCATAATCAAATCATTCCTTAATTTGCTCTAATATATTCTGTAACATTTCTTATTAATACAATTGTTATTATTATTATTTCTGTGTAGCTAGCTATAACCTACAAGATGTTGGCAGAGGGTAGATATGTATAAAAGCCACTTTGTTTGGTTATGCTTTGAAATGTTATTTTCTAGTCTCAGCTTCTTCACTGACCTCTTCCTCTTCCTTTCTTTCTCTCTCTCTTCCGACCCCCAATGCACTGATATCACTGCACCAACCAAAACCCTAGCTTTCTCTTTCTCTCTCTTTCTATTTACTCTCTCTAATTTTTACCTCGTCTCTCTAGCTAGCTAATAACTACTTTTTTATCATCATGGCCTCAATGAACAACTGGCTAGGCTTCTCACTCTCCCCTCAAGACCAACCAGCACAGTCAACCGACGGCGGTGCCGGCGAAGTCTCCGGCGACTGCTACGGCATCTCCACCGACTCTCCGCCGGACCCACCAATCGCAATCCCTAACCATAACGTGGGCCCTTTTGGCATCCTCAAAGCCTTCAGCCGATCCAATCACCACCATCGTCAAGGTCCAAAAAGAAAACAAAAATGATCATGAAATTAAAATCTTTACTTCATGCATTAAGTTTGATTTTAATTGATTTGGTTACAGAGTGGAGCATGAACGGGAGCTCATCGGAGCTGTCGATGCTCGTAGGATCGACGAGCAGCAACCAGCAGAACCTAACAAGCATCAACATCGACAGCAACCAGCAGCCGAAGCTCGAAGATTTCCTCGGTGGTGGGGGCCACTCTTTCACCGCCGACCATCAAAACTCTAACGATTACATAATCCCCAGTAACAACAGTAATAATATTGACAGTAACAATGGTATCGGTATATCGATGATAAAGACCTGGCTACGGAACCAGCCGGCCCCCACGCTGACGCATCAGCAGAGCGAGGGCTGTAGCACAGCATTGGTTGCAGTTGCCGCGAGCTCGCAGAGCCTGTCGTTGTCGATGAGTACCGGGTCGCAGTCGGGCTCGCCCATGGCGATGATTCCCGCTGGCGGAGGGGAGCCTTCAGCGGCGGAGGGAAGCAAGCAGAAGAGTGGGTTGGATGCGCAGAGCGGTGCAATCGAGGCGGTGCCGAGGAAATCTATTGATACGTTCGGGCAAAGGACATCGATTTATCGAGGGGTGACTAGGTAGGGGAGCATGCAGTTTTGATTAATTTCGTGAACAAGATTAATTTTGTTTTTCATCGTCTCATGATATACTCTTGATTTTTAATTTTAGAGGATAAACCACATAGAAATTTTATTTTCTCTTATTTTTGCTCTAAATGATGTAAATTTGGCAGGTTAGTTTTATCTTTTGATAACCCTAAAAGTGAATTCACAATTTTTGTTTACTCCTTTTTTTGGCCGCAGATGCGAACTTACCTTAGATGGTTAGATTGGTTTTCAAGCGTTTATAAATCAAAACCGAATATATAAATAAATTTAGGCAGGCGACATTGCATTCATTATTCGTTCAGGATAGATTATAATTGTCCATTAAATGATAAAAGTTATAATTTGATGTCTAATGGTAGAGTAGGGGAGGATTTGAAGCCAATTAGATTGTCAATCTTAAATTAATAACTAACTAGTAGTCCTACATCTCCTAAGTAAGCAAGCTTCATTAGTATATGATAGATGATTTGTTTTGATCTTCAAATGGATCTCAGGTGTTTTGTTTAAAGATATTAGCACTTCTAATTTGGGAAAAGATTCTTCTTGCATTCTTTATTATGATCAATTGATCATATTTATCAATTGGTTTTTTCTAATGAGCGCCCATGGGCACTCATTAGAGGATGAGAGAGACATAGAAAGGATAGGTAACGAGAGAAATTAGTCTAAATCAAGGGGGTGCACTGGCTATTTATTTCTCTCTATCACTCGATCATCTCCTAACGAGTGCCCATGGACGCGCACCAGTTAAAAAAAATCATTATCAAGTTAATTATATTTTAGCTTGCAAAATCACAAGTGTTTAAATTAGTTCATTTACTTCTCTATATTATATTGTAGTAGCTAGAAAGGGTCTGAATCCACTTAGATTATCTATCTTAAATTAATGTCTACCTAGTACTCTTTAGCCATTTAAGAAAATAAAGTAGTTCTAGCTACCTCCTCCTAATAAAGAAGGATTCACTAGCCTACGTTTGATGATTTGTTTTGATTCTCAAATTGCTTATTTAACTTCAGGTGTGTTTTGTTTGAAATGACATTTCTACTTCAGGACGAGATACTTTTTATATTCTAGATTATTATTTATCATGTTTGTTTATTTGTATCATACTTTTACCAGTACCAATATTTAAATTACTTTCAGATTTTAATATTATTAATGTAATAGCTAATCTAGATGTGTGGTATTTGTTCTTTTGTTAAAAAGTGGGTGTGTAAGAGTATATTAGTTAATTATTTTATGTATGCATCTTATTAATTAGTAACAATTCTTTTTTCAACTTAATATATACATTTCCTCTATATCACAGACATAGATGGACCGGCAGGTATGAGGCACATCTGTGGGATAACAGTTGCAGAAGAGAAGGGCAGACTCGAAAGGGTAGACAAGGTACGTAAATTATTGGTAACTATTAAGCAACATTTTTTTTTCTTTTTATTTCTTTTTTAATTAAAAAAACAACAATAATCTCTTACGTAGGGTTTGCATTTTTTGATTGACTTGTTTCTTCTTCTCCTTCTCCATATTTTGTTCGGAACACCTTTATGATTTGGACATGGATTGTTTTGGATTGGTGCAGTCTATTTGGGTAAGCAAAAGATATCTCATTTTTTAAAGCTTGTGACAAGACTAATTAAGTTTTTTCTCCCCATCTTGTTTTAATGATTTGGATTAAGGAAATTAATCTAGGATGTTTTCTTTCCATTTCCTCTTCTTGGTTGCTATGAACAGGTGGATATGATAAAGAAGAGAAGGCTGCTAGGGCTTATGATTTGGCTGCCCTCAAGTATTGGGGTACGACTACAACAACCAATTTCCCGGTACTTACCCTTTTTAAACACTTTCTTTCAAACAAATTAGAACTATGATTTCTTTTGCTTATGTCCATTTTCTATAAATGTTTAGTGCCGTAACATGTTAAAACAACTATTCTTGTATTTTTAGATAAGTAACTATGAGAAAGAGGTAGAGGAGATGAAGCACATGACTAGACAGGAGTATGTTGCATCACTTAGAAGGTATAGCGTTCTGCATCAATTTAATTTGTCTCTCAAAACTCATAATGTATATCATTGGTTTGTCTTTCAATATAATGTTGGATCAAATCTTTTTCTAGAAAGCAAGATGTTTTTGCATTTTCTAACATGATGCATGCTTTTTGAACACAGGAAGAGTAGTGGATTTTCTCGAGGTGCCTCTATTTATCGAGGAGTTACAAGGTACATATGACTCATTGCATAAGAGATGCATGTACGACGTAGTTTATCAAAAACACATGTTTTTATTTTGTTTTCTAGTGGAGTTCCAAATTTCATTAAAATAAAAAAAATGAGGGTAAGAGTTACAATAATATTTTCTCAGAGTTTTTAAGCAAAACCACGTAATAATGATTAACTTATTCTAGAAAAATATCTCTCTCTCTCTATATATATATATATATATATGTGTGTGTGTGTGTGTGTGTGTGTGTGTGTGTGTGTGTATAGAGGATGTGCAGATCAGCCTGAGTATCAGACAATTTATATACATGCAGTGTACTCCTAATATTTACTTTTTGAATTGTTTCTCCTATATATTATTAGCTTAATTGGCTTCTGAATTTTCTACTTTTATTGATCTTCATTACTCTACAAGACATTGATTTATGCGTAATACCAATATGTTGATCCTTACTCATTCATTTAGCTCCAATTTTACAGGCATCATCAGCATGGAAGGTGGCAAGCAAGAATAGGAAGAGTTGCCGGGAACAAGGATCTCTACTTGGGAACATTCAGTAAGTCCTTTTATAAATTCCATAGACTTATTGATTTATTTTTGGTTCATTATTCATTTAATTATCACCAAAAAATAATCCTAATGCCTTCAGAAATGACATTTATACCTATAGTTCTTTATGACTTCAAGAGGGTTTTAACTTTCTATCTTATCTTCTATAATAACCAATCTATAAAGTCTGGTACCAACTTAAAGATTTTAGCTATATATGAAGTGCTGTTATTATATTTTAGATTTTCCCCTAGAAACCACCTTGAAAATATGGTAATTATGCCTAAACCACCTTTCAATTTTAATTTATATATAAACTAACTTTAAAGTGGGCTTTTGTTGCAATCAACCACCTCCTAATTAAATTTTCACTAAAAAACCAAATATAAGCTAACAAATTCAAGTTTAAGGTACGTGTGTTGCATTGTAACAAGACCTAAACATTAAAAAAAATGAGTCACGTGTCTTGAATGTGTTTTAAGGTTAATTTTGGGTTTTCAGTGAAAATTTTGACTGGGAGGCTGTTGATCGCAACAAAATCTCACTTTAAAAATGGTTTATGTATAAATTGAAATTGAAAGGTGGTTTCCGTATAATTACCCTATTTTTAAGGTGGTTTCTAGGGGGGAAACCCCTTATATTTAAGGTTATTTATTAGGGGAAAATTTGGGTTAGGTGACGATTTATTTTACTAAACGAGCTATTAAGTAACGCCTCGCTTGGTTTGCGGGAATGAAGTCAAGTGAGAATGAAACGAATGTAGGAATGGAATAGAATTAATGTGGGAATGGAATGTTCATTCTCATTCTCATGTTTGGGTGCGATTAGAAAATTAAGTGGGAATATTTTTAAGAAGGGTATATGCGGAATTTATTTTATTATTTTCATTCTTACTTAAAGTGGGAATATCAATTCCTTGATAACTCCTTGGGAATAGCAATTCCCACATTAAGTGGGAATTGATGAGAAGTGGGAATGGCATCTCTAGCATCCAAAAATACATCATGTTTGGTAAACATGAATGAGAACTTGGAATTACTAGTGTAGCATATGGATCTTGTCGCCATAAAATAGTATAACAACACATATTTAGTATCCCTTAATTATTATTGTTATTATTATACAATAAAAATAGTTCTGTCTTATATTTTGACTTATTTGTTCAGTAAATTTCTTACAGTTTGACATTTCTTCGATTATCCTTGCATTCTTACTTCTGCTATGTTCCATTAAATTCTCATTAACGAAACAACAGGCACCCAAGAAGAAGCAGCAGAGGCCTATGACATAGCCGCCATAAAATTCCGCGGTCTGAGCGCAGTCACAAACTTCGATATGAACAGGTACGATGTCAACAGCATCCTCGAGAGCAGCACCCTCCCCATTGGCGGCGCTGCCAAGCGCCTCAAAGAATCCCCCTCCGCACCAAGCATAGCAACCGTCAATGACACCACCATCACCTCCAATTTAACCGACGGAATCACCAGCTACGGCTGGCCCACCATCGCCTACCACAACTACGCCCACTGGCAGTGCAAGCCCGAACAGGATGCTGTTGTCACTCAAAATCTGCAGGATCTCCAACAGCTTCATCTGAACAATAATAACACGCACAACTTCTTTCAGCCGATACATAATTTGATGAGTCTGGATTCTTCATCGATGGAGCACAGTACAGGTTCTAACTCGACAGTTTACAATGGAAGTTATGTTAATGGTGGTGGGTATGTGATGCCGATAAGTACAATGGTGGTTGATCAGAGTAGTGGAAATCAGGCGACGAGTAGTAGTTTTGGAGGTGACAGTGAGAATATGTTGGTGACCGCCGCAACTGACCCTTACACGGGCAGGAGCATTTACGGGTATGATCAGAACGCTTGGATGGCAAGGTCTAATGTGCAAGGTATGGAACAGAGAAGTACTGATAACAATATTGGAGCTCCTTTATTCACAGTTTGGAATGATGCTTAGGGTTGCTTAGCTCCTGATTCCTGATTCCTTTGCATTTTGGGGTTTTCTCTTTTTCTTTTGTTACTGTTTAGAGAGGTTCTAACATGGGGAGATTGTTCTGAGGTTTTGTTGTTGATGGCTGTGAAGAGTGATAGATCCTTGTTCTTCACTTGCTATAAATTTTGGGGGACTTCAGATGATATGAATCCATAGAAAGTTAAGGAGGTTTGCGAATATAAATAACATTTTATTGGATGGTATTTCTCTATTCTAGTGATCAGGAGAACATTTTAACCAATTACTTCCATTTCCTTTCTTTAATTATTTTGTACTCACTAAGTGTATTCTTATATTTTGGGGCATCTGTACTTTGCTTATAATGTTGAATGCATGTGTTACACTTAGCATGTCTTTCATGCATTGATATTAATTAGCTCTTGTGCATCTTTTCTTCTCCTTGATGAGTTAATTCTTTTATTCCTTTATTAGTTTGGTTCTTCTCAGTGCTAGCTAATAAGAGATTTGGTATTGTGTTAATTAGCATGCGTTACACTTGCATGCATTAGGTTATACACCTTATAGTTTGCTTCTTCTACACCTTATAGTTCTTTAATTATTCTCCATCATGTGAATTCTTGCAAGTCAATCGATCTCTGAGCTTCAGTGAAGTGTGTGTTTAAAATTTGCTCTTCTGAAGACAACTTCCACCTGTTCTGAATGCTTGAAAGAGGGTTTCCTCTAGAACATGAGTTCTACAAAAGCGACCTCTTTAATTGTATACCTTATTTAAGATCCTACATGCAAATATCCTTCTTGTTCAAAAGTCTAAACTCAGTAAAGATTTGGCTATCCAGTTTGAGAAACTTTGGCTGTCAGTGCTGTCATACAAATATATAAGATTAGTTTATCAGATTAATAGCTGATCAGGGGCAAGACTTTCTATAAAGATATGTAGAAGAACTACTGAGCACATGCGTGCATCCATGTGGGTGGCAGATTACTTATAGAGAGATGCAAGAGTTATAATAACTATATATAGGGAGATATTTGACATGTGTCTGAATAGCATATTGGGAAGAGGGGCTTTATCTTTCTATGTGTTGACGTGGGAAATTTAGTGTGGGAATTGGTAGAGGTAAGGATGATCTTGGGGTCCATTAATCTCCTCTGATGGTTGATTATCTTGAAGAGCGAGCGGTTCTATAATGAACTGCACAGAATAACAGAGGTTAGAGGCACCAGAGGTTGTTTCCTCCGGCGTGCCCTCCGACGCTCAAGTCTGTTTCTAGTTAATTAATCTGAAGAGAAAAATAGAGTCTAGTCTTTAGGGTTTTTTTGTGTGTATCTGATAATAGCAAAGATGATGTCATTTATAGGAAGTTATTGAAGGTATTTTGGTAATTAACCGATTGGTTGATCTGACACTGTATCGTTGCTTTACACTTGTCCGCTGTAGATTGGTCGGAGGTAGAGAACTGTACTCACAGTATTTAATGTGATGGCGACAGAATGACGGGACTGGGGGTGCCGTTGCTGGAGAGTCATCGTGATATTGGCCATGCATTAAATGCGATGGCGATTTGGTGGCGGAGTATGGGCGTTGCACTGTTTATCATTAAATGCGAACACTGTTAATAAGACTGATGGTCATTCTTTGTTCCGGACTGTCTTACTAAACTTGACTCGAAGACATTCTTCAATTCGACTCGGGCTCAACTGCGGAGACCGACTTGAGGACGCCTTTCATCTCGGACCCGGGTCGCGCAGACGAGTCAGCTGAATTGACACCTTGGACTCGGGTTGGATGTGTTGGTCGTTTGTCCAGTTCTACTACTTCCCCCACTTGTCCAGTTTAAGGACATAGTGATTTTCAGGGTATAACACTACGGTATTAGTGTAAAAATAGATATATCAATACAACTTGTAGCTTATTTTATTGAAGTTCCAGTGGAAATAGTTCAAACTCACCTTTGACTAGGATGTAACTCATCCATTTTTTGCACGCACTAACAAATTACAGTTCAACTTGAAAGCAACTAGGGTACCATCGTATCCGGAGAACTCAACGGAGCTGGAATATTATTTCTAACTTTTTTTTGGGGAACTCACTAGCACGTCAATAGATTAGTTATAATATTTATTTTATTTTTATTTTTTTCAGTGCCAGAAATCTTGATTTAGCACTAGCTAAGTAAATCCCGGGATTTGGAATGCTTCTTTTGCGGTTTAGACCCAGATGAATAGCACAAATGCATGTTACTATGTCTAATAATTAGAAATTGGGATAGACATGTCATATACACAATCGACCCTTGGCTTTTTTACTCAAGGCTCCAACCTCTAATCACTAGGCCACTTGCAAAGGTGTTATATTGTTTTGCTTTTAAACCTAGTCTAATACTAATCTAAAATAGATTTGCGGTAAGTTTAGAATAAAGAAAAGTAGGTTGAACAACAAATTCAACAGACTTTAATGATTAAAACGTTCTAAAATTACCTTGTAAGTACCACATGGGAAACTTTGATGAAAAATTCTCACATTTGCATAACAAAAGGTGCTAAAGTGCAAATTAGTTAAAACCATACGGTTAAATAGAGAAAACTGGTGTATAAAGTATAAATCCAACCCAATATTACGGCATATATTAAATCCTTCCTGGCAAAGCCTAACCCTCCCCTCCTCCCCTCAAAAAAAAACCAAAACCTCCCTCCAAAAAAAAAAAAAATCCTTTTATTAGTCTGCTCACATAATCTCTCTTCCCCTCCACCATAAACTTAACGTGCCCAGCCCAAGCCCAGGTCCAATTGCCTTCACTTGGGCCCCTCTCTCTCTCTCAGACAGACAACACAAATGGACTGCAGTACCTTTCACTTTCAAAGCCTGCGAGCAGCTGCGTTTCCAAAAACCGTTGCCGGATCAGGTCCACTCAGTTATTTGCAAATCAATAGAATGTGTTGATGCACTTGTGATGTAAATTTTGTGAATTGGGTTGTGCACTGAAGGTGTTTGATGAAATGGGTGACAGAAATGTCGTTCCTTAAACCATAGTTATCAATGGGTGGTCGAAGAGGGTGTTTCAGGAATAGGCAAATGAGGTCACTATGGTTAGTTTCATCTTGGATTTCTCTCAATTGGGTTACTTTGAAATGGATTGAATATAAGCAGATCTTTAGCTGAAATGTTGCAGAATTGGGCATGAACTTGTGTTATTGTCTTTCTATGAATCAGTTGATTGTTGCACATATTCTGAGAAGAAAATTGCACGTATTCTCTTAGCAGTCATGAAGATATATATGCTGTTGGGAGTTTAAACTCCTAAAGTGAAGGTTGAATATTTTAATGAGATTTAGTTAAGATAATCTTTTTCCGATTAGCAGTTCCTTGCATGATCCATAGCAGCCATTATTGTATGACAAACCCACATTTAGCGTGTACCAGTTAGGAGTCACTGAGCTATTCAGTATATTATGTCTTTGCAAGTCGAGTCACGGAAATGTTTTGGGTAAATTGACTGTTAGCCACCTAATATTGAATCTTAATTTCGAACATTTTTCGGTATGATTTTTTATTTAAGATTAATTTTAGTGGACTGCAACTAACTGATAGGTATTTCTTCCAGATTCTGTAAAGGATGATGTCTTGTTGGAATTGGGGCTTATTGTATATTATTTTCCAAGTCTTTCTTCAGCAATGAACTGGTTCCTTTAAGAGACTTCCAATTTCTGAGGATGGGATGGTCTACAAATACAGGTCAGCCTGAATGCATTACAAGCAAACACTTAATCTTGTTGTTGGTTTTATTTTTGCCCAAAATTGTGTAAAATTCTCTTCCGTAGAAATTAACAGAATGTGTTTCTGAGAGTGTATCTAGAAGGATTTGATTAACTCTTGAAGAACTAGCTGTTTATCAAATTGCTGAAGACTTTTTAATGATTTGGATACAAGAAGTGAAAAGAGAAGAATACCTAAACATTATTAAATTACACGCTGATTCTGCTTAGATGAAGTCCTACATGAATCTAAACAAGAGTTCTAGATGGCATAATTTAATTTTACCATTTTATTTCTTTCTTTTCTTGTTGTTTGTCGAAAAGTACCCAAAGATGTACTTCATCACTCCTCCAACACCATACTAATCATTAATAAGAATGAAAGAACTGACTGCAGAACAATAAGGGCCCCAGAAAAGAAAAGGTTTAAAGGAATTTCCGACAGAAAAACATTGCTTAAACAAGCATATTGTCACAAAAGAAGCACAGTAGAATTACCCCTTAAATAAGTTGAGGGGTGAATTGTGAACTGTGTTAGATCCTACCAAGGCCCAGTCAATTATCATCCTTAGATATTACACTCAATTTACACTCACTTGGTGAGTAGGTAAACGTTATTCAGTAATATAGTTTAAGCTCATTGAAACAAGGAGCTAGCCTCCAAAGTTCCTCAACAACATGGAAAAGTCTAGCCAACAAGATAGAAAGTATTATTTACTATACGAATTTTGTTGATCTTGAGGGTGCAAAAAATGCCTAAGCAAATTGGGATTATGACAATCTCCTATAGGCTAAGAAAGACACTGTACACACATATTTGTTTTAAAAGGATTCATGAGAAACTTTATTGGTTTGATAGGGGGTTTGAGAATGGAGGTGAGGTGAGTGCAATAAAATGGACGGATGGACATCCCTTTTAGCATTTATATTTGGTTGGAAGGAGGAGAGGGGAGGTGGATGCTTTTGTAGTTCATTTTGTAGTTCATTTTTCTCTCCTCTTGGGTCCTCCCAATTTGGGGAGGGGGTTCTTCTCTCTCTAACTTTTTAGTTTATTTTTCAATATCCCTTCCATCTCTTCACCTCACCTCAACTCCCCCTCCAAAACTCTTTACAAACACAAAAATTAGTTTTGTCCTTCACCTCAACTCACCTCACCTCCGCCAAGAAGTGTGATGTATTAAGTCCTTTGACATCGTAAGGTCTTAGAGATCATGTTCACATCACCTTATACTATTACCTAGCTGCCAGGACCACATTATCTCTCCTATTGTGAAGGAACTGGCAGGACAAAGTGCCACCCTTGTATCATCAATGTGTAATTTAACCAAAAAATAATAATGGTATCTCTTTTCTTAAAGAAGATCCAGGTTTAGGCATTTTCTATGTAAGGCGGCTGAAATTTTGCAAGGGTAAAGGGCAACCCTCTTTTATGTTTTATAGAAATTTGTGCATGTAATGTGTCTCCTAAGGTTCAAAATTTGCCTATGCGATCAAATTTCCTCTTTGCATGTGCCTGGGAACTCTTACTATTAAATGAATAGCCATAACTCTAAGAGATCCTGACTGCAGCATAACTTCCCTCGAATGAACATTAGGGATGGATACAACTCTTCATCAATTTCAACTTACAAAATTTAATGGATTTTTTTGTGTACATATACCCCTTAAATCATACTAATTTGCAAACAACCCCTAGAAGCTCAATATTTGCAAAACAAATCAACAAATTGTTAACTTTGTTGAATATGGAGAGTAAATATTTGACTAGTTTGTAAATATTTTTATATTGTAGTTATAAATAGCCTATCCAAGGTGATGATTTGTTGATTTGGGTTTTTTTTTTCAAAGTTGATTATTTGGGGTAGTTTTGCAAAGATGCATGAATTATGGGGTGTGTGTTTATATATTTCCAAACTAGTCCTCTCAAATCATGGAAATTCCTATTAGATCCCTCAAATCATCGCATTGCTTGAAATTAGGTCCCCCTGGTTAGCAACAGTTAGATCTAAAAGGATTATTCTTTAAATGTAACTTTTAGTAATGGCGTTCCCATTATACCCTTGAGTTTTAACCTTGAGTTATGATTTTCTAATCATTTTAGGTTTTTTAATGCATTTTGGTTGTAAGTTTAGAAAACTATCAATGGTCCTGTAGCATTTTGAATGCAATTTTGATGAAAATGAAATTAGAAGGATTTTTTTTTCCAGTCTTCTATCGTGATAAACGAGGGTAGAGGGGGAATTAAAGGTTTTTTGGTGGGGGGGTGGGGGTGGGGGGAGGGGAGGGGAGTTTAACCTGAGGGTACTATTGTAATTAACCATGTGGGGGTTAAGGCTTAACTCAATCCAAGTTACCCAAATAAACGTTAACTTAAACAAAGGCACCTAATTCTAAGCAGTGTGATGATCTGAGGGACCTAATAGGAATTTTCATGATTTGGGGACTATTTCGAAAATATCAAAGATTTGAGGGACTAATATTGAAATAACCTATATATATGGGAAAAGTGTTCCTAAGGTGACGCATTAGGTTCAACCTAAGGAAGCGCCTTCAAAACTGCATTACAGACAATCAATTTACTTGATCCACTCCATTCATTTCGATCTATATGTCTTGGATTGTATATAAACAAACAAATAGGCATGTTGGGTTATAGTTACTCATGCATCAAGTGATTGTAAAATAGATGGTTTTATGATAATACAACTAAAGGGATAATAAAAATATGTGTTAGAAGTATTGAAACATCATGAGTTTTATTTTATAGATGATTTGAGACATTTAAATCATAATGAATGGAGTGGATCAAGTAAATTGATTGCTTGTAATGTAGTTTTGAAGGTGCTTCCTTAGATTGAACCTAAGGTGTCACCTTAGGAACACTTCTACTATATATATATATATATATATATATATATATATATATATATATATATATATATATATATATATATATAGTAGGGTTACAATACACACTGTGGTGTAACTAAGTTAGTTATACATACCTATAAAAATACACATTTCCCAATGGATATTAACAATCCATACCGTTTATTGTTATCTACATGTCATCAAATGTATGTGGATCAAAAATCATGTGGTTTGGAATTTTCTATCCTATAATTCAAACACTCAAAATAATCGATATTTTAGACCATTATAGATTTATTTCTAAGTCATTAGATGTATAAACAGAAGTATTTGATCTATGTGATTTTTCATCTCTATGAAGTTTTCAATGCATAGATCACAATGAACGATGTGAATCATCAATATCCATAGTCAAACATGTATTTTACAAGTGTGTGTAACTTAGTTACATACTGTGCGTATTTTAGCCCTGCTATATATATATATATATGGTAATATGGACCTAAGGAGGCTCCTTAGATGCACCCTAAGGATGCACAATCTCAGCCGTACATTCATCTTTTCTCAACTTAATCTCAGCCCTCCATTCAAAAACCCTATCCCCCCAAAATCCCCCCCCTTTCTCATTTCTGACCAAAATTTAGCCCCCCTCCTCTCCTTCCCCAGCCTCCACCTGCCATCCTTCCGCCGCTCTTCATTCGCCATCTTCCTCATTTGCCGTCCGCCTTCGACCTGCTTGCCGTCCTGCTTCCCTTCCGCCTCCCTGCCGCCCTCTTGATCCGACCTTCCGCCCTCGAGCCAGATCTCCACTCCCTGCTCACCTTCTTCTCATTTGAACTCTGACCCCTCCCTCTCATGACCTCTCTTCCACGCCGCCCTCCCTCTTCTTTGCCCATTTGCCTCGCCTCACCCGCCCTCTTCGCCGCTCTCCTCGACAATTGTTGCGGCAAACTCTCCTCGACCACGTGACAGCCTCGAGCTCCCCTCGACCACGTCGCCTCGCACTCTCCTCAACTCCTCGACGCTCGCCCATAAGCTCCACCACCCTCAATTATCCCCTCCTCGACGCCTCTACGCCTCAGATCTACTCGATAAATTGACACCTCCACCGCCATCTCCTCCTTCAAGATCGGCGACCTTCAGCTTAACCAAGTTGTCCATATAATTTTTAGAGTCCCAGATATTCATATAATTTTGCTATGTAAGTTCAGATAGGGAATTTTTATCTTGTAATTCTTGTTGATTTTGGGATATGAATTATGAATATGATCTTTTGAAGAAATGTACAATAGTGGGGATTATATTTGAGTTTAGATTTGGCATAGGTTTATTGTTAAATTGTATATGAACTTTAAATTTGGTTTGAACTATTATAATTTTATTTCATTTGAGAATCGAACTTATATCTTGAATTTGGTACAATATGAGCTATTATTCATTGCGGTTGATTTTAGTTTTGAGCTTGGATAGTGAAATTGTTTAGTGAAATTGAAGTATCAACTTGATGACGATTTTGATTTTAAACTTCTTATATGTTGTAATTTGATAGCTTGTATGGACACTCTAACAATTCTTTCACGTGATACAACAATGGATGAAGATGAAAACAAACTTATAGATACTCTTGACGACCAAGGTTCTGACCTTCTACTATTTGTAAGGTTGTAGACGTTGCTCATGGAAATGAACAAGGCTCTCTCACTCAACAAGAATGCCAAGATCATCTTAGAATTAAACGAAGAAATAATGTCGGCCGTGAGTGCGTGACCATAGTTCGCCAATTTCAAGAGAAAAAGATATCTGATCCACAATTTTACTTTGCACTAGATTTAGAAAATGATGGGACGATGAGAAGTATTTTTTGGATGGATGATAGGGCGAGGACTTCTTACTTGCAATTTGGAGATGTTGTTTGTTTTGTTGTTACATATAGAACAAACAATTTAAAATTATCGTTTGCACCATTTACGGGCGTTAACCATCATCGACAATCTACTCTATTTGGGTGTGCACTATTGACCGACTAAACGGAGGAGACATTTATATGGTTATTTAGCCAATGGCTAAAATGTATGCGGGTATAGCACCATTAACAATCATCACTGATCAAGATAAAGAGTCACAAAACTGGACTAAAAAGTCACAAAACATGAATAAGGAGTTATAATTTTTTTTTTCAGAACTATGAGCTATAAAACAGAGATAACTGGGTACAAAACTGGACTAAAGAGTTACAAAACATGAATAAGGAGTTACAAATTTTTTTCGAACTATGAGCTATAAAACTTCAATAACGGGTACAAACCGGACTAAAGAGTCACAAAACATGAAAAAGGAGTTACAAAATTTATTTCGAACTATGAGCTATAAAACTTCAATAACTGGTACAAAGCTGGACTAAAGAGTTACAAAACATGAATAAGGAGTTACAAAATTTATTTCGAACTATGAGCTACAAAACTTCAATAACTGGTACAAAACTAGACTAAAGAGTTACAAAACATGAATAAGGAGTTACAAATTTTTTTTCTAGAACTATGAGCTATAACACGAGATAATTGGGTACAAACTGGACTAAAGAGTTACAAAACATGAATAAGGAGTGACAAAATTTTTTTCCGAACTATGAGCTATAAAACTTCAATAACGGGTACAAAACTAGACTAAATAGTTACAAAAACTGAATAAGGAGTTATAAATTTTTCTAGAAAAACTGAATAAGGAGTTACAAATTTTTTTTCTAGAACTATGAGCTATAAAACGAGATAACGGGTACAAACCGGACTAAAGAGTTACAAAACATGAATAATGAGTTACAAATTTTTTTCGAACTATGAGTTATAAAACGAGATAACGGGTACAAACCGGACTAAAGAGTTACAAAATATGAATAAGGTGTTACAAAGCTGGACTAAAGAGTTACAAAACATGAATAAGGAGTTACAAAATTTATTTCGAACTATGAGCTACAAAACTTCAATAACTGGTACAAAACTAGACTAAAGAGTTACAAAACATGAATAAGGAGTTACAAATTTTTTTTCTAGAACTATGAGCTATAACACGAGATAATTGGGTACAAACTGGACTAAAGAGTTACAAAACATGAATAAGGAGTTACAAATTTTTTTCGAACTATGAGCTATAAAACTTCAATAACTGGTACAAAACTAGACTAAATAGTTACAAAACTGAATAAGGAGTTACAAATTTTTTTCCGAACTATGAGCTATAAAACGAGATAACGGGTACAAACCGGACTAAAGAGTTACAAAACATGAATAAGGAGTGACAAAATTTTTTTCGAACTATGAGCTATAAAACGAGATAACGGGTACAAACCGGACTAAAGAGTTACAAAACATGAATAAGGAGTTACAAATTTTTTTTCTAGAACTATGAGCTATAACACGAGATAATTGGGTACAAAACTGACTAAAGAGTTACAAAACATGAATAAGGAGTGACAAAATTTTTTTCCGAACTATGAGCTATAAAACTTCAATAACGTGTACTACTAACTAATGACATATACCAAAATAGTTGTCTTTAAGCATGAATTGAGTCTTTTTCATCGGTTTTGTTTCCATAAGCTCCACCACCCTCAATTATCCCTCCTCGACGCCTATAAGCTCCACCACCCTCAATTATCCCTCCTCGACGCCTATAAGCTCCACCACCCTCAATTATCCCTCCTCGACGCCTATAAGCTCCACCACCCTCAATTATCCCTCCTCGACGCCTATAAGCTCCACCACCCTCAATTATCCCTCCTCGACGCCTATAAGCTCCACCACCCTCAATTATCCCTCCTCGACGCCTATAAGCTCCACCACCCTCAATTATCCCTCCTCGGCGCTCTACCGGATCTACTCGATAAATTGACACCTCCACAGCCATCTCCTCCTTCAAGATCTACACCTCACTTAACCAAGTTGTCCATATAATTTTTAGAGTCCCGGATATTCATATAATTTTGCTATGTAAGTTCAGATAGGAATTTTTATCTTGTAATTCTTGTTGATTTTGGGATATGAATTATGAATATGATCTTTTGAAGAAATGTACAATAGTGGGGATTATATTTGAGTTTAGATTTGGCATAGGTTTATTGTTAAATTGTATATGAACTTTAAATTTGGTTTGAACTATTATAATTTTATTTCATTTGAGAATCGAACTTATATCTTGAATTTGGTACAATATGAGCTATTATTCATTGCGGTTGATTTTAGTTTTTGAGCTTGGATAGTGAAATTGTTTAGTGAAATTGAAGTATCAACTTGATGACGATTTTGATTTTAAACTTCTTATATGTTGTAATTTGATAGCTTGTATGGACACTCTAACAATTCTTTCACGTGATACAACAATGGATGAAGATGAAAACAAACTTATAGATACTCTTGACGACCAAGGTTTACGGCCTTCTACTATTTGTAAGGTTGTAGACGTTGCTCATGGAAATGAACAAGGCTCTCTCACTCAACAAGAATGCCAAGATCATCTTAGAATTAAACGAAGAAATAATGTCGGCCGTGAGTGCGTGACCATAGTTCGCCAATTTCAAGAGAAAAAGATATCTGATCCACAATTTTACTTTGCACTAGATTTAGAAAATGATGGGACGATGAGAAGTATTTTTTGGATGGATGATAGGGCGAGGACTTCTTACTTGCAATTTGGAGATGTTGTTTGTTTTGTTGTTACATATAGAACAAACAATTTAAAATTATCGTTTGCACCATTTACGGGCGTTAACCATCATCGACAATCTACTCTATTTGGGTGTGCACTATTGACCGACGAAACGGAGGAGACATTTATATGGTTATTTAGCCAATGGCTAAAATGTATGTGGGGTATAGCACCATTAACAATCATCACTGATCAAGATAAAGAGTCACAAAACTGGACTAAAAAGTCACAAAACATGAATAAGGAGTTATAATTTTTTTTTGAACTATGAGCTATAAAACTTCAATAGCGGGTACAAAGCGGACTAAAGAGTTACAAAACATGAATAAGGAGTTACAAATTTTTTTTTCCAGAACTATGAGCTATAAAACTTCAATAACTGGGTACAAAACTGGACTAAAGAGTCACAAAACATGAAAAAGGAGTTACAAAATTTATTTCCAGAACTATGAGCTATAAAACTTCAATAACTGGGTACAAAACTGGACTAAAGAGTTACAAAACATGAATAAGGAGTTACAAAATTTATTTCCAGAACTATGAGCTACAAAACTTCAATAACTGGGTACAAAACTAGACTAAAGAGTTACAAAACATGAATAAGGAGTTACAAATTTTTTTTTCTAGAACTATGAGCTATAACACAGAGATAATTGGGTACAAAACTGGACTAAAGAGTTACAAAACATGAATAAGGAGTGACAAAATTTTTTTTCCAGAACTATGAGCTATAAAACTTCAATAACTGGGTACAAAACTAGACTAAATAGTTACAAAAACTGAATAAGGAGTTATAAATTTTTCTAGAAAAACTGAATAAGGAGTTGCAAAGTTTTTTTCCAAAACTCTGAGCTATAAAACACAGATAACTGGGTACAAAACTGGACTAAAGAGTTACAAAACATGAATAATGAGTTACAAATTTTTTTTCCAGAACTATGAGTTATAAAACAGAGATAAGTGGGTACAAAACTGGACTAAAGAGTTACAAAATATGAATAAGGTGTTACAAAACTGGACTAAAGGCGTCGTCACAATAATGGATTACATACTTCTTTTTTGCAAGCTTTTTTTCTGCAAGTTTGATCACACTCATCATAGCACCAGCAATATCAAATTCACCACAATTGACTAAAGAGTTACAAAACCAGGAGAGAATTATTATCGAGCTACAAATCAACTGCTTTCGATTTAACTAAAAAGAGCTCAAATCGAGCTACAATTCAACTGCTTCTTCATATGTACACAAAAAGAGATATAGCATCTGAATGAATTATAACACAAAAAAAGCGCAAAATAAAACTTCCAAAAACATGTGAATTACATAGTCCGAACTGCGTTTTTACAATTGTCACAAATATGGTGAATTGCGTGCATACAAGAGAGCTGCACAAAACTTTGCTCTGTACTTTGCACAATCTGCTTGTGTGATTGTTATCGATCGCTTTTCAACAATGCTGTTAATGAATTCAATCATAAAGATCCCGCAATCTAAGGTTCTTCATTTAGCAAAAAAAATTAATTATGATATTGAAAATGACTTTGAGAAAAAAATGAGAATTACAATAGAAATGCATGAAACACATACGGTCCTTGTTGAGGAGCGGCAACTGGCACAAGTTCATGGTGCTCTAATTTCTCCAACGTCCAATTACTCTCTATGAAACTCATAAACTAAGTTGTGAAAAGGCGTATTCTCAAGGGCTTTCATATGCCTTTCATCCAATACTATACGCTTTTCAATGAAATCTCGAAAATAACAAAGATTGGACGGAATTCTCAATTGTGTAATCATAGCCCTACAAGAGAATTATAATTCAGAAGGTTAAAAATTAAACATACTTGGGCAAATTAAGAATAGCTAAGGATTTATTACATGCCGAAAAACATACATATAAACACTAACATTACACCTAAAACAAATACTCGACATAACAAAAATCACCATAAATTTTACATTAGGAAAGTTAAAAGTGCAAATTAGTAGGAAGTAAACATGCATATAGACATTATATATATCTTTTAAACATATATACATGAAAATACATAGAAGAAATTACCAAAAACACCCCTGCTTTCGATTTAGGATCTTGCTATTTATTCAAACGATTACATCATATATATCTTCTAAAATGTCATGACACAATCAAATGTTGCATGACGGTAATTTTCGATTTATTTTGAGAGAGTTTTCTTTTATTTATTTGGATCATCAACCATTATAGCAAACAATTGTTTGCCAGAACACTCGAAACGCTCTTTGCTCCTCTTCAGACTATACTCGATACTTTTTAAAATTAACAATGTTTCTCAATTGTGTTAACAATGCTTATAAACACAAAATTTACTTACAAAGATGGAGGCTTCTTGCATTTAGAGGAGGAAGATTTTGATTTTGAAGAAATCACGGATGTCGACCCCTTCAATTTGTTCGAAGCCATGACTTGGACGCTACGGCTACGAGTAATTGTGGTGAGGTTGGAGGAGGAGTGGAGGTCGGTGGAGCTTTGTGGAGACCTGAGGTCTTCGCTACAGCGTCGAGGAGTTGAGGAGTGCGAGGCGACGTGGTTGAGGGGAGCTCGAGGAGTTGAGGAGAGTCGAGGGAGCGGCGGAGAACTGGGCGGTGAAGAAGGGCGGCCGAGGTCGGGCGGAGGCGACCGAGGAAGCGCAAGAAGGACAGGCAGGTCGCATCCAAATGAGAAGGGAAGAAAGGTGGCTCGCGCGGGACTGGCGGCGGAGCAGCAAGGGACGGCATGGAGACTGGCCCGGCGAGGGCGGATGGCTCGGCTCGCGGCAAGATGGTGGCGGACACGAGGACAACGCCGAATCGGACGATGGACTGCACGGAGGGAAGATCATCGCTCGAGGGCTGGGCGAAGGCGATACCATGCGGCGGCAGGGATCTGCCAGGGCAAGACGCGGCTGAGTCGATGATGGACCACGGAGGAAGATGCATGCAGGGACGGCGGCGAGGAGAGGAGGGGGGCTGAAATTTGGTCAGAAATGAGAAAGGGGGGAGGATTTTGGGTGAGGATTTTGGGGGATAGGGTTTTTGAACGGAGGGCTGAGATTAAGTTGAGAAAAGATGAATGGACGGCTGAGATTGTGCATCCTTAGGGTGCATCTAAGGAGCCTCCTTAGGTCCATATATATATACACCCAAATTTAATTTACTAAAGACACTCAGCTTCAATGCGAATGTAATATGTGTCTAATTGAGTTCATAAAGTTAAAAGAAAATATTTGATAGACAATAAAATTGAAGGAAGGATATTCATGTCTTCTCCAATCAGAAAATAAGTGACTTTGTGCGTGCTTGTGTGAAACTGATTGTTGAATAGGTAACACTTTTTCCATCTATTAGGGATGAAGATTTCTGAAGAGGAGAGGGAATCTTTTCACCTTTTCTACCCTCGAATGTGTTCATGCCATGGTAAAGTGGGAGGACATCATCATCTCTCTCTCTCTCCCCCCACCCCCCCTCCCTCCCTCCCTAATTTTGTTGAACTAGATATACCGTGTAATGTAATTACATTTTTCATGATGATTCTTGTTTTCTTCTTTGTGTTCTCGTTATTTATTAAAATGATTTACTCCACAATAAATTTACTGTATTTCTTCTGACTATTTACTTGGTGTTTTCTTCATGAAAGATTAGATTTCTTTAGTTTAAGAAAAGAGGCAGAATAGTACTTTAGATAGTGAACGTGTTACCTAAAGATTAGCTACTTTTAGTGCAATGACATAAAAGGAAAGGTAGACTAGGCCATGTTTCAACTAGAGTTTTATGTACTAAGAAAAAGATAAGGTTATTACCTTGGTTTTGGCCAAGCACCATGTAGATATCTATGTGGTGATGACTTATCTCTGAAGAGTTCTTTAAGATTGCCTCATTTTCAAGACCTCGCTAGATAACTCCCAACATTTCAAATCATTATTGAATTTTATCGAGCCAAATATGATTTGTCAACCATGAGTTCCAGGTATCTTCAGGATGTGTTTTTTGTGGGGAAAAAAACTTGAGATCATGCTTGTTTCATTTCCAAATATTGTGCCCCTGGATTTGTGATAAAGGTGGAGAATTTATGAAGTGCCATGTCAAGAGGTTCTTCCTTAAATTTTGGCATGAAAATGGGAAATAGAACAAACATGATTCAGTTGGCTGTGAAACCACCATCTATGATGATATATCATTTTCAAATAGGATATTTTTAAGTTGCACTCATAGACATGAGTTAAGGTTGAATTTTTCATATTTTTCCTATAGAATAATGCTATGATGCTAAAAATATGGTACTATTTTCAAGCAACTGTCGATCTGACACGTAATAGTAAATAAAGTGTTAAAGTAGTAACCAATTTGTAAGCATGTTAACCTATATAATATTCTATGATGTTGGACATCATTGATTAGTGATGATATTTGTTAGAGTATAAAATTAAAACCATCAATCGTCATCATAACTTTAGAGTTTTGGTGTAATGGTAGGGCCCTTTGACATGATATCAGAGAAACCCAGTTCCAATCTTGTTAGCCAAGAATTTCTAAATAGGATTAAAAAAAAGATGTTGCTCCATGAGTCCAGATTTTAGCCTATGAAAGGCTCTCAATCTACAGATCCATGTTAGTTCATAAAATTATGACCTTCAACCCTCACCACAAATTCAAAGTTTTGGTACAGTGGTGGGGTATTTTTGACAGTGTCATAAAGAGTTTCATGTTTGTTTCTAATCCCATACCCGATAGAGGGGAGGAGGAGAGAGGAGAGGGAGAAGAGGGGAAGAGAGAATTGTGTTAAAAAGTGGTATTGTGCTCGCCAAGGTTTAGAAAATACAGAGACATATCAATTTAGGCTTGGGTGCGCTTGGGTGCCTAAGCGAGCTTGAGCCATCTTTATGGGGCTGCACGGCTTTAGAAATGGGGAATCAAACTGCTAAAGCATAATTACTAGTGAAAAGAATAGATCAGGTCAAAACTCGATATCTAAATCCATTTTAGATGACACTGAGGATAGGATTGTAATCTTCAAACTAACTCTTTCCTTTCTCGATAACTCCCTTCAACCTCTCTCTTTTCCGTTAGAACTGTAAATCTTGCACCTATGACTGCTGCTCACTTTAAAAAGCTTAAGTGCCAAGAAAAACACATAGTGCCTGGCGCCCATAAGCGTCCAGCACTTGCTAAAACATTGAGAGAGAATATGATGGATTTATGTTTAACGGTGGGAGTGGCGGTCCAAATTTAACGTGAAAACGAGTGAAGGATAATGACACCTGGTATACATTTCCTATGTCATTATTTATGAGGTTCGTGTCTATCAACCATATCATTGAGCAGCAAGCTCCAACAACTGTTTAAAACACCATCATTATTGTATTCTCCAGAGGTACTCTAAGATACTCCATTCCTTATGTTATTTTTCTAACTAATCAAGTTTAATACTAGAATTGCAAGCCTGATTCCTTTGAGCTTATTCTACTGTAAGCTATCGTACATATTTTGACTCTGTCCCTTTCTTTCTTTCTTTTTGCCAACTTCAGCTTTTTTATAAACTCTGGTGAAAGTTTTCAATATTTATAAGCAACTTAAGTTTAAAGTGGGGTGTTCTAAAAACTGGATAAGGGTACTTTTTAAACTCAACTGCAGCTCCTGAGATGTACTTCACAAAATTGGCCTTCATCCTTTTCAATATTCCAGTGCTTTTATAAATCACATGGATAGTATGTTTATTTAGTGTTTTCAGCAACTTCATAGCTTTTCACTGTTTTTTTAAACAAGCTTTTCACAGTTTTGCCAAACACCTTACTGTTTTTTGCAGAAATTGTCACACTATAAGTTCTCACAATTGATTCTCCCATTTCTCACACCTACTTTTCACAATAAGTTTCTAAAAATTGGAGTAAACCAGACCAAAGGATAATCAAGTCTCGTGTTCCATAACGTGTGGCCTATCAGGAAAAATCCTATAGAGGGCCGTCTATAGAAAATTGCAAAGTGAGGAAGGAAATCATGAACACAGATTATAAAGTTAGTGATTGCACTGATGCAATAGTCTGATTGTACTGATACAATATTGATAGTTGCATCAGTATTCTTATTGACTGATATTGTATAATGATTATACTTATTTAGAATTGGCACAGGATTTTTTCCCCCCTGCCGAATCTCCCAATTCCAAGTAGTCGAAAGATAGATAAGCTCAGCTCCACTGTGGAAGTTTTGACCCCTATTGAATCCCAAACAGTGCTTTGCATGGAAAAATGCACAATGCATTCATGCAAGGCATCAGCATGGGGAGGTGTTCCCAAGCTCTAGAAGATCATAGACATACAGATAACCCCACCTGGCATTCTGCCAGCTTCCAATCCAGTCTCTTAATAAGTAGTGATTGCTGCTAGCTGCTATTAATTCTCACACTATAACCCTATTATTATTTCCTATAGTGGAAGCTGGAGGCAAGAAAGAGAATGTTGAATGACTTAAGGTGGCATTTATATCCATCATCTACTGGCCAAACTATCATTAAGATAGTGCATTTACAAACTCCAGGTTGCAGACAATGATATTCATATCAGCCAAGGCTAACTGGACTGCAAATTGTATATTACTCTTGCATGATACAAAAGTGTGGGGTTCTTAGAGATTCTTAATTAATGATAGCAGTTTCGAGAGAAAGAAACTCACATTTTTCCCTCGTGTAGTACAAAATTAGTATATTGTTTGTAGTCTTAGCCATCAAACTTAAGGGGAAGTATCCAATGGTTTGGAGTGGTCCCGTCCATGACATTAATGGTGCACCAATCAAATATCAACCCATGGATCACTGGACTTTGAGGTTTTTTGCACTGGTCCAAGGGTTGATATCGCTCTGTCAATGTCATAGATCAGAACCACTGGATACTTTCTCATAAACAAAGACCAAGAGTTGCATAGTTTAGAACCTGAACGACCCTAGAGTAGTTGACAATAAGAAAGTTCATAATCATACAAGTTCCTAGACATCTGTCTATGGTTACATTACATTCTATCGACAAGGTGGTCTCTTATTTCTACTAGAGTCTTCCTTATCTTCTTCCTCTTGGAATCTAATGCAGTAGGCTTAGAGTTTTCAAGGGCTTCACAGCCTCAATCTTTCGAAGTTCCGAAGGGGGCAACGAGTGCACATACTTGCAGTTTGGGCACGAGGGCGAAGACTTTGAGAGCATGACGAGGAGGTGGCAGTTGAGGCAGGCGACTGCAACCATGCTGCTACTTGAATTTGTATCCTTTATGGGATGCTGTCCTTGACTTGTATTAGTAGTATTAGAGCTGGCTTGATCCTTCAGTTTCGAGCTTGGGAGAGTTGAGATGTTGAGCTCCAAGTCTAGATTTTGCTCCCTTGGCCTCACCCAACTCTTTTTCAATGTTTTCCTATTCAAGTAGTACATCCTCCCAGACTGCCAATAACAAACACCAAGATAGTTAGGAAATAGAATGGGAGAGGGAATGATAAACAGTCATTATTGCAAAAGTAAGAAGTAATGGTACATGAAAGGGATATCAACCGTTGGATCACTGATTCACTGTACTTAGGGATTTCTTCACTAATCCAAGGATTGATGTCCCTCAGGTTCACCATAGTATGGGATGGATAGACATTGAGAAAGCATCCTTTACATATACTAAAACAAGCATGAAAGAGAGAGAAATTCACTTGTAGGTCTAGGCACTGCTCCCAATCCATGGGCAAGGGGTCATTGAGCTGGAGCTCAATGCTTCCCTGAGTAGTACTCAGGGACTCATCCCAAGTACTATGCTTCCTCTTCTTGCAAAAATTTGCATCTGATGCCAAGTTAACTGATATAGAGGGGCCTAGAGAAAGCTCCGGCTGATCCATCACTCTCATGGGAAGCATCTTGGAAACCTTCTCCTTGTCTTCTACAAGTACTGACCCTCTTCTTGGCTGTAGAAACTCTTTGATCATGTTCATGAAGTGAGAAGAGCTAAAGAGAAAGAGCTTGAAGTAGTAATTGGCTTCTCTCTCTCCTTTGATTGATAAGGTCATGCAAGAGGCTATGGAACACTAAAGAGGGTTCTTAAATGGCCTTCATCAAACTCCATTTAAAAGAGGGCAGGCCTAGCATTTAAGGAGGGGGGCAAGTAGAGTCACCTTAAATGCTTCAAATCCCCTAACTCCACAGCATTGATAGCATCATTGCATGAGACCAAACTATATTCACATCATAATGCTTGCACTTACTACTATGATCTAACTCCTATCTAATCCCATGCGCCACATTTAAGAGCCCTTTTGCTCTTGAGAAAATTATGGTATTGAAAGATCCGTGTGAATAAAGCACATATCAATTTGATAAGAGCCACAGTAGCAGTCTTTGTTGGTTAACCCTCTTGTAGATATAGTGATTATAGACCCCTCAACTACTACATCTATCAACAAATTTGGCAAATGGAACTCATCTTATTAAATGCTTAGGTTGATTGTAAATCATCCACTAATTGAAAGGTTTGACGATTATATTTACCCTATGTTACTCAAGCTTTGTGTTCATATTTAATCTAATATGAGATATACAGTTTCTATCATCATATGATTTTATTCTAAGCATTTTGCTTGATGGATTCAGGAACTTATGACAGAGAAGAGGAAGAACAAGGAGGAGCATATGGGTTTCTCTTTGATCAATAACTCTCTCAAGCATCATGTGAGTATCATCCTTGTATGCCTACATTATTAACTCCCATGAAATCATGAACTACTTGTTGTGAACGAGCATTCATGATCTTTGCCCAACCTTAATTCTCATAAAGAAGCTTGGGGCCTGATGGGCAGTAAATTGCATTGAGGAGGGGGAATAAATATATGGCGTGTGTTGGTGTTATTTCTTCTTGAAATCAATCCACCAGCTTCAACTGCAACAATACATTGAAGCGCCTCCCTGTTTGGTTGTTGGAGCATGAACCCATTTATTGCTATTATTGTTGTTGTTGTTGTTGTTGTTAGTGTTTTAATGTTTTATCCTCAACTGTTGGTATTTCAATCTATGCCTAACTTGACTAGGTTGTACAAGTAGAACAAGGTGGTAAGCAATTTGAAAAAGTCAACAAGTAAATGCTAGACATTTCCCCTTTACCTAGCTAGAATAACAATCAATGTTTAGAAAGTATTTACTGGCCCAATCCATTGTATTAATTGATGCAGCAAAGAGATGTCTACCCTTTGATTAGTGGACTTGCAGATTTATTTTCTGGTCCAACAGTTGAAATCTCCTTGGTGCACTGCACCATGAATATAAGAGTTAATTTCGGTTACACCTCTCTTGTATTATCAGGGTTTTGTCACGTATACCCCCTAAACTATTTTATTAGCACTTTATAAACTTCGGATGATATTATTTCCAGAGTTAGATTGAGATGTCACATGAGAATCCATGATGGTGAATTGCATTTTATTTCATTTTAATTAGAAATGTCCTAAGTTGAGGACAAAAGAGTAATGTCGTCTAAGATCTAGGGAGTGTAATTGGTAATAAAACTGTTTAGGAGGTATAAGTTGCTAAATCATCATAGTACACTGTATGCGTCTAGAATTAATGCTTAATACAACATATCGGGACCACTAGATACTTTATCATCAATGTTAAAAGAACTGCACTGGTCATTTCTATGAAGATCAGTTGTCAGTCTTTCATGGTTCAAGATATGAGGAGAAACTCTCTAGTTATGCATTAGATTGATAGATGTTAGTATGTTGATACTTGTTGAAGCTTATTACTTGTGAGAAGAATTCTTGGTTAATGTATTTGACTAAGTATGTTGTTTTTCCTATTATTCATGTTCAAGTAGCCACGATCCATGGTGATGCATTTGTTGAATGATTTTCTAGGACAAAGATAAGGTGCTCCCAGGATTGCTGGTTCAAAAATCAAGATTGAATGCTTTACATGGCTAACTTGTTAAGACCATTTTTTTTATTTCTTTTATTCTGGAGGAATTAAAACAAATACCTTCACTGACAATAAGTTAATGGAGGGATTATAGTTTCTTGGTTTAATGTTATAACTTTGTCATGCATGTCTTTTTGGTCAATGAATAAGAATTTCGTTACCTAGAGCAGTTTAGTACGAGATTTTACCTCAGGCATTCCCGAGTATATACAAATGCACTCTCCATGAGACTCCTCAACTGAAAACAGTGGAAGAAACAATCACCCCTGTACACCACCCATCTCATAACTCAAAAAATAAAAAAATAACAAAGAAGAAGGGTCAAAAAAAGAGCACACCCAGCTATCACAAAGCCTTAATCCAAAGTTTGAACTCACTAGGAATAGGAGTATGATACAGTATAGTGAGAACCTGACATGTCACATTTTTCACAACCAAACTTGGTTCTTTCTTCACATTATTATATGTAGCCTGTTGTTCCATTCCTACCAAATAGTATAAACAGTAGCCGCAAATGCTAGTCTTCTCACCAGTTTATCATAAGACTTGCCTCTTAAGCTCCTTCTGAGCCAACTAAACACTTGGCGCTATTCACATGATTTCTATCTAATTCCAATCCAATTCATAACATTACACCAGACCTCAGGAACAAACTGACAAGCAAAAAACAAGTGAGGATGATCCTCGCTGGCATTATCCGACAACAGGCAAGAATTATAAGTACTAATTCCCATCTTGCATAACCTGTCAAATGTCAATAATCTTCTCTGAACAACAAGCCACAAGATGAAACTAAATTTTGAGGAGTCATCTTACACTATACCGTCTGATTCCAGCAAACAAGAGAGTGATTTGAGATCAAAGAAGGGGATGAGATTTTTAACGTACCATGATATGTCTAGTCTTTCATCTTCTCAATCAAATTACTCGGAGGACCCCATTGAAGCATAACTTTGTCTCTAGTCTTCAGTGACTGCTTCCACACCCATTGTTATGCATGTTTCTCCAGTTTATCATGATTTGTTTAATAGAACTATTTGTTGATCTATTTATAAAAAGATTTTATGACAATTTTGTAATATTTTTTCATTTTAATAATATTAAAAATTTCTCTTTCGGAGCACAATTTGCCATGATAGGGAACATGGAGGTCTTGGTGTTTATTCTGCTCTCACATGGAACTATGCTGCCTCTCTTAGGCTCCTTTGGATGATCCATGAAAAGAAAGATCTTCTAAGGATTAAATGGGTGCATGGGACTTACTTGAAGAATGCAAATATTTGGCAAGTTTCATCAAAGGTTGGGGACTCTTGAATGTGGAGGCAACTTATCAAAAACGGAGATTTAGCTCTTGCACAATGTAGTGGCCTAAGCAACTTCGTATCTACTGTACGTGCATGTTATGTACATAGAAGTTTGATGATATCTCTTCGTTATCATGCTTTATCCCCTGCTCTACCAAAGGTAACACGGTACTCTACTGTTTGGGGCTCTCTAAATTACCCAAAGCATACTTTCATTCTATGGCTTGCAATGCAAGCATGTTTGCTCACTCAAGATAGAATGCATCGCATGGGATTAATCACTACTAGCATGTGTTCTATGCGTTAATGGGAGCTCTGAAACTCACTATCATTTGTTTTTCAATTGCTCCTATTCTATGCATATTTTGAATGACATTATGGATTGGGCCAAGTTTAGATGGCGTTCTTGTGACTGATTATTTCCTATGCTGGTTATCTGTTAGCTTGAAGGGTTCGGGCTACAAGCAGAAGTTCATGAAGCTGGTCTTTTCAGCATCTGCGTACTTAATTTGGCAAGAAAGGAATCTGAGGATCTTCATGAACAAGTTCAGGTCTTGTGAAGTCCTTGCAAAGGAAATCAAGTTCTCTATGCTATCAATTGCTCTCCATAGCAATGTTCCTGATGACTTCAAAGATTGGATCAACTCACTGTAACTTTTTTTGATCTTTTGTTTTGTATTGCTTGAGTTCTCAGTATAGTATTGCTGATTATCTTTGATGTACTCTCAACGCTTATTTTGGTAGTGAATAAAATTTTTCATTTACCAAAATAAATAAATAAATAAATAAATTCTCTTTCTTAGTTTTTTGTAGATTTCATTGTTATTTTACCTAGTATTTAGGGTTCATCATTAGAACTAGATCTAGCCAGCATTTGATCGTAAATGCTCGAAAGTCCAGATTAAAGAGGAACCTTTATTAGACTAAAGTTGTTAATCCAAATTAGATCATGGTTATAAAGTGGACTCGTGGTTAAACTTATTTTAGCCGCCTGATATGAGTATGGAGCCAATCCTATTATCAGTAAGCTTCTCAATTATTAAGTATGTTCTGCTGGATAGGATTTTGTATCTCATCCTACACACACAGACATGTGTCCTGTGTGTGTCTGTATGTTGTTAGTTCATGTTCCATTGAAGATGTATGTCTACAGGTCTACAGGTAATGAGGTGTGAGAAAACCAAAACCATTGATGAACAACAAGCTCCATATTGTTTTAAGGTATGTAAAACTTATGCCTATGGTTAATTCATATATATTCTAGATGATTTTGAATGTTAATGAAATATGTCATGCATTTAAAACTAGTCAATATAATGAATATATTTTTTCCTTCAAAAGTTTGATGCTTTTCTTAAATTCTCTTTAGTATTCATTGTTTTTATTTACCAAATTCATGGACACACATACTAAACAACTTCTCTTCTCTAATTAATATAGTATCCTAGGAGATAAAATTGAAATGCAAACCAACAATCAGCAATATCTCAACTATGACAATTTTGAGTCAATGAACCCCTTTCAATTTCAGAGAGTTGTCTCTTTGCATTTTGCTTTCCTTCATAAATGAAACACCTCCAATTTTGTTTTACATACCGACAAGCTCCCGAGATAAATCCTCTCATTGTTTTCCTAGTACTTCTCTGTTTCCACAAATCTGCTGAAAAATATAAATGCATGTTTCAATGTAACTTCATTAAAGCAAGATTAATTTACCCCCTTTTCATTAATTACCAGCAACAAACTTAATGACTGTGTGTCGTAGTACACATAGCTCAGGTTTCTGCAATGCATGCTTAATGAGAATGACTTGGGTTCAAACAAAATAGATATAAATAAATAAATATCTCATTTAATATTCATTTCATATTATTTATTCCTCTGACATGCATTGATTCCCAACTTACCTAGTATTTATTAGGGAAAGGATGGTATTTATTGGAGTTGGCAGTGAAAACTTGGGATTTTGTACGTGATATGCATGTAAGCATGTTGGAATTTTGTGTGTTCGGTGATAGGGAAACTTGCTATAAATAACTGTTTTTCTTTTCAAGGATATTTTCTCTCCCTACTTTTATCGGAAGTAGAAGATTCTTGCCAGCTTTTTTCTTTCATGGTTAATTTCACCCTCCTCAACTTATTTTTTATTTGAGCCCTGCCCTCCTCTCCCCCCCCGCGCCCCTCTCTCTCAAAACCCAAAAGAAAAAAAGAAACTTTGAGCCTGTTGTAGATGACAATCCCTTGATAATTTGATTTAACCTTCCTAAACTTTTCTCATTAACCCCTTGAAAGCCAACACGGTTAAGTTTAACGTGTCACATGACGAGTTGGTGACTTGGAAAAGACCAAAATATCCCTCAATAAAAAAAAACACAACTCGATATTTTGTAGGATAAGATAAAGAGAGAAGAAATAGGGAAAAGGCATTGTAAATCAGTCAAAGTCTTTTTTTTACCGGTTGAGAGTTCCTTTTAGGGCCTGTTTGGATGGAGGGGAATAGGGGAGAAGGGAAGGTAGGAGAACCTATTCACTCCATTTGGGAAGTTTTTAAGAGTGAAAGTGTTCCCCATCATTCTTCTTAATTACCCAATAATCAATAGAAATTCCCCAATGAAACCCAAACACGCCCTTAATTAAAATGGGTTGATCCCCAAAAGGGTATTTTGGTTATTTTACAATAAAGTAACAACATGGGGGGTTGCTGAGAAAAATGTAAAAGATCAAGGGGGTTTTGTGAGACATCCCATAGTTGAGGGGAGTTTTTCCAAATTTCCAATGTTGAGGGGGTCATCTATATCAGGCCCAAACTTGAGGGGTGTTAATGTTTTTTCCCCCTGTTAACTTCTTTTTCTTGTACTTATTGAATGTTGATGCGATTTCACATGCTCTGGTTTGATTATTTTAGTCTGTGTCGCTTGTATATGTGAATTGAATTTGGCAAAATTGATTAAACATATGACTTTGTGATAATAAAGTCACAATGTGATGAAACCTTATGAATCCCCTGCATAAGCTTCTAGTTGGTTATACTGCTTCTGGACCGTTTACACCTTGCTTCCAGATTTATAAACATTGTGATATTAAAGTCACTTTCCACAATGTTGGATAAAATCAACATAAGAAGAGAAATTTTAAGAAAGAAACGTACTCAGAAGAAAAGCTTAATTTTGTAGTGTAGAGTTAAAAAAAGAGCACTAAGAATTATATGTTTTTACACTAAAGAGATGTTTGGCGGTGAGTGTGAAGATGAAGGTGCAAACTTAGAGTCACTTTCAGTCAATATCAAGCGAACGTTGAGAAATCAGGCATTTGATGACTTCAACTGTAAATAAGATAAAACTACCCGCCACATAAAAAGATTCTGAATGGTTGTACATGTCATCTCAAAGCTTGAGAAAGAAGAAATGTGATATTAAACCTTAAAAGAATTAAAATGCAAGATCGGGTATTTCTTTCTCGATACTGAGTAAGTTGCACACTTTCAGCTTCCTGTTAAACACATAAAAAAAAAAAGTATGTATCTTGATATTAAGTGGTTGTTTGGTTCGTTGCAAGCATAGGGGTTGTAACTGCTGTGGCATGCAACTGAGACACTTTGGGTTAATTGCAGTTATTTGTTTCACTGCAATTGATAAATGCAGTTGCAGTTGCATTTCTAAGAAGGTCTCCATTTGTATACGACCTATCATAGATTTAGGCATAAGTCACAACTGCAAACTTTTTTTGAACTGCAAATATGGTATTATAACTCCAATGACAATCAACCCGAATGTAAATCGAAGAATTCAATTAAAACAAACACTTGCAACTATAACTACAGTTATAAATTGCATAATTTTAAAACTGAAATAAACAACTACTAGGACATCTACATCCTAAGTAGTTGCAACAATTGCAATTGCATGTAACTGATACTTATACTACAATTACAATTACAACAAACCAAACTTCCTCCCAAGTACAAAAAGAAAAGTATTATTACAAAGTAAAGTTGCTGGATAGAAACTAAGACATAGTGGCATGATTAAATTGGTGCTAAAACAGGTTTAATGAGAACAAATCTTGTGTGGATTGACCACCCATAGATTAGATGGGGTAAATTTTAGAAAACTATCATTAATTCAGTAATGTAATGCTAAGGCATAATGCATGAGATGTGATGTCTTTAAAAAAAATGCTAAAGAAAGGTAGTTATGAAGAGGAAGAAGAAAAATCTAGAATAGCTTTTGTTATTAATTTCCTGAGGGTAAGGCCAATTCAGAAACGCAGAGCAATAATAACTCAATCCAAGAAGGTCATTCTTTATAAACTTGATTTTACCTCTTACAAAGGATCTTGAATGCAAGCTTAATATTGCCTGACAAAATCAGGGATTGCATCATTTGCTTCTTGGAGTATTAAAGGCCAGAAAGGGTCCTTTTACTTTGAGAATTAATGAAGTGGTAAACAACCAAACTTTTTGAAAAGTTGTAATTTAATCTAGTGCAGTCTTTGGAAAGCTGCAAGCATAAATAAAAGATAAGTCACAGGCAGAAACCTGGCTGTGGAACTAGGCAAACTAATTATAGGCACTATTGTTCATTATCATGCACTTCAGGCAAGAGGGAGAGAAGGGTTTCACTTGGAATTCAAAGCTAAAACTGAATTAGTTGAGATGATACTTTATTGAGCTGGTATAAAATTTTAAGGTGTTAATAAACTGGAAAATAACTTGACTAATATTTAATAATTACTCAATTCTCAGTTCCAATTTATAACTTTATTTCAGTTACTGACTTTCAAATTATCCTACTTTGAGATAGATAGTTTTACTTTTTTTGAGATGGACAATCAGAGGTAATTTGGTAAAAAATTTACTATATGTATGCAGAATATAGTAAGCATTAGATTTGGAGCGAATCAGAACCCTATAGATAAAGTCAACCGTCATGATGGGAATGTCAAGCTCATCATTTGTCATGATCTTCTTTACGGACATGCACGCTATGCTAGACTCCACACAATTGACTAAAGTTTCACATATTTATAGAGAATGCAACAGACCCCTTAACAGTAAATGTTGCTAAGATATAATGAAAGTCTTTTCCTTCAAACGAGGTGTGAGAGGAGCTACATAAGACTCCGAGGTGTGAGAGGAGCTACATAAGACACTATTAGATGACATTCGAGGTGTTGAGTTTTGGAGATAGATGATTTTTGTTTGTAATTAAAAAAATAATCATATGATGGGAAAAATGCACTCTCCTCTGCATTTTGGCACTAGAGAGTATCCAAATTCACATTCTGCACTCAACTTGATAGGCCATCTTTTGGTTGGCAAAAGAAGTCAAGTCACTGCATCATCACCAGTACAAGAATCTTCTTCCTATAAAGGAAAGAGTTGTCTTGACTTCTTTACTAGAGTAAAAATGTGCATGAATTTACTGCGGTGGTTAAAACCCCATTTATTTTTCAACTACAGTGGCTAACTCCCGTATTCACTCCATTTCTGACATGAAATTTTGTTGATGTTGTCAACTCAAGCGAAGTTATAAGTTGAGCTAACTCTGATGGCCAATTACTGCAATCTTTCAAAGAGGGAGAACTTCAGCAAAGGGAGTAGACCCTCATATTTTCACAAACAGGGAAGTGAATAAATTGTGCAATAAAAAACCACAATTCTTCTTCTGTGAAAATTTTGAAGTAGAGAAGAACAGTGCGTTGGGGATTAAATGCATTGTTCAGCTGATGGCAGCTTAGGAGTTTTTATGATGCTCATTGAGGAGTGAAGAAAAGCTACATATTGGCTTTCAATTCTACCTTAATTGAGATGGCTTTATAGTACATTATTATCTATGATTTTGTGGAGTGATAAAGAAACTTTTGTTGAAATACTTATGTCAAATAACTGAATGTTCACCTCCGTCCAGTAGCAAAATCAAGGAAATGAAATTTCAATATTTCTTGGAGTTTTCAGTTACTTCTTTTTGTTTATCAAGTATTCTCATGTTATCAAAAGTAGTCTAAGCAGTGAAGAGACCACTTTATTCTAGATGAAATTATTAGAGTGTAGATTCAATCAGAACACCCATGTATAATGGGTGATCTATGTCATTCTCGGATAGTTGGCAGGTTAGCTTGGAAATTTTAGCTCTTCTATATATGGTGCAAACTACCCCATTTTTATAGGGGTGGTTTTGATACTATCCTTATTCAAATTATCATCATATCCCATGAATTACAAAGTTGTTCCTATTTTCACTCAAAATGGAGAAATGAACTCAACGCTTTTGAGTTGCCAAGGAATGACATGTAACTAATTATTGTGGCATTTTTTTTTCATGTATAATTTGTCTCTTTTTGGTTAAATGAAGTATTAGGATCCTCTATATTACAAAAATGAGTAACCAATCGTCTATTTAGACTCTCCATAAAGAAAGTAATTCAACAACTTAATAAATAAATAAATAACTTGCTAGTTGCTACCTAGGCTTATTTTGAGTTGAGAGACTTTAAAAGATAATCTCATGAGGGAAAAAAATCATATATGTAGCCGAATAGAGATATGCATGATCCTTTTAGGAAAGTTAAGGGACAGTGGACTTATATGCTATGATATTTGATGATATGTTGGTTGCTTCTGAGAACACTACATGTGGAATGAGCTTTAACTATGCAAGAATTGCCATGAATAATATAATGGAAAGTTTTACACAGATGTTTAAGCAGTTGGATTATGAACTAGTAATGTATATCAAGTTGACCTTAGTTCTTACTTTTTCTCACGTGGATGCTCTAAGCCAAGAGAACCACTTTATCAAGCTAAGAACGAATTATATCAAGCTAAAATTAGTTCTTAATACTCTCTTGCATTAGGTAATCCAGCATCACATGTAAATTTGTACTTGATTATTATTAATTAGAGTTGCCTATTCTTAAATCTTGAAGGTTTAAGGGACTAAAATTAAGTTGATGGAACTCGATTCATATTTTAATTTCCAACGGTTCAAAAAGTTATTTTGTCATCCCGAGAACAATCTTTTTTTTCAGAGATATTGTTCGTACCATCTATTTGTGAATGAAGCTTTGTGTTTTGGGGCTAATTATTCTCCCAAGGAAGATTTAGATTATCAAATTAACACAGTTGGAGAATGACTATAGTTAGAACAAAAATTGATGGCAAAATCGACTTATGACCAAATAGATTGCAAGTTTTTCCCTAAAATGATTCCTTTTAACAATTGAAGTGATTAACACTACAATTACAATGACAAACAGATGTAATTGTGTTTATATTTCAATATAGTGGTTTATTTACTGCGACTATAGCATACGTCATTCCACATAAATTTGTAATTGCTGTTATAATAATGCAACAAATTACTGCAAGTGTAAATATAGCTTTATAAATCCCAAGTGCAATTAAATTATTATTTAACATTAAGTTTCTCAGAACTTATCCTGTATAGGACCCGAGGCATGCTCCTTATATTAAAACCAACCTTCATTTTCTATCAACTCTACCATACTTCTTCATTCAACATACCAAAACTTAAAATAAAATACATTACTGCATTCTATAGGATAAAATCATATTGCTACCACTACATAATCTTCCAGATAAATGAAAGAGCAAGGTAGAAAACCCAAATTCTTTTCATGACTAAAAAATGGAAAAAGGGAAAAAAATCATATATGTAGCCGAATAGAGATATGCATGATCCTTTTAGGAAAGTTAAGGGACAGTGGACTTATATGCTATGATATTTGATGATATGTTGGTTGCTTCTGAGAACACTACATGTGGAATGAGCTTTAACTATGCAAGAATTGCCATGAATAATATAATGGAAAGTTTTACACAGATGTTTAAGCAGTTGGATTATGAACTAGTAATGTATATCAAGTTGACCTTAGTTCTTACTTTTTCTCACGTGGATGCTCTAAGCCAAGAGAACCACTTTATCAAGCTAAGAACGAATTATATCAAGCTAAAATTAGTTCTTAATACTCTCTTGCATTAGGTAATCCAGCATCACATGTAAATTTGTACTTGATTATTATTAATTAGAGTTGCCTATTCTTAAATCTTGAAGGTTTAAGGGACTAAAATTAAGTTGATGGAACTCGATTCATATTTTAATTTCCAACGGTTCAAAAAGTTATTTTGTCATCCCGAGAACAATCTTTTTTTTCAGAGATATTGTTCGTACCATCTATTTGTGAATGAAGCTTTGTGTTTTGGGGCTAATTATTCTCCCAAGGAAGATTTAGATTATCAAATTAACACAGTTGGAGAATGACTATAGTTAGAACAAAAATTGATGGCAAAATCGACTTATGACCAAATAGATTGCAAGTTTTTCCCTAAAATGATTCCTTTTAACAATTGAAGTGATTAACACTACAATTACAATGACAAACAGATGTAATTGTGTTTATATTTCAATATAGTGGTTTATTTACTGCGACTATAGCATACGTCATTCCACATAAATTTGTAATTGCTGTTATAATAATGCAACAAATTACTGCAAGTGTAAATATAGCTTTATAAATCCCAAGTGCAATTAAATTATTATTTAACATTAAGTTTCTCAGAACTTATCCTGTATAGGACCCGAGGCATGCTCCTTATATTAAAACCAACCTTCATTTTCTATCAACTCTACCATACTTCTTCATTCAACATACCAAAACTTAAAATAAAATACATTACTGCATTCTATAGGATAAAATCATATTGCTACCACTACATAATCTTCCAGATAAATGAAAGAGCAAGGTAGAAAACCCAAATTCTTTTCATGACTAAAAAATGGAAAAAGGGAAAAAATCATATTAATCATATCGATGTAACGGTGCATTCCTTAAATCTTTATCAGACATTGAAGAACTGAAACAAGACAGTGTAAATAGTTGCATGCAAGCAAGAAAAAAGGACAGAGACATGGGTTATATAAGAAAAGGAAAAAAATTATATCATAAATCATAAAACCCGTAATATCCAATTCAACGAAGCTACTTGAAACTTCTTGCAAGCTATTCATACAACATAATTGCAACAGAGGAAAAAAAAATACACAAATTTCTAGTTTGAATTGTTGCTTCATGGTATAGAGAACTACAAATACACTGAGCCCACTTTCAGCAAAGCTTTACAAGCCCATTTTTATTGACCAATTTGGGTATCGATTGCTTCCAACAACAGAATATTCTATCAGCGCGGGTGTACGGAGAGAGAAAAGAACAAAGAACAAAGAAAAGCATGGATAACATCAACATGACAACAAGATGAAACACCCATATATACTTCATCAGCTTGCTTGAATGGAAATGAAGCTTCAAATAAACTCATTGCTCTCAGCATGCAACTATGCTGAGTGTTTTTTCATAGAGGATTACAGTGAATCGAACTACTCTAAAGAATTCATAGTAATAATAAATAATTACTCAAATTTACAGGATAATCATGGATGCAGAACTAGTATAAAGGGCAATTAAAACTATTGAGTTCTATCACCGAAAAAAAAAAAAGGGTCGCCCCAAAGGACGATATGGTATGCTATAAGAAAAAATCATATAGAACACACTCTATAGAGCGCATAGGGAGGAAGGAGAGGTTCACACCTGGCATATTACAAATCTTGATGGAGATACTACTGATGCCTATTAGTACAGACACTATTGTCTACAAGTGCAGCTGTGAATGTTTTGATATTCACTAATAGGCAGTTGACTACATTGATAGTGATTGCATTAATACTAATATGGCAGATGTCACCGCCTCCTTCCTCCTCGACGATATTCTATAGAGGGATATAGGATATATATTTTTAGCTATGGAACTCCGAAAGGATCATTCCAAACCGTTAGCAAACCACCAAAAGATCCAATTAAATAGAACCTGTCACTTGATTTATCTGCAACTGCACTCTCAACTTGCAAGCTTGAATGCATCTATAAAGAGACCATACGTGAATCCCATCTTGAAATTATTTAAAAGTGCAAGAGAAAATGTTACCTTCGGCCGACTATAGTAAAACCTAGTAACATACTCAGTCAGTAGAACACAAATCACAGCAGCAATAACATCGTTCACACCCAAAGCCCCGAAGGAGAGAGATATTGTCTGAGCAACATAGAAACCGCCGAGCAATGAGATGCCACCAAACAATGCTCTCCTTGAACGGCTCCTGAAATAGTTCTTTGAGATATCGGGGATTATTCGAATAATGTCAACTAATCTCCGTGGCCCTTCACTCTCTTGTACTGCACGGATTTTGAGGTACCTAGTTTTGTACCTTCGAGGCAAGATTCTTGATCTGTTGAACGAGAACTTTGGTCCTGATTCTAGGCTCAATTTGGCGAGGCTCGTTGAGTAAGAAACTAAACCTAGAGCCATTTAAGAAACTGCAACATGATAGCATCATATAAGAAGTTCAGTAGAAGGCAGGCACACATTGAAGCAAAGCATTTGACATGCACATGGTGCACATATTGTTACTATGTCTATGTCTTATTGTGGAGTAAAACAAAATCAATGCAAAATGGAAAATTTGCAATAATATTTATTCTTTTGATAAGAACTTAATACTTCCACCTAGGAATATATAATATGGTCTTCAGAAAGATGAAAGTTTAGCTAGTATGTTTGAAAAACTTATCAGTTACATGAAAACTTAGAAAAACAGTCCCAGAAAGATTTAAGTAACATCATACATAACAACAAATAATTATGGTTGGCCCCACTATTCCCATTCAATTTTGCAAAAAGGGTACATTTGATATAATTGTTCCAGGTATGTTTAACGTGTTACTGATCAGGTAAAAAAATTTGGAAATGCAAGTACTAAATAATTTAAAAATAAGAATATAAATTAACAAAACGGCATAACAATGGATCTTTAACTTTTACTTGGCTATACAATCTCCAAGACAACAAAATGGTTTATTGGTTACATTTGAGTAATCCAAGACAATCTAACAACAAGCATAATCATCAGGCATTTGGTGATGGCTTAAAACTACTTAAGAAATGTGAACTTTCAGAACAATATTTATCGGTCTGACAGAACTGCCAGAACTGTGGCTGTGAAAGAAACTAGCCATCAGGATACTGGCTCCTCATGTCTCATAGTTGTTGCGAATGAATGGTCCATTAATCAAAAGAACTGCAAAGTTGCCCAGAAAATAGGATAACCAAAGAATGCCTTTCTCAAACTGAGAAGACTTAATCTCAAGCCCAATAATCCTATCTTTCATTACTTTCTAGGTGCCAGAGCCACTTTTTCTTTTTCTTTTTTCTTTTTTTTTTTTTTGGATATACTTAAGGGATATAATTCCTGTCCGCAGACAGTAATATTACAAAGAGTAACCTAAGTTTGTGCAAAACGTCTATCTATATACCAATTTGGTTTAAAGACCCTATAAAAGCACCCTTGCTAAGTCAAGAATCTCGCTTGAACTCACAAAGGCTATGATATTTTGTGGTAGCATCTAAAAACTTGGCTTATTATTTTACAGGTATTTTGTCTTCCATACACAACCCATTTTTATGAGAGAGAAAACTAGCATCGTGATGGTGATCTACACAGTGCAACAAAAGTAAATATAACCAGCGAACTAGGCAGGTGGCTTTAATATCCCTGCCAGTATACTAGAGGAACTCCAAACTTGTAAAAGGGTTGAGGGAAATATTTTATTCACAACTGCCTGCATGTTAAGTATCCTTTTGCATGTCGAAACGTAGGCTAGATGAAAGGCTTTGTCCTTTCATTTTTCTTATCTCCTTAAGAGCACCTAGATTTGAACCAGGATACTTATAGCATCTTCATGTCTGATTTATTGAGAAATGGAAGAACTCTGCACCCTGATTTATCTAGATGGCAAACATAGCTGAAGTGAAGATGATCAAGAACTAGAGGTTTAGGTCTTAAGCATGCCAGGTCCATTGGAATAGTAACAACAACACTCCACCGTTTGCCTGAAATATAAAATGAACTCAAACAAAAAGATAATATCCAGTAAACTAGGATTACAGGATCTACACTTAATTAAAAGAGATTACTTAATTTTGACCACGAAGATGAACATAAACATTTTGCTCCACTATTAAATTATTTGCTTTATCTATAAAAAAAATTCTTTACTCAGCTTTCACTTCTTATATCATCTTATCAACATATAAAAGCCTATTCACATCAAATGGTGTTGGCCATAGTGAATGAGTCAAAATGAAGAAACTTTGACAGGAGTTATCATGTATTTACAACTTCCCACTGTCAAGGTATATTTGTTTGTAGTGGGTAATTATGAAAAGTACAAGTAGCATTAAGTTGATTCATCATATAACCACTCGCTAACAACATTCTGAACAAAAATGCCCACGCCTATTTCCCCCTTGATGTTTCGACCTTGGTACTTCTCCAGGATGTACAATCCACCTTTTCCTCCGTACTTCTCCTGGATGTACAATCCATCTTTAACTCCTCCATCCTAAGAAAGCAAATAAGTCTAAAGCCTGACGTTGTTGTGGAACACTTAGATTATATTCCAGAACTTTTTTTGTTTCTTTCTCTACCGCAATCATTTCTCATCATCCCTGTCCATTTTGCTCCTTTATTTTGTATCTCCATGACTTAGGAGGCAGGCTCTAAAATCAATCTAGGATATTGAAAAAGATGGAAGTCATCATAGAAAAAGACAGTAGGTGTTTAGAGTAGGTTACTGGGCAAAATGTAAGAGGAAAGATGGAATGAGACAGTAGTGCGGGAGAGGGACGAGAAGGTGATTGATGGAGAAATAGCAAATGTCACACAGAAGGAAATATTGGAATTAGTCAAAAAATTAAGTTCAAATCCTCTTCAAGATTGTCCAATATGTATAAAGCGATTTGGCACAATGGTATCTCGCTCCCAATAGTATAGACAATATACAATTCCTCTACAGTATCATTTTAATCTATAATCATGAGAAATATTATGATGATAGACCTAATGAGTGGTAGTAATTGACAATGAAATCACTACCTAAGCAAATTGGTTCATCGATAGGACAAAAAGATAATGGTCAGATGAAATGCATGTTATATGCCCAAGCTAGCACGTTTCACTACACAAAGTTTGTACTTTCCCTCATTCTCTTTTTTCTGTTTCGTTTGTACTAAATAGTGGAAATCTATATTCAAAATTTTATGGATATTATGTACAGGTTCCATTTACTGACAGATACAGAAATCCACATAACTTAAAAATCTATATTCGGTAACAAAAACCTAAGAAATTTAGGTACTTATTGGAGGTTCAAAGAAGAATAAGAAGCAGTATTACAATTTATAAGTTCATTAAAGAAGATGTAAAGTCGCCCACTAAAGTTAACTGTTAGGTTTCAGCCCCAACTTGGCCCCTGAACTCTTCAATTTGTCCCTTCATACCCCCCTGAACTATTAATAGTTTCATCTTACCCCCCCTAAACTATTAAATTCATTCCTTTTAACCCCCTGAACAATTTTTAGTCCCACATTACCCCCCTTAACTATTACTTTTGGTACCAAGTTACAACTTCTCCTTTATTAATTTATGGGTATTTTAAATGGAGAAAGTCATAATTCAAGGGGAAAGGTGGGACTGAAATGATAATTCAGAGGGTAATGTGTGACTGAAAATAGTTCAGGGGTAAATATGGACGAAATGGTAAGTTCAGGGGTAAGATTTGACTGAAAATAGTTCAGGAGCGTGAAGGGGCAAAATGAATAGTTCAGGGGGGAGGGCAAGTAGGCGATGAAGCCTAACTTTTAAGAAGAAGCCAAAGCAGATTCCACATAGACCCAAAAGGTTAAACATTTTCTCAAAATAATGTCATGTAGCAAATAATATACAAAAGGAAAATTTTCAATATTCTTCAAATAGCTGAATTCTTTCTGAATAAGGTTAACTCAAATCATTAGCAAGGCATAACCGTAAAACCTTCATATTATCCAGAAAACTGAATAATCTAATTACATAACAAGGGATTTCTTAAGTTGAGAATACCTAATAATTATTGTAAAAAAAGAAAATTAATACAAACAGGAAATAAACCCAATTCTGGGCAAGGAAACCCACAAGCTAATTGACTGATTCAATCGAAATACTAACAAAATTTTCAAAAAATGATGTCTATTTGATTCAGAAATTATTCTACCTTCACATTATAAACCCAGGAAAAAGAAAGGTAATAACTTCACATTTCAAACAAAATAAAGAATGAAATATGTATATATAAATTTATACTGGATTACGAGCAAGAGAGAGATGCACCTTGAATCCTAAAAGGGGCTTCTTTTTTTTGAGATTGGGAACGAGAGGAAGGGAACAAAAGGCTTGAACGCATAACGGGTCGCTTTCGGGTCGGATCCTCATACCCAAACGAGGCGGCATTTGGAGTTTGGGTTTTTGTCATATTAGACCCTCATATCTTCTTTAATTGTATATTACATGCCCAAAATTTCATATTTCTAAATTAGACCCCAAATCTCTTTTAAGTTATTCTGAAACTACCCTCTCGGATGGATATGTTCAAAATTTTTACCATAGTGTAATTAACTCTTAACTATTTTGAGTAAGTTATATTAACACTCTTATGATATAGGTTCCCATTATTTCTCTTTGCTATTCTCAATCTCTCTCGTCTCTCATCTTTTGCAATCTGTCATTTCTTTAATATTTATGCACCCTATAATAGCCTTTAAGCTTTCATTTTGAAGGATTTTCAAGGCCGAAAACAATACACAAAAGAGTGATAGTGAAAATGTGGGTAACTATGGTTAAATCTAACCATGCTGTCTTTTTAAAACAGTTTAATGAGATTTGGGGAATACTTTAAAAATATGAATACTTGAGGGTCAAATATACAATTAACGAAGCTTTATGGGTCTAATATGACAAAACGTCTAAGTATTTTGCATCCTTTTCTTTTCTTAGTTATTATTAGTTTTTCCTGTCTTGATTATTCTCCAACCGATCTAAAGACATACCTACATTTCATCACATGCACCATATATTCAAATAAAATACAAAATTAATTATAATAACAATAATATGGTACTTATAATAATGTAATATATGCATATAACGAAGCGAGTTTCTATAGAGATTGACTTGCAATTTTCAAATGTGATGCGTAATCTAGTTAGTAGAGGAATGTCGATCGTCTAACATGCAGTAAGAAAGTGGAAGATCAGTTTCTATAGAGATTGATATTGAAGTTAACGACCATGCTAATGTCTTGACCGTGAACTCAATATGGGCTCCTCATCTTGCTGTGTTGTACAAGGTCAATGTTGATGGAGCATGAAGAGAAGGCCAAGGTATGGAGAGTTTGGAATGTGTGGTACCGGATATGAATGATACTTTCATTTCATGGCCGGGTTTTCAAAAGGACGTTGAAATAAATGAATATTAGAGGATTTTTATGGAAAGAAATCATTTAATGATTGGATTCGCTAGATGAAAATTAAAATGTGTTTAAAAAGTAGTATGTGAGTTTTAGCCCCACATTGGCTAATTGAATGCATTTTAGTTGGTTCAAATTAACACACGTGTTATATATGGTATAACAAAGGTGTTAGTATTGTACACTTGTGTTGGTATATAAGCGAGCGTGCGAGCAAGCAAGCGGGCTCGTGCGTGCGGGCTCGTGAACCTTATAAAAGGATCCTCTTCTGTTCATTCGTAGAACACAGGAAAAACAAATGAACTCTCCTCTTGTCTTCTTCTTTTACAATTCTGAGCTGATACGTTTTGGAGTTTCTGGCGAACTGAAGTAGTAGTTGATGTGTTCAACAGAAGAGAGCGTTTTGTTGGATTGCTGTCGTCCCATCCTCGGAAGTATTGTGCAGACCCAACGCTACCGTAGGTGGGGCATAATTTCTTCAAGGCCAGTCCTCTGTTTAGAGGGCGATTCGACACTTCTGTAAAGTATCTCAAACTTGAAGTTTATTAATAATGATGTTTCTAGCTTTCTGCTCTTTACTTTCATTCCCGTATGGTTTGTTGTGTTTGATTTTGGATCTGTTTTTATATGCTTGTTTTTCCCAACAAAGGAAACATATGAATTGACGAGGTTCTGTTTTGCGAGGCTCTTGTGGCAAGGTATGCGTTAACTTTTGCTATTGAAGTCAAATTATTGGAAGTGATTCTTGAAATGGATAATCAGTGGCGGTTCATGCAATCAATTACTTAAATAGGAATTATCAATGAGGTTCACAGATTGTAACATTTCAAGGTGCAACAACACCTAGGAGTTATAACAAAGTTACTCACATTTTGGCTCAAAAAATATTTGTTCTAGTATGGTTGTATAGATGGGAGAAACCCCTAAGAATATTGTGCATCTTCTTTATGCTAATTGTAATAATACAATTTCTTAGTTAATTAGATCATATACTTTCCATAAAAAGAATATATATGATATAGTGTTTATAGCAAGTTCGTGAATAAGTATTAAGAATATTTTGATGTTAGTACCTCAAATCTTTCATTTTGAGATTAGCGGCTCAAGTTACCAAAAGTTGCCATTAGGTTCCGCAAATCACATAAGATAAGATGTTTAAAATTATTCTCTTTGTTACCAATCCATTAATCATGATTGGCTTAGTGCCTAATTATGAATGAGTAATCCCCAAATTAACCTTGCTCAGTAAATTTTTGACCTCAAAATGCTAGTTTTTGCTCTCTAGCTCTCGCTTCATCTTCTGGAAAAGGAAAAATGTTGCTCTTCCTGTCTCCCACAATATCAACACAAAAATTATTTTCTCTGCTCATGATCAAGTCTGAGTTTGCATTAGAAAGGGTATGACTGACATTTTACCCTAAAGTTAAGAATGAAAGAATATTCTCTCCAATTTAGACAGATACTAACTTGGGGAACTAATTTTAAACAATTTATATGCTATGAGGAATCTAATATCAATTTCAATGATTGTGAGAACTAATCTCAAAATATATAAAAATTGAGGGCTAATATCAAAAAATTCAATATTAAAATGATAAAAGCAGGATTATTTTCGTAGATAGAAGAATTTAATATCATGGTCGTTTGTGATTTTGAGAGATCCATGTGTTTTTTCATTAGATATTCAAGTAGGGCTATCAATAAGAGATTTATAATAAAAATAATAAATAAATAATCCGTGATTGGGACTGTTCAAATCTTTGAATTTTAATTTTATAAAGGAAAAATGATTTTGACTCTAAAATGATAAAGTGAGTGTGACTAAGACCCAAGAATTAGTCAATGTGCTAACAAAAACCCTTAAAGTGAAATTGAAATGTGATTCAACCCCTAAAGTGATTCAATATTACTATTATTATATTGTATTTTCCCAAAAACCCCAAAATGCCCCCTTCAACAACCACTCTCCATCTCTCTCCTCCCCTCTTTAACAAAATTCTAAAATTCACCAGTGCCTTTAACAAACTCTTCCTATATTTCTCTCAAAATGCCTCCTCCGACAAAAATTCTGACAAACCCTCCCTATCTTTCTCTCAAATGCTTCCTCCATCAAAAAAATCCTACAAACCCAACAAAGCCCTTGCCTTCTCCAATCTCTTGACCACATCATCTCCCTCAATGACCTCTCCTCTGACGTTGTCGTACTCCCCGTCCAAATATTGCTTATTTTCTAAGCTCATTCTCAATTCCATATCAAAAGCAACTAACCATAGCTTGTGATCGAGGATTTTTTTTATCAAGAGCCTAGGGTCTCTGTAACATGCAAAAGATTCAATTTTGATTGATTTTTCTTTAAATTGAGGAAATTTAAAGATGCATATTGAGAAACCGAAGCATTCAAATGCGGGATTTGAGGAGGAGGAGGAGGAGATCTCTAGCAGGGACGATTAAATATTGGTGATCACTCCTTTGCCTAAATCGAGCCGCCAAATCGCCTACTTCAACCGCCTTTCGTTTACATGCAGGCGCCGAGCCGCCAAATCGCCTACTTCAACCGCCTTTCGTTTACATGCAGGCGCCACCCCTGTTCCTAACAAGAAATGACTATCCATCTCTTCTCTTCGCTACCATATTATTTTAGATATTTCTCTCTATTTTCTCTTCTTCTTCTCTCTATTTTCTCTTCTTCTAAGTATCCCCTCTAGATCTCATTCCTCATCTCTTTATCCTTTCTCTTTGTAGATCTGAGTTCTCCAATTCATCTTCTTCTTCGACCCACCAACTGTTTGAGTTAAGTTTTTAGTTTTAATTTGATTTTGAGCACCATAGTTTTAATAGAATAAAAAGTATGTATAAGTATTGGGAAGATAATGCTGAAATTTGATTTGGCATGTAATTGAGTCCTCTTTATGCATCTCATGGTCCAAACAAAATCTTAGTTTTGTGATTAATTTTTTGTTTAATGAACTTATTTTCTAGCATGCAGAATCCTCGAAGTTAAATTATTCATAGTAAACTCTAAGTTGATGGAATTATCTCTCGTTGATAATTGGGTGTTGATGGTACAAAAATGAGTTTTTTTTGTCAAGACTGTCAATAAAGACCTTGAATGTCTTTGAATCTTTTATAATTATTTCATACTCATTCCAATAAACAGTGCTTTGCCTCATGTTTGATGGTACTGAATGTTAATGAAAATGTAGTAATTCTTTAGGTGCTAATATCAAGAATTTGTTAATGCTAAAAGTAAGTTGTTAGATATAAAGACTGGATGTTAATGTTAAGAGTTAGTTGTTAGAGTTAACCATTCGTTGTTAATGTTATGAGTCAGTTATTAAACTTAAAGATTGTTTGTTCAACTCATGACTTAGCATTAACTATTGGTTGCAAAACTTATGAGTCAGTTGTTAAGCATGACTATTGATTGTTAAACTTGTGAATTAGTTGTTAGTTTTATTGGTTATATGTTAACCTTACGTTTTATATGTTAATCATTTTTCGTTTGTGCTTCAGGTATGTAGGCATCAAAAATTGCTGAAGAACCTCAAATATGACTAAATTATGAGAAGATCGAAGGACAACGTCGTCAAAATCTCAAGAAGACAACACATGGGAAGATTGTGTCTCGCCATAGTGCGAGACACTTGTTTGTGCCTCGCTACAAGCGAGACACTTGATGTGTCTCGCTACTAGCGAGACACTTGTTTGTGCCTCGCCACGGGCGAGACACCTTGATGTGTCTCGCTACTAGCGAGACACTTGTTTGTGCCTCGCCACGAGCGAGACACCTTGATGTGTCTCGCTACTAGCGAGACACTTACTTGTGCCTCACCAAAGGCGAGACACCCAGAATATTTGAAATGAGCTCTTGAATGGTCTAAATCAATGCTGGTGGGGCCCAATTGACTTTATCAACGCAAAGAGACGTTCAGCTACTTTAATAGGCGGTTACACGCTGAAAATATGCCCACTAGACGTGATTTTAGGGCATTTAATCGTGCCTAAAAAACAGGAAAACCGTTACAACAGCTGGAGATCCGACACTGCCTCGCTAGTTAGCGAGGCGTTCCATACCGCCTCGCTAGCGCAGCCACCACACCGCCGCTAGCTTAGCGGCACTACGCCGAGGCGTTCTGAAATGCCGGCGCTAACTAAAAATATGGGGCACTTTGACACTTATGTTTCTTCAAAGGGCACGTTTCCCAAATGCTATAAATACCCCCCTACATCCACTTGCGCAGGGGGGCAATCAGAGATCAGATAAGCAAAGCTATTGCAAAGAGAGAGAGAGAATCCAAGCTTCCGGAGTTCAAGAACACGATCCACACGGAGATTCCTCGAGTTTAAGCTTTGACTTATTCTTGAGAAGAGTAGATATCTTACTTTGCTAAGATATTTGCTTAAGTTCTTGTTTCCTTTGCGAAGCATCAACTAAATCCCGTCGATTCGACGATCGTTGCTCGGTGGTCCACGGATTACGCGTCCCCGGCACAGGCAAAGACCCACAAAAGCAGGAGATCTACGCGTGTAGCCTCTTCTGTTCGAGTTTGTGAGAGAGTTACTTAAAATTCTTTGTGGCGAGAATCAAAAGTGTAATTTTCTCAAGTTTTACAATGGAAACAACTTTCGACCCAAACACGATGGCGACCACAGTGGGAGCCAACGGTCTCGAGCCGAGATCGTTGTGTCGCGCCTTGCAGCGATCAAGCCGACCTCATGGTCGATGGATTGGATTACTTCTTCGATCAAGCCAAGTTCGAAGAATATCTCTCCTCTTCCTCATCGAAGTCCTCCTCACCCCGCAAACATCGGAGGATCTCATCTCCTAAGAGGGAGGTTCGTTTCATTGTGATGTAGCGATCTCGTTAAACTGCGGCGGAGGCGATTTCCCCTCTCAACAACACCCCGGTGGATTTCAAAGCCGGGAGCTCTGCTCAAGTTGACTCCTTTCAGAAGAAGGAGTCATTCAACAAGATCTCAACCGCTCTGACGAAGAGGGCTCGTCGGAGACAACGTCAAAAGATGGCCCGACAACTTGCAAAGGCCATGGAATCAACAGACGGAGTTCATTACAACACGAACTCGCGTGATCAGAGGCGTCAACAAGTTACAACGCCTCAACCTCAATCCGCCAACACTCGTCCCAGGGAAGAATGGGTTCTCGTCAAAAGGACCCGATTGACAAGGAAGGAGCACGCCCAAAAGCGTCGTGCACGCGTTGCTCGTACACGTGCCGTTGTTCGCAAGGCACAAGAGTCGAAATCAACCAGGGAATCGACTCAAAATCACAAAGTTTGGGTCCCAAAGTCTACCTCAAAATCGCCCGGATATCTTCCTTCGGTAGAGGCGGCTCAAAGCGCCTCGCGTTAGCGAACGACCTAAGCTGCCGACCAACAACGGCGATGTAAAGCATCTCGCGTCGTGAACGAGCGAGCGCCTGCCCGGCCAATGACGGTACCTTATGCCTTAGCAAAAATTTGGTTTCTCCGCCCCTTTCATTCACTTCTCCGGCTAAGATAACAACAATTAAGCCTGGAAATTTGGCAACTTCAGTGTTTAGTCGTCTTGGTCCACAGCCCGGAAATAAAGGCAAGGTACCAGTGAAGAAATGTTTGGATTACCCAGTCCAGAAGAGTCCTGAGCAAGCTGAAACATCTCAGGCTTCTAGAATTCCAATTGCATCTCGTTTGAGCATCCCGCAAGGGGTCCGCGAGTCTACTAAAGGGAAGAACTTGAGGCGTGTGATTCGTGAAGTCACGAGAGATGATAAAACACTTATGATCCATGCCAAGACAACTTCAGCAGATGAAGTTAAAACGTCAAAGGTGCCTCCCAAGTCGAATGATCGACGCCCCCAAAAGAAGACGTGTCCTCCAGTTAAGGATAACGTTACACTTGGGGGTGAAAGTACAACCAGTGACAAACCACATCAACTGTGTCATCAGGCTGGGGGTGGCAACACACGAAAGAGAACGATTGATGAAATAAATTGTTCTTGCTCGTGTGCACAACTAATCAAAACATTGTTGTCAGGATGTGCCTGTTCCGAATCAAACGCTCAACCACAAAGAGCTTCAGTATTCGAGAGGCTTTCCCTGTCAGCAACGGAAGATCTGAAGCCAGAGTCAAGACGACATCGAAGAAGAAGGAGATCATCCATCCAATTTGATGAGTCTCCCGAAGTGACTATCAACATGGTAAACAAAGGGAAAGGACCGACGACGGATGCAGATCCTGACTTCACTCCTGGAGGAAAGGTCGGGTCTCAGATTTCTCAGAGAATGTCTCGGTTGCAATTGCGAGCTACCCGACGCATCGACTATAGAAGGATGCATGAGGGAGAGTCATCCGAAGACGAAGCTTCCGACACCAATTCGGCGATAGCTTCCGATGACACAATGTCAAGTGTTGGTCGCCATCCCAGAGAAGCTTTTGCAATTACCCCTGAAACCCTAGCTCAAATGTTACAGGAGGCCCTAGCTAAACAGCGGGAGGATCTTAGGGCCGAAATGAAAACAGAGATGGAGCTAGCCATGCAACAGATGAGGGAATTGCAAAGTCAAAAAGTTGACCAACCCGAATTTAATCAGCCAGCTGGATCCAGTCGCCATGTTACCCATCATGTAGATGATAGTGATCCAGAAATAGATGAACACATTTACGCTGATCAACCTCCAAAGAAAGTCGATCCGGTGCTCAAGGTGGAAATGGTCCAATTCTTCCTATTGGAAGTAATCCAAAACAAGGGGAGGATGATGGCGAAAAGATGAAAGAGCTTGAAGATAAAATCAATGCTTTGATGTCCGCACAGGAAGTCAAAAGGACTGGTATCCCGTGTCCATATCCTAGAGAGTGGGATTCAATTCCTTACCGAAATTCAATTTGATCAACTTCACGCCATTTGACGGAGAGGGTCACCTACACAATACCGATTTACTTCAAATCACATTTGGGGTGATCTCTCGAAACGAGCCTTTGATTGGTCGGCATTCGTTTACCCTTGTGAGTACTTTGATTGGTATCGAAGACTCAAAGCCGGAGCATTAACCGTTGGGATGATATGGAAAATTCGTTTCTCAATAACTTTTTCGATGACGACACCAAGTCTCGATTGGAACCCTCTTGGATGAAAAGCGAAGAGCGGAGAGGCGATTATTTGTTTCGTTAAGCGCTTCATAATAAGGCCATAAACCGCAAAGATCCAATCACCGAAATTCATATTGCAAGCGTGCCACAATAATCTCTCCATTGATTTGTTGGAAGTCATGGGGTCGCCCCACCAACTACATGGAAAGATCACGAAAATACGAGGAGAACAAGCCGAACGCTTCCTCAAAAGGAAGAAAGCCGAAGAGGCGAAGATGGTCGACCCCTCAAAGTAAATTTTCCTCGCAATAGAGGAAAGGCATCCGTGGTCGCTGTTGACGTAAATCAAACGTCGCAATTACGACCACGCCAACAACCTCGGGAGCAACAAAAAGCTTCTAAATCAGAATTTCACGGGACATACTCTTTCAGAGATGAAGAAGTTCCGATTGTTTTTAAGCACCTCCTTGACAGCAACAAAATTAAGTTGCCACCTATTACAAATCAGGAGGAGGTTGACAAGACTTCAGATCCTAAATACTGTGCATACCACAGGAGGGTCCATCATCCTACCAAAAGTTATTTTGTCCTTAAAGACAGTATCCAAGCTCTAATTGACGCCGGGGTTATAACGTCAAAGTGACGAACTTGGTGAAGCTCTTCGGGCCTATCGTACTACAGTCCGGATACCTACAAGAGCAACCCCAGGGGTACGAGGCAGATCCAGCTTGTTCGCTAAACGTGGTAGCAGGACAGTGATAAGATCACAATGCCAATTAATGGGAAGTTCCTGAAGAGATACTATCCTTAGTGTACTCAGGATAACCCGTCTTATAATGAAGGACCCAGGTTTATCATATTCCGATAGCCTAGGAATACTATTCACCAATTTTACCCCCACTATTTTGGATGATCAAACTTTTGAATGGTCACGGTCTCCAAACTCCCACTGTAAGGCGAAAGATAAGAAAATACATTCTTTCCTTCATCTTCTGCTAACTCTTCCAAAATCCCCTACAATTCCTATTCAACAGGATGGTAGGCCTACAAGAAAGTTATCTCTGATAATTCCACTAAACTCTCCCACCAATCCTCTTCAATAGAATGGCAGGACCACAAAGAAAATAACTATCATGTTAACTATTACCTCTGATAGTTAATTCTTAGTTTAGAAATCAAATCTACTCCCACTGGGTCCAGTACGATCAAACCTTTAAACAGTTAGGGTCATTCTTCACTTGACCAAACCTTTGAACAGTTAGGGTCATTTTAAATTTTCACTCCCACTTGGTCAAAACTTTCAATAGTTAGGGCCAAACCATGTAAATTGGGTAATCAGACCTTCATGCAGTTAGGGTTATCCAAATTTCACCTTTTACTCACATGAGTTGAAAGGTATCTTCAGAGTCAATGCCACGTGGCCCGACTCCAACTTGATTCTCGAAGTGGAGATCCCACTTTGAGTTTCTCTATAGATTTCTTAGTGCACGTGCATCAGGAATCTTTTGACTCTCAGTTCGCGTGAACAAGGAGTTGTCAATTGAAGCGGAAGATAAGAAAATACCTTCTTCTTCTTCAATACAACGGGTTCGCCTTCATCCCATGAGAAGACAAAAATAACAAATAAAGTCTATGTATTCAATACATAGCCAGTCTCATTACTGACTTAATGATCTGTTAAATCTACGCCTATTTATGCATAGTAGGGATGTTATCTCTGTCCCTTACCAGAGATAAGTCTGCATCTAACACATGCTGCCGGGTAGTCAATTCCCGTGATAATTGATCAAGTCTACGTATTCAATATCGTAGCATAGATGTTATTACCTAATGACACCTAAACTATGCCTTCATGCATAGGGATGTTATCTCTGCCCCTTACCAGAGATAAGTCTGCATCTAACACATGCTGCCGGGTAGTCAATTTCCGTGATAATTGATCAAGTCTACGTATTCAATATCGTAGCATAGATGTTATTACCTAATGACACCTAAACTATGCCTTCATGCATAGGGATGTTATCTCTGCCCCTTACCAGAGATAAGTCTGCATCTAACACATGCTGCCGGGTAGTCAATTCCCGTGATAATTGATCAAGTCTACGTATTCAATATCGTAGCATAGATGTTATTACCTAATGACACCTAAACTATGCCTTCATGCATAGGGATGTTATCTCTGCCCCTTACCAGAGATAAGTCTGCATCTAACACATGCTGCCGGGTAGTCAATTCCCGTGATAATCGATCAAGTCTACGTATTCAATATCGTAGCATAGATGTCATTACTTAATGACACCTAAACTATGCCTTCATGCATAGGGATGTTATCTCTGCCCCTTACCAGAGATAAGTCTGCATCTAACACATGCTGCCGGGTAGTCAATTCCCGTGATAATTGATCAAGTCTACGTATTCAATATCGTAGCACAAAGTCTAAGAGAGTTCATTCTTTTAGCACAACGTAACATGTAGAACGGACTTAGACAAACTACATGCTAGCCCAATTCAAACGGTAGTTGGTAAAGGCTCATCAAATCCGTTGATGGCTGAGGGTTTGCCAAAAATCCTATATCTATCGTACAAGCGATAACTTGAGACAGCGGGTTCGCTCCTCCTGCCGGGGTTAAGCACTTTCTCCTACCGTGATTCTAATGCACTTTGTAACTCATTGCCAGTGCAAATGTGCCATTACATCCCCTCTAGAAGATCAAGCATGCTCAAGAAGATTCTCATTCCGAAGTTGCCCTTGGAAGTTCAACTGCGACTCAATCGCAAGCCTCCGGACAAAGATGATCAGTTCAAATTCGACTTCGTCATTGCAACCAATCCAAATATAAATGCAACAGTTATTGATCCCAAAATATGGTCAGCGACATCGCGTAGCCAGGGTTCGAAAGCTGAAACAAGATACAGACTCCTTCTATAAAGTTCAACGTTGAACGGAAGCAAAGTATCTTATCCAAAGTATTCCGCACCCTCGACAAAATACGAGGAGTCGAAAACTTTGGAGGGGTATCTGTAGGCATCAAAAATTGTCAAGAACCTTAAATATGACTAAATTATGAGAAGATCGAAGGACAACGTCGTCAAAATCTCAAGAAGACAACACATGGAAGATTGTGTCTCGCCATAGTGCGAGACACTTGTTTGTGCTCGCTACAAGCGAGACACTCGCTGTGTCTCGCTACTAGCGAGACACTTGTTGATGCCTCGCCGCGGCAGAACACCTTGATGTGTCTCGCTACTAGCGAGACACTGCAATGCCTGCCAAAGGCGAGACACCGAATATTTGAAATGAGCTCTTGAAGGGTCTAAATCAATGCCGGTGGGGCCCAATTGACTTTATCAACGCAAAGAAACGTTCAGCCTACTTTAATGGCGGTTACACGAAAATATAGCCACTAGGCGGATTTTAGGGTATTTAATCGTGCCTAAAAGGTGGAAACCGTTACAACAAATGGAGATTCGACACGCCTCGCTAGTTAGCGGGCGACCCATCTTACCTGCCGCTAGCGGCGATCTCTCGCCGGTTAGCGAAGCGGCAAGCGCGGCGGTTATTGCCAGCGCTAACTAAAAATATGGGGCACTTTGACACTTATGTTTCTTCAAAGGGCACGTTTCCCAAAGGCTATAAATACCCCCCTACATCCACTTGGGCAGGGGGGGCAATCAGAGATCAGATAAGCAGAGCTATTGCAAAGAGAGAGAGAGAATCCAAGCTTCCGGAGTTCAAGAACACGATCCACACGGAGATTCCTCGAGTTTAAGCTTTGACTTATTCTTGAGAAGAGTAGATATCTTACTTTGCTAAGATATTTGCTTAAGTTCTTATTTCCTTTGCGAAGCATCAACTAAACCCCGTCGATTCGACGATCGTTGCTCGGTGGTCCACGGATTACGCGTCCCCGGCACAGGCAAAGACCCACAAAAGCAGGAGATCTACGCGTGTAGCCTCTTCTGTTCGAGTTTGTGAGAGAGTTACTTAAAATTCTTTGTAACTGAGAATCAAAAGTGTAATTTTCTCAAGTTTTACAATGGAAACAACTTTCGACCCAAACAAGGTATGGTCACGTTACCTTATATATCGCTGAGTCATTCAACAGCTATATATGAAAAGCTTGAATGTTACGTATCTTGGTGTTGCCTACACTCAAGAAGATTTTGGAGCATATTCATGATAGATGGGTTTTGGCTTCAATATGGAGTAGATTCTTATGTCCAAGTGAGTTGTTAAACTTAAGGACTGGTTGTTAAACTTAAGGACTGGTTGTTAAACTTAAGGACTGGTTGTTAAACTTAAGGACTGGTTGTTAAACTTAAGGACTGGTTGTTAAACTTAAGGACTGGTTGTTAAACTTAAGGACTGGTTGTTAAACTTAAGGACTGGTTGTTAAACTTAAGGACTGGTTGTTAAACTTAAGGACTGGTTGTTAAACTTAAGGACTGGTTGTTAAACTTAAGGACTGGTTGTTAAACTTAAGGACTGGTTGTTAAACTTATGAGTTATATGTTAGATTTTAGTATTAGTTGTTAAACTTAAGGACTGGTTGTTAAACTTATGAGTTATATGTTAGATTTTAGTATTAGTTGTTAAACTTATGAGTTATATGTTAGATTTTAGTATTAGTTGTTAAACTTAAGGACTGGTTGTTAAACTTATGAGTTATATGTTAGATTTTAGTATTAGTTGTTAAACTTAAGGACTGGTTGTTAAACTTAAGGACTGGTTGTTAAACTTAAGGACTGGTTGTTAAACTTAAGGACTGGTTGTTAAACTTAAGGACTGGTTGTTAAACTTAAGGACTGGTTGTTAAACTTAAGGACTGGTTGTTAAACTTATGAGTTATATGTTAGATTTTAGTATTAGTTGTTAAACTTATGAGTTATATGTTAGATTTTAGTATTAGTTGTTAAACTTAAGGACTGGTTGTTAAACTTATGAGTTATATGTTAGATTTTAGTATTAGTTGTTAAACTTAAGGACTGGTTGTTAAACTTAAGGACTGGTTGTTAAACTTAAGGACTGGTTGTTAAACTTATGAGTTATATGTTAGATTTTAGTATTAGTTGTTAAACTTAAGGACTGGTTGTTAAACTTATGAGTTATATGTTAGATTTTAGTATTAGTTGTTAAACTTATGAGTTATATGTTAGATTTTAGTATTAGTTGTTAAACTTATGAGTTATATGTTAGATTTTAGTATTAGTTGTTAAACTTATGAGTTATATGTTAGATTTTAGTATTAGTTGTTAAACTTAAGGACTGGTTGTTAAACTTAAGGACTGGTTGTTAAACTTATGAGTTATATGTTAGATTTTAGTATTAGTTGTTAAACTTATGAGTTATATGTTAGATTTTAGTATTAGTTGTTAAACTTAAGGACTGGTTGTTAAACTTATGAGTTATATGTTAGATTTTAGTATTAGTTGTTAAACTTATGAGTTATATGTTAGATTTTAGTATTAGTTGTTAAACTTATGAGTTATATGTTAGATTTTAGTATTAGTTGTTAAACTTAAGGACTGGTTGTTAAACTTATGAGTTATATGTTAGATTTTAGTATTAGTTGTTAAACTTATGAGTTATATGTTAGATTTTAGTATTAGTTGTTAAACTTATGAGTTATATGTTAGATTTTAGTATTAGTTGTTAAACTTAAGGACTGGTTGTTAAACTTATGAGTTATATGTTAGATTTTAGTATTAGTTGTTAAACTTATGAGTTATATGTTAGATTTTAGTATTAGTTGTTAAACTTAAGGACTGGTTGTTAAACTTATGAGTTATATGTTAGATTTTAGTATTAGTTGTTAAACTTAAGGACTGGTTGTTAAACTTAAGGACTGGTTGTTAAACTTAAATATTGATTATTAAACTTAAGAGTTAGTTATTAGATTGAAGTATTGATTATTAATATTATCGTCAATTGTTAAACTTAAGGACTGGTTGTTAAACTTAAGGACTGGTTGTTAAACTTATGAGTTATATGTTAGATTTTAGTATTAGTTGTTAAACTTACGATTGTTAAAGTTAAAGATTTACATCATATATTGTAGAGAAAATATTACCTAATAACATTAAATAAAATATCGTTAAGCATCCATGCTAAACATAAATAATAAAGTGTTTACAAATAACTAACTATTAATGTAAAATCAATACACTTAACATACAACATATAAATATAACTAGCTATTAATCTTTAACAACTAAGCGCTAAACATAACAACTAATTATTAACCTTAACAATTAACCACTAAACTTAACAACTAACCACAAAACTTAACAATTAAATTTCAAACTTAACAATTAACCGCTAAGCTTAACAACTAACTTTCAAACTTAACAATAAATGTGTATGTTTAACAACTAACTCATAAACTTAACATCCAAGCAATAAATTTCAAACTTAATAACTAACTCTTAAGCTTAACAACTAACTTTTAAACTTAATAATAAACGTATGCTTAACAACTAACCCATAAATTTAACATCCAAACATTATATTTGACATACATCATTGAAAAATACTTCTTTTAGAGCCGGTTTTTGTCATCAATTTTCACTCCTTGGAAGTTTCAAGCCGCAAATAACCCCTAAAAGTTTTAAAATTGCTAATGACCACACAAAAATTGTAGAAAATCCCCGATAGTTTTAAAATTACAAGTACTTCCTTAAAATTTATAGAAAACCCCAAAAGTTTTAGAAACTGAAATAACCCCAAAAATTTATAGAAAACCCCATTAAACTTTAGAAACGCAAATAATCACCTAAAATTGTAAAACCCAAAGAGTTTCAAATAACCCTTCAAAATTACAAAATCCTCTTGAAAGTTTCAAAAGTGCAAATAACCACCTAAAATTTACAAAAAACCCCCAAAAAAGTTTCAAAAATTGAAAATAGTCCCTAAAAATTTTACAGAAAACCACCAACATGTTGGTTGTTAATCTTAATAAAAAAGGGGAGAGAGAAACCACCGGCACGAACTCCAACAAAAGCGTGACATCTCATGGGGTTATAATGCGGGGTAGAATGGAGAAATTTTTCTTTTTTGAATGCTTGATGAGGTGGCACCATATAATGGAGGGTTAATTACATTTATTTCTTACTTTAGTGGTTTGGAAACTCATTGACTTAGTCTTGAGGCTTTGTCATATTCACTTTATTCTAGGGCCTCATAATTGATCAAGTTTACGATTCAATATCGTAGCACAAAGTCTAAGAGAGTTCATTCTTTTAGCACAACGTAACATGTAGAACGGACTTAGACAAACTACATGCTAGCCCAATTCAAACGGTAGTTGGTAAAGGCTCATCAAATCCGTTGATGGCTGAGGGTTTGCCAAAAATCCTATATCTATCGTACAAGCGATAACTTGAGACAGCGGGTTCGCTCCTCCTGCCGGGGTTAAGCACTTTCTCCTACCGTGATTCTAATGCACTTTGTAACTCATTGCCAGTGCAAATGTGCCATTACATCCCCTCTAGAAGATCAAGCATGCTCAAGAAGATTCTCATTCCGAAGTTGCCCTTGGAAGTTCAACTGCGACTCAATCGCAAGCCTCCGGACAAAGATGATCAGTTCAAATTGACTTCGTCATTGCAACCAATCCAAATATAAATGCAACAGTTATTGATCCCAAAATATGGTCAGCGACATCGCGTAGCCAGGGTTCGAAAGCTGAAACAAGATACAGACTCCTTCTATAAAGTTCAACGTTGAACGGAAGCAAGGCGTATCTTATCCAAAGTATTCCAGACCCCTCGACAAAATACAGAGGAGTCTGAAAACTTTGGAGGGGGTATCTGTAGGCATCAAAAATTGCTGAAGAACCTTAAATATGACTAAATTATGAGAAGATCGAAGGACAACGTCGTCAAAATCTCAAGAAGACAACACATGGGAAGATTGTGTCTCGCCATAGTGCGAGACACTTGTTTGTGCCTCGCTACAAGCGAGACATTCGCTTGTGTCTCGCTACTAGCGAGACTTGTTGGTGTTTCACCAGCGCAGACACCTTGATGTGTCTCGCTACTAGCGAGACACTTTATTTGTGCTCGCCAAAGGCGACACCCGAATATTTGAAATGAGCTCTTGAAGGGTCTAAATCAATGCCGGTGGGGCCCAATTGACTTTATCAACGCAAAGAAACGTTCAGCCTACTTTAATAGGCGGTTACACGCTGAAAATATAGCCACTAGGCGTGATTTTAGGGTATTTAATCGTGCCTAAAAGCGTGGAAACCGTTACAACAAATGGAGATTCGACACGCCGCTAGCTTAGAGGTCAGCTTATACCGCCGCTAGCGTAGGTAAGTTTACACCGCCGCCGCTAGCGAGGCAGCCTTGCTTGGCGCCTCGAGCAGCCGCTAACTAAAAATATGGGGCACTTTGACACTTATGTTTCTTCAAAGGGCACATTTCCCAAATGCTATAAATACCCCCCTACATCCACTTGGACAGGGGGGGGGCAATCAGAGATCAGATAAGCAGAGCTATTGCAAAGAGAGAGAGAGAGAATCCAAGCTTCCGGAGTTCAAGAACACGATCCACACGGAGATTCCTCGAGTTTAAGCTTTGACTTATTCTTGAGAAGAGTAGATATCTTACTTTGCTAAGATATTTGCTTAAGTTCTTATTTCCTTTGCGAAGCATCAACTAAACCCCGTCGATTCGACGATCGTTGCTCGGTGGTCCACGGATTACGCGTCCCCGGCACAGGCAAAGACCCACAAAAGCAGGAGATCTACGCGTGTAGCCTCTTCTGTTCGAGTTTGTGAGAGAGTTACTTAAAATTCTTTGTAACTGAGAATCAAAAGTGTAATTTTCTCAAGTTTTACAATGGAAACAACTTTCGACCCAAACAAGGTATGGTCACGTTACCTTATATATCGCTGAGTCATTCAACAGCTATATATGAAAAGCTTGAATGTTACGTATCTTGGTGTTGCCTACACTCAAGAAGATTTTGGAGCATATTCATGATAGATGGGTTTTGGCTTCAATATGGAGTAGATTCTTATGTCCAGAAGCTGAGTTCTAAAACTTAAGTCCTAAAATTACATTATGACAATTGATTACTAAGTTTGGAAATTCCATGATCAATCATGGAACAAAATGTGAAATGGTGGACCAGAGAGAAATTTGGCTTACTGACTAGTTTGGAAATATCTTTTTTCCCATGTTTGCATAGGTTTGCGGAGAAAAAAACAAAGGTCATAAGTGGAGTACATGTGAAGAACCAATTTGAAGTATTTGGTTGATTTGATGACTTTTACATTGTGTGGAATATGCTAATGTATTTTACTTAAACATTTAAACGTAAAGAATCATATTAAAGTATGGTTGTTAATGTAATGAGTTACTTGTCAAATTTAAAGTTTGATCATTAGGTTTAAGAGTTAGGTTTTAGATTTAAATATTGATTGTTAATGTTGTCCGCCGGTTGTTAAACTTAAATATTGATTATTAAACTTAAGAGTTAGTTATTAGATTGAAGTATTGATTATTAATATTATCTCACAATTGTTAAACTTAAGGACTGGTTGTTAAACTTATGAGTTATATGTTAGATTTTAGTATTAGTTGTTAAACTTACGATTGTTAAAGTTAAAGATTTACATCATATATTGTAGAGAAAATATTACCTAATAACATTAAATAAAATATCGTTAAGCATCCATGCTAAACATAAATAATAAAGTGTTTACAAATAACTAACTATTAATGTAAAATCAATACACTTAACATACAACATATAAATATAACTAGCTATTAATCTTTAACAACTAACTGCTAAACATAACAACTAATTATTAACCTTAACAATTAACCACTAAACTTAACAACTAACCACAAAACTTAACAATTAAATTTCAAACTTAACAATTAACCGCTAAGCTTAACAACTAACTTTCAAACTTAACAATAAATGTGTATGTTTAACAACTAACTCATAAACTTAACATCCAAGCAATAAATTTCAAACTTAATAACTAACTCTTAAGCTTAACAACTAACTTTTAAACTTAATAATAAACGTGTATGCTTAACAACTAACCCATAAATTTAACATCCAAACATTATATTTGACATACATCATTGAAAAATACTTCTTTTAGAGACGGATTTTTGTAATCACAATTTTCACTCCTTGGAAGTTTCGTGTGCAAATAACCCCTAAAAGTTTTAAAATTGCTAATACCACACAAAAATTGTAGAAAATCCCCGATAGTTTTAAAATTACAAGTACTTCCTTAAAATTTATAGAAAACCCCCAAAAAGTTTTAGAAACTGAAATAACCCCAAAAATTTATAGAAAACCCCATTAAACTTTAGAAACGCAAATAATCACCTAAAATTGTAAAACCCAAAGAGTTTCAAATAACCCTTCAAAAATTACAAAAATCCTCTTGAAAGTTTCAAAAAGTGCAAATAACCACCTAAAAATTTACAAAAAACCCCCAAAAAAGTTTCAAAAATTGAAAATAGTCCCTAAAAATTTTACAGAAAACCACCAACATGTTGGTTGTTAATCTTAATAAAAAAGGGGAGAGAGAAACCACCGGCACGAACTCCAACAAAAGCGTGACATCTCATGGGGTTATAATGCGGGGTAGAATGGAGAAATTTTTCTTTTTTGAATGCTTGATGAGGTGGCACCATATAATGGAGGGTTAATTACATTTATTTCTTACTTTAGTGGTTTGGAAACTCATTGACTTAGTCTTGAGGCTTTGTCATATTCACTTTATTCTAGGGCCTCATAACATTTTTCCCTTTTATAAAACATGTTTTGTTGTGGATGACAGAGAGAAAAACTTTCTATGCATATATTGGAAGATACAATATAAGAAGAGATCATCATAATTGCTGGGGAGTAAGGCTTGGAATTTTATTTATTTACCGATGAACTTTATGGTTCTTATACGTGGATTTAGGGGCTGTTTGGTTCACTTATTTTATAGAAAAATTTTGGTAAAATGCCTGACAATGACATTTTCGTAAATAATAGTTTTCTATAGGTTTCTTTAAACTCTATTTGGTTCACTCAAAATTTATAGAAATATTTTCTATAAAGCAGTGAAAATGGGGGTATTTTATAGAAATCAATTTGCTCTCCATATGGGTGGAAATTGTCTAGAAATATAACGCATTTAATTAAATAATAATTTTTGTACAGAACTTACCCATTTCCACTCCTTAGCCCATTTTCTATAAAGTTGATTTTCCTCTTATCATATTTTGAACCAAACAAAGAAAAAGTAAAAAAGTTAAGAAAACACCACTTTTTGAATTTCTATAAACTTTTCCTACAAATTTTTATAGAAATACATGGAAATCAAAATTTTGTTACTTTTTCTTTTCCATTTTTTTAATAGAAATCAAACCAAACAGCCCCTTATAAGACTTGGGAGAAATCTGGGATCTTTTACAGTTAGCTTTCTAGCTTTGGTTGCTTAAATAACACACATAATGTCTTCAGCATTGTTTTATTTGAGTTCATTTGAATGTAGTTTCAAGGTGTGGTCAACTAGCATAAGGGCGTGTTTGGCAAAAACCATCCTTACCTAGTTAAGTATTTAACCAGATTAGGATTAATTCAGGTAGGAGGTGGCCTAATCCTAACCTGGTTAATGGAAGGAATTTGAACTAAAAAAAGTAGGTCACAATTGGCCCAGTTTTTTTTTTGCCAAACACAAGTTCTACTTCTCATCCAGATTAGGAGCCACTAACCTGGTTAAGTAGAAGTTGTCGAACACACGCTAACACTCTAAAGGGTTCAAAATAAAAATCTTAGACATGTAATTAGGAACACTCGCTGGATTGACTTTATACATCAACCTAGACAAACTTATTCAAATTTAGAGATTTAATAAAGCTTTTAAATTTATTTAGACACTAGTGACAAATTTGATTTCTTCAAAATCAGAAACTCAATAGGAATCCTATCAGAACTATCCTTATAGGAGTGGGATGATCTACACTATAAATAGAGTTGTAATTTCCAAACAAATCTTATAATCATCCGTGAATGATATAAATCATCCCTTTTCTATATGGTGTTCTCATAGAATCCTTAAGCTGAACCTGAACATGAAACCAAACCGCCAATCTCTCTCTAAACAAAGATCATGGACTATTTGCATTTATATAAGATCGTAAGTTATCTCAAATTTAAACATTGGATATACTAGGACATGTTATATATAATAATACACCATTAGACGTTTAATTTATTTAAAAATCTAATAGTAAAAATGTATCTATACTAGTTTATAAGAAACACTGTAAAGTTAGAAAAATGTGAAGGAAACATGCAAAATTCTCCATTTCTTAGCTTAAGGAAATGTTGGTTTGTCTAAAATAAATTTGAAAGAAATGACATTTTGTCTCTTTCATCTCTTATTAAATGCACATTCTCCCTCTCCCTCAAATTAAACAGAAATAAAAAAGATTCTATTTACACACGCTACTCAATTTTAGTATTTCTAATTTTGCCCACCCTAATGATCATAAAAGCCATTTTACCCCCTCAAATACAATTGCTAATTTTAAACTTTAATATGTTTAAACTAATTAGATCTCTTATATAAAAATTAAAATAAAAAAGTTTTAATGTACATTGCACGTACAGTAATACTGGTATATACTTATGTGTATGTACATGATAATCATCAGATAAAATAATTAATTCGATCTATTGGTACCTGAAACCCGACCAGCCGAAAATTTCGGGTTCGGCCAAAAATTGTCGCTAGAGCTCATCCGACCCGACCCGTAAACAACCCCTGTAATACTAAAATTTCTCCTCCAAATTCCAAAAATATCCTCACCATCTCTGCGCAATTCCGTTCGTCACTAGGGTTTATGAAAACCCCAGAGAAAACTCCCAATGATGGTTCCCCTCTCAAAATCCCCAATCAAAATTCCATATTTCCAACAAATTTTCAATCAAAACCCTAAATCTAATCCTGGCTGTAATATCCCCATTCTGTCCCTCGCCGCATTATGAGCAGACGGGCGGCGGCGGTTGTCCTCTCCCAATCGCCGGCGGCCGTCTCTCGCTGTTTCCCGCCAATCCTGACCTTCATCTCCCGCAAAAATCCACTCAAAAGGTACAGTCTTTATCCAGTTTTGATCGGCAACCCTTATTCTTCCTCCAACGAAAACAGTCTCCAAGGTTTGATTGATCCAGAGCTCAGTGTTTCATCAAAAGCAGCTTCTTTATCGGCTAAAGACTTCGCCTTTTTAGAAGACAAAGCCGGGGCCCATCGGCCCAGTGTTCCTTCTGGTGAGTTCTCTGAGGAGGCTGTTTTGATTGTATCTAATCTTAATGAGTTTGATGACAGTGCCCAAAAGTTTTTGCGCCAGTTTCGGAGTAAATTGAACGAAAAACTAGTGATTGAGGTACTAAAATTGGTTAAAGTTCCTGAATTGGCTGTTAAGTTTTTCATTTGGGCCGGTCGACAGATTGGTTATTCTCATACTAGTAAAACTTATGATGCATTATTTGATTCATTGGAGTTTGATGAAAAAAGTAGAGTGCCTCAGAGTTTTCTCCGGCAGATTGGAGATGATGATAGAGAGGTCCTTGGGAGATTGCTTAACGCATTGGTTCAAAAGTGTTGCAAGAATGGGTTTTGGAATGCAGCTTTAGAGGAGCTTGGTAGGCTTAAAGATTTCGGGTATAGGCCGTCAAAGGTTACTTATAATGCTTTGATTCAGGTTCTTTTGAGTGCAGATCGATTGGATTCTGCTTTTTTAGTTCATAGAGAGATGTCGGATTCGGGTTTTTGTGTGGATAGGTCTACAATGGGTTGTTTTGCCTATTCCTTGTGCAAAGCAGGGAGATGGGCTGAAGCTCTTAATATTATCGAGAAGGAAGATTTTGTCCTTGACACTGTTCTTTGTACCCAAATGATAAGTGGGCTTTTGGAAGCTTCTCTCTTTGAGGAAGCTATGTCTTTCCTTCATAGGATGAGGAGCAACTCTTGTGTTCCAAATGTTGTAACTTATAGAACACTGCTCTCAGGGTTTCTGAGAAAGAAGCAGCTCGGTTGGTGTAAGAGAATTGTGAATATGATGATCACCGAGGGCTGTTACCCCACCCCCTCTTTGTTTAACTCTCTTATGCATGCTTATTGTGTGTCTCGGGATTATAATTTTGCTTTTAAGCTGTTTAAAAAGATGAGATCTTGCAGTTGTCAACCAGGTTATGTGACATATAACATCTTTATAGGAGGACTTTGTGGGAATGAAGAATTACCAACTTTGGAAATGTTGGAACTTGCAGAGAAAGCTTATGAGGAAATGCTTGTTGATGGATTTGTGCTTAATAAGATAAATGTTAGCAACTTTGCTCGGTGTTTATGTGGATTTGGGAAGTTTGATAGGGCTTTTAAGATTATAAAGGAGATGATGAGCAAGGGTTTTGTACCTGATAACAGCACATATTCTAAGGTGATTGGTTTTCTTTGTCGAGCTCATAAGATGGAACAAGCTTTCCTGCAATTTGAAGAGATGAAAAAGAATATTATTACTCCTGATGTTTACACATACACCATTCTGATTGACAGTTTCTGCAAAGCTGGTTTAATCAAACAAGCTCAGGTGTGGTTTGATGACATGATAAGAGATGGGTGCTCTCCGAACGTTGTCACATATACTGCATTGATACATGCATATCTTAAATCCAAACAAATAAACGAAGCAAATGAACTATTTGAAAGGATGCTTGGAAATGGTTGTCTTCCAAATATTGTCACATACAGTGCTATGATTGATGGCCTTTGCAAGGCTGGTGAAATTGAGAAGGCTTGCCAAATATATGTTAAAATGAGAGGTGCTTGTGATAGGACTGATGTTGATAAATACTTTGAAGGTGGTGATGAAAACATAATGAAGCCAAATATTTTCACCTATGGTGCACTTGTTGATGGCTTGTGCAAAGCTCATAAAGTAGTCGAAGCACGTGATCTATTGGAAGCAATGTCATCTTCTGGTTGCGAGCCAAACCATGTTGTATATGATGCTCTTATTGATGGTATGTGCAAGGTTGGGAAACTTGATGATGCCCAAGAAATCTTTGTCAGAATGTCAAATCGTGGATTTGCTCCAAGTGTGTTCACATATAGCTCCTTGCTCGATAGGTTATTTAAGGATGGAATGGTCGATCGTGCTAAGAAAGTTCTCTCTGCAATGCTAGAGAACTCTTGCTTTCCAAATGTGATTACTTATACGGAGATGATAGATGGCCTTTGTAAATTAGGGAAGACCGAAGAAGCACATAAGCTTCTGCTAATGATGGAAGAGAAAGGATGTAAACCAAATGTTGTAACTTTTACTGCCATGATCGATGGTTATGGTAAGGCCGGTAATTTTAATATGTGCCTTGAGCTCTTTACGCAAATGAAGATAAAGGGATGTGCCCCGAATTTTATCACATATCGGGTTTTGATAAATCACTGTTGTCGGGCTGGCCTTTTGGATGAAGCTCACAGCCTTCTTGAGGAAATGAAGCAGACTTATTGGCCGAGATATGCAGGAGGTTATCATAATGTTATTCAAGGATTCAGCAGGAAATTTCTCATCTCACTTGGGCTTTTGGAAGAGATAACAGAATATAGTTCAGTGCCGATAGCTCCTGCTTATAGAATTTTAATTGATAGCTTTCATAAAGCGGGCAGACTGGACAAAGCCTTGAAGTTACACAAGGAGATAACTAGTACATCATCATGTTCACCGGTTATCAGCAAGAATATATATTCTTCTTTGATAGAAAGCCTGTGTTTAACATCCAAGGCTGATAAAGGATTTGAACTTTATGCTGAGATGATAAGAAAAGGTCTTGTTCCAGAATTTCCCCTCCTGTTTTGCCTCATTAGAGGACTTCTAAGGATGAACAAGTGGGATGAAGCACTTGAAATTTCTTACAGCATACACCATATGGTTAGTACCTCTCACCTTACAATAAATTATTCTTTTGCATTTACAGAGTAGTATGATAACCTGACTCTCTTGCTTTCTTGAAGAATAAAATTAAATAAACAATAATGAAAATGAACAGGCTATATTTATAAACTCTTAAGATAATAGTATTTGGTCAATTCCAGTATTTTGATATTCTTTTTTCAGTTTAAGATGAAGGACTTTATATTCCGTTATTCTTTGGATCTCTTTTTTGGCTTTATCTGTGTTTAGTCTTAGTTCTAGCCTAAGTTGCATGGAAACGGGTACGGGTACCGGTGCGGGTGCGGGACACGGCAAATTTGTAAAATGTAGGGTTGAGGGACACGGCTACATATATTGAAATTAATAATTTACATGATATCATTATTGTTTTTCAATTTATGTGTTATTAGAATTAAAATTCCTATAACAATCTTAAGTTTCTTTTATTTTGTTGATTATTATAAGTTGGAAACTGCCGTTTTTGAAATAGACACACAAATGACCCTCAAAATCATAGTTTTTAACTTGGATATGAGCTGAAACGAATCCGACCCATGTCTAACGAGTTTCAAGAAATGGATGTGAAGTGTAGGCTATGCATCTAAGAAGTGTATGACAAGTGTTTTAAATTAAAACTTATATTAATTGAGTACATGTCTAAATAAATGTATGCATATACCCAAGGAGTGTCTATGAAGTTTGGGTACAGGTACGCGTTGGGTACATGTCTGGTACGGGTGTGGCTTCCTGGTAGAAGTACCCGGGTAACATAGGTTCTAGCAATTTGAGAATTAGATGGCAGCTCAGATTGGGTGATACTTCTGGTTTGCAGAAGTCAACTTGATTCTGACTTTTAAGATTTGATGCTCTCTCTGAGAATGAGTGGTTTTTCTTTTCCTCTTTAATGAGGGGGAAAAATCAGAAAGAAGCTGGAATGAAAGTATAAAGTGGATTGATCTAATGTCTTTTCTTTTGCAGCAAAATATGTAATGACTAAGAATGGATATGTAAGTGGTGTTCCCTTTGCTGGCAACACACAAATTATGCCACTACGAGGCCAAAGGTTTAGATAATTGTTTTTTCCCCCTCTCCAACTCCATTTCTTGTCCACCTCTGGTCATAACTAATGACTGATTACCCTCCAGTAGAATAGAATGTGAGCTTTCTTTTTAGGAACAAGGGAAACCTAGTTCACATTCCTTTGAATTCTAGCAGCCATAGATTTCACAAAGATGCTAACAATTGCTAAGGATTCTCAGAGACAACTGTTTCTTAAAAGTCAGTACAAGCATGATTGGTTAATGAAGTCAAAAAGTATCATCAAGCTTGCATGTGCCTAGGTGTCTGAAATATAAACCTTTTGTCAGGCTTCACCCACTTTTGATGGTTGTTAATATGCATGCTTGGAGGAAAAATGCATTTTATATTAGGAATCCTCAATGGCAATTCTTTCTATCACGTATAGCTTCAGGCGGGTTCGTTGCAGATAGACTCCCTGTACTATCGCCCAATTGCAACCCCAGTTCTAAATTCTAATGCAGCAGATAGACCCATGATTTAACTTTTTTGACTATTTTACCCTCAGGTGGTCTATTTGTTAAAAAATTGTTTGGATTCATAGGAAAGATAAGTGAATAATCCTTTAGTTTGTTTCTGGAGTAGGAAAGAAAAAATGTGAGGCATTCTTAACCACACATCTCTCTTTTTTTTCTTTGTGTGGGTTATGATCTATAAAACATGAAGACAAGTATCATACTCAGGCACAAATGGTATCTAGTCTTCTAATATTTGTATTCATATATAAAAAAATTACTTATTCGCTGATATATGTCTCAGGCTGATGATACTAAATTTGATCCTAACTTGTTTTTGTTTGAAGCAGGATATCCATTGGGTTGTTGAAGACCCCTTTGAAGGGAGCTAGAGACTATATTCTTTTTACATTTCTCGCTTCATATGTTGTTGAGTTGCATTACATCACACCGGTTTTGCCGATATCTGCTGCACTGAAATATTGCCAATTCTTCTAAATTGATCCATCCAATGCATATGATGCCCTTAGCATTTGAGACAAATCCACCCAGAAATTAAAGAATTCTGTGAGATATGCTAACAACTGGTAATGTTCTTTTCCTTTCCTTTTGTGATACCTCATGTTCATATCCTATCTCAAAAAAAAAAAAAAGCCACTTGTGCTAAAATATTTTTGTGCTATGCAGAAGATATTGTATGTCTCGATTAATCAGCTCTCTTCTATGCTCACCCAATGCTGGTTCATACAAAATTTTTTTGCACGATATGACCATTTTTGACAACACCGTAAGTTCTTACACAATTATCATGCATCATTATTTCCTCATGTTGATGACAAATAAAGTTTTTTTTTCTCATGTATGTTTTTTTTGGCAGCTACTCTGGTTCCTCGTTGCAGAAGCAGCTTTCACTAGTTGGCCAAGAGGGGGCCATGGTTTGTCCCCAGTCAAGCCTCATCATTAATATACAAGATTAATATTTTTTTTGATTCATCTTAAAACTACAGAACCTTTTCTGCAGTCAAATTACTTGCAGAAAAGTTGAGGTTATTTGAAGCATACCATGGAGGCAGGGTGCTCAATACGCTCATGGTGCAATGCCAGTGGGTTGGATAAGTAGCAAGTATTGTTTGCTCTCCTCCCTTTGTATAACTGTATTCATGTATCTAGAAATTGTATAAACAGTTTATACAAACTGGAACTTATGATTGATTGGCTCGCAAAAAAAAAGGCCTACATAAATGAAGGTCGATTTGTTTGCAGAGTTGAGATAATGCTATTTGGATTATGTGTGATGATTGCTACATTAGATATGGGAAGAGAAACAGTCACTTAAAAAAATATTGTGAGAAGCTTCCTTGAGCCCTTGATTTCTTGAGATACAGCCATATGTTGCAAATTATATGAATTGTGCTTGTTTTATCTTGCTCTTTTTTCATCTTTTGAAGACTTTCAGTGAACAAATTATCTTATGGTTTCTATTGTGTAAGTTTTTCTTTTATATTAGAAATGGATTTAAATTAGATCGAAATTGAAAGCTCATGAAGCATTATCATCAAATTTTGTAGTTTTATTTTATTTGAACTATGATTGTGGTTTTGGTTCTATGCATCAAGTACATAATTAGTTCATGCTATCGATGCATTTACGTTTGTAGATGATGGATGCCATTTTTGATAGAAAAAAGGATAAACAATGGGAATACCAGAGCTAATTTTTTTATTTGAATATAGGACCCTTCGCAAACAGGAGGCAACCTAAAAATATCTAAGCTAAAATGTCAGCAGAAATAAAAGAAGATAAAAACTCTGGAACCTCATCGAGTCAAAACTTAACTAATGTCAAACGACAGCCAAAAGATCAACCTGACAAACTGCTTTGAACCTCAAATATCTCCTAATGGGTGAAGCTCATTACTTGGGGTCTTGAGCTTTGAACCTCAGATATCTCCTAATGGGTGAAGCTCATTACTCGGGGTCTTGAGCAGATTGCTCATCCCCATGTGAACCGTACAATCTTATGAATAATGAGACAACTCTCCCACACAAATCAAAGACTATGCAACACGGTGAATAACTCTGTGTGCTTTGTAGACACTCCGCCCACGCTTGGGATAGAAAAGGCTACAAGAACATCCCAGATCGATCTTGGATCACTACCCTGACGCTTGATTCACAAGCAGCCTCGCCAAATCTTCCATCCACATCAAGTTCGAGCTTCCTCCGTAGGAGGAGAAAACCAATAATCAGAGGTTTCCGAACTAGTTGCCACCGGTAAAGATGAAACTTGTTGAGCTACTTTAGTATTAATGCAAATGCACGATTTTCATCAGGGACACGAAAAGTAAATTATCTTGTTTGATGCCATCTCTTCTCCATTTAGATTTTTTTTCCCCTCTTCAAATTTTGAGAGATTATCTTATTCTTTTATGCAATCACAAAATTATTGGGTTAGGCTGTAAACGGGTCGAGCGAGCCCGTTTATTTAGATCCGACCCATAAAACGGATGGATACGGATAGAAAAGTAAACGCCAAGCACCCAATAACAACAATACAACACTGATAACTTGATCGTCTCCGTTTCTTGGATTCATCAGACGTAGCCCCAATTGGAACCCTAGCTCCTAAATCGCACCCTCGATCAAGAATTCCTACGACTTTGAAGACTAAGAGGTTAAATTTCTTTTCTTTTCAATTTCTTGGACGGAACATTGAAATTTTTTCCCCCTCTATTGCTCTCCTTTCTTCAGCAAAATCTTCTCTTTTTTAATATAATAATTTTTAGATGGAGAGATCTGTTGCTTCGTTAACGTACAAGGGCTCGGTTTCTGAGGCAATTGTTGAAGCACAAAGGCAGAAGAAACTCTTTGTGGTCTATATTTCAGGTGCACTGATTTCATACACTTCGTAAAAGAATTAATTCTTTTATTAGTATGTCTGTGATTTTATGCAGTGTGCTTGATTTTGATGTTTTAAATTCTATGAAAAGAAAAAAATTAAAAGAAGAAGAAGAAGAAGAGGGAGGGAGGGAGAGAAATATTTTCGAACAATTTCTAGTTAATTGTTGTATTCCAGTATAATATGAGAGAATACATAGAGAAACAAATAAAAATCAGTACAGATGGTCGTTGATAGAGGATACATGTAGTTTGATAGAGCTCTAGAACGTGTGAGTTCTATGTACTATTGTTTCTAGGACGTTCTATGTGCTATTGTTTCCAGGACTACTGTAGTCACGAGATCATAGGTGCGCGATTCCCTGGAACCACCCTCCCCCCAACTGTCGTACAGCTCCTGCAAACCGATTCTCAGTACATTTGCGAACTGATTCTCTTCGATACACGAACTGGTTCCCCAAAATTGGCGTACCACTTACTAGTATGCTGGGCAAAAAGTCCCTTTAAGTGCACATGCACATGCGCAAGACGCAATGCAATGTGTGCAATCATGTGAAGGGTGATGCACAATAGAATATATGAGCCAATGATTTTACTGTAACTAAATACTTATGTTAATAAAACGTAAAATGAAACAATGATCCCAACCGAGCTCTATGAAAAAAAAAAGAATAAAGAAACGAACTCCATAAAAAAGAAGTATTTAAGTATTTTGTATAAAAAAATATTAAAATTCATAATTAGCTTTTTAGTTTTCCACTATATAGTATATACTTTGGAAAATTTTAAGCACATCCGAAAAAAATTTACAATGCACCACTAACCGAACTTGCATACCGAAAAAAGCTACCCCACATCGAATCTAAATTTTCTAAGTGACGAATTGTATACCCGAATTCGTACCGTGACCCGCTACGTACCGCGTATTGTGTAACTATGCACGAGAATACGAGATAGTTGTGCTGTTAAATTTTCCATGTATATGTTGATGACTACCTTTATATGAACCATGACGTCTCAATAGAATATGGACTAAATATACACCGTTTAGCTTTTCTCCGTCGTTTTCTTTATACACCTCGGAACATCCTCCTAGAACAAGCTTAGGGAGGAGACATCATCAACGCATCAATAGTCATAAGACAGTAGACTTGGGCTTTATAAGATTTAGTTCCTGAGAACCAGTGGCATATAGCTTATTGCAACTCCATTCCACAATCTGCAACTTGTATTGGAAGCCTAAAGTGCTGTGACTGCTAATTTATCAGTGAAACCAATATATTCTAGTTTTCTCATTTATCTTTTCATGTAAGTATATTATTATTCATATCCTGGAAACACAAACTCTTATGTAATGCATGTATTCTATCACGTGATAAAATGCACCATGGGCTGGTCGAGTCAATCTTTTGAACATTGGCCGAATATGATATGAAATGAACCATGTAAGTACATGAAATGCTTCCCCTACTAGGTTTTGGTGATTTTCTTTGATTAGCTTTACCGTAATCTTTATTCTTAGCATTACAATCATTACACTTTTTTCCTCTGATATATTGTATGAAGATAACAGAAAAAAGATGGCTTCCATAGGGGTGGGCGCTGGGCCGGGTCGGCCCACGAGCCCGCTTGCTCGGCTCGCTCTTGAGCTCGGCTCGACCCGGTCCGTGTGGGGCCGGGCCCATTCGACCCGCTACGATGGCGGGCGGCGGACCATATCTTGGGCGGCCTCTAGTAACAAGCGGGCGCCCGGCTCATTTCGGCGTAGTCCAACTCGGCTGTAGCTGGTTGGCCCGCTTAACCTAGCCCGTTGGGTCGCATACCCTAAAAAATATTATCAATTAGGGTAAATTACTCTCTATTACAAGTTGACGTATTTTCTCTATTTTTATTTGCTTAAAGTTTGTTGTAATTTATTCTTATATTTTTTAAATAGTGGAACAATTAGTTGCCACCCGTGGAGTAGGACTTGCTCCGAACCACGTAAAATCTCTGTGTTTGCGATGTTTCTCTCTGTCATTCTATACAAATATACAATTTTACTTAATAAAATTATTTTTTATTTCCATAATGGTTGCATTGTTAGTTAATTACATATAGTGTTAAACAATGCTTAAAAACTATTTAAAAAATTAAAAACCATTTACAAAATCCAAAAAAATAAAAAATAAAACATGGTGGGTCGGGCGAGCCGGCACGTGTCATGGCCCGCTTCGCTTAATCTTGTCCTGCGAGTGAGCTGGGCTAAGGTCTAAGCCTGTGAACAAGCGATACAACATGGCACGCTTATCTCGCTGCGGGTTGTGGGCCGTCTCGTCCCGCCACCTAGCCCGCGCGAGTTGGCTCGCGGGACGAGCCAGCTCATCCCGTTGCCCACCCCTAGGCTTCCATCAACTTCTAAATATCAAATTTCAGGGACATTACGTTGTGGATGTTGTTTATGATTGCTTATCTTCTACAATTTTCTTATTATATCATTTCACGGTATGTTAAGTTGCGTGTTTGATTTACACTACATGTTATTCTTTTTCCAGGTGATGATGAAAATTCAACACAGCTAGAGCGGACAACTTTGGTGGATAATAATGTAAGCTTTTAACAACCACAACATCACCATCAATACCCCATCACAACACCCCTTCCCTCTCCCAACACAAAAAAGAACAAAAGATGAAAAAAGAAAAGATAAAGAAAGAGAACATCTAACCCCACATCCACCTTATACATATTACCTCATCTTCTCGCGTCCTTGTTACATGGTATACTAATATCTCATTTGTCATTTAGATCACTTGTTTATTCCCCTGTTCTACAAATTCTCAGGTAGCAGAGTCCATGTCAAGATATTGCATCTTCTTGCATCTCATTCAGGGAAGCATTGATGCACTACAGTTCTCTGCCATATGTATCCTCCACAATTTGTATTCACTTTAAGCTTGAATTTATTGGGTTATAGACTTAGCGTTTTTCCATGACATTTTTCATCTGATTATTGAATACTAACATAAGTTGACACCAATTGTTCCTCAGTTTGAGGGAGAGGAGAAGAGTGATTTTTTTTCTTGCCTTGTTTTTGGGGGGTGGGAGGGTTTGAGAGTTTATTTGGGAAGGCTTAATTACACTTAAATACCCTATAGTTTCCCATACTTTACACTTAGATACCGCACTTGTTTTTGGTAGCTCTTATATGCCTTAAAGTTTTTAAAACTTGAAACTTATATACCCTCACTTGTTTTGGCAGCACTTATACACCCTAAAGTTTTAAAAACATGCACTTAAATACCCTCAGTTATGCATACTTGAGGGTATTTAAGTGCAAGTTTTAAAAAACTTTACGACATTTAAGTGCCAGTTTTAAGAACTTTAGGGGGTTAAGTGCAAATTTTAAGAACATTAGGGTATATAAATGCTGCCAAAGACAAGTGAGGGTATATAAGTGAAATTTTTATGAACTTTAGGATATACAAGTGCTGCCAAAAACAAGTGAGGGTATATAATTACAAAGTTTGGGAAACGATAGGGTATTTAAGAGCGATTAAGCCTAATTGAGAATAAGGGTGAATAAGGGAAGTATATATGCATTTCAAGTCTGGTTTGGCCACCCGAAGATATGTTGAGCTTGGGCAAAAAGCCTTAAACCTGGGTTGGGTTTGGGCTTGGGTTAGCCCTTAACCAAACAAGATCGAAATACAATCAAATCTACTAAATTTGTTATATATTGTTTTGGTAGATTTTCTTTTTTGTATTTCTCATCTTAGTTTATATTGTTTAGCGTTCTTCTAACTTCTAAGTTTGGAGATGTGTATTTAATGATTCGAAAGTAATTTTTCATGGGTATTCTTATATCGAAGTTTTCATAGTTGCTTAATCCTATTTATGGACCCAGCAACACCACATGTTTTTATTTACTCTATTTACCAAACCAGCCCATCCTGATCCACATCCAACCCGATCCATCCTGCCCTAACTGTGTACTAGCTATTGTTCAGATTGGATCAGAAACTAGAACCCTTTAGATGGGTTGTTGGGCTTGGGCTGGCTGGTGGTTAGGTTGGTTGGGCCTGGGTGGGGTGACAACATGAACCAGCACACCTGATTTGCACCCTAGTTAGAAGACTGCAGTCCAAGTTTCAAATTATGGAAATGGTATTCGATTGACTTACCTATTTCTCAAGAGAACTAAATTAACTTGATTCAGGTCTTCCATGAAATCTAGATTCTAGATTCTCCTTCATAAATTTCCTCTATTGGCATTATGCAATAATTAGTATCATACGTATCTGACAGAAATAGCATGAACATTGTTTAGGGGAGAGTTAAGTCACCATACGCAAACAACTTAAGTACTGAATTAAGCTGAATACTAGTTTTAAGTTACAACAGCAGCAGTGGATTGCATGAGTGTCATTGGGACATTGACTCATTGGCTTCTGTAGATATGTGAATCCCCTTATCTTTCTTGGATCTACTTGAGAGTTGAGATATATCTGAACCTATTCATCATCCGATATTTAATTGTTTTTTCTGTTTAACATTTACTTTAAGAAGAAGTCTCATGTGAAATGTTGCCTTTGTTTCCAAAATAAAAGGAAAAATAAAAACCTTTTGTGAATCTTGTTATTAGGTCTTGTTTGACTTCCTTTTGAACCTTAGCAGGTTCTTTTATAAGTCATTTTTATCTAGTTTGTTGGTCCTGAGTCTCCTGACTATTGCATAGGTTAGATTAGATTAAGTAGTGAAAAAAGTGACATTAGGATAAGGGGGAGTGCTAATGGTACAACAATGATGTCTATTTGTGACAGCCTTTCTATCATAACAACTGCTTCATTATTATTAGAATCGATATTATTTTTGTAACTATTTTGTTTTAAGTTTTCCCCCTTTTTTTATGGTTGGCCGTAACTCAGCGTGTGGTCAGATCCACAAAAATCAGTTCCAAGTATCACTGCTGTTGGGTTCAATGGTGTGATGTTATGGCAGCATGGTAGGAATAGTGATGCAAGTCATTAAACTGTGACGTGGAACCAATATTATACCTATTTGTTAAATTTCTTTCTTTCTTTCTTTTTCTTTTTTTTTTCCAGAAGGTTACATCAGCGGGGAAAATTTTGTAGGAAGTATTGAGAAGGCTTGGGCGACGGTCCATTTTCAGGTATGCTAGTGCACAAAACTGCTTGGTTGCTCTTGGTGAGTGCCACAGCCTAAGTGTTGGACTTGTAAGGCTTTGAATCTAATGGGCTTTGTTTTCTTCCTTTTCTACTTTCTCGAATGATACAGGAAACAGCTGTTACTCTTTTGACAGCAGCAATTGCTTCCAAGAATCCTGAACCTCTAAATTCTAGCCCTCAGGGAGCGGCTCAAGGAAATTCTTCATCGTTGGATACAGCATCAACATCAGCAGGCAAATCATTAGAAAGTTTGGAGGAGAAATCTTCAGATGTTTCTAAGCCATCAGTTGAGGATGTGGTTGCTGAACCAATAGATGATGTATGCTCCTTTTCCTTGCATTATCTCACACATTTTATTCTATACATTGACCCATCAAGTAGCCCTCTGAAGTACACTTGCACTTTTGTAGCAGAAAAATGAAGGTCCTGGTTCAGAAACCTCTTCACAGTCAGGCGCTGTTGATGACAGAGAGATTATAAGGGAAGAGCAAACAATCTTAGAAAGTAATACTAGGGAAGAAGTGCTATCTAGTGTGACTAGAGATTTGTACAATCCATCGACTAGCGATGACATTGATGTTTGTACAACACCTAAAGAAACCCTTGCTCCTGATGAAAGCTACACTGAAGCTTCCCCAGCCTCTATAGAGAAAACCACTGCATATAGTCTCAACTCTTTGCAAACTTCTGACATTGTGGAGGAGGAAAATACCAACAGTGAAGAGGTTGCTGAACCAACTGACTATTTAAATGCTACAAAGTCCGAAGATATCTTTCTTAATATCCGTTTGCCAAATGGAGCCAGCTTACAAAGAAAGTTTATGTTGACCGACACATTGAGATCAGTGAAAAATTATGTTGATGAGAACCAAAGTGGTGGTGCTGGTTCATATGATTTAGCTGTACCTTATCCTCGAAAGGTATTCAGTGAACAAGGTATGTGTATACTTAATAATTTGTTAAATTTGACTCTTTAATGATGTATATGCTCATGTCTGATTTATTCTAGCATAATTGTTTATAACTGTCACCAGTTATAATAATGACTCATGCATTATTTTTTATGCTAAAATATATGGTTTAATTTCCTCATCTAGATGGTCTGAAAAGAAAGGAGGGTTAGTTTTATGTTTTTACATGATGTCATTGTCACTCTGATAGCTAATTTAGTTTCTTTAAAAATATCTTTAAAAGTTGGTGTTAATCTTGTTCCTCTCCCACAAAGGTGTGATGGTTGCATGAAGGCTTTGGATCAACCTTGTCAATGAAATGCTTGTCTGTTCAATTACTTCCCCTAAATTATTTTCCCCCTCTCTACTAGAGGTTGTATCTTTGAAGCTGCCTTCTCAGTTCAGAACTTTCCAGAGGTTTTATTTCTTTCGGTTCCTAAATGCGGGTTAAACACGAGAAATAAGTCTACTTGGCATTCTACGTTCTTTCTGATATTGCTTTTTTTTTAAAGCTCTCTATTTCTCTATGAGCCATATCTTTCTTGAAAGGAAAATATATGATTGTTCCTAAATAATCTCTCATTTTGCAGATATGACTAGTGTTTTGTCTGAACTGGGATTTGGTGCACGGCAGGCATTAATAGTCGTCCCCCATCGCCAAGCCACTAGACCTCAGAAGAGGAGCATGCCAGCAGCTCATGAAGGTCAAACTGCTGCAGGCATGATCAATGAAACTGATAATGGCGGGTACTTTGGCTTTGTGAAAAGGGTATTATCCTACATGAATCCATTTTCCTATCTTGGTGGCAGCACCGACTCATCAAATTCGGAGCCGGCTCCAAGTAATGGCTACCAGCAATACCGTGAGTCCCCTATGATATTATAGTAATATGACCCAATATTTGATCTAATTTTAAATGCTTTTTGCTTGCTATTTCTCTGAACCCTTTACTTACTGATGCCCCTGCACCATGAGGAATATCTGTCGTAATATTTGTATTTTCAACATTGAACCAAGGATGTTTGTTTTGCTGCAACTGTAATTTCAATGGAGGTGTTGGTTGCATGCAACTGCAGTTTGTTTTAAAATTTTACAATTTGCAGTTACAGTTGTACTTAAAATTACAGGTGTTTCTTTTGAGGTATCAGTTTTGTGGGGCTTCTCTTAAAGGTTGTTTGCAATCAGAGTTACAACTTAAACCCTTGTGCGGTTTAAAAAACTTGCAACTGTGACTTAAGCTCAAATGTTGTTATTCATCGGGTAAAACAAGAGTCCTTTTTGTAACCGCAGTTGTAAATGTATTTATTAGTTGCAGCGAACAAACAGCTGCAGCTGACCCGAGATTGTCCAAGTTGCATATAACTGCAGTTGCAATCCCAACGGGTTTACTTTAATTACGTGGAGATTTCTTTTCTTGGGTTTGCGTTTACAAGGTTTAAAATTCTTTATTCTAGGTCCAGCTCATGCCTTTCAAAGCAGTCAATTCTCTGGGGCAGAGACATCCAACCGTCCATTTAGCTCGAGTCAGTCAGCAGGTGAAAATACTGGAGAAACAAGGAGAAGAGCATCAAGACCATTTGGCAGCAATATCCACACCCTGAGGCATGATGAAGATGATTTCCAATCTGGAGACAGGAATACATTTTGGAACGGAAACTCTACTCAGTTTGGAGGTGACGATAAAAAGTGAGAAGGTGACATTTAGTTTAAGTCTGAATAAGGTGACTTCACTAGACAAGCGAGCTCATATCAGTAAAACTTAATCGGCTGTATATTTTTCTCAAGGGCATAATGTAAAGCTGCATTGTATAATCTTATTGGGTCTTATTTCATCTTTGGTTTCTAATACATCATATTCGAGAAACTAGCAGTTATATTTGTTATTTGTAATCAAGTTATACTTCTGACCAGTGGTATTTCTTCGCTCTTCTTAAACTGTGTTGGTTATATACTACACCTCTGTTGTGAGCAGCATAGAGCTAATTGTCCATTGCTTTTGGTCTGATCATTTGAGTAAGGGTTGAATATTGGCATTGTTTATGCCTCCTTTATTCTAGAGCTGCTTTGAATCATTGCATTGCTTTAGTAGCTCGAATCTTTGCTAGGAAACAGAGGTCTAGTCTCTCTTTATATCCTTTACAGGCCAGGAGGCTTGCAATGGTTCCAAGTTCTGTGCACTTTAGGGCTGCCGAAAGCAAAATTCTCTTATTTTTCCCTTCTATCTATGACCAATGAAGTGACGAGCAATTCGTATCTTGTTTTGGCTACAATACATAAAGAAATGTTATCGCTTTATGCTTCACTTATAGCTTGGACCACATAGTTCCCTTCCCCAAATGGAAAGGGAATATGATTGGTGAGTCAGTAATTGGTGACCTTTGATTGTTCTTTGTGTCCTATAATCCCATAGGAAAGGAATCAATGATCATAATATATGTGGTTAATTGCGAATAGGCCCCCTGTAGTGTTACCCAATTGCAAATAGGCCCCTTATAGACCTCCTATAGTTCTATTTGTTGCAAACTGACCCCGGTACTATTGGCAGCCATAAAGAAATGTTATCGCTTTATGCTTCACTTATAGCTTGGACCACATAGTTCCCTTCCCAAAATGGAAAGGGAATATGATTGGTGAGTCAGTAATTGGTGACCTTTGATTGTTCTTTGTGTCCTATAATCCCATAGGAAAGGAATCAATGATCATAATATATGTGGTTAATTGCGACTAGGCCCCCTGTAGTGTTACCCAATTGCAAACGGGCCCCTTATAGACCTCCTATAGTTCTATTTGTTGCAAACTGACCCCGGTACTATTGGCCCAGGTGCAAATACACCCCACTTAGTGAACATTTTTCACTCTTTTAAAATTCAAAAAAAAAAAAAGTTGCAATTGGGTCTATCCACCTCCTCAAAAATACCGCCTCCTCAAAATATTTTTAACGGTTTTGTGAGTTAAAAAATAATCACTCAGGGGGTCCGTTTGCAAAACTAGAATTACAGGGGGTATACTCGCAATTGGGTGATACTATAAGGTGCTCGTTCGCAATTAACCCTAATATATATGTGATTACTCTTCTCCAGCTAGAGAGATGTGTAGATTTGAATTATTCGGCGCACTCTTCTGCATTTGAGGACTAAATCTAACAATATGGTTCGGATTAAACAGAATATTTGTTATCCTTTATTTTCAGATGAACTTTTGGTAAAGTTGCCGACATGCAGTGCTGCAGCTCCTGTCCTGAAGTTCATTCTAGCATGCTCTTGAAGTTCATTCTAGCATGGCAAAAACACGCTAGGCTTTTTATCACTATATGTTAAACCAACATAATGATTGTTAATCATGGTTATTTTTAAGGGTTAACTGCGGATAGACCCCCTTTAGTATCCCTTTTTCCCCTCTTTCTCTGAGGGTAAAAGAGTAGTAAAAGAGTAAACATTTTTCAGTTAAGGAGCTTATCTGCAAAAATAAAACTAGAAGGGTACTAATTTCAAAACAACACTGCTGGGGGTCTATCCTTAATTAACCCTATTTTGTAATTGGGTTATTTGCGTATATACCACTTAAATCATGGATATTTGCAAAACTACTCCTCAAATCTCAGTATTCGCAAAACTACCCCTCAAATCATCAATTTTGAGGGGGGAAAAAATCCTAAATCAATCAGTCATCAATTTTGATAGATTAATCTGTAACTGAATGCAAAAATTATCAACAAAATAGTCAAAATTTTTCTCACCAAGTTGATAATTTGTTGATTTTAGGGGTTTTCCCCCCAAAGTTGATGATTTGAGGGGTATTTTTGCAAACATTAGGATTTGAGGGATAGTTTTCAAATACCCATGATGTAAGGGTATATATGCAAATAACCCTTTTTATTTTGCAACGGTAAGTTGAAAAATAATGGCCAATTCTGGATCAAAGATTGTCGGTTTGGATAGAGAAGAGCGTAGGGGAGGGGAATGATTGAACTAAATCCAAGGGAAGGGAAAGGAGAGGAAGGGAGTATGATGTAATTAATTGTATTAGGATAGACAACAATGGAATGGAGAGGGAGGGAGAGTGATGAAACTAATTTATATTTGTTTAGAGTAGAAAATAGGAAGAGAAGGGAGCAATTCACTTAAAATTCAATCTCTCCCCTCTCAATTCGTCCACTTTAGAAGGGTAAAGAAAGTGAAGAAATTTGCTCCTTTTTAACCTCCTAATCCTTCCCCTCACTTAGTAAAAAATGTAAACAAACACAATTTTAGGATAATTAGCATTGTAACTTCCCCAGCTCCTCCCTTCCGCTCTTAAAAAAAGCTATCCAACCCCACCCTATCTTGAACGTGAAATAGGCTACAATCTAGGGGTGCAAAACCGTATCTGTATCCACAAAAATATATGTAACCGTATCCATTAGGATACAAATATGGTTACTAAAATCTATAACCGATAGGATATGGTTATGAATATGGTTATATAGTAAAATATCTAGATCAGATCCAAAATATCCGAATATACATTGATCATACAACTATAACTGCTTTTAATACTTAGATTAATGGATTTGAGACTAATTTTAATCATCAAGATATCTAATTTAGCTTTAGATATAATAACACATTAATAAACTCTCTTGTATCATAGGAACAATATATTTTTTTCCATATTATCTGGTTTTCATATCCCATTTACCGCATGCTGGTGCACACACACTATATATATATATATATATATATATATATATATATATATATATATATATATATATATATATATATATATATATATATATATATATATATATATATATACACACACACACACACACACACACACACACACACACACACACACACACACACACACATATATATATATATTTTTTCCATATTATCCGGTTTTCTCATATCCCATTTGTATCCCATGAAGGCACACACAATATATATATATATATATATATATATATATATATATATATATATATATATATATATATATATATATATATATATATATATATATATATATATATATATATATATATATATATATACACACACACACACACACACACACAATTTTAGCGGATATGAATATGATAAGCATCATATCTGAGCTGTATCCGAACCTTATGCACCCCTACCGCAATCCCTCCAACAGCTAATTTGGCAACATTCCAAAGCAACGTTGATCAAGAGACAGAAAATGAGGGTTTTTCAGTTATTCTGAGCTTTTCATTTAATAACTACATTTTCAAGAGATATATTGAAATACAAAGATTTTTAGTTGCTATATCAAATAAGCAAGACTTTTAAGGGCATATCTAAAATATCCCACAAAAGGTCACAACTTGGATAACTTCAAGTCTTTGCATTAGCAAAGACTGACAAAGGTATATCTAAAATTTATTTTTATATCAAAATGAGCAAGACCTTTAGGTGCCATTTGGCAAAGGGTTAAAGTAAAAGGATTAAGGGGAAGGATTAACTTAATTAACACTTCACGAGAGCTTAAAAATAATTTAATTACATTTGGATTTGATAGTCAAGATAAAGAGTTAAGATTTTTGTGTTTGGCAAATAAATAAGGGTTAAGAAGGCTAGTTGCCATAAATATCCTAAATTATGTTCTTTTTTAAAAGTTTTATTTCTTATTTCGAGAGGGAATAACCATAAATAAGAGGTTAACTAACTTTAACCCTTTCTTCAAAAAAGAAAAAAAAAACTAACTTTAATCCTTGTAAAGTATTTGTTAACCCTTTGACCAAATTAACCTATTTGGATGGATAACTAAGGAGGGGTTAAACGCTCTTAACCCTTCTCTTAACGCCTTGCCAAATGGGCAAGTCAATTAGTCATTGGCGTTTTGATTAAAAAAAAAGTCAATAGAGTTTTAGCGCTGATTTGATCAATTGTGCATAAATAGGCCTTTATCATCCCATATCTCATCTATGCTAGATGTTAGTTTGTATGGAGAATATAGTCTATAAAGCTCCTAAGTTTTATCTTTTTTTTTTCTTTTTTTCCTATGAAGCCTCCAACCTTCTATTTTGTACAAAGAAGCCTCTAAGTATTTACTTTCTACTCGAAGAAGCCCTCCTCTTTTTTTTTTTTTTGGTTGTAATATACAAAGAAACTCCTAAGTCTTATTCCTCTCTTCTAAGAAGCCCCCAACCTTTCTTGTAAGCTTTAGTAATTTCATTGTCAAAAAAGTGGTGGGGAGTTCTTCGAAAAGAGCTGTAAAACTTAGAGACTTTTAGTGTTAGAAATACAAAATTAGGAGGAAAAAAAATAAAACTTAAGGCCTTCTTAGAATGTTATCCGATTTGTAATGTCAAATTTTAAAATAACTAAATTATATATTTAGGGATTATAACTACCTAAACTTCCACTTAAATAGTCAATTTATTACAATAGTCGCTAGGAGTCATTAGCTCATAGCCTAATCCAACAAAGTAGCATACCACAACTTTCTTATTCCCATTCCTGATATGCACGTGCCATACATCTGGCCTAGTTTTTATGGCCCCGTTTGGCAAAGGGTTAAGGAAGAGGGATTAAGGAGAATGATTAACGTAGTCAGCCCATCCGTTAACCCGAAGGACTAAGTTATTAACCCCTTAAATAAGTTTTACTTTAGCCATTGTGATAATTTTTAGTGTTGGGGAATAACGAGAATTTTGATTATTTTCTTTATAAATAGAGGGGTTAACTCTTAATCCTCCAGAAGAGTTAACTTGACCTTTCTATATTTTTTATGTTTGGCAAATGATAGGAGTTTAATTCACTTTAACCATTGTATAAAATTTTTATGTTTGCCGGGTTAAGTGAGGGGTTAAGGAGAAGAAGGGGTTAAGTCTCCCTTAACCCCTCACTTAACCGGTTGCCAAACGGCACCTACAGTTATATTACATCACAAATTTTTAAGTTCCTTTGCTTCCCTCTCAGATAACAGACATAACTGTCACCGCCATTTCAAAAACACTATGAACAAAATCTCTAACACTCTAAAATCCAAACTTATCAACCTCCTACAAGAAGCAAAACCACCCACCAGAAATCTCCCCCAACTCTACTCTCTCCTCCTCACTTCAGGCCTCACTAAACACCACCCAATCGCCGTCAAGCTCGCCGAGCTTCTCCTCAATCTCAACAATCCATTTTTAGCCTACAAAGCCCTCAAACAATTCCACCACCAACACCAAACCCCCTTCCTCCTCAACTCCCTAATCTCCGGCTTCACGAGAACCAACAACCCACATTCATCCATTTTGATCTATAATCTTATGGTGGGTGATGGGATTTACCCTGATAAGTACACTTTCCCTATGATATTGAAATCATGTGCGAGGTTCTCAGGGATCCGAGAATCAAAACAGCTCCATGGAGCTGCGATTAAGATGGGTTTTTGTTGTGATATATTTGTTCAGAATGCTTTGATCAATGTGTATGGTGTTTGTGGGGAGTTTGGTAGTGCAAGAGAGGTGTTTGATTTTATGCCTGTGAGAGATGTGGTCTCTTGGACTGGATTGATTTCTGGGTATGTTAAAGGTGGGCTCTTTAGTACTTCGCTGAGATTATTTGGTGAAATGAATGTGGATCCGAATGTTGCGACATTGGTGAGCGTGCTTGTTGCGTGTGGGAGAGTGGGAGAGTTGAAGATTGGAAGGAGAGTACACGGCTTGATCTTGAAAAGTGAGGTTGAGATAGGTTTGATTGCTGGAAATGCTCTTCTTGATATGTATGTGAAGTGTGAGCAAATGGATGAGGCAACAAGAGTTTTTCAAGAGATTTCAGAGAAAGATATCGTCTCGTGGACCAGTTATATAAGTGGGTTAGTGCAGTGCAAGCGCCCAAGTGATGCAATAGAGGTTTTCCACGAGATGCAATTATCTGGGGTCGAGACTGACAAGGTCGTGCTATCTACTGTGCTCTCTGCTTGTGCAAGCCTGGGCGCACTAGAAATGGGAAGATGGGTTCATGAGTACATTGATCGTAAAGGCATCGAGTGGGATGTTCATATAGGCACTGGTTTGGTCGACATGTATGCTAAGTGTGGGTGCTTAGCCAGGGCTTTGAGAACGTTTAATGAGATGCCGTGCAAGAACATTTTCTCATGGAATGCATTGATACGGGGATTGGCTATGCACGGGCTTGGTCGAGATGCCCTATATTATTTTGATAAGATGATCAGAATGGGTGTTAATCCTAATGATGTTACCTTCATTGCAATATTGGGTGCATGCTCTCATTGTGGTTTGATAGATGAAGGTCGTTGGTTTTTCGATGCCATGACCAAAGTTTACAATCTCACACCAAGAATAGAGCACTATGGATGCATGGTTGATCTTCTATGTAGGGCTGGGCTGCTGGAAGAGGCTTATGAGCTTATCAAAGGAATGCCCATGAAGGCCGATGTACTTATTTGGGGGGCAATGATGAGTGCTTGTAAAGCTCAGAAGAACGTTGAACTCCCGGAAAAGATTTTAGGCCATCTTCTTGAGATAGAGCCATGTGATAGTGGGGTGTATGTTCTTCTGTCGCATGTATTTGCAATGAAAGATATGTGGGGTGATGTTACGAGGGTGAGGAGATTGATGAAGGAAAAGGGGATAATGAAAGAACCGGGTTCAAGTTCAATTGAGGTAAATGGTAAACTCTATGAGTTCTTAGTTGGAGAGACATCTCATCAACATGAAGAAATTTGGTTGGTGTTGTATATTCTAGCAAGACACAGTACAACTTGATGGATCACAGTTCTGAGTGGGTTTACATTTATCATGAGTAATTATGATCCGTTTTCTTTTGAATGGACCTAAGCTCTGAAACCTATCTTCATATCTTCTCGAGAACGATGATATATTCTTCACCTCAGTAACCATCTTTATGAGATCAAACACACTCGCAATCCTTTGCAATATCCATGAGAACTTAAGGATTCTCGATGTTAGCTATCTGAATACGGGAGTTTGACTAGTCATTGAGAATATGTCATGCTTTCAAGGCATCAATATTTTAGAAGACGTCTTCTAAGAAACATTTGCAAGGGTTTCAACTCTCCGTTGTATGCTCTTGTCTTTCATCCGAATACAGGTGAGCTTTTATTGGACTTCTTAAGGAATTTTTCTTGGGATTACTTTTCTCAAGTCTATACTCCTGCAGTGCCCCAAACCCTATAGTTCGTATTCAGTTTAGTTAGTTCTCAAAATGCAGAGTTATACATTATGTTAGTAGTGCATAACTTATGGTATATTGTGATTCCAATCTCTTCCTGACAATAAATGATTTCAACGTTCTATTATGGTACACTTTGTAGTAATGTTATTGCAGTGAATGCCCTGGATTTGTTGTGAAATGGGTTGTGGACAAAAATAAAACATACCTTTTACTATAATTTTTATTCAGAATGCACTATTTGAAATTGTACAAGCTTAATGTACTTTTACTTAAAAAACTTGAATCACAGGACTGTTACGGGACTGCATTTACTTAACTGCCTAAAATTTCATGAGAAAATATACAACATTTTAGGAACACTAAGCAAGAAGAAGAGAAAGAGAGAGAAAAACGGAAGGCTTATAACGCTCCCTAAACCAAAAGAAAATGATATCCTGATTATTAGAACTTCATAAGTACATCATCAGAGCCAGCCACTTCCAGGTCGGTACCTGTCATCCATAAAAGAGAAAAAAGAAATGAGCTTCCCCAAAAGCAATCTGTAAATAGACACATTCAAGAAATTCTGAGCATATTGAAAGAAAATAATTTCAATTTCACTATTTAGACAAGACAGTGAAATTCAGGAGAATATTTATGGCACTTTTTGAAAAAATTGAACTTAATGATACCAGAGAAATTTTCTTTAATCCTTATGGTTTGAGAATAGTTATAAATTTCTATAGACTTTATTCTTGAATTGCGTAATGGTCTAGAAGAGGAATTTTACTTTTTTGACTTTTACTGTGACCTTTTCTGAAACAGAGATCAACTGCTTGTCTAATCATGTTTCCAGCCTTCTGACCTTCGTATCAACAATTGATTTCTTTGCACATGGACTTATCAACTACTGATTTTTCTTTCTGATATTGTTTTACGCTTGTATTTTTGATCAACTGTTTTCTTCTATTCATTTCTTCCCTCTTAGACCTTAAAGCTTGCCATAGCAGGTCGTTAAATAGTTCTAGTTTAGCTTTTAGATGACAGTTTAATGAACTGTTACTTTGCAGATAACTAGCGAATAACTTATAAATGAGTTGTACCTGAAATATGATCGTATACACCAATAAAGATGCTCCAGACGTATTCATGAGGCATCGAACATAATTCTTCTCTTCAGATAGACTTAAAAAGTTAATAATTGCTCAAAGATTTATTCTGTTTTTTGGCTTTAAGATCAAAGCAAGATGCTAAGAAGCAACATATTGCGAGAAGAAATTATGAGTCACTGCTTGGGAGATAATATGATAATAACATGAAAATATCTGTGCATGAAGAACATGCTAGCATCCTTCACTAGGATTGTCTCTCAAAATAATGGTCTATATTTAAGCATCATGAACCTATACTTTATGAAAGCCAGCAAGAAGACCATACTAAAATGGGACTTGATCTTTGAGTGTCGATAGTGAATGTGTTTTTCTTTAGGGTTAATTGCGGACAGACCTTTATAGTTATATGTTGCAGATAGACCCCTGAGTGAAATTTTTTAACTGTTTTACACTCAGAGAAAGAGAAATTTGTTTTTAAACAAATAGACCTCCTGAGTTTAAAAATCCACTCATGGCGTCTATCAGCACAATAGTACATGGGAATCTGTCTGCCACAATAGAATTACAGGGGTCTACCCACAATTGGGCAATAGTAAGGGGGTCAATCCACTATTAATCCTTTTGCTTATGAATGTCTCTATAGATAAAAAGGAAATAAGTTTACTATTCTTATTTGTGTTGAAATTTCTACCTTCTACCACCACAGCCATTCTCTCGCTGGCAATTGAAGTACAGGGCAGCAACAGGTGGTCCCAGGTTATAAAGTGCTGCAAAGTCTCTGGTATTAAAGTTCTGTCGCCATCCAGGTGCATAAATTGTCTGTCGAACTGTCTGCCTGAAGAGCACAAACACAAACCGGTGAATCCCAGCCGTCGGTTGTGGACTTTCATAGGAGACAATCTCATTTCCTGAAACAAAATTGCCAAACTTCAATACCAGAGTTAAAATCCTTTGAGGAGATATAATAAAAGAAAATTTTATACTATTGCTACTTACCAAAACTTGTATTAGTTGTTTCTGGAATGTCTGTCACCAACCTAAAAAAGAATTATCAAATGAAGCTTAGTTGTTGCTCATGTATGTTCCTGAAACAACATGCATTTATTTAACCTATTGACATAAAGCAACTAATCAGCTTCTAATGAGTTTATCAGAAATATTTCAGATTCATAACTTCCAATGAAGTTGATTCAAATAATAACTTGGTGAGCTAATATAGGTGTAGTTTTCTTTTATGGATTTATATGTCAAATATCCAAAAGAAAAGGTGCAGGGACATTGTAAAGTAAAATATTAATTATTATTTGAAAACTGATATGATGGAGCAGAATTGTTATCATAGTACTTTTATTAAGGAAACAACATAAGTAAAATGAATTAGAATGAATTTTTGGGTGTGTGGTTAAGGAGGTCAGAAGGTATAGATGGTTATTTAGTCAAAATTATCTACAAAATCAATATTTGTTTCTCTTTTTTTCTGCCCTTCTCTCGTATAATTTATTCTACATCATGGGATCTTAAGCTCATACTATCCTGTGTACATATTCATCGATAGGACTTGTTTAGTTTTAGCAAAAAAGTTAAAGCTCAATGCAAATATTATTCATGTTAAAAGTAAGATATTATTTTAAGTTTTCTTACTAACATTTGTTCTTATAGAGCCATGTGCCCATGTGAAGGAACCTTTGTAGATTTGCTGATATACTCAAGCGGATCAGATGTGTGGAATCTCTTTGATTGTTGATGCTGGGTTGCATAAAGCTATAAACTCCTTTTGTTGCTCGATCTCCACTTTGGGCTTGTCCTCTATATAAAGTTTTCAAAGAGGTAACTTCATTTATACATTCTTCTCATTGTTCAAATTTAATATATATCATTTTTCAATATAACTTCATAGTTGAATATTCCTATTTTGAATAATTTGTTTCGAAGATCACAAACATGCTGAAGTAGACAGTTCGTCATTCTATACATGACACATTTATGCTATTGTTGATGCTGGGTTGCATAAAGCTATAAACTCCTTTTGTTGCTCGATCTCCACTTTGGGCTTGTCCTCTATATAAAGTTTTCAAAGAGGTAACTTCATTTATACATTCTTCTCATTGTTCAAATTTAATATATATCATTTTTCAATATAACTTCATAGTTGAATATTCCTATTTTGAATAATTTGTTTCAAGATCACAAACATGCTGAAGTAGACAGTTCGTCATTCTATACATGACACATTTATGCTATTGTTTTCATGAAATTATTAATATATTACAAGATACCATGGACACACACAAAAAAAACAAAACAAAACAAAACAAAACAAAAACAAAACAAAAAACAAAACAAAAAAAGAAAAAATTGCTCTCATGGTCTTTTCTAAGGCTGAACAGAAGTTAATAGACAAAATCTTGAAATACTAATGTAGGTTAATTTTTTCCCATCGTACACAATGTATAGTCCTCCCTTTTATGATTATAAAGTCCTAATAATAAGCTATAGATAATTCATGTATCATCACTGTGGATAACAAATAGAGTTGGGGCTTACCAGTGCAAGTGCTCTCTTTTGGTCGGGTTGCTTGGGCTAGGCGCATCAGGATCTATCATTACCTTTGAAAAAATTAAACCAGATTTCCAAGGGTTAAAAGTTGAAGAGATCAACCACAAGGAAATTAAGCAAGAAGTTTATGATCTTATTCAAGTTTACTCAATGACTATCCAGCCTTATATCAAGATGACATTATAGGTATTGATGTATCTTGACAGTTTCAGACCTAAATCCTCATTTTTTTTACCAAAAATAATTTAAGATATTACCCAAGAAAAAAATGTTTGAACATGAGATAATTATGCATCTTTGCAGTCTTTGTTTCTTGAAAAGGTTGTCAGTCCTTAAAGCATCTAGGAATATGAAGAAATGCATGAAAAAGAAAATGAATATGGAGAAAAGTCATTTGTTTCTGTTGTCAAAGTCTTAGCTAAGTATGGAAAAAAAAAATAAACAGAAGATTATATATTAGAATGCGAAGATGCATTTCGTTTTAAAATAAGCTTCATATTTATTAGAAATAATGCCAGGAGAATAGTTTGGAGAATAAAGGATGGGTAGAACTAAATTTATGGTCATGAATCATGATGAGTATTTACAAGAGTGATTTGATATCCAAAGAAATCCTTAGTTCCACTTTTATACAGAAGAATTTTTATAGGACCACAGAAAATGGGAGACACTTGTCTTGCTTGTTTCTTTATTCTTCCCTTTATTTTATCTAAGTACTTTATTTATATGAATGCTGATTCCTCATGATCACTTTTAAAATTGAGGTCCCCAAATTGTCAAGGCTAGCGAAAACTTAAATGCTTGCATTTTTTATCCGATTACCTAGATTCTCCACCCAATTGCCACATCAGTATTATCCAAGGAAATATATTTTCTTGTAATAAAGTATTTTTTGGTTCCTAATCCGGCAGAAGGAATTTATAATGGTTTGACGAACATTAGAATATAACGACCGAAGTTTGCTGTTTCTCTATGGATGAAAGAATTTGGAAAAGAACAGTGTCATGTAGACTTTTCTAAAGCATCAAGTCAATTTATTTGATTCCTCTCCCATCACTGCCTTTTCCCTTCAGTGCAAGTCAAAATCAAACGTAACGTCTTGGTAGTTTGATCCTTATGATTGATTCTTATCATAAAAAGTCCACTCTGCCATCCTGTCTCCTGAACAAAATTCTCTGTATGAATAAATTTGGGGTGGTTGAAGTAAAATTGACATTTTTTGGTGGGAGAAGGTCCTTCCAAATAAACTTGCAAGAACTTAGTCTACTGAGAGGGAGTAATTCACTACAATCCTAACAAACATCACATCATTGCATAGTTTTATACTAGGACATGTTTATGAAGATACTTTTGTCATCTAGGATTGCTTTATGATGCAAATTTCTTCCAAATCTCTAGTGGCCTTTGTGCTCAAGTACAATTACAATTCTTACCCTTCTTTCAGAGAAATATGAACAGATATATTCAATGCTACAATCAAACTATCAATGTTATTATTCTATATGGTAATAAGATATTACTTACGAGAGTATAAAGTGTCCTAATATCACGCCCTGCAATTTCCACCCTCGGCTCGTTCATTACCATTGATGGTTTGAGCTCAGACCCATTAGTGACTTCCTTATTGTTGTAGATTATCCTTAATGAAGCTGACTTGCGAAATGGATCCAATACGTCGCCAACAACATTACCCACAACAAGAGGATCCCTCGACATTTTTGAGTAAGAATGTTAAATAGAGGAAATTATCCAAGTTTCAAGCTCGAGGGAAATGAGAGACAATGAGGTGCTATATATAATAGTGGAGATGAAGTCTTGGAGATTTGGAATCTACTTTTGGAATAGAGAGAATGTGAAGTGTGAGCATCAGAGGAAGTGTAATTGAACCTCTCCACCCTTGGAGTCCCCACAGAAGGCAGTGGATTTCATGACACGGGGTTAGTGAATAAAATCCATCTTATTATTCTCATGACATCTTGTAGGATATGGTGGAAAACGAGAAGCCTTTTGACCTCCCTGGGCTTAGCACGGGGCATACCTCTCCGTTTTTTCCGTGCTATGAGAATCACGGAGGAGATTTTATTTGCTTACGTGGGGGCAGGATAGCAAACAATCACTCTTTAGAACACGAATATCCTTGACATAAATTTGGCTATGACATCAGAATGTGGTTTATCACACCCTAAGGAGTAGGGGAATTAATGTGAATGTTTAACATAACAAAAGATCATATTGGAGGAAATAGCAATTATGTTTGTTCTATGGAGAGTAGTAAGGAAGAAAAGAGCAAACTGTAACCCGGGAGTGAGCAAGTGTTGAAACTGAATTTCATGGCCATGTTTATTTTCATGGAAGATGACACCTTGATGTTTAGCTGAGACTTTTTACAAATTAATGGAACAAATGAAAATCAAGTTACATCAATCCATTATCAGTTCCACTACTCCCAAGAAGTTCCTTTTGGAACTTTGGAGAAGTATGTGGAAATATGTAGGAAAATGATGATATATCTTTGAATTTATATTGAAAGAGAAGGGTTTCAAATATATTTGGCTTACTAATTTAAAGAAAACTGTATGGACCTACCATTGTATAGTAGCAGGTGATAGGGTTTTTTTTTTTTTTTTTTTTTTGGTAACCAACCAGTTTAGTAGTGGTAGTGGCTGGGATCTTTTTAGATCCCATCCTTGTTCTTTAAAAAAAAAAAGAATTAATATGCAGAAAATGGTGATGGAGGCCAAGAAGTTCCTTTGGAACTTTGGAGAAATACATGGAAGTATGTAGGAAAATGGTGCTGGAGGCTTTTGAATTTGTACTGAAAGAATAGAGTTTCAAATATATCTCTTTGCTAACTTGAAGAAGAATTAAATGTGTAGAAAAGGGTAATGGAAGCCAAGAAGTTCCTTCTGGTACTTTGGACAAATACATGGAAATATGTAGGAAAATGTGATGGATGCTTTTGAATTTATATTGAAAGAGAAGGGCTTCAAATATATCCGGTTTACTAACTTAAAGAAAAATTAAATATGTATTAAATGGTAATGGAGGCCAAGAGGCCAAGAAGTTCCTTTTGGCACTTTTGAGAAAAATATGGAAATATGTAGGAAGATGGTGATGGAGGCTTTCAAATTTATACTACAGAGTTCAAATATATATAGTTTACTAATTTAAAGAAGAGTTAAATAACTTGATTTCTATGTTAAATCTAACAATCTAATACAATGACCCTGGGGTGTTTGATTTGATTGAAGGAACAGATGGTGTTCTTCTTGTTCGATTCTAGTTTATTCATGTGTTTTCCTGACATGTGATTTTCTTTCACTATCATGAACAATTTGATTTTATATTACTAAATTCAGCGGCGTTGTAGGAAAAGCTTTTATCTACAGCAAAAGAGAATGCCATTGCTAAGCTTGAATTATCAATCTATGATCCATGTTATTGAGTTTAACTTTATATACCTTCTCTACTTTTAGTTTTCACATTGCCCATGGATTGTTCTCCTTTACATACTCATCATTTGTTTTTCTCATCCTATACCTTCTCTAATTTACAAAATTTTCAGATTTCTTACCTCCCTCATTGTGCTTTTATAGTTATGCCATCTTATTACATGAACTCTCTGCATTATTTTTGCAATATCATGGACTATTTAGAACTAGTGGGTTGAATCATCAATCCGTGATTTCCACCCTGAAGTTACCTGTATTGATCACATAACACCCGAACTTAACTTTTTTCGTTTTCCTAGTACTGATTCTTAGATATATTCTTTATAGATTAGTTCCAAGCTACTTTAAATGACCCAATGCTGGAAGCACTTCCTAATATACAAAGGGAAGGAAGAAAAAAAAAAGATAAATGGAAGTATTATATAAACAAATCAATTGAAGGAAAATTGAAAGAACTTTTTATTTGAGATTTTTAGGATAGTTTTCAAACAGATTTTGAATTATTCTCAACAAACAAGGCCTCATATGCTATAAAATCAACGAAACCTAAGACAACAAGAAAGAAATTTGCATTTCTATGACCTAGCCAAGATGCCTAACTTTTGTCACCAATATTGGGTGCTTTGGTTATTTTCTTCCTGGTGCATTACACAACTGGCTATTTTGTGCTAATTACTCCTTGGTATCTCCAAAGTTTCAAATATAGTATTGATGAATATTGTCCCTCATAGGGCTCATTTCTATCACGTGTTGAAATTTCCAAAGTGATCAAATCTACTCATCATCTCTTGGAATTTTCTCTTCTCCTGCACCACAATCTACTCTGGTGTCATCGTCGGTTATGCAATAGATTGTAAATAGTAGTCACTTGCGTACAGTTTGAGTTTTATTTTATATCAGTTTGCGTGACCAATGGATTTTATTTGATTGCATATCTACAATGTTCTTTTGCATACCTTTATCACCTCTAAAGGCCTTAGATTCCTTTCTTCTTCAGTTTTTTATGCAGTTGTTAAGAGAAGGGATAAAAGTGACTAGTCTTTCTCAAAGAAAGACTGAGCAGTTTCTGATCCAAATTGGCTATAATGTAGTTCTAGAACCATTTCAACAAAGTCATGGTGAGATTCTAAAAATGCAAAAGGACTTCAATTTGGAAGGAATGTAGTAATTTTATTATTATTTTTTCACCGAAGGCTATGTGCTGCTGTATATTGATTTTCTTTCTCCATATAGTATTCAGAGGTCATCTCCACCAACCTCAACCAACTCATGTAAAAGGTTCAATTAACCACACTATAGTATAATAAGAATCCAAAGCTAAGAATAATATATTTTCAGAACAAGGGGAATGAATGGTGAGCATGCATGTAAATAGATGCAAATTGCTTGTCGTACATTGCGGAAAGTTTGTTACAGAGATGCAAAGCGGGTAAAGAATGAGAATCTATGGAGCACATGTATTGTATTTATATTAAAATATGTTCATTTTAGAATAAAGGTAAATGTGATATAAACATTTCTCATTGGTCATTGACTAGTAGAACCGTTAGAAAGTAAGTGTGGGTTCTTAAGTTACTAAGTATGGGTTCTTAAGTTACTCCATGATTTTGGTTTACTCTTTCTTCAATTGGGCTTTCGTATATGGGTTAGGTGGAATTCAGTGAATGCTTAATTATTTAATTGTTTTTTTTTTTTGTTTGATAGGCTCTTGCATATCCAGTCTTAATCTTGCCATAAATCAAGTCCAATGTAGTATCAGTGAATGAGAAGCAAAGATAACAAAGAACAATTTAGGTTAACTGAATGTGCATCAAACTTTGCATGATTATGATATCTTGAATTTTCAACATGTGATTTATTACCTGGTTTTAATTATTACTAATGTTTCATGAACAATGTGGAAAGTTAGTGACATGAATTGTGACATTAATCGTATCCAAACATCATCTCATGAGGATGAGAACTTTAAGTAAATCTTTCCTTTCTTTGACCATTATTATGTGATTTTATGGCAGAAGAATAGTTCATATCAACCAAACTAGATTGGGTTTATTTAGATTTTTGGTCGGTCTAGTTATGTAGGTAGATGTCTCAAATTTGAGTTACAGAGTTTACATCCATTGATTAATAAATGAAAAGTCTAGGTTAAATTTTCATTGATTAGCTTACAAAAATATTTTAATTCGCAATTCGATCTTAAAAATTATTAGAAAACATTCTTCACAAATTATTTATGTAAAATTTCAGGTATTTCGGGTCTACAATACTCACCTCGTTCTCCTAATTACCCATTTAATGTTCGTGTTGGGTTTTTTTTTCTCTGTTTAATTTCGATTTATTAATCCATGAAATTTTTTCAGTTTTACGTTATAGATTTAGATAACATTTGATAACTGCCTATTTATCTGATTAAATTTCAGATTAGTTTCATCAATCAAGGCAGTTAGCTTGAGATAAGGTACCACCTCTCTTCTAAACTTAATCACGGACTTTATTTAAATTTTTTTATTAATTTTCCCCGTAATTTGTTTGCACTCTGGAATTCTTTGCTTTAATGATGGATAAACCAAAGAAAAACAATTCATCTGTATGATCTTATAGTAGCAATAAATTTATCATTTTCTTGTCATTATAGCCGCAGATTTAACATTAACTATTATCATATTCATAATCTAGTTCTTCTTTTTTTTTCCCTCCCTGTTAGTGTTTTGGAAGGATTTTGGTGGAGTTGCATTTTATATCCATGATCTCTTTGCAGGTACATGCACCTTTGAGGTTTCTTTTCAATATTTTCTGGCGATTTCATAGATCGTTTGTTAAAGTGAACAAAGCTTCAAGGATAGAAGAGAATGGATCACAGAAAAGATCGAACAAGCTTGTGAAGAGTATGTTTCCTTTTTGTTATCTTGATTTTACTTTTTCTATTAGCCTTCTAGAAAAAGTTGCTAATGGAGTAGAAGTAGCAATAACTTGTGATGTTCATTTCATTTTAGCATTGTTAGCTACATGTGGTGAAATATTATCCCAAATGGCATATGGTAAAAGAAATATTTTCCCAAAGTTGATGCATCTTTTATGTACCTTTTTCTTTTCTCTTCTTGGTTCTTTACTCTTTTTTTAAAAATAAAAGTGGTCCAGTTTGGTAAGGTGTTTAACTACGACAAGATGTAAATAATTCAATATTGAACCTTGATTTAATATTTGTGTTCATATCCAATAATCAGAGATAAGTTAAGAATGTAAGTGTGTACTACATGCTTCAACCTATTTATAATTTCATAGAATACATTCTCAGAAAATTTTCTTCTTCTGTTACAAATAACTTGTTTTTTTTTTATCGTATGCAGAACTACGAAAGAGTCTTAGACTCTCCACTGCACCTAAGAGTGAACCGAGAGAACTAACAATTTCAATCGAATTGCCTGAACTTTCTAAAGATGAAGTGAACAAGAAAACTGAAAATTTTGATTCGAAGTATTTGATTGGAGAAGGGAAATACAGTATGGTATATTCTGCAATACTGAAACATGGAAAACTAGTAGCAATAAAGAAGCTTAAGTCGCCATCAGAGTCTGGGTTCAGCGCCATATCAAATAATGATTTTCTAGCTCAGGTATTCTAAATTAATTCTTATATATTATGTGTTTCTCAAAAATGACCATGCTGTTTTTTTTTCTCCCTTTTGCATCAGCTTTTGAGGATATCGAAACTGAAGCATGAGAATATCGTGGAGCTTCTGGGTTACTATGTGGATACTGATGTTCGTTTGCTGTCATATGAGCATGCCATGTATTCACTTCACGCTGTATTGCATGGTATTGTGTTTGACCTGCTTGATTTAATGCCGTAAATTAGAAAAAAAATAGTCCCTTATGGCCTGTAGAAATGACAGAAAATGCCCCTAGGTTTTGAAAGTGACACTTAACTCCCCTCGTCTTCAGTTTTTAGTCACAGAAGGGTCAAACTGTCACTTCTAAAACCACACGGGGTATATCTGAGAATAATGCAAACTTTAGTGCCATTTGGCAAGGGGTTAAGAGAGAAGGGTTAAGAAGAAGAGTTAAGTTAGTTAACCCATCATGAGGGTTTAAAATAATTCATTTTTGTTTGGATTTAGATAGTTAAGATGAGGGGTTGACTTTTTTCTGTTTGGCAAATAAAGAAGGGTTAAGTAAGTTAATCGCTCTATTTTTTTTAAATATCAAGTTTAACCTTATTAAAATAGGAAATTTTATTGTTAAATGTTTCATCAAAATAATTTCAACTTGAATTTGCATTCATTTTAATTATATAAATATTGTTATTTTGCATTATTTTAATAAATGATTGTTGGGAAGGGAAATAAAAATTAACTAAAATTACATATCATTAGCAAAGTAACTTGTTTCCAACATAAATTAACAAAAATTGAAGTTTCATGGATAACTTTCACTTTATACACCTAAATATATAAGTATATCTCATCCCACTATCATCCTATCAAACAACCATTCCTAGCAAGAGCCAAAAGAAGCTAACAGCCAATCAAACTTTGGTACACAGTATCATCTTTCAATAAGTTGAGTTAGTTAACAAAGCATAAAGAACAAGTTAAGAGATATCATTTTTAATTTTTCTATTATTACTACTCTTACCCCCGCGTGAGGAGGCGGACTAAATTTAGAATAAATTTAGTCCGCCTCCTCATGCGGTCTTGTTAATCCGTACAGTTACAGGTTAAGTGTTAGTTTGTCATCAATTAAACCTCACATGAGGGTTTATTAACTCTTTGGGTATTTTTATTGTTTGTAGGGTTAATGAGGGGTTAAACCCTCTTAACTCCCCGTTAGCCCGTTGCCAAACGGAAGGATTTTCTATTAAGTTACCCTTTCTTTTTAGGGTAAATTTCACGTAACCGCCCTGAATTTTGGCCCATTTTGATGTAACCCCCTAAACTTTATAAATATCACTTAACCCCCTAATCTTTGAGGCTTGTCACAAAACCCCCAATTGCAACATACCCTTATCTTTCAACATTATTTTCAGAAAACTCAAACTTTCAATATTATTTTCAGAAAACCACCATGAAATTTTGATTAAGTTTCAAGAAACCCCTATTACAGCATTAGGGGGGTATGTTGCGAAAATTGGAAACTTGTGGGGCGTTTTGTGACAGCCCCAAAGGTGAGGGGGGTTGAGTGACATTAATAAAGTTTCAGGGGTTGTCTCAAAATGGGCCAATCTGGATGTTATGTGAAATTTACCCTTCCTTTTGTATTCAAATATCTGTACAGATATATATGCATCATTGATTTCAGGCATTAAATACATTTTCATTGCATCTACAGGTGGAAGTGGAGCCCAAATCTCAGCTTGTAATCCTGTTCTGAGTTGGGCTCAGCGTATAAAAATTGCCTATGATATAGCAAAGGGATTAGCATTCCTTCATCAGGAGAACATTGCGCATCAGGACGTCAAGTCTAGCAATGTTCTTTTATTTGAGGGCTTTAATGCAAAAGTTGATTTTAACATTGGTAACCCTGATCTGGCTACTCATCTTAACTCTATGCGAGTCCTGGGGACCTTTGGTTATAATGCACCAGAGTAAGAACCAGAAACTCATGTCTTTCATTCATTTAGCACATATTTATAGTTGTCACATTATTTTCTGATAAGTCTGCAATAATCTTGACTGATCTCTTTGCTTGATTATCTTAGCCAAAATTAAAAAGAACTGAGGAAAAACCTTTAAATTCAAATTCAGACAGGCGATTTATCGCATCGTATATTGACAGGTTTCCAAGATAAAGTCTACCAAATTTGGACCTCTAGTTGTAGATGTGAGTTTTTCCACCATGGAGATAATAGGAACTAAAAAAATCTGCTCTACTCATTATTTAGAGTTAGCCCTTATCAAAACATTGTTGACAGACCACATTAATCTGTACACATTAACTTTTGGTGAAAAACTCTCATTAAGGAAACTGTCAAGCTCACTTGGCTGACAAACATACTGCTTCAAGAAAATTAACTGTAGCCATTTTTTAACGTAGGTACTGCCCATATTATCCATATTGCGTCAGGTCTCCAATATATATAGCTCATATAAGGAAAAAGCAGTTGGAGGCATGGAATGGATAATTTTGCAGTTATACCCAGAATAAAATCCCTTTTCCTACAAATCCAATAAAACATTAAGTTCCATAGATTAAGTTTTATACTGTTTACATTCCTTTTCTAACATTTCTTCGTGTGCTTTGAGATTGAAGTTTTAACTTTTAATTGTCTTGTATATTTGAGTAAAATGCAGGTATACTGTCACCGGTTCTTTAAATGAGAAAAGTGATGTATATAGCTTCGGTGTTGTGCTTTTGGAGCTTTTAACTGGTCGAAGACCACTGGACCGAACAAAACCTAAAGGCCAACACAGTTTAGTTAATTGGGTAAGCTAGAAACACCTATTTCCCTATTGTTTAACTTCATGTTGTATATGTATATAGTGGTTGCTATATCTCGAAGAGCACATGAAGAATGAGAATCTATAACTTATTTGAACACCCTCTCATATTCGATAAAGTGAAATTATGCTGCTGAAATTTTCTCAGTTTCTGTGTCCCAATCCTTTGTGTGTTTTTTCACTTATTAGCTCAATTTTGTAAAAAGGAAATTGACAATAATATGTCCATTACACAACTTTAGACGTTTCGAAGAATCCCATAGTTCTATCATGGGTGGTTATCTAAATGCAGGCTGCAATATCACAAGAGACCAAATTTCACAATTAAAGGATAGCTCATTGTTGGAGATTGTCGATTAATATTTCAAAAGCAATAACTGTTGAATCTGATCTTGTATGTCCTTAGATATAGATTAGGTAGAAACATACTCTGTTCTTAGGGCCTTTTTCCTTTACAGAAGTGGGGCCTTCCATTTTTAACTGAATTCTTTTTATCATGTCGAAATGTGATCCTTTCTTGTTTTCTGTTAGGCAACTCCAAGATTGGTCGAGGATCAGGTACACCAGTGTGTAGACCCAAAGTTGATGGAGCAATATCCAATGGACGAAGTGATTCAGGTATAATATACAAACATGATATCCTAATTAGGGTTAATTGCAGATAGACCCCCTGTAGCATCTTTGTTTGAATACCCCTCCTGTTTTTTTTATTGAAGATAGACACCCCGAGTGAATTTTCTCTCAGAGAAAGAGAAATTTGATTTTTGACAATAGAACCCCTGAGGGTAAAAGAGCAAACAGAATTCACTCGGGGGGTCTATCTGCAACAATAAAACTGGATGGCTAGTAAGTTCAAAACAAAGATACTACAGGGGGTCTACTCGCATTTAACCCTCATAATTAAAGTACAACCTTCTCTTATTCTAGAATTAATCAATTCTGAAAAAAAAATATTCATTTGATAAACTTAGCTAAATATCTATAGATACCAAGCTGTGATACTATCGATGCAACATTTATTTTCTCTGCAGTTTGCGTCACTTGCTGCGCTCTGTTTGCAATATGAACCTGAATTCAGGCCAAAAATGAGTACTTTGATATGGAAGCTTGAACAGCTAGCAGGCTTGGGGCCTCAACCTTCAGAAGCCTCAGAAAATGAGTCAGGGGTGAAATAGTCTCTTTTTTTTTTCCTATTTAGTGAGCAAAAACTTACAGCCAAATTTTGCCAACGGATCATGAGTTCTTTCCATCCAGTCCACTGTTTAATGTTGATTATGTGAGAGACTTGTTGTTTTTTATGTGGATTAATCTGATGAGAGATGTAATAATCTTATCATGTATGTCAATTTTTCGGGGTTCTTTTCTTGGGATTTTTTTTTCTCCCATATTCTGCACTTATTTCAATGCTCATGTTAGTTCTTTAGTGTGAATGTAGGTTCTGTTTCATGTCTCGACCATTTTGCGGAAGTGTGATTTTTTTAAGATCTCGTCATTTTTATTATGAAATATACATATGATATTTGTTAAATTGTGATGAAATATAATTGTTAGTTCTTACTTTGAGGAGAGAAGGAACTTCAAATTCATATTTATGCGGAACTCATAGGGATGCATGAGAGCTCAACTCTTGGATCTGTGGTTAATCTTTTGGAGCTACTCATTGAACTGAACGGTCAGATAATATGTGTTCTTGTTTTGTACTCTTTGTTCAAATAAAACAATGACTGTATGCTTATGCCTTGGAGTAACATATTTTGACCATCCTTTGTTCAGTATATTTGCTGTTGTAGAAACAAGAAAAATTGCAGTTTGTACCGGAATATTTGTCCAATTTAGATTACCACTGTTCCAAATTTCTTCGATTTAGTGCTGGAAAAATTATGCTGTAAAATTTTTACTCACAAAATGGGTGAGATCCCAGGGAAAGGGTCTTAATGCATGCCGCAGCCTTCAGCTTAACATCCGAACCTAATGAGGAAGTGGCCATGTTGAATGGGGGAAAAATCGAACTTAGAATATCAGAGTTAGGAATTTAGGGTGAGCTAATGAAGAAAAGGGTATATCTGTGAGAAGTTTCTTACAATAATGAGTTTTGCAAGGCAATTTCAAATGACTTTGCAGGTTTGGAGGACCAAAAAACCTCCAAAACCCAAATTGTAGACTATCAGTTGGCGAATTGATATTAACCGTACTAAAACGTTTTCTTCAATCCACGTTTCCGCTCCATATTTAAGTCAATTTGTAGATTATTAATTTTATGAAAGTTTTACTCTATAAATCTGATTAAGGGAAATTAATTTCTTTTTCCAAAGAAACAAATAAACAAACACAAGAACATACTGCTAAACAAAAAGAAATTTCGTATTTCTATTGACTCAATTAAAAGAATATATGATCTACATTCAAATTTTACACATCAAAAAAGATGAAGCACCGAAAGCAAATTAAATATATGGAGATACAGAAATTGCCACAGGCAAAAAATTGATGTAAAAGAAAAAAGGAAAAAAAATTGCACATAAATATAGATCATCACCGGCTGGAACTCAGTCTGACTTTGCCTGGATAACTAATTCTGATTCAATCTCTTTCCACTTCTTCACGCTCGGTGTCTATAAGAGGAGTATGGTGGCAGGCTGAAGCAAAGAGTAGAAACATGTACTTGCTCTCTGGCAAATTGTTACTGATTGTATAACTGGTTAAGTCTGTACCATGTCTAGTCAAAATAATCTCCAAAAACTTCCTGCAGAGAGCACAATGTTTCAAGATTCTAGCAAAAAACATGGAAAGGAAAGCAATGTAGTTAGGTAAAAGCTCATCGTATTAGATAACTCTAACAAGCATATGTAGTTGGAGCTAACAAGTTGGGATATAAACAGAAAATCACTAATAAGCATACATATAGTTGGAGCTAACAAGCTAGGGATATCAACAGAAAATGCTCCCTATTTGTTAGAAAGGGATTTTATTATTATTATTATTATTATTATTATTATTATTTTATTTTATTTTATTTTTTTGCGTGGGGGGTTGGGGGGAGGAGAAACATACTTCACATACAAAGATGACTTCTGTATGGTGTTAATTATTGATTCGATATATATATATTACTTCGAAGAATGATGGCAGATACTTATCGGCCGTGTACAAAGTTCTGATTATCTTACAGGTGATCACAAGAAAGACATTGTGAAGTACACGTATGCATACAAGGTAAAGGTAGTCACAATAAAAGCAGAAATAGTAAATGTTGCAAGGTCCCACTACCCAAAAGTATAAGTTAATTAGTACCTTAACAATCTTAGTGATGGGACGAGATAATAGCAAAGTATATCATTCATTAGGAAAATTTTCAGAGAAAATATATACCAGGGATTGACTGATGCCTTCATAATAATATCAAGTGGGCAAAAGGGGTTTCCTCTCATCATGTCCAACGCGATGGGTAGCCTGAAAATAGAATAAGTGTGTAAGAACAACTAGATTAGTTTGGGATAGAAAAAGGTAAATAGAAACGTGTCTTACTCCCTCAGCTGCACCAGCAGTCATATTTATAAAGGGATCATCCTTTGACCTGAAGAAAGATCACATTAGGATATTAATTGAAAATCATGTATACCATGCAAGAAATATGAATAGTGGAAGTATGACTTGTAAAGCAATTCGAGTGTTTGTCTCGAATACAACATAGCCCTTTAGACTTGAGTCTAGTTAAAACAAAGCTCATCTAACCCTGTAGGAAATGTGTGAGATCTACAACATGACATATGTAAGATAAGCCTAAATGATTTTGTTCAGACTCTTGAAACGGTTCGTCAATGGAATATGGGTCAGTATCACAAACCATATTACCAAACTTACTGACAAGATAAAACAATTAATAATATATTTCCATTATAGTCAAACCACTTATATGCCGATAAATCAGGCAAGATCATACAAGAAATAGCAAAGATTATATCACTAAGAAACATATCAAATTCATCAACAGAATCAAATAAATAAATTTGCGAACCTGCCATTTTGAGCATCCATAAGCTCTAATGTTCCGTTTGGACCCTCATCTTTAACTTTGGCAAGTGGCGAAAAGAACTGATAAGGAACTAAAGTAATTAACACAGGAAGTAAAAGTTGATGGAGTAGATTTTGTATACTACAACAATCACCTGGTGCATCGATATAAATACTATTGAAATTCCCAACATAAAGTTAATAGTCAGTGTATGACCAAATAATGCAGCTGATGCTATTCCAGTAAAAATAGTCGCAACAGTTGACGAATATTTCTTCAAAATTGTATCTGTATGGATCATTAAATTTAATCGAGTATTCAGCTTTAGGCTTTTCTCCAGCAAGAAATTAACAGGCTCAAACACATAAACTAAATTATATCTACCTGCGTATTTAAAAAAGAAAGAGGATAGTATGCCTTGGGCTGCATTGTTCAATATAAGTAGCATTGTCGCCCTTGAATGGCCTTGAAGGATATCAAAGCTGCTTGGTCCTGTAAAATCATAATATCAGGTAAAACTACTGGCAAATCTAATGAGGTGATCTTAGTGACAACTTCTCTAACACCCTAACAAAGGTTTCAAGCAAGTAAAAGTTTTGTGAATGATAAGGTTAGATGGTATACCTTTAAATATTGCAATTCCAACAATGGCAAGAAAGTTGAATATGGCACCATACCCATATAAAAATATGTTCTGCAAATAAAACGATGGAAAATCAGATAATAAAAGTCTTAGCAGGACACAAGTCTTCACCTAAACAACAATAGAAGTTCATTAATCTTTATTGGATAGAAGATGGAATCATGCATTTGAGTATGTGGTAGTCATATTTTTAAGCACTCAATAAAAAATTGCATCTAGGGTCATAGGGGTTACCTGAAGATAAATACTTGTATCGAACTGACTCTTTAGTGCATATTCATTGAAGACTGATGCCAGTGATGGTACAATTACCTGAAAATTATATACCATAGTGTGAATTTTCTAATATATGATCCAGCTGGTGTTTATTTCAACTTCACAAATAACTAGACAATCTGTTCACATTTAATCTTATTTCAAATTCCATTAAGAATCCTTGAATTACTCAGCAGAAAAGTCAAATATTTCATTGAGGCTTACTGATAGTGGATCTAGTTGCTTCAACACTGCCATTAAACATGTATTCTTCAGAAAATATCAAAGTCAAGTAACAACTATTTCAGATTTTAATTTGTGAGTCAGCCCCGTCAAAAAAGACAATGGAAGCAACAAATATTATTAACACAGAAAATACAGCAAAAAATTATCATTTTTTGTTCCTTAATCAACAAAGTTAGACTGGCAGTTGAAGTCATGCAAAATCCATGTGGAAATTCATTTAAAAGAGACAATAATGATCCAACAAAGAACCAGTGCTGCAACAAACTTACAAAAATTAATGTATACAAGTAAGCAACCGTTGCAACTGGAAGACCAAGTGCAGTAGTACCTCCTGGCAGTGAGCGTAACTGATTGACACTAATTCCAATGAGCAAGAGTGCGAGAGCCTCCCACTGTCCATCAACAACCAATACCGAATGTTAGAACACAAGCAAAAAGATCAGAATTATCATTTAATTCATTTCATCTTCACGTGAGCCTTCTCCCTTCAATATGGGGTTGGCTTTGAAGAGCTAATTCATAAAGAGAAGATTCCACAGAAGCCTCTATGAAACTTTAATGGAGGTCAACCTAATGATAAGTCTCTAAGTTATGGGGTCAGAATCCAAGACAAGGAAACTACTGGACAAGGCAGCGTTTGTCAAGATGCTTGCAGATATACTAACCTGTAGGTAAACCTATCCTATTGGATGTGAAGTGTGAACCAATGAACAAATGTGAAAAACTCTCCTAGACCAAATGAAAATCTAGAGGAAAGAATGAAGAAATTTTTTCTACAGGGATTCATCTCCCGGACATGTAATAAGCTAGCTATTGAGGCAAAAAAAAAAAAAAAAAAAAGAACCATTCACAAGAGAATGGAATCTGCAAAAAATATAATTATGGATCTCTACAAAGAGAGCGAAAATTCTTGCAAATATGCATAATATACTCCTCAAGCAGAGTTCCCATTGAATTAAGATCATGCAAGAATAAATTTAAACAATGAACATGTTGACAGCTATAATTATCAAATTGATCAGGATAAGAGTTGTTCCAAATTTTAAACATGCCTGAATTATGGAAAACCGCCTTCTCATTATGATCTTTAAAAGGACAGCAATAACCAAAACCTGCAAATATGCAGCAACAAAAGAAAATATAAAAGAGTTTAAATTTCTCTTAGTAAAGGGTTGAAAGCATGATCTATTTGACATTAGAGTATGATATGGGAACCAAACACTTAAAAAGGCTACAATAAGAACATGTTGCAGCTAACCATTAACAGAGATGCAGTTTTTTTAAAATAACACAGCTTCACAAATTTCAACATTACAGGAATTCAAGAAACCTTAGTAAGTTAGCAAACCACTATGTTCTGCATCAAATTTGGGTAATAAAAGTTACTGTTGAAAATACATATAACCAGAAAAAGCAAACTGAATTACGATGTATTAAGATGTTGGAAGTAAAAGCAACTCTTTTTGAGATTGTAGGGCGGAGCTACTGCTCCATTTAAATATATACATACATAAACATAAAAAACACTAACACAAAGTTCGGTAGAGTCTATTAGATTAATAAAATGAGTGGTGGATTATTGGTTTAAGATACCCCTCATGCAGTTAGCAGCGTTACTTTCTTACACCAAACACGCACACTCCAGGGCGACCATGAATCCAGTGACTTTTGCTGGCCAGAAGTCTGGAACTCATGCATAGTTCTTATTCAAACTATTTTCCCTCTTCTAAGAACCCTCCAATCAATGACCATGTTCAGTCCTATGAAACTTTTAACTGAAGACACGGAGAAAAAAATAGTTTCACGGCCATCATGAGATATCAAAAATTTATTCTGGTTATTAACAGTGATTTAGGCATCATCACAGAGATGTGTGCACTTCAAAAGGTGGGCTCGTAGCATATTACTGGAGGACAGACGATGTAAAATACCCACTTCTCCAAAAAACGGAAGATTTCTCTAGCCCACGCCTCGTCAACAAAAGAAAAAACCAAAAATGAGGAGAAAATGCAGAAACAATTATATTGATTAAATTTCACGACACAAGAATATTATGGGATTTAGGAAGCTCTCAGACATTTAGATAACCCTCAAAAGAACTGAGTGGAATAGTAGGATTCCTGTAGCCAATCCAAAAAAATAATGGTGTTGTTTTTGTTTTTGTCATCGTCGTCGTTGTTGTCAGGTATGTAGGAGGCTAGAGCTATGGAGGTTTAAGAGGAAAACTTCCATTGAAAGTATTTCTTTTTCATGGAAAACAGCTTGCAAAAGGGAAACATAGTCGAAATCTCTCCTCGTTAAGGTGGCATGGTGAACTAGAGCTAATTTGGTTAAGAAAAGATGAGATAGGTGAATGACAAATTTGGAATTCAACCATGGTGAAGGAATATTGTGAAAAGCAAGGTCTAGTCTCTCTTGGTTAAGGTGGCATGGTGAGATAGAGATAATTTGGTTAAGGAAAGATGAGATAGGAGAATGACTACAACTTACAAATTTGGAATTCAACCATGGTGGACGAATATTGTGAAAAGAAAGGTCTAATGGGTGTGTTTGGGAGAGCCATGGCATGTCTCACGGATTCACAAGAATATGTAAGCTCAAGAAAATTTGCAAGCTCCAGAAAAAAAAAAAAGAAAATTCCCTTGAATTCACATAATATCCTTATTACAGCCCTCATAATAAGAAAAAATGGTTTCCAAAAAATCCATTCTAACAGTCTAATAATAGCATATTTTCATGTATCTTTATTTTCTTAGTTTAACGTATTTGCTTGAGATCAAGGATTTTTCTAGAACATATAAGGAGAAAAAGGATCATGGTGTCACAGAAGAGAGACCAATGACCGGTTAGCATGAACAAACATGTAATCAGCAGCCAGATCTGGTTGACTTTAAAATTTTCAGAAAGTGTTGCCTCAAAATTAACTTGTTATATTTTTCATAGTGCTGTTAGATTAGGGAGTAGTAAGAATATAAAATTAAAAGGAATCTAAGGATACCTTAAAAATGGTAATACCTTTAGGTTGCTCAACATCTTGACGGTGGCAGGAGTGAAATATAACTGCAAAAAAAGAAGAAAAAGAACATAAACACATCAACTACTGTGTTTATCTTCTATATTAATCTTCAATCAAAATTCAGCATAATTGTAGTTATTATTGTGTGAGAGTAAAGGCTGATATTAAGAGAATGACCTTCCGCTTGATATGCTCAGTTAAATTTATACCTGCATAATAAATTTTAAGTAGTTGTTGATGGCATACAGAAGAGCAGGAACAGCAAGAAGAACGTTGTTTCTTGCAGCCTACAAACAAATAGAAACATTATAAACTATTAGGCATTCAAGGACTACAATCCACATCCTCTTAAAAGTTTACATAAACTGTCAGCATGAAAAATCAACAGTACATAAAAAAAGTTGGAGTAATAGATTGCCAAATCAGTTAATTTTCTACCCAAATCCATGCACCAAAATATCCTCACATCTCTACTACAAAATGAAGTGCCCCACCAGCCCCGAAAAAAAAAAGAAGGAACAAGTAATCCCATGGCGGTCTCAGACTTCACTAACATAATCAAATAGTCGCCAAAAATGAAAAGATGCTAACAAGTAGCAGACAGGTATTTATTAATTTTTATTAATAAATACTACTATAGCTCCTACTACTGCTATATTTGATTTGGCTGAGGTGCACTTTATTGCCCAAGGTCCTAAACCCCACATAGTGAAGAAACCTATTACCGTATTATGGTCTACTTCTTTTATGCCTGGTCAACAGCCTCTAGGAAAGGGTAACAGCTTTTCAGGAAGACGCTTTACCAGAGAAAATGTAACTGCTTTCTCCAGAGAATAAACACCAGAACTGCTTTCTCCAGAGAATAAACACCAGAACTAACATAAAGTTTAACCAAGTGCAATTGCAAAAATAAATAGAAGATCAACGGTGAATGCAGTCAGGATGCTTTTGCATTCAAAATTATTTGAATATGATCCAACTGAGATACAGCATGAAAATATTAGCTAGAAGGTACGGAGGCTGGTAAAAGTTATGTGCATCCAAACTCCAACTATTAAAGAAATGACAAATATACTTGATGTAAAATTATCTGACAATATATTAGTTAATGTCTGTTAGAAAACTCCACTACCTGCATAAATGTAGAAACTGAAAGAAGGGGTTTCTCTCCAACCTTTTGCCGTCTAGCCTGTCAAGAAACAAAGGGGGCTGAAATTTTGACAAGAAAATAGATTGACGAACAAGCATAATGTGCTGCATAATAAAATATAACGAAATTGAGAGCTATGTTAACCATGATAAAAAGAAGGAACGCTCCAGTTTTTATTGTAAGCATATCTTTCACTCATTGATTCAAAAAGCACCAGCACAGGAACAATGTCTAGAATCACTATGATGTCAAATTGTTAGGATGGTTAAACAATGGTGATTTACATACACAGATATAAGTATCATTTAATGACACGGAGGTGCTTAGATAAGGCAATTGAACAACATGATTTGGGTACATAAATTTTTATTTATGAAATTCATAATTTAACATATGTGTCTGCACCCATGTGGTTTCTTTGAAATAATATTTGTCCAACAAAAGATGCCTAATTTAAAGTAGGTCCCCAAAAAGACATATTATAAAATAAGTCGCTCTAGTTAAAATCTGCTATTTAACCTATAATTAACTAATGGCCATTTGTTATTCCCATTATGCCCTTAGTTGCTATTATTGCTTATGTTGTCGCACCACCATTTTTGTTTTTCCCGCTGCACTGATGTCGGGCAGCGGGGATCAGCATGAAGAGCAATGAGCCAATGACATCAAACAACTTCCTGGCTTTCCAGTAAGAACACAGAATCCCTCTTCTTCCACCTCATGAGATGCCCCATTAGAAAACTCGGTCCCCCTCTGCCCTACCCTCTTGAACCAACTGAACGTCTTACTTAAAATTAGTGAATAGATTACTTTTGTTTTATTCTAATGTGAACAAGCACCATCTGATCATAATAAATATTCATATAACCAGAACTACATCAGTCCATTCCAAATGAAACCAACATATCTCATTGAAGTGACCCAATTTGGCAATATGCATTAAGATCTTTAGATTTTAAGTTCACTGGTGTGTCAGACACTTTCATGCATGCTGACAGAATCACCCTCCACTGTCAGTGCTTCAGACTTTTTAGTAGGACCATTACAATGTCAACCTGAGTAAGAAACTTGTTAGTTATAAGTCAGTGACGCGTAAGATCAGTTACTACATATTGTCTGCAATGATGATAATATAGCAGATGAGTATATGTTTTCAAGTGCAAACTACGACCATCAAATTTGCACAAATACGTCTATATGTGATGTTAAAGTTAAGGCTTTAAGTCTTTAACATTTTACAAGCTTCAAATGGGTGCTACATGCATTCTGACAAATAATGTCATACAGCCACTGGCCATCAAATCCTGCAGGAATCAATTTACCCAATATTATAACTAACAACTGCATCATTCAATGCCCTTCACAAAACTGGGAAATTTTGTTTGCTGGTCGCTAAGGCATAAGGGGAATAACAAAAGAGAAGACACATAGCAAAGATCCAAACAATAACAAATATCCACCACAGACAATATTGATGAAATTGGTAGTAACAGCATAGAATCAAGATAAAAACCTGGAATAATAGCATGGCTATGGCAAAGAGAACCTTTGCAGCTTCCGTCAAGAAATTAACACTGATGGGACTAAACTTGAATTTCCCGTCCACCTTACACATATACACTAGAATAGGCTGCAGCAAAGAAAAAGTTAAAATAAACTCACCTTATAAGAAAGAAATAATAACAAAATTATATAAATTATGATTTTGTGGTGTGTCAGTATCATCATACTTGGTTGCCTTGGAGGTTGCTTGAGACCTTTATGATGTTCGTGACTTAATGGATTCAATTCAGTTTATTAACAAAATACAAATCTGATATACTTGTTATCATCACATGGACTTAAACTTTACATATGTAGGATTAGTTTCCGTTCAAGTCAAGGACGATCGGAAGGAGGAGAGAAGAAGAAAAGACAGAACAAACCTAAACTGAGGCTAAAAAAAGCTCATTCTTGCAAGTGAACTGCTGTAAAATCTTAATTTTTTTATGGAACTCCACTTTCTGGCTATAAGAAAATCAACACTTCATTACGACACATTGAGCACCAAAATATTTTGGGTTCGCCATGCACACCATGTCAGGCACATAAAGTTGCACCCAACATAAAACTTTGATGACCAGGTTTAAAAGGCAAGTGGACACTACTTTTGCAATAGGATTCATGTGATTTACATCACTGCAGAGGGTAACCATTTTAACTAATCACCATAATATAAAAAAATGTATAGTTTCCTCTAATTTTCTCTTTTGCAAGTTCCAGTATGGCCCTGGCTGGACAGGAGATATTATCTCCTATTGATGAGATCTGACACTTCATTGCTGGCATCGAATGACACCGAGGAAGCCAAACTGTTTACTTGAATTTGTTTAAGTAGCAGATTTATTCTTTGTCAATCAAACTTATACAGTTGATTATCGCTTGTTATTCTTGTTATGTTTCGCATGCACGCACACACGTCTACAGACATACATATGTACATGTTCATACGTAAATAAGCACATATCTATATGTATTGTGCACAATTTCTTGTTTTTAGAAATTTGATATAGGCGATGTTTGTGTCTTTATGTATCCTGCAAATGTGTGTGTATGCTTCATAACTTTCTAGTGTCTAGGGTCATCATCATTAATGCATATAGTTAATAACAAGCTATATTAAAGGACATCAGTAAACGTTTACAAATAATTGCATAAAACAAAAGGAAATCATGGCATAGGTGAACATGATGAGGGACAAGGAAATCAGTTATGCAAAGCCACCATTATGTCTACTGGAACAAATTTCCTTCCACTAAAAGATTAAGGCTCTGTTTGGTTAGAGGTAAAATAAAAGAAAGAAAGAAAGTGAGAGAGCAAATAAGATTCTACCGTTTGGTATGAAAGAAAAACAAAACGAAAATGGAAAGGAGAAAATCGAGAAGAAAATTGAGATATAAAACTTTTAGTTTCCTTTCTTCGCTGGCACCTAGCGAAACCGAGAGAAAAACGATCAGGCCGGGGGTTCAAAGGCTGAAAACAAACACGAGGATGAAGGATCTTGACGGCGTTGCTAAGAGTTTTTTCAGCTTAGTTGCATTTGGGACCCATCATTAAATAATGAAAATGGACACACGTGGCATTTTGTGTTCATGCCGGCCAATTAGATAATGGATGGAACCGTAGATGTATGATGTATAGACACCAATAAAATAGCTCCATGAAGAAAAAAATTCTCATATGAAGAAACCTCTTTACATAAAATCATTGGTAAATTACAGTAAACCCCCAGAAACTTTCAGTGTTTTGCACTAAACCCCCACACAAAGTTTCAAAATCACACTAAATCCCCCAAATAACTTTTGGACTTGTGGAAAACCCCCCACTAGCTTTCTGCAGAAAACCCCCAAACAGTGTCTTTCTTTCTTTTTCCTTTTTTTTCTTTTTTTTTTTTTTGCTGCGTTGACTAAAACCACCCCAGCTAAAACAAGAACCTCCCACTTAAAAATTTAAGTAACCCCTCACCTTTTATTCCAAAGCACGACATTAAAAAACTATTACATCAAAAATCACTAAACCCCCCAGTTAAATGGAGTTTTTAATAAGTTAATGGGTATTTTGGTCTTTTTAAATCATGTGAGTCGCACGTGCCACGTCAGATGTAACAGTGATAAGTTCGGGGTTTTTTGTTAAAATTATTGGGGGTTTATTGTGATTTTGAAAGTATGTGGCGGTTTAGTGCAAAACGCTGAAAGTCCGTGGGGATTTACTGTAATTTAGCCTAAAATTATATATGAAAGGAATAAAATTTTATACTCGTTAAGTTATATTTAAAGTTGGTGATTTGTTGAACTTTATATAAATTCAGTATTTTGTTTATACTAATTTTTTTTAATAATTATACTAGTTTTTATTAAACTAATTTTCACTATTTGAATCAATTTTAAATTGACAGTGAAATGTATTATATTCTTTTTCCTCCCTATGATTCTATAAAACAACGACATATACACGCACTACATCCTATCTACATAAAAAATTAAAATTTTAAAAGAATTTCAAAAAGAATTTATTAATATAAATCATTATGTAATATAAGTAATTGTATTTTCTACCTCATATTTAAGTACAGAAGATGGGAAAAACATCTTTTATCATTTTACTAAAATTTCATTTTCCAGTTTCTTCCTATCTAAACATCAAAATGAATCTTCTTTCTTTTCTCTTTCTTTTCCTTTCATTTTCCTTTTCCTTTCATTTTCTTTTTCCTTCCTTTTCACCCAAACCAAACACAATCTTCTTTCTTTTCTCTTTCTTTTCCTTTCTTTTCCTTTTTTTTTTTTGCTGCGTTGACTAAAACCACCCCAGCTAAAACAAGAACCTCCCACTTAAAATTTAAGTAACCCCTCACCTTTTATTCCAAAGCACGACATTAAAAAACTATTACATCAAAAATCACTAAACCCCCCAGTTAAATGGAGTTTTTAATAAGTTAATGGGTATTTTGGTCTTTTTAAATCATGTGAGTCGCACGTGCCACGTCAGATGTAACAGTGATAAGTTCGGGGTTTTTTGTTAAAATTATTGGGGGTTTATTGTGATTTTGAAAGTATGTGGCGGTTTAGTGCAAAACGCTGAAAGTCCGTGGGGATTTACTGTAATTTAGCCTAAAATTATATATGAAAGGAATAAAATTTTATACTCGTTAAGTTATATTTAAAGTTGGTGATTTGTTGAACTTTATATAAATTCAGTATTTTGTTTATACTAATTTTTTTTAATAATTATACTAGTTTTTATTAAACTAATTTTCACTATTTGAATCAATTTTAAATTGACAGTGAAATGTATTATATTCTTTTTCCTCCCTATGATTCTATAAAACAACGACATATACACGCACTACATCCTATCTACATAAAAAATTAAAATTTTAAAAGAATTTCAAAAAGAATTTATTAATATAAATCATTATGTAATATAAGTAATTGTATTTTCTACCTCATATTTAAGTACAGAAGATGGGAAAAACATCTTTTATCATTTTACTAAAATTTCATTTTCCAGTTTCTTCCTATCTAAACATCAAAATGAATCTTCTTTCTTTTCTCTTTCTTTTCCTTTCATTTTCCTTCCTTTTCACCCAAACCAAACACAATCTTCTTTCTTTTCTCTTTCTTTTCCTTTCTTTTCCTTTTCCTTTCATTTGCTTTTCCTTCCTTTTCACACAAACCACACACAGCCTAAATTGCTTCCCTAATGCAACCTTAACACCATGTTGGATAAGTAATCGACCTTGAAAGATTAAATCCCATTCCTAATGCAACCATAACACCAGGTTGGATAACTAATTGACTTAGAACTATGCATATGTTAAGTATCATAGTTTCCTTCTAAATCGAATGAAGGCAACCGATGTGTAAGCTTGTCTATTTGTTTCAGCAAGTTTAAATACTCATTCAAACTTGGTCCATATAGATGATCAAACAAGCCAGAGCCAATCTCGTGTCAAACCTCGAGCTTTCTGTGCACATTAGCAACCTAAATGGAGCACACTGTTAAGAAGTCCAGTATTTATCTAGAGAAAAACATTCATTAAGAGGTACTTATCTATAATGGGTGAAGTTCTACTACATTGTTCCCTGATACAGCCTAAATTTACACCACATTTGACCATGAAGATACATAAGTTTACACTATCTGATATTAAAATTAGCCTGCCAGAGGTTTCCAAGTTTAACATGCATGAAGTATGTTTTGAGTTACCTGAAGCCCGACCAAGATGCAATCGCCTATGACCAAAAGGATGTTCAAAAAGCGATATCTCTTCGATACCTTGCTTCTGTGCCTGTCATATGCCTTTGAGACAGTCCTCGGGCTTGTTGTCAGCAATTTAGAGTGGCAGACGCTGCATTCTATCATCCCATTCTTAGACATCTCTATTTGTAATTAAAATTCTGAAATTTTGAGAAATCCAGGTTTTAGCAAAAATAACAATCAATGCTAACAAAAAATCATATTGAACAATTAAATAAAGTTAGTATCGAAATCACACTTCACATAGAATAGCTCAAAAAGAAATAACTTTCGACCTAAATATGCACTCTTGGTCAACGATAACGAACCGCATAGTAAAAATTTAACTTTCCCATCAATTCCTCACCAAAAATATTCATTCAAAACAACAAAAAGAAATGGCAGATTGATTCTCTTCATCGAATTAACAATTAAGTAACGAATTCACCACTAATCCAAGGAAGAAAACAGATAATGGAAAGAAAAGAGAGCTCGAAGCTGACCTAAACTTGATCAGATCTAGATCGTAAATCTCGAGCGAAAACGAGATCCAATCCGATCGCTCGTTCAAAATTCCCCCATTCACCGACAAAAGAGATCCTCACTAATGAAACTAGATCAAGAGTCGAAGAATCGTAAGAGAATTTTTGAGATCCAGATGCACAAAACAAAAGAACGATACAGAAATGGGGAACTTATAAAATAAAAATATGTAACATGTCTTTTTTGCTTAAATGTTACATTATTATAAAAATAACGAGCCTTTTCTTCTTCGCACGCGCACTCTTTTTAATTTTTTGCAATTGGGTAGGAGTGTAATTCTGCGAGGTGGAAGAGGGTGAGGACGGAATTTTGAGAGTTCGGTGCCGACTGGTGTGGGTACCGGTTAATTAGAGTGCGCCCAGGTTTACGAAGTAGATATATATAGAAATTAAAAACGGGAGAATGATTATTTTGTAGGAAATTAAAATTCGAGTTTTTGTCATATTAGACCCCCAAATCTTCTGTGCTTTAGTATATTAAAATTTAAACCCCCAAATCTCAGTGTACATTAGACCCGCTTCCTTTTAAGATGTTAAACCCCATGGATGGTTTCCGGCAAAATCTTATAGGGGTATTCAGATATTGTCTCTCAAATTTCAAATTTCTAATTAGCTTCTTAAATTATTGAAATTGCCCATAGGTTCCTCAAATTCTAACGGATTGGTCCATCAATAATCAAAATACTTTTAGTTATTGTGTTCTTAAGGAGTGTTAGTCAATAGAAACATTTTTATATATGAAGTGAGATAATTGTTCAAGTAGAACTTCACCCAAATCTTTTATGATAAATCAGCAAATATATGCAAAGTTTGGATAAATTTACAAATAGGATAAATTGGGAGATTCTATAGGTAAAGACACTTTATTTTAAGGAGAGATGGATTTTTTCATTATTTACTCCCTCTCAGTTTGAAATTTAACTTTGTTAAAAGAGATGAGTAATTTAACTCAAAAGCAAAACTGTCTGACTAAAATAGCAGATATTCATGTGTTTTTTCGATGTTAGTCTCCATCGTTTCATATATTGAAGTTAGTACCCCAAGTCTTCATATTTTGAGAATTGCCCCAAATCTTTAAGTATTATGAATTAGTCTCCGAAATCTTCATATTCTGAAATTGGCCCTCCCCCAAATGTGTCGAGTGTTTTGAAAGTAGTCCCCCAAATGTTTCAACATGGTGCAAAGTAGAGGAACTAATTTCAAAACACTGAACAAATTTGGGGGACTAATTGAAAATATGAAGATGTGGAGGACTAATTTCAAAATACCTAAATACTTAGGGGACACTTTGCAAAATATGAAGATTTGAGAACTCATTTCAAAATATGAAAGATGTGGGGAACTAATATTAAAAACCCCTGATATTCAAATGTGAGGGATAATATAATATAGATTTGAAGGGTATATAAGTAACTCTCTCTTTCATGGTGTTGAAAGGGTTGTGTCATCAACAGAAGGTAGACATCTGCAAAGATACCTAGGAAAAAAAAAACAATATTTAAATTTGATTAATATCCAGTCCATTACCCTTCACGAGCTTAATGTTTGTTCCCAGGTATCAGGACGAGTTTGCTTCTATATAGAAAGAGTCCAACTCTCATCTCTCTCTCTCTACTTTCTCTCTCCTAGGGCTAGCGTCTCTCTCTCCGGCGATGAAAGCTTCAATCTTTTAGGTAATCGCATTCTTTTTTATCCATCTTCAATTTGTTACAGCTCTCTTCAATTTTTTTGGGAATTTAAGGACATTTTTTAGCTAAAGTTCCTATCTTTGTTGTTATTGCCACGCGATTTTTACAATGCCGCTTGTAATTATAAGGGAAGTGCTGTAATATCAGATTGGGATTTTTATTGGGAATAAAGTTCAGATCTTTTTATGGTTTAGTTTGCATTTAGATGTTGGTATTATAATTCTAGGGCTCAGTAAGATTTTAACGTTTGAGGAGGATGTGCTGGGATTGTTTCTACCTTCTATGTTGTTGTTCAAAGGATTAAGGGTATTTTTTTCGTAATTGCTGGGCTAAGTGAATAGCAACAACACAAATCTCCCGAGATTTGGAGTCAGCTAAATGAATACTATACTTCCATCAGTTCTGTTAAGGGCTATCTACCTTATTAAGTTAACATTTGCCATACTCTTCGGCTTATTTTTAGTCCTCCTTGCACCATTACTATAATCATATCGCTTCTCTTAGCTGATGTATTTTGTAACACCATTGTACATGACCAAACAGTGGCGGATCCAGAAAAACTATCTTGGGGTGGGGTGGGGTGGGGGCAGATGACAGGTACCTATTCACCCAAAAATTGAAATATAATATTATAAATCATAACTCTTGACAAATGGCCTAAACTTCCAATGGGCTAAAATTCAAATGCGGTGCTTTTACATTATGGGGGCAAATTGTAAATTTAAAATGCCTTAGAATGTAAATTTCCATAATCTTAGGGATGCAACTGCCCCAAGCTTGCATATGCATCCGCCTCCGTGAACAAGCCATCTCAATCGATTCTCGCTCATTTTATCCTCTATGCGAGCAAACTCTGCCCTTCTTTGAGTGCGTAGTTATTTTCATACTGTTATGTTTGTACACGTTGTTTATTAATCGCTCAACATTCTGATTCGTAATGTATTGTTGGTCTTATACCTATGCTATCGAATTTTGTCTTCAATTTTATGTCCCTCCTTGTTGGGCTTATTAAATCAACTAAAAACAAAACTTGTTACAGAATTATTCAAATGTCAGTCTTTGTGTTGCAAACCTCTCGATGTTCATAAAAGATAGCTTTAGCACTTTGGTTCATTGTTATTTAGTATAATCTCTGAAATTGATAAATCTCCAATTTTGGAAATATAAGTTTGACTCTATATGATTGTTTAAATGATTAAACCCAATCATTTTGGAAGAAATTATCTCTTTCATTCATTGTTTATATCAGTGCTTTATATTTCTCCTCAGCAAGTAAATAAGTTACAATCTCTTCTTCTATTTTTTCCTAGTAAATAGGGTTTTTGTTATGAAATACTGGAACTGATAAACTTGTGTTATTAATCCAAAAAATAGCTCGGTGCCAAGAGTGGCTTTCTACTCTATGATTCAAACAGTGAATATATTGTCTTATACCATAATACTCAGATCTCCTGCATAGTTTTTGCCAACATTTACGTCCTTTAACGTCCTTTTCCCTTACAATATCCTCTTACATATTCCAATTGCATGTGTCTGCATGTGTGCATTTTTGTGGGTATGTGTGTGATACATTTGTGTGTTCATGTGCGTGAATGCTTCATGTGATAGCCCAAGATTTAGTCCCACATCAGATATTGATTGAGTGATTGAATGGTTTATAATGTAAGTTCAAGGAGTCAAGTGCAACATTGGCTAGCCAATTTTGGCAATGGATTGAGTCAAACCACGAGGGTTTAAATTGCACCAACGGGCTTGCGGGCCCGGGGCGTGACACTTCATGTGCATGCTTGGATGCTACATACACATGACTGTATATATGATGTGTCAATATTTCTATTCCACGTCTGTGTTCTGGGATCTCCCTAACAACTTGTAGATGGGATCAACACATTGCACTGACATCTGTTATTGGGTTTTTGCACATATATCCCCTTGCAGTATAGCTGTTCTGGACATACTCCCCTTGTAGTTTCATCATTGTACAGTTGCAGATAGACCCCCTGGGTTAATTTGTTTACTCTTTTACCCTGAGATTGACTGACTAATTTCATCACGGGGCAATATCAACCAACTTTCACTAAGGATAAAAGAGTCACAAAATTTATCCCAAGGGGTCTATCTGCAACGATGAAACTACAGGGATAGTAAGTTCAAAACAACGATACTACAAGGGGTCTGGGCGCAATTAACACCCAGTTTATATTTATGTGGATTCTCTGGAGGAGGGATGGAGGGAGCTTCTTCATCTCTATTTCTATGGAGTTTGGGCAAAGTGAAGGAGAAAACTTCTTCACCTCAGCTAGAGTTTGAGCTAGCCTCATGGTTTTTATGCCAATGTACCTGGTTGCAGAATTGAGTCCCCTGCAGGATGCTCTCAGAGTTGTGCATCACTTGTGATTTTGACGGAAATGGTTATAGACAATGGGCTGGATGGATCTGGTTTGCATTGTATTTTCCGATCATAGAAATTGTGATATTTTTGTCTATTGTACAATCTGTTATAATCAGAATGATATAATAGTATTGCTATAAATCCATTACCTGGTCACTGTTTTCGATTTATTTACAGGTGCTAAAGGAAACTTATCACATTTAGTCTCACAGAGCTGAGCATCTTATTGTTTCTCACTAATGGTCTTCTGCTCATGGCACCTGCAATGTTCTCTCATCTGCAAAATGTGTGGCCATTCTCAGTGCTAAAGAAAGATGATTTGAAACTCTCAAACCAGTTGGTTCATAAGCTTTCACTTCCTGAACACACCAAGAAGTTCATATTTGCTATCCAGGACCCAGATTCTCATTCTATAGTTTATATCCTGGCTGTGCAAAACCTCTCAAAACAATCTGCTCTTGATACAGAACAGCTGATCAGAGAAGTTCAGCCCGAAGCTGTAGTATGCTTGGTTGCTTCATCGATACTGACAGAAATCCAGGAAGAAGATGAGAGTTTGCCAGATGATCAAGTGATCAATGTGCCCACCTCTTCTTTTGGAGTTCTTAAAAAATGTCTAGTTGATAAGATCAACAAAGAGCAGTACGAGGCGTCTGCTAAATCTCAGGTCTTGAGAGAGATCTTCGGGGTAGGACTGTATGGTCATATCTTTGCTGCCAAGAAGGCTACAGATGAGATAGGTTTACAATTCATATTGCTTGAATCCCCATACGAGAGGTCTGCTGCACAATCGCCAAGCAATGTTAAAACTGGATACTATATATCAGAGTTAAAAATTCCATATATCAAGTCTTTGCTTAAGAAAGAAATGCAGCCCAACTATGTGTCCAAAGAAAAGCAAGACGAAAGCCAGCCAAAATGTGATTACAAGGCTCCACCATTTGCACTATCTATCTACTCTTTACTGGCTGATCTCCATGAAATATTCAATGTCATCCCTTCAATAAAAAATGCTCTGACTTCTGCCCAGGAAATGCTTTCCTGTATTAACAAAGGAGAGCCAATTGCTACCCAAATTTTGTCGGAGGTCCACAACTTCAGAATTGCAATTGAGGCCTTGAGAGTAGCTCTAAATGAAGCAGCACGTTATCCCCTTGCAAATAACCGAAAAACATCAAAGCTGGATTTCTCTCAGATTTCTTCTGAAGAGACAAGTAATGCCATTTGTGCACAAGCCCTTAAAAGCCAAGCCAGAAAGTTTGGATCTTTAGTGGCTATAGTTGATGCGGGGAAGTTAGCTGGTCTAAGGAGGCATTGGACTACAACTGTACCTCCTGAAGTTGCATGTTTAACTGATCAGTGTTTCACTCATTATCTTTGTGGTGACGAAGGAACAGAAGCTGAGCCATTAACAGAGAATCCTATTTCCTTCGGTGCAAGAGCAACTTCTCTATTGAAAGTTGTTCCTTTCTATGCACTTGTCAAGCTTGCTACATTCAAACTACCTGTTTCGGTGAAGTTCGGTATAGAACACCTTCAAAGAACTGCAGGAATTGCTAATGTTGGTGCCAAGACTTGCCCTGTAAATTTTTCGGGTTTATTTGCCTTAGCTGAAAGGACTGGTTTGTTAGGAGTTCAGACCTCATTCTATGAAATAATGAGACGGAGGGCGGTGAAATTTGGGCCACTGGCTATGTTTTCTTGTAGCATGGCAACTTGTGCTGGGTTTATGGTGTATAAAGATGGGATATATTGTGCTGCTAAATCTATTCATTCGGTTCCCATGATTGTGAGTATGGGTCGTGGGCTCGAACGCTTGCAACAGGCATCTGAAGAAGTGAGGCAGAGTGGGATGAAAGCTCAGGAGAAGTTACAGACTGTGATGTACAATCTGAAGAAGATTAAAATCCAGTGACCAAAATCTTTGTCTCCAAGTATATTTGACCCGAGCTCAAAATATTTTGTTTTCATGCTTGAGTTTCACTTCTTTCAATGCTGTAGTATCGATAGTATTTTAGTGGTGTCCTCTTTACGCACTGTTCTGTACATATGGTTAGTGATTATAACTTTGAGGGTTAATTGACAATACTTTACGTTTACTAACTGCGATTACTTCTTCGCTTGCTGCACTGATGGCAGTGTTCTTAGTTAGTGTTGTCTTCCTTCTTATCATTTTTCATGCACTGGCTGTACATATGGTTAGTAATAAATTGATGATATTTAAGGTTGCAAATACTTCTCTTTACGAATATTGTTATGTACAATAGAGAAGGAAAATATCCTCCCTTCCAGAACTCTCACTTCATCTCCCACTAAAATTCTCTGGCGTTTTCTTAAACTTTCTGCAAGTTTTGTTTACAAGTTTTCCTGTTTCCAGTTTTTGACTGGGCAACCCTGCATCCTCCCTGCAAAGACTCGAAGTTTTGTGTAACCTTGAGCACCGGCACTTCCGGGAGGCTGTTTTCACCTGGTGTCCTCGGAAAGAAGAGGCTCTGCATTTTAAGAGCAGCGGTTACGCCAACTGCATCCCACAGGCCAACAAATCCTTTCGTATTAATTTATTTGTAGAAATCATGTTTAGATTCGTATGTTAAATTCTATTATGCTATAATTTTTGGTAAGAAATACGTCTTCAATCTTGGACATACAAGTTTGACTATGTATGATTATGAACCTAATATTTAGTTAGAAAATTAGTTCTTTCATTGTTTATCAATGCTATATTTCTCATCAGAAACTAATCACGATCTCTTGTGTCAACTGATCCCCCCCCGGCCAAACCAAAAAAAAAAAGCTAGGGTAATAGCGGCTTGGTATTTCTCCCATACAAACAAAGGATATACTGTCTTATACAATAATACTCACTTCCCATGCGTAATATTTGCCAACATGTAATTCCTTTTCCCTTACAATACCCTTTTACATGTCACAGTTTACATGTATGTGCATATGTGCTATAGTGGGTATGTGTTTATGATTCATTAGTGTGCATGCGGTGCATGAACGCGTTCGCGTTCATTCTTGGATGCTACATGCACATGTGATTGTGTGTGTGTATGGTATTTTGATATTTTTTTTACGCTTTTGCTTTGTCTGGAAATTTCCTACCAACTTATAAATCGGATTGACACATTGCATTGACATCTATTACCGAATGCATAGTAAATTCTTTTGTGGAGTCTCTCAGAGAAGGGACTGAGGGAAGCTTGATTGTCTATATTTCTAAGGAGTATGGGGAGAAGTGAAGGAGAGAAGCTCTTAGAGCTGTGCTTCATTTCTTAATTGTATTTGTGGCCATTCTCCATGCTCTTAGAGCTGTGCTTCATTTCTTAATTGTATTTGTGGTCATTCTCCATGCTAAAGAGAGATGATTTGAAACTCTCAAACCAGCTGGTTCATATGCTTTCACTTCCTGAACACGCCAAGAAGTTCATATTTGTTATCCAGGATCCAGATTCTCATTCTATAGTTTATATCCTGGCTGCACAAAACCTCTCCAAACAATCTGCTCTTGATGCAGAACAGCTGATCAAAGAAGTTCAGCCTGAGGGTGTAGTATGCTTGGTTGCTTCATCCATCCTGACAGAAATCCAGTAAGAAGATGAGAGTTTGCCAGATGGTCAAGAGATCAATGTGCCCACTTCTTCTTGTGGAGTTCTTAAAAAATGTCTCGTTGATAAGATCAACAAAGAGCAGTATGAGGTGTCTGCTAAATCTCAGGTCTTGAGAGAAATCTTCGGAGTAGGACTGTATGGTCATATCTTCGCTGCCAAGAAAGCTACACATGAGATCAGTTCACAATTCATATTACTTGAATCCCCATACAAGAGGTCTGCTGCACAATCGCTAAGCAATGTTAAAACTGGAGACTATATATCCGAGTTTAAAATTCCGTCTATCAAGTCTTTGCTTAAGAAAGAAATGCAGCCCTATTGTGTGTCTAAGGAGGCATTGGACTACACCTGTACCTCTTGAAATTGTTAGTTTAACTGATCAATGCTTCACGCATTATTTTTGTCGCAACTGAGATACAGAAACTGAGATATTAGCAGACAACCCTATTGCATTTGGTGCAAGAGCAACTTCTCTATTGAAAGTTGTTCCTCTCTATGCACTCGTAAAGCTTGCTACATTCAAACTGCCCGTTCCGGTAAAGTTTGGTATAGAACATCTTCAAAGAACTGCAGGAATTGCTAATGCTGGCGTCAAAACTTGTCCGTATGCCTCTCAGGTTTATTTTCCTTAGCTGAAAGAACAGATTTACTTTCAGTTCAGACTTCATTCTATGAAATGATGAGAGGGAGGGCGGTGAAGATTGTGCCATTGGCTATGTTTTCTTGTAGCATGGCAACTTGCACAGGGTTTATGGTGTATAAAGATGGTATATATTGTGCAGCTAATCGGTTCATTCAGTTCCTATGGGTCGTGGACTCGAGCGCTTGCAACAGGCATCTGAAGGAATTTGGCCGAGTGGGACTGGACCACAGGAGAGGCTACAGTTTATTATGCAATACCCGAAGAAGGTTAAAATCCAGTGATGAAAGGATGCATTTTTCAGTTTGATGTGCATCTGAGAAAGGACCTTTGCTTATCTTCTTTCTTTTTTTCTTTTTTTTTTTCACAAACCGATCTGTATATATTGTTTCTTAATAATATTTCTGAAATGTAGGGAGAATTGGATTGAGCAGTGCAGTCAGAATTTAAGTCATTGTCTTTTTGAGCCTCATAAGTCAGATACTTAGCTCTCAGAGTTCTAACATGCGTTCAATTTTATATATCGAAGTGTGCCTCTCATTACAACTCAAATGTTTCCATACAACCAAACAATTTGAATTGAAAAAACTTCACTTGCTTTCCCTATTCCTCTTTTTTGTATTAAAGAAGGGCTACACCAATATAACAGGTATTTTTGACATCAGGTTCCATGAGTATAGAGCCTCATACTGCTGCACCTTTCAGTGTAAGCATATCAGATATTTTGTTGGTGTAGAAATCTGGTTGAATGGAGTTTTTGGGGCTTTGAAGCGTTTCCAAACTAGTCACACCTATACACGAGGAAAACACGAAATTTAGAGGAAATTCTAAAAGGCTATAAGATTTTAGCACTATAAAATCACCTGAGAGAACAAGAAGGGTTTTGCAGCCGCCGTTCTGACCAAACAATATATCAGTATCGAGTCTGTCTCCTACCATGCATATTTGTGATTTAAGAACACCAAATCTGCACCAGAAAAAGAAAGAAAATATTACAATTGATTATGATAAAACTATCAAAGGACTACTCACTTTATGCTATCAACTATTATATATACACTAGCTTGAAACCGACAATTTTTTTAGCTCCTCATTGACAATGATTATGAGAATTTTTTAATTATACAATTGATTATCAGAAAACAATCAAAGGACCATCCTACCATGGATATTTGTGATTTAGATACTGGAGGTTAAACTTCCCTCCTGACTGGTTTCAAGGTCAAAATTTGTTAAATATCCATGTTTTGAGAAGATTGCAACTTCAGTTCTGCAATCAAGGTTGGCCTCTTTAACATTGCTCTGTTGATCAGTTCAAAGAGACCTCACGGACCAAGTTAAACAATATGGATGGAAATAATATTAACAGTTGGTTGCAGGTTTTTCAAGTGGTTTACATAAGCTACAAAAGTCCTTATATAAAGTTTTTGTATATAATATCTAGCTGCTTATAATGTCAGTATTAGGTAAATGAAGTAGATTTCTACTTCAACGAAGGGATATAGTAAGACTTTGTTTTTAGTAGATTTTAATACAGTGCTCTTTGTAACATTGCATTTTCTTTAAATTTTAAAAAATGAGATATTCACGAGTACACCCTTTTAAAGTGGTGCAATGCATAATTGATCTCCTAAACAGTTTTCGTACTGCACTGCTTCTGGCAGTGGAAACCATTCATGCTATTATATTACTACATCTTTACGTGAACCCTTTAAACCACTGTCCTATTTGTTACACAAAAACATAATACGTTTGGTTCCTGTTAATGGAAAATTGATTTCTTCATCTAGACATAGGAAGTCTGCATTCGTATAGTCAAATATGAACCAGTGTCCTATTTGCTGTACAAAAACATAGTATGTTCGGTTCCTGTTAACGGAAATTTCATTTCTTCATTTTGGACATAGGAAGACTTCATTGGTATAGGGTTAGCAAATTGATGAAATATTCTATAGATTTATGAATTCTTGTTATTCTTTGTCACTATACATAAATGCCGTTTAATGTCATTTTCTGTAAAATGGAACGCCAGATCAACTCACATAGTATACGAGTGAATATTATAAGTCTACGTTCCAGCCCAAACTGACTTTTTCCCCCTGCTGAAGTCTGCATGATTTCATACACAAACCAATTTTGCAAGGTTAACCCCACCCCTAATTTATCCATACACCATGATCATTCTCTTATAGTCCTCGCTATATCATTTGTCACCAATTGCATGGAACAACAGTCCAATTTATGAAATGATATAACCTAGAGCATACACAGAACATATCTTACTTACAGAGAGCTGCCCTTGCTATGCTCCAGTCCCCTCTGTTGCATGAATAAACAACTATGAAGCATGAACTTATACTCTATATTTATGTTAGCCTTGACCAGAAGACCATATAGTCCCATGTTGGTCATTCTACTATTCTTCATTTTCGTCAGCCTTCTAATTTCATGTTTACAATGCCTATATGTTTATTTTTTCTAGAGAAATGGAAAACTGTTGTAAAGAACAGATTTTTGTTGGCTTACTTGTCTGACAGGTAATCCATCATAAACGTTGAAGGCTTTCCTACGACAAGCGGCTCCCTTTGGGTTGAACCACAGAGTGCACCAACCATTGAACCACCACCTGAAATAGATAAGTAAATTAGGAAGGCATGTATTGTATGCTTATGTTAAATTTAATGTTTTGAGAAGTGATATGATATTTTATTATCGAGTGCATTGCAGATGAAGACCTATGTTTTATTTGGTAATTTCTTACAAATACTACAATGACTTCAAATAAAAATTGTAGAACAAAATTAAGGCCCGTAGTGATAGGGTTAACAAGAGGTTTTAGATATAACCTTCTTGAAATGAAAAGATAACCAGGACTTCTTCAAGCTCATCTCAATTTATAGCTAAACAATTAACTCCATCTATTATTCTTGTTGAATAGTATTTACGCTTGATAAATGAAAAAAGAGTTATAGAGGTAAACCTGCCCATTCTTGAGCATCAGTAAGATGAGTTACAGCATCTCGGTTTGTTGCAATGAAAAGACAGCCAGGATTTTCACGTATACAAAGAGTTCCATACCTGCAAATAGAAAATGAATGTGTGCATCATTCAGAGTAAGTAGAATGATGTCATCTATCAAATAAAAATGGTCTCACCCATGTATGGCATTCACGTAATATAAATGTTGTGCAGAGCAGTGAAATAAATCATAAACCAAAAACAAATATTCAATTAGAACTCTAATTATTTTCAATTGACGAATATAACATGACTCAGTTAACTCATAACATTAAACAAAGCCTTCTAATTGGACAAGGATAGGAAAGAAGAGAAAAAGGAAAGAAAAGAGAACAAACTGGATCGGTTGATGTGGGAGGATATTTTGGTGTACGTAGATTGGTAAGCTAGTTAGGGTATTAGTTTAAATTAAAAGCTGAACCAGTTTGTCAGTTAAAATTTAAATACCTACAAGATATAGTTAGAATCCATGTTGGTCAATATGCACAAGGTATCAGCCAATATTTATTACAGTGCATTTATTTAAAATAAAACTCTAAAAGAAAGCACATAACATACTGAAAAGTAGAAATTGTAAGAAAACCTGATAAAGTTTATATGGATGCTTATCCAAAGGGCTATATTACCAGATTGGTACTAAAAGTAGACCAGTTTTACCTGTTTGGTACTAAAAGTAGCTCCGACGTCTTTTTGGTATTAAAAATACGTGTTTTATGCAATTAGACCCAAATCCTTACCGCTGGTCAAAAAAACTTGCTGGAGCTCAGCACATGACCTCACATGAGGGGATTGTGGGATAATTACATGCTGACGTGGCTTGGATTAGTTTTAGTGGCATAATTAAGGGCGGGAGTTTAACTATCCTAAAATGTAGATTCCCACCATTTTTTTAAACCATTGAGAGGGAGGAAGATATATAGAGAGAAGGAGAGGGATCAGACTCTTCGGTTGCAGAGATTCTCGCGGAAGGAGAACGTGGGTTGTAGGGGTGGAGATTCTCGTGGTGGGGAGTTCTCCAATATGGTTTTCGTCACAGTGGGGACGAGGTCCCAAAAGGTGAGATTTGATACCCAATCCTTGATTTCACATAGGGTGTTGAAATTTTAAAGATTTTGGTGTTTTTGAGTGTTTCGGTGATAGCAAACATGGATTTATGGTGTAATTTTGGGTTAGGGTTGATAAATTGGGGTGAAATTAGGGTTACTGTGTTAGAGCTTGAAGAGGGCATGTTGGAGGAGAGACCAATTTGAAGATGGGTCACAACTTTGGAGCTGAAATTTGGAAGGGGAGATCTGGTATGAACCCTAAGTTCAAAATCAAACCTCACCCTAAGGAAGAGAGGCATGTGCTTCTCACATGCTCTCAACTATCACTGCCTAATCTTAAAAACTACCTGCCACGTCATTAATTTTTATCCACGTCAGCGCTCAAATGACGTTCAGACCTTTTTTCTTTTTTTTTCACCGCCTTTGAACTTATGGGTCTAATTGCATAAAAAGCGTACCTGTAATACCAAAAAGACTCCGAGCTACTTTTAATACCAACAGGTAAAAGTGGTCTATTTTAATACCAATCTGGTAATTTAGCCTTATCCAAAGTAAGATGAGTTTCAAAGCTATAACCTAAGATATAACAACGTATAAATTTTAAGAAAACCTGATACAGTCCATATGGATGCATATCCAAAGTGATGTGAGTTTCAAAGCTATCTCATCAACCAAGGATTCTGTCAATCCCTTCAGACTATTTCTAGTCAACATGAATTTCATACTATATGTAGTAATTGGTCTTTCATATTGGTTAACATGATCCTTTGAATTTGCAAATGGTACAGAAACAGAGGAACCGGATTACACCACTTCAAAATGGAATGAGGCATCGATATACTATCCCCATTCTTGAATACAAATCCGATAAGGTCAACGTATTAATGCTAATCAATGAAACGTCAGATGTAAAATGAGTAAAGAAAGCGACAATAAGTTAAATGCCAGGCTACACCGTAATGGATAAGAATGGATCTCATGCATGGAAGCAGGACAGAGGTAGAAAAGGGAGACTCATGATCCTTTTCTGTACTTCCTACCTTTCTTCTTGGAGATATTTTTTGCATCTACAACCCACTTAAATCTTTTTCCTTTTTCTCTTTTGTTCTTTTGCCTGTTCATAATTCTTTTGCGTCCCTTTCTGCTACTTTTTTCTGTAAACAAGAAGAGAAGGTGCAAGCCCTTTCGGATGACCCAAGAGTTCTTTCTGCTTGGTTTATTTGCATCTCCACTGGCATTATACCAACATTGACTCTAGTGAGAAACAGGAACTTGAATGTGTCCAAGATACAATCTCCCTCCTCTTATAGTCAGCAAAGATCTATTTCCCTTCCTTTTTCACCTAGTAAACCACCATAAACCTAATAATTCATACATAATTACCAGGTTCTGCCTTGACCTCTTCTACAAAATCATCTTTCTTGATACCCATCAAACTCTATGTACTATTTCATAAACAGCTTGTCAACAACTTTTTTTAGTCTTGTTATAATACTAAGTTGCGTCCATATAAATCAATTCCATATTTTTCGTTATCTCCATGATTGGCTATAGAAGTCATTTCTAGGACACTGGGTTAAGTGTTACGAAGTCTACGGTGTCAACATTTTCATCTCTTCATGGAAGCAACAAAAGGCTACTTACTCCATCATAGGATGATGAAGCATTCCCATTAGACAACTTTCAGTGACAGGAAGTGGTTCCTTCAAAATTGCCAGAAGAACTAAAAAGGGTTGCCTACTCCATCATAGCATATGAACCATTCCTATTAGACCACTTTCAGGGACAGGAAGAATGGTTCCTTCAAAATTGCCCGAAGAACTAATTTCTAAAGTTATACATGTGCACCTGTTGGTATAGCATGATAACTTGATTTTCATGATTTTGAAATCCTTCTGCACAGACCAATAAGAACTTGGTACCAATAAATATATGATTGATTGTATTAGGATAAAGAATAATAAGAACTTGGTTAACTCTTGCAGATCTCACTCAAATTTCACACTTATGATCCATAGCTAACCCTATTGATTGAAAAAGGTTCAGAAGATGATGCTGATGAGGAAGAACCGTATATCCAGTGCCTGCCAATTTAGGCAGATAGCCTACAGAATTGTCGTTTGATATTAAGAGATCGAGTTATGCATATTTTATTGCTTATAAGGCCATAAAAGATGTTAAAAGCATATGGACTGACCTTGCACATAAATGTTAAATTAATAAAACGGACTATGAAGAAAATGAAATCATGGTGTTAGCTATGAGTCGCTAAGGAAGTGACACAGTGATGAAAAATCATACAAATGAAAAATAGTACCCTAAAGTCTATACGAGTCTTTCTGTCCTCTGATAATAAAAACAGTACAAGCTAGGAGAAACTTACTGGACTTTGTAGTAGTTGAAATACCGATCAAATCCGACTACAACCGCTCCTACCTAAAAGTAAATATGTTAGGTGAAATTTTGGAAAGATATAACTTTTTCTTGGATCTACATCAGGAGCTCCATAACAGCAACCAAAAGAAGAAACTAGATAGTAAACTGGAAACAAAAGGAGAGGAAAAATACACTCTCATCGTGTTCCATGTAATAACCAGGTTTCAGCTCTATCTTTTTCTCCCCGTCTTCCTGAAAAGAAACATATGAAAATTATTTCTATTTTCATAACCAGAAGTTTATCCAGAAGATAAGCATAAAATTCCAGCCTGATCATTCTGTGGAAAGGGTAGCATCCCTAAGTTTGGTAAAAGTTAAAATAAAGATTCCTCATACATGAATCAAACTGCAAATATAAAACTTAATGCTCATGCTCCCGGCATAAAGTAGCTTATTTCTTGTGAAAGGTGATGTGTATGTCCACAAACATGCATGCCTTGGGATGAAAATCTCCACACTAGGTTCTTAAGTAAATCCCTAGGAAGTTATGTATGGACTACTCAGCCACATTTATTCCTTATCACTGTGGATAATGTATGTAGGTTAGAAACCATAGCTGCTTGAGTTCTCTGATATCATGTTGATTCTTCCTCCCGCTTTCTTAATGCAACTTTGAGTGATAATTGGTAAATGGATGATTTTGTTATCTATTTCTATCCATCTCATTAGGAGTCTCCAGTATGGACGTTAGATCCTGTTAACAAATTTGTTGTCTATTTCTATGCACACAAGAACACATTTTCCCTTTTCAGCATCCATGTTTAGGGCTTGAAGAACCAAGCACTTGGTGATCCAACCCCTTACAAGGACTATTCACTTGTCTAGTTTGTGTGTTACCAACCCCCAAAAGAACTTCTTAGCCCTTCCCTGTATACTTCATATAACACTATAGTCCTAACTTAACATGAACCCAGACTTCCCGCAAATTGAAAAATGACCAAGAATTATCGAGTGCAAGGATAACAGCTTGAACTGGGAGAGGAAATATAAGCTGAAACTCAAACATTCTAGTCAATGAAATGCATTCATTGCTTCTTATTTAACATAGATTTTATAGGAAAGGTTATAGTTTACCATACCGGACCACCAAGATACTGAAATCCAGCCAGTTCAAGCTCCTTGAGAATTCCCTCCTCACCTATCACATACACCTGACATTTGAAGAAAAACATTTCAGATCATTAGTTCCTTTCTCCTCAAGGTAAAACATAAAGGATAACTTCATTAAAAATGTGCAAATTTTAAGACGAAAACAAATTAAAATAGGCCTCAACAATTAATTCGGTGAAAACAAAACATGAACCTTCTTATCCTTAGGAAAGTCAATGGACTTCAAGTAAGCAGCAGCAGCGAAAGACGAGGCAAAGATCTCTTCCTACACCAATCCACAAAAGATCACTATAACAATAACCCAACTCAAATAAAACACAGAATAACACATAAATAGATACCCAAATTGACATAACAATAATTAACTGACCTCACTGACATTCAATCCCAAAGTTTCGAATTTCTTCCCGTATTGCTTCCGGGATTTTGTCGAGTTGTTCGTCACAAAAACCAATCTTTTCCCCTAAATTACCCCGTAAAAAGGATAAAATTCCAATTTTAAATAACAAAAAAAAAAATCAAAAGCGAAAAAAAACCCACCTTTGAGCGGAGCATATCTAGGGTTTCAGGGACGCCACTGATGAGACTGTCCCCTTTCCAGATAACCCCTGCAATAAACCAATTGAAAAAAGATTTTTAAAAAAAAAAAGAATCAAAATTCTAAACAAAATTTTACGAAAAGATGGTAAAATAAGCTCAAGGGGACTGAACTGACCATCGCAATCAAAGATGAAGGTTTCGACGGAGTCGATGAGCTCATCAGGGTTGGTGAGGGTCTGAGCTGATGCTCTGATCGCCGCCGAAGAATTTGATGCCATTCTCCTCGCTGAAAAAAGAGTTGTTTGTTTCTTGAAGAGGAGAGGGTTTGCTATAGATTTCGAAAAGGAGCAAAGAGAAGGAGAAGAATTAAGAAGCGAAGAGTTTGGGATTCTATTCAACAACATAATTATTTCCTTCTTCTTTCTTTTTTTTTTTAGCGAAGATGATAGGGGAGAAGAGGTGTTTGTTATGGGTTTCAACGGACATTTTTTGGACTCTCGCCATCGAAAAGGATGATGGATTGTGGATGTGTGGTGGGGGCGTGGGAAATTTGAGCTTGAGATATAAAAAGGTGTGGTGCAAATTTTAGGCCAGTTTTTGGTTGAGCTTTACTAGTCATCCTCCTACTGTGCACAGGGTGCTTACATCACACATGAAGGGGCTAAATTATCATTTTTTTTTTTAAAGGTTTTTTCGATATTAGTCCCTTAAGGGCCTGTTTGGTTCGAAGACCCCATTATGGGAAGACCAAATTCTGGGAAAAAAAATCATATTTTTGTTTTCCAGCCACTTCTCGAAATTGAATTTTTTTTGTTTGGTTGGAGCAAAAACAACTCCAATTCCCAGAAAATCACAATTGTCATTGTTTGGTTGGGTGTCTAAAATATAGAAAAACATATACATAAGAAACATTTCAATTGTTTGGCTGGCTAGAAATATGGGAAAACATCAATATGAATCTTGTATGCAGTCACCAGGGTGAGATTACCCCCCATAAAAAGACAAGAACTTCTTATACATAAGATAGTGGTAATTTTACCAACTAAATTGAATTTTGACCACAAGTAACGGTAACATACATCGCAACAACGGTCGAATTTCATCCATGAACATATATAACTAGGGAGCTATAGAGCATAGGAAAATATTCACACCTATAAACATTTTTAATACTTAAAATCCTTGCAAATATCTGCTCATTTCTCTTATATGGTCAGCCACAAAACTGAAGCATTGGATGGGGCTGAAATCAAATGCCACTGCAATATACCAACACCATTAAGGATGTGCAAGAATGGAAAGAACAAGGGCAAGACTTTTTGGGGTTGTGCCAATTACCCAAAAAGACATTGCTCATTTTTCTTATGGTGTAATAGCGATCGTGTGATAGCAATTCATACTCATCACTGGTGAAGCAACTTCAGAAGAGAAGAATTCCTTGAAAATAAGATCTTTGAAGAATCAGTTGAAAGAAGCAAAAAATGAAATCATGATATGGAAAATATGTTCAATTGGCCTTGTATTTTTCTCATTGTTTCTAATTATTTTGACCATTGTAGTATGTAGTATCAAATTGTAATGATTTCAACAAAAACATTTCCCATGAAAAAAAATGGGCTCAGAACCTGAGGGGGTTTAAATCAAAGAATATCATCTAATACATTGTATTTTGTATTGCCATCAATTACAATGCCTATACATGTAGGATGCAATATCATGACCACACATTATATCATTGCCCATGTACAAATAACAGCAGCATAGAGAGCAATAGATACTGGTTGCAAAAAAACCAAAGTAACTGAGATATCAGAGCAAAAGCTCACAGAATCAAAGCTCACAGAATATAAAAAAAACCAAAATACAGATCCATCATATAAAATTTTATCACAAAACCAAAGTGAAATATAATAGCAAAAGCTCACAGAATCTTTCAACAAAAAGTTTAGTGAAATATTAGTTGATTGAAATATAGCAACACAAACAGTTTAGGTAAATGAGCATCCTGTACATAGTCAGATCCATAAAATCCATGAAAACCTGTGCCAAATGAATTCCATCAATAGACAGGATCATATATAGAAGTAGACCAAGTTATATGTGAATATAATTAAAGATAAATGGCTCAGAACTTGGTCTTATTTATCATAGATTACCATCCTATACATTGTATGTTGCAATGTAGGTTGCTATCATATAGGTAGCCATCCAATACAATGCATATACAATGTAGGTTGCAATCAATACTTAGTTTCATCATAGCCCATATGAAAACTTAGAACCCGAATGATTTTACCATCATAGATATTTCACCACATAGCTCATGTTTGCTCACTTATAGCTTGCACCAGAGAACAAAAGTATATCATATAGGCACCATATACCTGCTAGTTTGTCATAACAGAGTTTCATTACATGTTAATATAGTAGTTCATAATGCAAAAGTGAGCAAAAAAACATGCTCAGTACATGCAAGAAGCTATATGTGCATGTATCAACAAAAGTAAGACAAGAACTGTCACAAAATTCTACCCAAAGGCCACCAGTCTGTACCCAAAATGCAATCATAAACTACCTATATGTTGAGACCATGGTCTTCAACAAATGTAGATATCATAACTTTTTGCCCTTCTAATGATTTTCCCATGAAAAGTCTAGAACCACCCTCATTATGAAAAAAGCTTTCAAAGAACTTGTCAAGTATGCTATTGGAGAAGTTAGCTTGATGTGTAAATATGGATTTAGAAAGCTTTTCTGTCCAATGCATATTTGCACATTGGATGGAAGAAGTGAAGACATCCACCTTATCAAGCATCTTAGACATAAGCTCAGCCTCTATGTTAGGCTTCACTCCCTTTGGGTTTGACTGTGGCTTTTGCTTAGCTTTAGAAGCATTGTTTATCTCACTAGCATTGTTTTTGTTAGAAGGCTTTGTGGTTTCCTTAGGCTCAGTTTGCACATCCTCATCATCTACACAATGTACGGGCGGTGAATCAAGTTTCTCATCCACATCATAATCATCATCATCAACCACTGGAATAGGATTACTACCACCAAACTTCATAAAGGAATCTTTGACATAATCACCTCTGGCTTGATCATCACCCATGATGATTTGGAGATTCTCAAAGTGTTTCAAAGGTGTATTGATGTAATCCTTAAGCCTACTACTATTTGAATTTTTATCCTGCAAATTAAATGTAAAAAATAGAACTTAAGAACAATGCGTGTGTGCATGGAATAATTAAAAAATAATAATTAAATATAAATATTATACCTGTAGCCACCTTTCAACACAAGCAGGATCCATTTTAATTGTCTTACTGTCCTCATCCCATCCAGCCCCACTAAGGTTAGAACAATACAACATGTCGTGAAACTTATTGCGAAGAGTTTTTAGACGATTAGCCACATTATCCCTAGTAAACTCAGAATTAAATATTTGGTTGATATGAGTAGCAGCTTGGGAAAATGCGGTCCTTTTGAAGTTCTTGTCGGGTTTCAATCCAGATTTTGCTAATTTAGCAAGAAAAGGGATTAAAATGTCATCATGTTTAGAGTCCCACCTCTTATTTGTTACACCGGTGTCTTCAGGAATAACAGTCTTAGCCATTTTCCTCTTTCGTATAGCCTTTTTAGGCCTCTTTGGAGCATATGTCTCCACATCCTCAGAATCACATGCCCTCTTCTTTCACGTATCTGAGTAACCCCCTTGAAGTCACTCGGTCAAGTTTTGCACACCAGTAGGTGATGGTTGGAAATACTCTTCATTTGGAGTACCACCTGTGAGCAAATTAATGTAGGAACTTTGTTGTTGAGACATTGGATAGAAATTAGCATCATAATTGGTCCCACGTGCAAATGCATTAGGATGTGGTGCACACTGGTTAGAATGGAATTGCATGAATCCCATATTGAACCCAGTAGTGTGTGGAGTTTTGGGGTGCTAGGTGGAGGTGATGGGGTTCCATTCTTGTCTGTGGCCATACCTATATAAGATAAAAGGAAATATAACCATGAAAGGTAAATGATCAAAGTAAATACTAATAACCCAATGAAATATGAACTACTAATACACATAACCATACACACATTTATGAAAACATGGAAACAATAGAACATTACATAGAGTACATTAAGTTCTAGACCAATTACAAACAGTTTGAAACAACTCAAGTCTCAAAGGTAAGAAGGACTAATACACATGACATATGAACTATTAATAAATAGGGAGATGAATACATGGAGAATCGAGTAAAACTAATAACCCCATAAAAAACATGATATTACATAAAGAGAAATTAGAAAGTATTACATATTACATTGCATAGACTACATCAAGTTCTAGAACAGTTATGAACAACTTCAAACATCTAAAAACAAAGGTGAGAAGTAAACATCTTGTGACTTTATAAAACTAAGACATTCGGACTTCAGTGGTGTTTCCTCCACGGTACTTCCCACATTAGTTAACCCACATAGCCCAAGCTATTTCATCCCTACGATCCTTCCACTCATTTCTTGTTTGTGTCATTGTCTTTGAGTCATGGATTGTGAAAAATCAACAAGGTTATTATCATCCTCATCCGCCACTTCACCATCCTCCTCTTCAATGTTGTATGGCTCATTGAGAATGTCATCTTCGGGTCAAAACTTGCTATATAATTATGCAATACTGATGCAAGCCAAGACAATGTCAACCTGAGCGGGGAAAGGGTAATGGGGTTTTCTTGAAAGAATCTTGAAACGATTCTTCAAAATGCCAAAGGTTGATTCAATCTTTGACCTTAATGATGAGTGTCTCAGATTGAATAACTCTCTTCTATTAGTAGGTGTATTTCCACGATGTTCTTTCAAATGATATCTCACACCACGATAAGGGAGATGAAACACGGCATGGTTGTGTAGCATCACACAAGTAATACTTTCCTACAATTGGGATAAATTTTTTTAATTTTGAAATTATTGTATTAAGCAATTATGAAAACATATTTTTGATGATTTTACCATCATAAACTCTCAACCCATGAGGTTGAGGTCTAGACAATGCGTCTTGTAGGATCCTAAAATCATTTGCAGATCCTTCCCAACCTGCCAAGACGTAGGTGAATTGCTTGTTTGGGGTACAAGCTGCTAGGACATTCTGTGTGACACCTTTTCGGCCTCTGAAACGTGCAACAATTCTATTTGGAAGCATTGCATCCACATGTGTCCCATCTATCATACCAATGCAGTCCTATACAATTTATTCAAAATAGTAAACAACCACAATATCATATTATATAATATTTTTATAAGAATTAGTATGAATGGTTTACCTTGAAGTATGGATAGTAAGAAGGGTTGTTAAGAATCTCTTCAGGTACTTCGTTAGGTGCTTGTTTCATGTACCGATTACGTAAATGACAAATTGCTTCCAACACCTTGTTGAAGTATCTACTAATTGTCTCCCCGGATCTAATAAAATGTGATCTCACTATACGGTTTTTAGTTTTGTGCCCCAATATATTTAAGGCCATCATAAGTTGTTCTTCTACCGATACGTGCCTTGAATCCTTCAATAAATTTTTTCTCCTCATAATGGTTGCAAGATTTGTAAAAGCTCCCAACCGCATTCTAACATAATCCTTGCAACTATCACCATAAGATCGTTCTATACGCCTCATGTGATATCTCCTGGCCTCTTTTTGTTCCTCTTTTTCTTCACTTGTAAATTTAGTGATTCGTCTACGTCTACTTTCCATTCTCCTCATAAAAGTCATTATCATGACAAAGACACATATTGATGCCCCATTACAAATGTTCACTACAGTTTCTTCATTCACACCATCCCCATCCATCTACAATATGAACATACAATTATATTACACAAATAACATTATTCGACATTTCTGCGACATGAATGCATATGATGTTCACTGTTAACTAATTGCAAAATTAAAATATGCAAATTTTTGTTCCTCTAATTTTTATAATGCTACATTTGTTACCAACCACAAGCATAACCTTTTTCTAAACAAAAAGCACTATAAATTCAAATAAATTCAAGGAATAACATCCACGTAAATATGAACTTAATAACAAAGAATTAAGAGAATTATACGCTTTATATTAACATCAAAGGCCCCATTATAAACATGCATGTTAAAAATCACTGAAATATTAACACATTATATTGCATATCACTGAAATAGCAATAAAAATCACGTGAATAAAGCATGTATAAGCAACTCGATTTATGCAAACCATATTTAACTTTTACTATTTTCGAACACCATGATGCATAGGACCTAGATTGTAACAAACTGTTCTTCATGTTAAAAATATAAATAACAAAGAAATATACACTAAATGTAACCATGCAAAATTATATTATGGAAATTTTAGAACTAAATCACAAATAATAACTCAAAGCATGTTAAAAATCATACCTTTGGAGAGTTCGTAGCTTAATTTGAGAAAGGCAGAAAAAGATCAGAGAGAGCCCAAGTTGGTTTTGAGATCTCAATAGCAGCAATGAAAGATCACCAAAAACCAATCGAGATCACCCAATACTAGTACCCATCACCATGGATTTCAGGTATTTGATGGATCTTAGAGAGAGGAACAAACCCAGTAATAATCTGCTTCTAATTTGGCACCGCGAACCCAATAAAAATGAGCAAAGGAGGCGGGAGAATGAAAGGGGGAAGGGGAAATAGCGGGAGATGAAATAAAGAGGCGGTAAGAGGAACCCTAGTTCCTCTTTTCCCAGAAGTCACCCGTGAGAAGCCACATCACCAATCTTCATTAAAATATTAGTTTTAAACCGGCGACTTAGCGAAAAAACATGGAATTTGTTTTGGCAAAATATGTGACGTGAGCTGACGTTTTGGGAAGTCACTTCTCAAAATATAGGCTTGAAACAAACATTAGAAGTGGCCAAAAAAATGGAAAAACTGACACATTTTCTTCCCAGAAAATGTTTTTTGGGTGTTTTCCAACTTTTTTGGCCGAAACAAACAGCCCCTAAATCACTAGTAAGATATTAGTCCCTTAAATATGCGTATTTTGATATTAGTCCCTCAAATTGCTTAACTATATTGATAAGAGTCCCTAAAGTTAGTTGGGGTTATAAATGCCATGGAATATTCCGTTATGTATAACTTTTGTAGGGTTAGGACAGTTATACCCCCCCCTCTAAAACCCAAAACCACTAACCCGTTAAGACAACCACCACAAAACCCGAACCCATTACCTATATCATCTTCTCCAACGGTCTGCTCCTAGTAAACCCACCTCTCCAACGGCTTTTTTCCAATTTCGAGTCTATAAAGGGCCATTGATATTCCTCCATTGACCCAATCTCCTCTTCTATCCTAGATCTCAAATCCTATTGTGAATTTGCCATGGAGTTTTCCATGTCTTCCGCGAATTCAGTTCCAAGTGATGGGGCTAACTTGAGATGTTATTGTGGATTGTACTGCAAGATTCGGACTTGTAAGCAAGGGATAATAAGGGTCTTCAATTCTATGGTTGCCTTGATATAGAAATTCAACAAACAAGGGTTGTCGGTATTTTGCTTGGGTTGATGACAATCGGAGTTTAATGGTGAAAATGTCAAAGGAAATAAGCATGTTATCTAGGAAGTTTGATGAAGTTACATTTGTTGATGAAGATCGTTTTGATTGTATTGGGGTTTTGATTTTTTCAAATTTTTATAAATTTTTTAGCAATTTCTTTGCAATGTGTAATATCGAGAAGTTTAATGGAATTAAGTAATGAGGTTTCTTGTCAATTCTTATAATTAATGTATAATACACCCATGCCATAATATAAGCGCACCATAATATACACCATAATATACACTTATTAGCACATGGTGTATTATACACCTATCACCCATAAACAATAATGCTAATCATCCTTTTCTACACATTTAACATGCACCAACACACATAAACATGTCAAAAACATCATCTTCTTGTTATTTGCACAAAATAAATAAAACCTGATAAAACCAATCATACTCAACATAATCATACTTTTCACATTGCAGATTTACACAAATGCACAAAATGCTATCAAGATACCATAGGTCTTCAACAATATCCACAAACATAAGTCTTTAACAATATCCATAACATTAAAGTCATTACAATATCTGAGTTTCACTTTGACAAAATGTCATGTACAAACTAAAACATGGTCTTTAACAAAATGCCATGTTACTTGGTGTACACAATCCAAAATTAGCAAAATATCATGTACACACAGTAACACAGTCAGAAAGCTCACAAAATACACTTCTAGTCATAATATCCACAAAATTACATGGTCATGGACAAGACCACAAAGTTCAATACCACCTCACATTGCCAAATACTCCAGATTCTGATGCTTGAGTACTTTGGTTTGCTTGTTGTACTTGTTCTTCTTGTGGGAGGGGTGGATTATGAGATGGTGGTTGTGGCGGACTCCAAGTTGCAGATGGTTGAGATGGGGATGGTGTTGTGGTGTATTCCATGTTGCAGTAGCCCTTCCTCTTCCTCCCCTTCCTCTTCCTCTAACAGCATTACTCCTTCCTCTCCCTCTAGTAGTATGTAGTTTTGACCTAATACTAGTTGATCCACCAACACTACAATCAATAGGCCGGTGTTAGTATACAATATAATGATTTAGTAGACAAAATATGAATAGAAATCACCTTGTTCCAAATGATTCATTATGCTGTTGTTGTACACCTTGGCTACTTCCAGTAATGTTATGTTCATTAACATGGCTACAAGCAATGATGATATTAGGATTTAGTTATTTAAATGACATGTGCAAAAATATAGTCAAAATTTCTTACATTCTTTGTATTAGCTTCTTGAGTACTCCCATCGCTACATTTATAGGATTTTTGCAAGAGTTCTTGTGATGGCCTAAGCCTTTGCATCTTGTGCATCGTGCACTCTTTTGCTAACTTGTGATGCTCTAGCCCTCCCAAGATCATTTTCATCTTTTCCCCTTATCCTCTTTTTCTTTGGCCTTCCCCTTGGTCTTTTTGTATGTGGAGGGATAATTGTAAAATCCTTCATGAATGGTTCCCATTGGTCCTGTGATGGTAGAACTCCAATTGACTCTGCATATGCCACCCTGTATCTGCATGAATTTAAAGCAAATAAGTATTAATACACTACATAATCATGCTAGAAAGTAAATATTATGTAGAAATAAGAGTGCATACCTATCCACAGTGTAATAGGGGTCACAATATGTCGACCAATCTGCATTTCTTATGGATCCAATATAATGAGCCGCATGTATACATGGCAACCCTGTAATCTGCCACTTATTGCAGCTGCATGACTGATCTGCCACATTGATGGTCCTCCTTTCATATTCATTCTCCACCTCAGCCTCATCATCATTAGTGTGCCTAACTGTATAACCTCCAAGCTTCTTGCTCATGTCCTGACAATATCTGTCTGCGTAGGGTACCAATTTACCCTTCCATCTTAACCCTTGCTTTCTCCTCTTGTTAAATTTTTCCATAATTTTGCATCTCAATTTATCAACCAAATCCACAACAGGAAGATATCTACAATCCAAGATCCAGCTATTGAAAGATTCAGAAAAGTTGTTCACAATGTAATTGTTCCTTGCAAGAACACTGAATTGAGACCTAGACCAAATGAAGTTCCTGTTTGCAGTCAACCTAGTAAAAGCTGCATGAGAAACTGCATCCAATGCACACATGTGCATGCCAAAGTCTTCAACAGTGTATGCCCTAGCTGCATCCCAAACAATTTTCTCATAGAAATCCCCTGAAAAGTCCTTTTTAAAATTCTTCCATAAATGCCTTACACATATCCTATGCTCAGCCCTAGGAAATAAAACTGACACTGCCTGTAGAAGCCCCTTCTCTTGATCACTCATAAATGTTATGTTTTCTGATGCCCAACCATGGAAAGCAACAATCAAGTTTTGTAGAAACCAATGCCAACTCTCACCACTCTCACCCTCAACTATAGCAAATGCCACAGGGTACAAGCCATAATTCCCATCTAGGGCAGTGGCAGTCATGAGTGTACCAAGATATTTTCCCTTTAAGTGACACCCATCAAGGCCTATAAATGGCCTGATACCATCTAAAAAACCTTGGATGCATGCATTAAAACACACAAACATCCTCTTAAATGAATTATCAACCTCAAGCATGACATCTATATGACTTCTAGGGTTTCTCTTTATTAATTCACTTTTTAAGGTTAACACCAAATCATATGTGGCTTCAACATTGCCAAAAATAATTTCTCTAGCCTTTTCCCTTCCTCTCCAAGCTCTATTATAATTTACAGTTAAACCATATTTAGCTTGAATTTGGGTTATAATATCATTAGGAGATATGTTATGATTCTTCTTGACATCTTTAAGAATTTTGTAGGCAATCCAATAACAAGTAGCTTGTTCATTACCATAATTATTAACACCAACACATGTATGTGGATTTCTAAGCCTTGTGACCTCCATAGTTTGACCATCTTTCAGACCCTTGCATCTCAATTGCCACTCACAGCCCTCTCTTTTGCATTTAACTACAACTCTCACATGGTCATTTTTAACACATTGATAGTTAAAGTTGTTCTTAATACTGTGTTGTTGCAGTGCATACCTCAAGTGTTTAATGTCAACAAATTTCTTGCCTTCATAAAATTCTGGATCTTCTAAATCAAAGCTGTAAACAGAGTCCTCTTGAGCCTGGCCAACACTAGCATCATCTTCACTTCCTTTCTCCTCCTCAAAACTATTCAATGAATGATATTCATCTTCAAACACAGCCATCTCAGATCATCTTCACAATCCTCCGCATTGTCAACTTCTATTTTGTCTCCAACAATGTCATCTTCATTAGTATTCTGTTCACTGCCATCAACTTCACCATCATTCAAACCCTAGTTAAAACCATCTTCACCCACTCCCCAATCTGAATTATCGTCCACATAACCCAGATTCACAAATCTATCATCATTAACCCCAAAATTCTCCTCTTCATCACTAGATAATTCATCCATGTCTATATGAATGGACTTGGTGGACTTATGTGCATGCTCTCTAGGTGGATTTCTTCTCCTATTAGACACTGGTATATTTAAACTCATGCTTGGAACACTCTCAAGTGTTAAGAACAATTCAAGCCTCCTCCTCCTTAAGTGATTTTTAATCACACCCATATATACACCATTAGTCTTGATTCTAGCAAACATCCTAGTGTTCGCGGTAAAAGTCGGTTTGTTATTCATTGCTTGTTGAACTTGTTTACAGCTTCGTTGGCTTGTATGCATCGCCGGCTCACTTCATGTGTTCGCTGGCTCGCTGATGCGCTTTATGCCTAGTCGATCGCCAGCGTTTGTCGGATGGGTCGTCGGTTGTTAACCCACCGTCACGAGTCTCGTTCGGGTACTGATAAGTAATTTTTAACGCCTACAGATACCCCCTCCAAAGCGTCTCAGTCTCGATTCTTGATGAGTCTGGGATGCTTTGGACGTGATGAGTCCTTCACCCTTTAGTTAGCGTGATAGGACTTGTGAATGACCTCGGTGTTTGATCTCTCCATTCCCTTCAGTCTTTCCAGTGCTTTGTAGGATTGCTGAAGGTATTACGGTACTGCATTTTTTTTGCCTGACCGTTGTCGAGATCTTGGCCAGAAGTCGATAGATGAATTTCTTTTGAGATTGGCTCCAGTATTTAATTCCTCCAATCCTCTCAGGTTCTCCAGTGCTTTGTAGGATACCCAGGGGTGCTGCATTTATTGCTTGACCGTTGTTGGAATTTCAAACTGTAGCTAATTAAGTTCCCTTGCTGTCGACTCGTGTTGGTGAATTGTCATCCAATTGACCATCGAGATTTCTCCGCTGATCGGGGAACGCGACACGCTAATTGGCCAAACTATATGGATTTTAGCCTTCAATCGGTGAGTGCAACGCTGACCGGCAGCGATCTTACGGGTCCAACCGCTGATCGCTGAACCCTTCAAATGACAACGCTGGTTGGCGCCGCCATCAGATACTCCTTGTTGTAGTACAATTATTCACAGTGGGAGAAACTCTTCCTGGGATTTATTCCAGCTCCAAACTGTTGACCGATGGGCCTTCCGGCGTCGACGCACGAATCGACATTGATCTGATGGGAGTAGTTCTTTCAAGGTAGAACGCTGTCCCAAGATCAATATAAGCCTTGTCGAATTCATCAATTTATCCGGTGGGAGGAAATTGAGGGTTATCGAGTCGTCCTTAAGAATATGGTAATATTCTCCAGGAACTTCTCGTTAAGAATTAGGAAACAGTTTATACTCGTAATCCTATTTGGAGTAGGATTAGGCGTTGATCGGCGTCGATGTGGTCCTACGATCGAGTTATCCCTAAGAATATTTTTATGGAAATATTCTTGGGAACTTCGACAAAGTAGGAAACAGTTTATACTCGTAATCCTAGTTGGGTAGGATTAGGCGACGTTGATTCGCCGATGCAATCCATACGATCGAGTTATCCCTAAGAATATTTCTTGTGAGAATATTCTTCGGGACCTTCGACAAAGTAGGAAGCGGTTTATACTGTAATCCTAGTTGGAGTAGGATTAGGCGACGTTGATTCGCCGATGCAATCATACGATCGAGTTATCCCTAAGAATATTTCTTGTGAGAATATTCTTGGGAACTTCTCGACAAAGTAGGAAGCAGTTTATACTCGTAATCCTAGTTGGGTAGGATTAGGCGACGCTGATTCGCCGATGCAATCATACGATCGAGTTATCCCTAAGAATATTTCTTGTGAGAATATTCTTGGGAACTTCGACAAAGTAGGAAACGGTTTATACTCGTAATCTGATTGGAGTAGTTCTTTCAAGGTAGAACGCTGTCCCAAGATCAATATAAGCCTTGTCAGAATTCATCAATTTATCCCACAGTGGGAGGAAATTGAGGGTTATCGAGTCGTCCTTAAGAATATGGTAATATTCTCCAGGAACTTCTCGTTAAGAATTAGGAAACAGTTTATACTCGTAATCCTATTTGGAGTAGGATTAGGCGACGCGTTGATCGGCGTCGATGTGGTCCTCACGATCGAGTTATCCCTAAGAATATTTTTTATGGAAATATTCTTCCGGGAACTTCTCGACAAAGTAGGAAACAGTTTATACTCGTAATCCTAGTTGGAGTAGGATTAGGCGACGCGTTGATTCGCGCCGATGCAATCCGCACGATCGAGTTATCCCTAAGAATATTTCTTGTGAGAATATTCTTTCGGGAACTTCTCGACAAAGTAGGAAACAGTTTATACTCGTAATCCTAGTTGGAGTAGGATTAGGCGACGTTGATTCGCCGATGCAATCATACGATCGAGTTATCCTAAGAATATTTCTTGTGAGAATATTCTTAGGGAACTTCGACAAAGTAGGAAACGGTTTATACTCGTAATCCTAGTTGGAGTAGGATTAGGCGAGCGTTGATTCGCCGATGCAATCCATACGATCGAGTTATCCTAAGAATATTTCTTGTGAGAATATTCTTCGGGACCTTCGACAAAGTAGGAAACAGCTTTATACTCGTAATCGATTGGGTAGGATTAGGCCACATGGGGTATTTGGAAAATTGAGTCACTAATTCTCTTCCAAATATTAGTGAGAGGATGGGGAATTATTGAGTGATTTAGTTTCTTTTGTAGGTATCCAATTGGGCTCCAATTAGAACTCCTACTCGTTGTCAAATAGGACTCCTTATTCAAAGAGGATTGGGTCCATATGGGATTGTTATAAATACCCACAAACCCTCCTTCCTCTTGACCTAGGCGGCCCCTTCTCTGTGCACTTTTTCTTTTGTTTTCTTCCCGCCTCGTGTCGTTTCATCTTCTCTGAACAACGAGGTATGATGAGGGTTTTATATTTCCTCTTCTTCTCTCTTCTTTTCTCTTTTTTGCATGCATGAGCGGTGGTGGCGGCCATGGCGGACCATAGGTGGCGGCCCGGTGGCGGCAGTGGCGGCGGCCCGGCGGCAAGGCGCCAGCGGCTTCGGTTCGCGACCGAGCACTGCGATGGCGCTTCGGTCGCGACCGGCGCTGGCGCTTCGGTCGCGACCGGCGCTGGCGCTTCGGTCGTGACCGAGCGCCAGGCGCTGGGCGAGGCTCGGTCGCCCGTGCACCCTTGGTCGAGTGCGGTCGTCCGTCGTTTTTGTTGACGCGTCCGTTGATGCCCCAGTCATGATTGATAAACCATGACCTGACCAAACGATACTTCTTGCTGTTGTATTTGCTGATTTTTAGCCATGCGTCTGACTTTTTGTCGTGTTTTTTGCAGCTTCCGATGTCGTCGGGAAGATCACGTGCTTCGAGGAGCCGACCGTCTACTCCGTCTCACGATGACGTACCACCATCGTTTGCTAGTGAGATTTTTATGTTAAATTGCTCATTCACAACTTGCATTCATAAATTGCACGGCCTTGATTCCTCCTTCGTGAGGATCGACGCTCGCATAGCCTTGATTCCTCACGACGCTTATATTTCGGCAGACGACGAGGAGCGATTCCATGACGTACTACGGTCAGATGGATAGAATACTTCGTTGTTTTATGAGACGGGGTATATTATCCGATAAATCCGTAGTGTGTTCGGCACCGATTTTCCTATTTATAAGGCCGTGACTCTATCTCACGAATTTCGTGAAATGAATTCAACGCCTTATATATATGTTTGCTGGGTTCTGACTCATTTCGATTTCATTTTTTTTTTTCAGTTGAGTATCCCTCTGGTGCGCTTCCTTCGCATGCAGTTGACGGACGTCGTGGTGACCACTTCTCCTCCTCTGATGATCCCACTATTCTTATTTCGCCCCAGTTTAGACCGGTTACGCCTGCGGAGGTGACCCAGTTAGTACTTGGAGGAGGTCCTCGTGTGTTGAGGTCGCTGATGACTGACGCGCCACTTGAGAAGATTACCGGTTCTTCTAAGCCTTTGGGCAAGACGGACTATTTGTTTGGCGACTCCGTTGAGGACCCAGATACGGCTTTCATTGAGAGTGAGCAATGGCTGCACAAGGATGACGGTGGATTCTTATATCTCCCTTGGATTCCTCGTCACCGTTGTTTGACTGAGTTACGGCATCAGGGAGTTGCACGGAAAATGTCGTGGCGCCTGACAGAGGAGTGTGACAGCATTCATTGCGGGTTTATCACCCATCAGTCGGTTCCTGGTTCACTCAGAGGCCGAGTTATCGGTTGCACCACAGTATATTGGGATGGACTCTCCGCCTCGTGATGAGCATTTCACACCGGTCGACTTTGAAGAACCGCCTTGCCTGTTGGGGCGGGAGATCTGCGTCACGGTCATAGATTCTTCGGCTGGGTTCATTCTGCAGATAAGCTCTGGTGGACTCGTTTGACTAGTCACGTTCTTGGCCGATGGGGCGAGGAACTTCAGGCCTGTGGTTTATATGTCGCGATTCGTGCAACTATGTATGGGCTCCCGATCAGTACCAACCACTTCTTCGCTTTATCCGAGCTCTATGATCCTGATTCGAACACATTCTTAACCAGGCATGGCGAACTAGGATTGGCTTTGCGAGATGCATCGGGTCGGGTTTACCTATGGGAAGGATGCTATATCGGGAATACTTCCTTCGCGAATTGGGTCGATCAAGGATACTCACCGACCGTTACGACACTCTATGGGACCTCACGTGCCATTATCACCTCGCCCTAGCACAGATAGAGCCGTCAGTAAAAAGGAAGTCAATTATAAGCCTGAAGCAGTTCGCCAATTATTTGTTCAAACATCTGGAGGACGATTCTGATGAGCAGATTTGTGAATTGGCTCCTTCTACCCCTTCAGAGGTTAATGGGTTGATAGAAAAGTCCGGCGCTAAGTCTTATACCCCGAGTAGTACCGAGTATGGTTTTCCAAACAGGAGCAAATTCGACCTTCTTATGGCATGCGATAAAACTTATCCGGCCGATGACTCTCTTAGCCGGTTTCCTCGCCATCTGGTTGAAGAAATGTGTGATGCCATGTCAGCCTAGCGACGCTTTGCCGTTAGAGGTGCTCTATCCTGCAGTTCAGCTTGCTCACAAGAAGGAGTTGTCTCTTCTTCCAGTGATGGTGGCTAACATTCATCGGGGACTTCGTCAAATAGCCACTGCCTTTACTCAGAGGAAAAACAAACCGTCAGATGAGATTCCTCATGTAAAGGTGGAACTCCCGTACACCTACTTGATGGCCTGGTTTGTTCTTCATCGACTGATATGATGGCAGTAGAAGCTTGCGAATCCATCGTCCCTTTTCTTCAATATTTAGAAATGCAAGTGGCAAGGCGGATTCTTAGGAGTCGTAGGCAGCTACTTGATTCACAAGGGTTGGGCCTTCTCTAGATGTTTTCCCCGGTTCTCTGGTCAGTACGGGGAATCTTTGATCGATGAGGAGAGACACAATATGAACCGGACTTTGCTTGATGTTGGCCGCTTTAATTGGGCGATCAACATCCCACTGTGTTATCTTATTTTACGAGTGAAAGCGAGTGCTACATTGAGCCTTATTTCCCTTCTCGTTTATTTCGTCGGTTCGGTTCGACCAACTTTACGTTGGGAACCCGAACCGGAGTTCGGACTTCATGGCGGTTTGATCGATGGTGTCCGGTAGGCGTGGAGTGTAGCGGTCAGTACTAACGCTAAATTTAGCCTCCAGTGCGATCGTAGGCTGGAGTCGACATATTTATCTGCAAGCGGCTTTTGACCGCCCGGTGAGCTCATTCCTGTGAAGTCCCTTGACGAACTGAAGGCTGAAGAGGCTTCCCGAGCTGACACTCAAGCTGTTCAGGAGGCTGCTCGGGCACAAAAGAAGCGTCGCCATACCCACGAGTCAGATAGGTCCGGTGGGGAGATCCATAGTTCTGCGACAGATACTTCAGGAGAGGACCAGGAGGAAGTTGCAACTCATGAAGAAAACTCTGGTACTTTCTCCTTGAATCTCTTTATCCCCTTGAGATATCCCAATCTGATATTGATTTATCTTTTCAGGAATACCAGAAAGAGAAGCGGTCCGCCCTTGCAATGGGGACAAACTCGCAATGGAGCTCCTTTTAGCGAAAGCGGTTCCACGAGATCTACCGCTTCTCGGACCATTATCTTGGATTCGACAGCGAAGACTCTGCCGTGATAAAGGTAATGCTCGGCCGACCGAAATCTTCGATCATTCGGCTCTTCATGAATCTCACGATTTTCTCTTGTGCGGAGAATTTGGTAGCGACGCCAATTTTGATTTTCCTCTCCACGACTTTCAGGAGTCGGTTTAGTGGGGCAAGTACCGGAGCTATTGCGGAGAGCACGAAAATACCAACATAGGACTGGATCGGAGAATCCGTGTACATCTAACACCGTAATTTTTCTTACGGGCTGACAACTTGCAAAGACACGAAATTTATTTCCACGCAACTCACATCGTACTTCTGGCTCTTATGTCGACTTTTTCGATGGAGGACTTGAGGATTTGATCGTGATTTACCGAGGCGTTCCTCTTCACGGCGATACCGTGCCTGAGCTAGGAATTCCTAGGGATATCGAGGCTGATTTCTTTGAAGGTATAAATCCCCTTCCTGATAATCATAGGACTATTCAATTTTGACTAGTACGTCTATGATTGAAAATGTCTCTCGCTTGATAACAGAGACCCGTCCTGGTGACATTGAGCCTGCTATTCTTCCAGAGTCCACTTCCGCAACCGTCAATACATTGGACGTGCAGGTCGAGATACCGACTGAGACTGTCGATGCGCTACCGACTGCTGCTGCTTCGCCGATTTCATTAAGGCAAGGAACTGCCTGTACAGGTATGAACCATTCAACTGCCGATACTCATGTTGATCTTTTTGGTTTTAGGAGTTTTCAGCCCCTTTTCTTCCTTTTTGCAGGGTCTATAACGGCTCTTCACGACTTAGTGAGAGCTTTGATGTCTGACGACGATCCATCTCGGCTGATTATCCAGGTGAAAATTCGCTCGTTCTTCTCCTATTTAGCCATAGTGATAGACACACTTCTCGGTACCAGACTTTCTCTCCGTCAGTTCCGACCATTCCTTGATCCTAGGGTAACCACGATGCGAGATGCGGGTTATTCAGAGTTGGCCCAGACCATCGCTGATGATCTCGATCATTTGGAGGTTAAGCTCAAAAGTCCGCAAGACTTTGAGGCGGCCGAGCTCCCCTCATATATAGAGAGCGAGCGAGGCTGCGGCTTGGCGTGATGCTCGCGTTATTCTTGGACTCGAAGTTCAGATCGCAAAGACGGGTCGTCTTTTGGAGGCTAGCGTCGCTGAAGCCGTCTTCAGTGGGATATTTTCGATCTTGTGTAACGGCTCTTTGGAAGCGAGAATAGTAGAGCTCGAGCAGGAACTTCAAGCGGCGAGGAGAGTCGATCATCTTGAAGGCGGCGAAGGCCAACAAGGAGGAGACTCTTGCGGTCATGTCAGAAGCTTGAGTTTTCAAAGCGGAAGGCTGGTGAAGTCGAGGAGGAGACCGCAAAGACCCTTAATAGCGAGGAGACTTCGGGGCGAGCCGGGAGGAACTTCAACAAGCTTTCCTCAATAAAGTATCGAGTTAAAGCGACAAATTTGTTGTCACAAATTTGATGTTTAGAGAGCTTGTGTAACCAGTCTTTCATCAATAAAGCGTATTTCTATCCTCTTTTATGCTTTATTATGATTCTTTTATTTCACGTAAATAATTAACCATAATACTTATAGGATTTTGGCAAACCCTCACCGCCAACGGATTTGATTAGCCTTTACCAACTACCGTTTGAGTTGGGCTAGCGGATTATCACGGATCCGTTCCGCGCGTGGCGTTGTGCTAAAGAATGAAACTCTCTTAGACTTCTGCTACGATGTTAAATACGTAGGCTCCATACTCTTTACGGGCAAGAGACCACGACAGCGTGTTGCAGCGTAGATTTATCCTTCTTAGGCTTGGGATGAAATACCCGAATCAAACTCGGTGTCTTCTTCAATCGGAGAAAGACTAAACCGCAACGATGTGAGGCGTTGGCTTTATCCTTCTTAGGCTTCGGATAAAATACCCCAGAATCGAACTCTGGTGTCTTCTTCAATCGGAGAAAGACTAAACCGGCAACGTGTGTGAGGCGTTGGCTTTAGGGTTATTGGCCAACCCCCAGCCCTCAACGGGTTTGATGAGCCTTTACCAACTACCGTTTGAGTTGGGCTAGCATGTAGATTATCTAAATCCGTTCTACACACAACGTTATGCTTAAAAGAATAAAACTCTTTTAGACTTGATGCTACGATGTTGAATACGTAGGCTTCGTCTTTTTCACGGGAAGACTAACCCGGCGACGCGCGCTAGGCCTCGACCTATCCCTGCTTAGGATTCGGGATCAAATTCCCCAAGATGAACCTTGGTGCCTTCTTTTGTGGGAGAATGGTGAGCAGGAATAAGGCCGATTGAGGTGGGAAAGGAAGAATGTATTCTATTTCCCGAAGGTGGAGAGGAAGGAGGATCTTGTCTCCTATCTCCGGGTAAGGGATGAACAAGAGAGGAAGGTTTTGTATCCTATCTCTTGCCAGTGGAGAGGAAGGAGGATCTTGTCTCCTATCTCCGGGTGTTTGGGATGAATCCGAAAAGAGAGGAAGGTTTTGTATCCTATCTCTTACCAATGGAGAGGAAGGTTTTGTGTCCTATCTCAGGAAGCTCACAATTGAAATAAGAGAGGAAGGTTTTGTATCCTATCTCTTATTGATGGAGAGGAAGGAGGATCTTGTCTCCTATCTCAGGATATTGGAAAGGAAGGATTTTGTCCTGCTTCCAAAGGAAAGAGACTAAAATGGGATCTCCATTTTGAGAATCTTGAAAGATGAAACTAAGAATGGGATCTCCACTCCGAGAATCTAAGACAAGAGAGGAAGAATGTACTCTATCCCTTGCTTCTGGAGAGGAAGAATGTATTCTATCTCCAGGTGAAATGTGGGAAAGGAAGAATGTATTCTATTTCCCGATGAGAAACTAAGAGTGGGGTCTCCACTCTGAGAATCTTGGAAGGATACGGATAGCTTTCGCTTTTATAGGATTGCTAACCAGAATTTGAAAGTGGACCTCTCGTTCGTGGAAGGAATCGAGAGGGGAATTTGCTGGTGGTTGGACCAGGGAGATTTTTAGTGGGCCCACCGTCAATGAATTTGATCGGTGAGAGAACTTTGGAGGAAAACACAATAATTTAGGGTTATCCTCATGAAAATGAGTGAGATATTCTCTGAGAAACTTTCCATCAACATGGGTTATCCTGAATGTATTAAGGATAATACTTTTTCAGAAACTTCCCATTTATCGGCATTAACTGTCGGTCGCCATTTTGTGTGATAAGGCGATATGCGCCGTTTGAATAGACTGTGTCTATTGTAAACGGTCCTTCCCATTTGGGTTCAAATTTACCTTTCTTCTTGGAATTGAGAATTATCGGCCGTCTAGCGGCGAGGACGAGATCTCCTTCCTTAAAGGTTCTCTGCCGGACTTTCTTGTTGAAAGCTCTCGACATCCTAGCTTGATAGAACTCAATACATTGTTGAGCCTCCAGGCGCTTCTCATCTAATATCTCAAGCTCTTCGATTGATGTTGTTCTTCGGTCGTCATCTCTGTTGAAAGGCGTCGCGAAGTGGCGAATCTGGATTTCCAACGGAGAACCGCTTCACACCGTAAATCGGGGATGCGGGGTCGCTCGATTGGCGTCGCATTACCATTGTGCGATATGCCCGAGTGCTTCTCGAGTTTATCGTCCGGTCTAAGCTTGTTGTTTTTCACAAGCTTCGATAAAATTTTGATAATCGTCTTGTTGAATGCCTCGGCTAATCCATTTGCTGTTAGATTATAGGCTGTCGATGAGACATCTTGTATCTTGAACTTTTCGCAAAGCCTGATGAAGGAATTGCTGATGAATTGGGGACCGTTGTCATGCACGATCCGTCTTGGAACACCGTGTCGGTAGATGACATGGTGTTTGATAAATTTGACGACGGTACTCGCCTTTACTTCTTTTAGCGGGATTGCTTCTGCCCACTTGGAGAAGTAGTCGGTGATCGCTAGAATAAACCGATCACCTTTGACTGACGGAGGAAAAATGGGACCTACAACGTCCATTCCCCATGTCTCGAATGGCCAGGATGTGGCCGAAGGATGCGGCTTTTCGAGGGCGATGCATATAATTAGCGTGAATTTGACCGCATGGCATTTCGGCGTGCTCGGCGCATCATTAATTATTGTTGGCCAAAAGTAGCCCATTCTCCTGATTCGATCGTAGAGTTTAGGACCAGGTTGGTGTGCGCCACATTCCCCTTCGTGTGCTTCCCGAAGGACCTCTTCTGCCTCTTTCTTTGAAAGGCATCGGAGTAAAAGACCATCGTACCCTCGACGATATAACATCTGGGTCTCGTGGTCGTAAAGAACTGGGAGCTCTTCGCCGGATTGACTCTCTCTCCTTCACGTCTTGTGGCAGAATACCATGCAAGACGTAGTCGATGATAGGAAAGCGCCAATCTCAAGGCTCCAATTTAGTTTGGGGTCGCATGTACCTCTTTGGTAACTACCCCTTTATCTTCTTGTACCTCATTATATGTTGGTACGAAGAGTTGATGAGTCCTGACCGTAACTAGTTGCTCAATCTCGAATGTTGTGCTAACGACACATTACGCCCGGATGCATCCGCGTAAGCGTTTGGGCGTGGGATATATTCGATGAAGAATTCTTGAGCGAGTCGCCATTTCGATTGCTACGATGATAAGGAATTAGATGCGGATTTCGACCCGTAGTCTCCGCGGATCGCGACTATCGGTTGTGAATCGCCAGATGCTTCGAGATATTCAACCCCGGCTCCTTGGCGAAGCTAAGTCCGATAAGTAGCGTTGTATTCGCTACGCTATTGGAACAAGGTTCGTGAGTGAATAAGCACGGGCATGACATGATTCCGGAAATCAAGACAACTCCGACTCAGTGGAGATTTTAGAACATCGGGGTACTTGCCACATTAGTGGCCGAAGCTCCGTCAAAATACAACCGCCATATTTGCTGGTGTGTTGTAGTATTGGCTTCCTGAACTTCATCCGGAAGATCATCATATAGCTCAAGCTGCGTCCGTTGTCGGGTTGGCGCCAAGAGATCATAAATCGCTTGTCCTTTGACCGACTTTTCTTTGTTTGAAGTGCAAGTCATATTGGGACAGAGCAAGGCCCATTTCGCCAAACGCCAACTCATCGAGGCCGGCTGGGTCATAAATATTCGTACTGGATTTACGTTAGAGATAACATAAATCGTTTGTCCGACTAAATAGTGCCGCATTTTTCAATCGCGAACACTAATGCAAGGCACCGCTTCGACCATTGGGTATCGAGACTCAGCCACCACCAATGTTCGCCAAGTAATACATCGCCGCTCGCGGATCACTGCCGCCGCCCCGCGAGTAAAGCGCTTAACGAGTGATCCGTTGCCTTGATGTAAATCAAAAACGGTTTTCCCGATCGCGGTGCAACAAGAACAGGAGGTTTAGAGAGATATGATTTGATCTCTTCGAACGCCTTCTGACAGGCGTCGTCCCAAATAAACGACACGCCCTTCTTGTTCAACTTAGAGAACGGTTGGCACTTCCCAGATAGGTTCGATATGAACCGTCGGATGTACGCCAATCGCCCTTGTAACCCCCTGAGTTCTCTCAGATTTCTCGGAGGTTGCAACTCTTGAATTGCCTTCACTTTGTCAGGATCGATGTGGATTCCTTTGTCGGTGACGACGAAGCCGAGGAACTTGCCACCGACATCCCAAGGAAGGATTTGGTGGTTCATCTTTAGTCGATGAGTCCGCATGAGCTCAAATACCGCTCTAAGATCTTTAATGTGATCTCCTCACACGCTTTTACGACTAAGTCGCCGACGTAGCATTCGACCGCTTTCCGGAGATGGTCCCGAAAATTTTCGCCATCGCCACGGTATGCGGGCGCCAAGATTTTTCGTAACCGAACGGCATGACCGTAGCAATATATACCGAGGGCGCTCAACGCCGTGGTGCTTGGCATCATCGGGTGCATTTTGATCCGATTGTATCCCGAGAAACCATCCATGAATGACATTCTTTCAAATCCACATGTATTGTCGACTATGACATCGGTGATTGGAAGAGGGAAGTCGATCTTCGAACAGCGGCGTTTAGATCTCTGTAGTCCATACGCATCCTAATCGAACCATTCTTCTTCGCGGACCGACTATATTCGCCACCCAATCCGGATGTTGAATTTCCTTGATGAATCCCGATTCTATGAGTTTCTTCACTTCGTCAACGATTGCCTGCAAGATTTGTGGACGAAACCGTCTTTGCGGTTGCTTGACAGGTTTGACATCCACCTTGATGTTGAGGTGATGTGTCGCCACATTAGGGTTGAGTCCTGGCATGTCCTCGTAACTCCAGGCGAATACATCGATATACTCCCTGATTAGGGCGATCAACTCTTCCTTCTCTTCCGAGGAAAGAGTATTGCTGATGTTTATGAGCTTAGGATGCTCTTCGTCACCCATATTAACCTGGACTACCTCGTCCTTAGTGGGGGGTTCTCTTTGTTCGAATCTATCCCCAAACTGCTCTTTGAGTTGATGAATCCATGGGTCTTCCCATGTTGGCATATCTTCATCATCCTCAATAGTGGTGGGGTCGATTGTAGCCATATTTGACATTAACCCCTTGAAAATTTCATCGATGCTAACATAAGAGTCCCAAGTGGAGGAATCCAATGAATGTCCGTCTCCTGCGTCGGACACTTGGTCGTCAATGAACCAGCAACATTCGTCTTCTGAAGAAGATACATAACCCAACTCTCTGCTGGTCATATTGGTGGTTACCCTTGACAATTCCTCGCCTTGAGACTCCGATCTTCTTCGCGAAGCATCTTGACTTGGGTTTTGCATTTTGTTGCCAAGCCTATCAAAGACCGACGCCTTTAAGTCGCTGGTGCGCTTACATTCGACAACACCGCCGATTAGTTTGGAACACGGACAATGCGTGTCCAATTCGAGAACTTCTATTTCGAGATTTACTCAGACTTCAAAGACGATAGTATCACTCATCGGCATGAATGCCGGAGCAACCCCTCGTGTGTTGGTATGACTTCTTAGGTATAACGTCATCGTCGTCAGACGAAAACATCTCCTTCTGAGGATGAGCCACATTATCAGAGGTTCCAAGAGTCACTGCCTCAACGTCGCTTTGCGGTAGCTCGGTTTCGACGCTCGAACTTTGATCCAATTCCGCTGAGAGCACCGCAGAATCTTCTTATCATGGCGGAGAGGGTAGGACCCCATCACCGCGGAGTTGGTCGGGCCTCTTCGGCCCAAACAATCCTTGATCAAAATTTTACCTCGATCATCGTTACAAGGCGAAGCGTCGGTCAAGAATCGGCTACCTCAAACCGATTCGCTAAGGCTCGGCCGCCACGGGTGACTTGATTCAAAAGAAGATCACACCTCCGGCGATCTCATCCAAATCTCCATCCACCAGGCTCTTTCCTGGACATTGTGAGGATAGACCGGAACATCGAGCTCTCCATACCGCTTTGATGTCATGTCCCAATTGGCAAACATCCCGCTAGAATAACTCTCACGAAGGTTCGATTGTCGAAGGAGACCCGAAGCCTTACAAGAGGCTCTAGCCGATTCGAGGTTTTTCTCACCTGCATTAAGCCGAGTCCGTAAGAGTCGGCCCAACAATGCAACCTTGCGCTAAACGCTTCTACATTACTTTTACAAAGGAGGATATGCGACGAGGGATTCCAAGCACGATAGGCCGCTATACTTCACCGTATATTGGCTCTAGTGAAGTTAACCGGATCCAAGTCGATCCGGTTCCACAGGAGCATCATGCCCTGCGCCTCATGTATCACCTTGGAATCCCCGCCAAGAAGTCGGCATCAACAGCACGGTGATCTACGGATTTAACACCGGTGGTCTCGGCGCTTGGTAAAATCGGATAAAGTGCCAAATGGGGACTTAAAGTCCAAGTCACCTGCTATGTGATTGACGCAGAGACTTCCTATAACTTATTGTTGGGTCGACCTTGGATCCACGGTAACGTTATAGTCCCATCTACTCTTCATCAGTGTCTCAAATATGTAGACACGAATAATGAGATCAAGACGGTGGTCGCGGACAAACAACCGCTTAAGGATGGAGAATTATTTCACCGATTCTCTCCTCTACGGTAATGAGTCCTAAATCAATCATCTACCAAGGCACGACACGTGAAGAAGCCGATACCGGCCGGGCTTGATTATAGTGGTGGTTTTGTTTTAAATGACATTGTACCCCTTGTAATCAATCTTGACGATGAAGAATCATCAGATGAACATTGTAATTGGCAAATTGCCGATGAATCAATAAATAACGATTTAGAGTATCCTTTGTCTTTGAATGATGTGATGACAGGCTTATACAACAATCCGGAGTTGCACCTACCAATTCGGTCATTTTGCTTTACACAAAAGCAGCCTAAGACTCCTTTGGGACAACACTCGCCATCCCACCTAAGATCAAGTAGTGAAAAGACTTGGTTTACGGAAAAGGAGATGCAGTTCCAACCCCGAATCATTTCTTAGAAGAAGATGAAGATGATAATGGGCCTATCCTCCACACATTCAGATATAGTCCAGAGACACTGGGTATCATGAAGAAATGGGGGTACAACTTGACACAAGGAGAAGGTCTATGTTTTGGGCAAGGTCCTCGAGTCCCTCCTAAAGCGGCATATGTCCCAAGAGGGAAGCCAGATAACTACTATGCATTTAGAAGGGGATTGGGATACGAATCCTCCTCAGAAGATGAATGCTCGTGGCTGATTGATAATAATCTACCCGATGAGGGAGACGGACATTCGTCTGATCCTTCGGCTTAGGATTCTGACACCAGCCTCGGAGAAGCTTTCAAGGCTTTAATGTCAAATATGGCTTCAGTTGATCCTGCTACTATTGAAGATGATGAAGATATGCCAACATGGGAAGACTCATGGATCCATCAACTCAAAGAGCAGTTTGGGGATAGATTCGAACAAAGAGAACCCCTCCCACTGTGGTCGCCAGCTTGTTCGCGGTAAAAGTCGGTTTGTTATTCATTGCTTGTTGAACTTGTTTACAGCTTCGTTGGCTTGTATGCATCGCCGGCTCACTTCATGTGTTCGTCGGCTCGCGTGATGCGTTTTGCGGCCTAGTCGATCGCCAGCGTTTGTCGGATGGGTCGTCGGTTGTTAACCCACCGTCACGAGTCTCGTTCGGGTACTGATAAGTAATTTTTAACGCCTACACCTAGGATTTGTTTCAGGAATTCTGTAGGACAACTTTATTATGTTACCCTTAACAACTGGTAGAAATTCTGAAATTAATTCACCCATCTTCTTCAATGAAGTGTTACTAACATCTACCCTCAGTGTCTTTTGGTTTCCACACTCATATTTTTCCTAGCGGTCCTAGGTATATTCCTCCAATACCCATTATACCTGCGTACAATTTCCACAATACCCTCCTCCATGAAGAATCAACAACATAAAACCTACATATATTAACCAAAACCACATTTCAAATATCAATTTAAACACACATGCAATGCATAAACTCGCTAACCTTAAATAAGTACACATTTGATTATTAACAAGAATACAAAAAGCATCATAAATACTAAATTCAAGGCACATTTCAAATGGCACCATACAAGTGTATCAAAATTACAAGAATCAAACATCCTAACTAAGCACAATATCAAATTAAACCCACATGCAACTGAATAAAAACTTCAGTTACCTAACATGAATACACATTTGAGGTATAATGGCAAGAATAACACAATTAATCATTCAAATTAATTTCAAGGCACAATATATACTAAATATAATTCTAATTGAACAAAATCATCACAATCTACATAAATCTACTTCAAATCATCCCCATAAAGGTGCATAATTCAATAGAGACATCAAAGCCCTAATCTTTTAGTCCTAACATAGCAAAATCAAGGGAAAATAGTATGTAAGCGGATCATCAATTACCCGAGCAATTGCTACCGACGCCTTCACGCCACCCAAATCTTGTGGGGTTCTTCTTCTACATTTTGTCGCTAGGTTTTGGACCGATTCACTCGCTTAATTAGGGCTCGAGATCAACATTAGGGAAAATCGCCTCTTTCTTCAAGATCGCGAACCGGAAAGACAATGAGAGAAGAGGGGAAATTAGTTTGGTGAGTGTATTCAATGTAAGTGAGGGTATTTTAGTAACTGGATATCATTGGTTACTGTAAACCAAACCAGGGTTAGGGATTTTTGACAAAAGTGTTAACAGAGGGACTCTTTTCAATATAGTTAAGAAATTTGAGGGACTAATATCAAAATACGCATATTTAAGGGACTAATATCAAATTACTAGTGATTTAAGGGACTAATATCGCAAAAACACTTCTTTTTAACCCCTCGTACCATTTTGGTATTATTTTTCTTGCTCCGGCGTTATTTTAGTGTTTTTTCTTGGCCCATTGTGCAAATAGAATCAAAAATTGGTCGCCGACCAAGAAAATCCGCATGTCACTGACGTGGAATGTATTGCAGAGTAATTATTTTGGTGATTATGCTCCTCTTCCTCTTAAGTTCATTCAAAATTAGGGCAAGAAATTAGATTAGGCTTAAATCACAGTTCTTTCTTTTCAATTTCACCTTCATTTTCTTTAAATTTCTTCAATATTCAGCATGTCATTTTCAAATTCAAGTTCAAATTCAAAGAGAGGTTGATTGAATTAAAGAAATTTTAGAAAAGGTGTAGATGAATTTTTTTTTTTTTAGAGAACAAGGATGGGACTTCAAACATGAAGCCCCAGCCATTATATTACCTCTAAAAAGGTTGGATACACTTCATGGAGCACAACCCCAATCATAGGATGTACTCCTAATTACAAAATCCATACGACTCAAATAACACCAGCCTTAGCCTGACAAAGGATCAAAGATACAAACGCAGCCATATCTACAAAAGTGTATAATTGGAACACACATTTTTTTTTTTCTTTTTCTCACTGCCAGCTCTTTCTTCATACGACTGGTACAGTTTCATCTCTAGTAGCAGTGTCTCCAGCTCCATCTCCATTCATGACTGCAGGGGTTGTTTTGCCTAGCCAAAAGGAAGCAAAATAAGTGACTTTTTTTCTTCCAAAGCTGAAGAGAAAGAGAATGGACCTTTTTGTGTGTGAAAACTGTTATTTCTCTCACTCCAAATACTCCAAATCAATGCAAAAAGATGAGATTCCCAATCTCTTTAGTGTTGCCCTTGAGCACAGTACATCTCCAATAGCTCCATATTATACTCAAATGTTCATCAGTTCATGTGTTTCATTTTCTTTTCCAGACAGGACACACAGAGCGTCTATTTGAAAAAAAATTTATTAACAACCTATCCTTTGTATCAATTTTCCCCTGTAACGTGAACCAGAATAGCATTTTAATTTTTAAAGGAGTAGATTCCCCCCCAAATATCTACATATAAAACTCTGACACCCCATCCAGTGAGAAGTGATATAGGCACTTTGTGGAGAAACTACCCTTAGCTTCTAGTAACCATTTTCTATGATCAGGACCCTCACTAAATTCTGCATGATGTAAAGTCGCTAACAATTCAAGATACTTGAACACAAGATGACCAGTCAATTGTCTACTAAAATGAACATTCCACCTCCACCCAGCCCCCAACTTGTTATTGACAAGATTTAACAGGAGCTAAAGGATGCAGGGCAAGTTGGTATAATTCAGGAAAAGAAGAGGCCAAGGTGAAATCATTAATCCATTTGTCCAACCAAAAGTAAGTTTTCTCTCCTAGTCCCACTTGAACATGCGTATCGATTTAAGCCCTAACCTGTTTTTTTGCCCAAATTTTGAATGAACTTAAGAGTGAGAGGAGCATGTGCTTCGCACGTGCTTCAACTAACCCTAATCACCAAAATAATTACCCTTTAATACACTCCAAGTAAGCGATTCGCGGGGTTTTTTGGCCAGCAACCAACTTTTGGGTCTATTTGCATAATGGGCCAAGGAAAAAAAATACCAAAATAACGCGAGAGCGAGAAAAAAAAACACCAAAATAGTAAAAGGGGTAAAAAAACAAATAATAATATGATAATTTAGCCCAAAAGAATGTGACAACGCTGAAGTCGTTGGCATCAAGATTTTTAATAGTATTATCTACATAAGGTAAAACACCAAAAATTTATGACAAAAAACTAGTTTTTATTAATAATAATAATAATAGATAATAGATACTATAAGACTCATAGAAACAGATCATTCTTGTGAATTACTACCATGATTCATATGATTAAGAAAATAAATCTTATCATTCTAATAGTATTATAATGAAAGAAAGTAATTTAAAAAATTCTGTCTAGCTAAACGCCTTGAATTGTCAAAGAGGAAAAATATGATTTCAAAAGGAGGAGCGATAAGCACATAAAATTCAACAAAACATCACAAGAGCACCTTGGAAGCAATTGACCACTTACATACATCAACATTTTAAATTACAGTCAATTATTTTCCAGACTAGCATGCAACTGTTCTTAAATTGTCCTATACACAATAAGCTGCAATCAAATTGCAGTTTGATGAATATACACTGTACAAGAGCTTATGTTACAGTCATGAGTCAGTTCTTTTCCCAGAAAAACGAATCACAGCAGAGACAATATGCCACCTCTGCGGAGAGAAGGTAAGTAAGCAATCAAAGGTATCAATGCCAACCGATCCATACCAAATGGCGACTTGATTTCATGCCCAATTCAGAAAGAGACTGGATAATACTCCACACAGATTGCACCAACAAGAATTTTGCAGCAAAAGTGGTTTATGTGACAAATTTGATTTTTCAATTTCACACTATGTTGCATGGAACTAGCTGATGGAGAGTATTTAGGATTTTTTGCATTATCAATAGCATGTTGTCATCACCGGTAATGGATCGGGTATGCTGCGTCTTACCGGGGTTCAAGCCGGTTATTCCCGTGACATTATTTGCCCGCGACATACCTACAAAACCTATCTCAATCAGAATATAATGCATTTTGATATTCAATCCTCGTAGCAAAAACAATAAAGTCACTTTTGAGGTCTTAAAAAACACAATTAAAAAAAACGTGTGTTAATCACAAATAGACACCACTGTAGTGTCGTTATTTTTAGCTTACTACCAAGTCTTATTTTTGCTGATAGACCCTCTGACCGAAATTTTTTCACTCCTTTTACCTTCAAAGAAAGAGAAATTTGTTTTTTGACAAACAGAAGTTAAAGAACCTCTGAGGGCGAAAGAGTCAAAAATAATTTCAAGGGGGTCTACATGCAAAAATAAACTAGAGGGGTAGTAAGTTCAAAACAGTGATATTACAGGGGGCCTATCTGCAATAATCCCAAAAAAACATTGATTACACCAATTAGATGCATGCACACCAATTACAAAAACAATTAAATGAAAGATAGGGCTCAGCCACTCCGCCAGGATTTTTTTTTTTACAGAAACGATGGAAGAGAGAAGAAATGACAGCTAACTTGTGATGGAATCTTGAACCATACAGAAGATTAGGGTCAAGAATATACATAATCAATAAGTACAAGGAAAGAAGTTATAACAAGAATGATTAAAGTTTACCTCGTCAAATAATGAGTTTTTCTTCCACTCGGCGAGGCAGCCGATGATGTCCACCGACGTGTTCTGGCCAATGATCTCCGCCTCTGTCTAATGAGTGGTCTTCAGTGAAGAATCAGGAGCTAAAGAGAAATTAATGCAAACTAACTCTTGTGACAGTATTTTTATAATTGCATCCATCTTCTTTCCTTTTTTTTCTGCCTGACATGCAAACCACTAGCACCAAAGATTTAATTGTCATTGTTAACCTTATCTGCATTTACTTCTGCGTTCAATAATTTTCTTCTTTTGGCTTGAATTTGTCTCACGCATTCAGAAACCAAGACATGAAACTTTGGAGGAGCCTTGCTTGAAGAACTAACGCCAGCCTTCTTCAAAGCTTGCGAAATCTGTTTCTGAATCCTCTGAAAGTGCACAGGGCAGAGACAGGGAACTGTAGATCTCAGAACTGGCTTCCCACATGTAATGTGGACACTCTGCGCACTGCTCAATACCAAAAAGGCCAAATTAACCAAAAAACGGCATGAATGTTAAAATATAGGTAACAGTTTTGCCTAAGGAAACTAAAGATTGTGCCATAAGGTTCATATCATTCAAATTCATTCAACTAAGAATCGGAGAACAATTTGTAACTGTGCGTGCAAATCAACACATGATGATACACAAGTACTCAAGTTTGAAAGACATGATGCGTTCATTGAATAACTGTAATGGGGACATTTCAGTTACATATAGCTATTTTTGATGTCATAATTGATTAGCTACTTTTTAAGCCGTATCCATTGGGACATAAGTATGGATATCAGAAGGTTTACCAATTTGGCAACTGTAACAATTTGCTTATGTAATGGAATATGCAATATAGTGTTCACATAGAAGTTTAATCCAGTATCAACTAAAGGCATACTTTAGGACATCCTTCCAGCAGAAATCGCATGGGAGACTACTAGATATCATGACTTTCACTCTCAACAGAAATAACTTTTGTCTGAATAAAATCCTAGCACAAAGAATAAATCATAACTAAAGGATGCTACACAGATGTTGATATATATCATGAATAACACAAATCATACATGTCTAACAAGAATAACGACATATTGTTCAAAATTACCAGAAAACGATTATGCAACATCTCAAAAAGACATGGAAGAGTGATCCACGTGTCTCTCAAAATTCAACAGTCCTGGATCTTTGGCGGGCCTCATTGTGTGAACATAAGTTCACATGACCTGATGTCTATGTTGTGCACAGGAAGGAAAAACAGGACAACTTACACATGCATTCATGCATGAGAAGCATGGTTATGCAAAAATGTACGGTAAAGGGAGAGGATTTGGGTATTGTTGCATCTGTATTTGTCTTCTCTTTCTGGTACCGATCCTGGTACGGACATTGTCTAGGCACTAAGCTCTTTATCCATATCGATAAAGCCGAATTTAGACTCAAATTAGATTTGTATACTCTTCAATATTAATGTATAATCCAATAAACTATCTTCTTATTACATTATGTGATAATAATTATATTAATTTCTATACAATTGTATATGCTTTTTTTTTGTTGGTTTTTTCGTATTGAGGGAAACTTGGTCAGGAGTGTTCCTTTCATAGGAGGAGCACAGAGTTTGAATCCCACCTAGGTCGAACTTCAACCATTACGTAGGAGGACTCAACCCAGGTGGGACCAATCTCCAGTTCAACTCAACAGGTAGACCTACTACAGACCAAGCAAACTCCTGAAGGTAAGGGTCCCATTTTAATATTCCAATATTTGGATATCTATTCAGATGTATTGGATAGTTTAACACTGTTCATATTATATTTTAGGTATTGCAGATGTGGTTATACATATATGTCAAAATACAGACGTTTTGTTGAATTTACATCTGATTATTCGTATTCATGCACTCCCCTAGAAAATGTGTGTATATATCCAGTTTGCACATTCAGTTTAATGTGTATGTGTACATGTTAATTTGTACAGGATGCAGCACAGGACTTCGTATACCGAGCATGTTTAGCATGATGTCCACGTTCATTGAAGAAGTACCTCAATATGACTCAAGACACAAGAACTTGTTTCAAAAATATTTTTCCATATAGACAATTACATACACAAATCCCCACTGAACTGTTAATCCAATGAAACTGATAAGTATGATTCCTTGAAAAGGACTCGAATCTACATGCTCATTAGCAGCAGATTTTGAATCTCGCGTGGATACCCTTTCACCGTCAAGGCATCTTGACAGGCATCTCGTGTGATACATATATCCATGCCCGTTAGTAGGTTTCATCATGACTTGCAGATATTATAATATCAAGTCAGATACAGCACTAGATTGGAAATTTTAATGCAAAAAATTTTGTAAATTATCTATCTGTAACGTGATAAAACAAAGCATATTCTAGTATGAATGTGTTCATTAGTTGATAAGAAATTATGCCATTTCACAATTGCATGCCTCTGAAACTAGGTTAACAAGCTATATGGGGCAAATTAGAGGAACTCTAAATATGCTATGGGAACAACTGCATGCCTCGGAGACTAAGTTAACATGGTATGGAGCAAAATGGAGGAACACTATATACTGCTGGAACAACTGCATGCCTCTGAAACTAGGTTAACATGGTATGAAGCAAAATGTAGAAACACTAAATATGCTATTCGAACAAAATTGCAAATTTAGAAACACTTGAAAAAGTACTTCACATGAAATTTTCTATTTGGTTTCTTTGATAGGTTAAGTATATAGTTTTGATTTGATTTAGTCGCCTTTAGAGCTTATTGTATGAAAGATGTATATTATTTTGCTACACAATAACTCTAAAGATGCTAAAACTAAATGCTCAAATTGGTCAAGAAGTGAGTGTCACAGACCTGGAAAATAAGGCAGTTTTCTGGTGTGATTGAAGAAGTACCTCAATATGACTCAAGACACAAGAACTTGTTTCAAAAATATTTTTCCATATAGACAATTACATACACAAATCCCCACTGAACTGTTAATCCAATGAAACTGATAAGTATGATTCCTTGAAAAGGACTCGAATCTACATGCTCATTAGCAGCAGATTTTGAATCTCGCGTGGATACCCTTTCACCGTCAAGGCATCTTGACAGGCATCTCGTGTGATACATATATCCATGCCCGTTAGTAGGTTTCATCATGACTTGCAGATATTATAATATCAAGTCAGATACAGCACTAGATTGGAAATTTTAATGCAAAAAATTTTGTAAATTATCTATCTGTAACGTGATAAAACAAAGCATATTCTAGTATGAATGTGTTCATTAGTTGATAAGAAATTATGCCATTTCACAATTGCATGCCTCTGAAACTAGGTTAACAAGCTATATGGGGCAAATTAGAGGAACTCTAAATATGCTATGGGAACAACTGCATGCCTCGGAGACTAAGTTAACATGGTATGGAGCAAAATGGAGGAACACTATATACTGCTGGAACAACTGCATGCCTCTGAAACTAGGTTAACATGGTATGAAGCAAAATGTAGAAACACTAAATATGCTATTCGAACAAAATTGCAAATTTAGAAACACTTGAAAAAGTACTTCACATGAAATTTTCTATTTGGTTTCTTTGATAGGTTAAGTATATAGTTTTGATTTGATTTAGTCGTCTTTAGAGCTTATTGTATGAAAGATGTATATTATTTTGCTACACAATAACTCTAAAGATGCTAAAACTAAATGCTCAAATTGGTCAAGAAGTGAGTGTCACAGACCTGGAAAATAAGGCAGTTTTCTGGTGTGATTGTGGAACCTAACAGGTCAAATTTCTAGCAAGATGTTGGGTGTGACAAGATGTGTGTGCAGTAGAAAGGTAGTATTCTGTTTTCCACTGAAACAGGAGCAAAAGAAGTCAAGTGTATTTGAAGAGTTGTATTCATCTTACTCCGCCTATCAAATACTTATCCTTCTTTTGTGAAGAGATCTCTGCAGATCTTTGCTGCAAATCAAATCTCATATCTAGAATATCTTTATATACTCCACATTAAACTTATTCTTGTATGGTATTGGAACCACTATGCTTTTGGATAATTTAGAAATAAACAAGGCACGAGAAATTAACTTGAATGCCAGACAGGATCTATTATGGATAAGTTGTTGCAAAGGTATGTATTCTATTCTGCCTCATAATGTTTGTGTCATCAAAAGTGAAAATTACAGGAAGTTCTAGACTCTTAAGTCCAATGCTACCAAATATGTGGTGTGCTGCGGACTACTTAGCAGTACACAAGGATAGGGTAGGGCTAGCTAAATTGGTATTAAGCTCGTTATACACTTGAGAGTTTTCAAACAGGCCATCTTGACAATTCAACTGGTACTAAAAGGGTGTGCATATAAACAAAAACAGATACATAATACATGAAAAGTTAAAGATTATGATAAGTCAGCAGCTTGAATCTCTTAACCTTTATAGTGTCCTAATTTGATACTAACAAAATAAAAAGCAGCTACTTTAACAAAAAGTCAACATCCTAATTAAGTCAAATAATCATAAATCAAACTCCAAAATCTACAGTTATGAATTTACAAGGGTATTGGGTTCATTTAATTAGCGTCCGTTTAGTCCCACATTAACTAAACAGGGAGACAATTATGGATTTGTAAGGGAATTGGGTTACCTCCCTCTAATAGATATAGCTTTTAGGGGTGATCTCTCCTAGGTTTATAACAATATCATAGTCAACCCCACCTTCCCGGTTGTAAGCGAGCGACGCGAGAGGTGAGGCAAGAATTGTGGTGTTCGACTGAGACTAGACTAGTGGCTTTGACTAGATAGTGCAAAGCCAGCCAGCGTGGGAGCCAGGACTAATGAAAGCACAGTCGTATGTTAGGGTCCATTTAGTTAATAACCAAACTTTACTGCAAACAATAAGAAAACTGAAAAAATCAACAGCATCATTAGATGCCACAACACCCAAACCTCTCAAACTTCACATATACTTTCTTAACTGCAATATTTGTAGAAATCGCCAAAATATAAAATTAAAAACTCAGATACCTCTTCCACACAAATCCGCAGGGTTTATACGGTGTCTACTTACATTAAGTCCCACAGTTACTAAACAGGGAGCCACTCTTACAAATTCTCGTCAATAACTAAATTCTAACTCAAACAATAAGCAAACTGAGAAACCAAGAGCAACATTAGATGCCAAAACACCCAAAACCCCAAATTTCACACATACTTCCTTAACTGAAAATTTGAAAATTTCATACCTTTTCGTCGCAAATCCGCAAGGTTTGTACAGCGTCTGCTTACCATCAGCCAAAATATGCTGATGACAAAACCTCGTCAGCGGCATCGCCTTCGATTTACACCCAGAAAACCCACACCTTTTCCTCTCGCCCTCCTCATTCTCATTCTCCTTCTCCTCCTCCAAAGGGCTTTTCCCAAATTCCCAATAGAAATCCCGATGCTTAACCCTAATCTCCTCAATCAACGACCAGTAATGCCTTCTATAAACCCTAGCGAGCTGCTTCGCTCGCTGAGATCGCCGGCGGAGGACCTCCGCTCGCGAGAGCGCCGCCGCGTCGCCGGATGAGCCCTCGCCGGTCGGCATTGGATTGGGATTAGGGTTAGGGTTTGGAGGAGAAAAGAGAGGTTCTTTATCTTTCTTCAGCTTGATTCCATTCCCACTCGCTGAAGAACCCATGGGCATTTTCCCCTTTTTTAAAAAAAAAGATTTATTTCTTTTTTTCCGAATTTTTATGAATGAGGAGAGAGGAGTCAGAAGTGATATAGAGGTTTCCGTGTGAGTCTCGTATACACGTGAGAAAGGATGTGTAAGTCGTCTCTTTTACAGTTAGGTCCTTTATGTTTTATTTATCATGTATTATATTCTTCTAATTACTGGGAATTTTTTTATTAAAGCACTGAAACTCCGAAATTTATAGGTAAAACTTTTTTGTGATTGTTAACGTATCATAATGGTTAAGCCTCCGGATGGACAATAAGATCCGAAAGTTTTTAAATTATGGATGAATAAGCTCAATATTACAATTGTTTACTTTGTTTTATGTATCATTTTATTGAATGATAAGCCTTTTGCGAACTTATAAAAGTTAATGATTTGAATACAATTCACATCGAGTTATGGTTTTCTTACTAAACATGATAAATAATAATAAATGTGGTTTAAAAATAAATAGAAACTAATAAATTTGTCGATATATAAAATATCCATGAGAATAAATTACAAAGGTTATTATACTAAAAGAAGTGGATCTATTTCTAATTTATGAATAAATCATTTCATTATATAGATATTTAGGAAGTTCATTAATCATAAATGTCATGAATTAATATCCAAGCAATAACGCTATGTGAACTCATTGTGATATCTTTATCAATGCTTCCGTACATATGTACTTGAGAAAACTGTAGGTTTTACGATCACAATGATCATTATAACAATGATTATCCTAACTGTATTTGACTTTCTTTTCCTTTTCTTTTTGTTTCATTGCAATTTAATGAGAGAAAATTTTCACAAATGGAGAGAATTTGAAAGCAAAGCAAGTGATTTTTTTCTCAAATAGAAAATTGGGCCATAAATATATATAGGACAAGGCGTTGAATGCAAAAATCTCTTTCTATATATTTTGATATTTTCCTTGACAAACAAGAAAGTAATCGAACCTGATGTAGGATGTCATAGAATGACGGACACTTTATCACAGGTGGATGTACGGCAATTAGAGTACTGAGGATAAGGCTGAATCCAAATTAGGAAAAGAAGAAAAAGATCTTTACTTTTTGGTCGACTAAAATATCAATTAGGAGTGATCTATTTTGTTGGGATGCGGGTCACGCCTGCACGCCGCGGAAGCGATATCACCTGAGAGAAGACCCTGATTATATTCCCGTTTCACGAAGAAAACAAGAATAGAAAGTAAAATATCCCACCAAAGTGAGAGATCTACTCTTCCTCTCAACAGTACTAGGGCTGAATCAAGGGAACCTACAAACAATAGCAAATACACAGCAAAACAGTAAAAACACGAGATTTACGTGGTTCGGCAAACTTGCTTACGTCCACGGGAGGGGTGAGGGGAGATTCGACTATGAAGAAGAACACCGACGACTTGTACAATCCACAAGCTCGTCCCAAAGATAAAGCTTTGATTTTTACCCAAAAGAAATTGACCTCTCTCTTGTAGAATCTCTCCAAGCTCTCTCTTTTTTTCTCTCTCTAGCCGCCGCCAAAACCCTAGCTTTTTCTCCCACAAAACTCTCTCACAAAACCCTAGGAATAGGTTCCTATTTATAGGGGAAAGAAAAAAAACTTTCCCCTTAAAGAAAACATTCCTTTTTTTTATAGGGTTTGCTACAGGAACCTCGGGTTCTGTGCGACTTCTCTGAGGAACCGAAGTTCAGTGCAGCGTGAGTAACCCGTTCACAATTCTCCACCTCGTACATCATTTGATAAACCTTAAATTTTAGACGAACACCAGAATAACACCGTGAACATTACTAGAGAGATCTTCATCAGCCAAACCAGGCCAATTCAGCCGCGCCACTATATCGTGGCTGCCTACGTACCCTTCACCGGGATCAAGCTAACCGTAGTTCTGCAATTATTCTCCATATAGTCTCCACCTCACCCCATCACCGCCCCGAAGGGCCATGCCCTCTTGGGCAGATCAACACGGGTTGATATGAAGCAAATCCAAGCAATGCTTAAACTTGCTACCTGTGACCACCTTGGTTAACATGTCTGCGGGATTCTCATTCGTTTGTACCTTCATGAGAGAAATATCGCCTTCCTCTATGACATCCCGCACAAAATGATACCTGACATCGAGATGCTTGGTACGAGCATGATGAACTTGATTCTTCGCCAAGTGAATTACACTCTGACTGTCGCACCACAAGTTCACGTTCTCTTGCTCAATCCCCAAATCATCTAGAAGACCCCACAACCACAATGCTTCCTTCACTCCCTCTGCCATGGCCATATACTCAGCCTCTGTAGTAAAAAGTGCCACTGTAGCCTGTAACATCGATCGCCAACTAATCGGAGCTCCATGTATCTTGAATACATAACCAGTAGTAGATCGCCGTCTATCTAGATCGCCCGCATAATCAGAGTCCACAAACCCATCAATCTGACATATTTCTCCACCAAAATACAGACCCGTTTTAACGGTACCCTTTAAGTACCTCAGGACCCACTTCATTGCTTCCCAGTGCTCCTTTCCCGGATTCGCCATGAATCTACTGACCAAACTTACCGCCTGTGAAATATCTGGGCGTGTACACACCATTGCGTACATTAAGCTGCCAACTGCACTAGCATAGGAAACACGCTCCATATGCGCCTTCTCTTCCGCTGTAGTGGGAGATTGTTTACCAGAAAGCCTAAAGTGTGAAGCCAATGGAGTCACCACCGACTTAGCACTTTGCATCCCGAACCTCGCGATCACCCACTCTATGTAGCCCTTCTGACTCAAGAACAATCGTCGGTTCGCCCGCTCTCTTCTAATCTCCATACCCAGTATTTTTCTAGCAGCGCCCATGTCCTTCATCTCGAACTCTTCACCAAGTTGAGATTTTAGCCTATCTATCTCCACCCTGCTCTTAGAAGCAATAAGCATGTCATCCACATATAAAAGGAGATAGATATAATTACCTCCACGAAGCTTCCGAATGTAAACACAACAATCATAGTCGCTTCGAGAAAATCCATGCTTCAGCATGAAGGAGTCAAATCGCTTGTACCACTATCGGGGAGATTGCTTCAATCCATACAGTGACTTCTTCAAACGACACACATGATGCTCCTTGTCCTCAACCTTGTAGCCCTCAGGTTGATGCATGTAGATCTCTTCATCCAAGTCTCCATGCAAGAAGGCCGTTTTAACATCGAGTTGTTCCAGCTCAAGATCACCATGAGCAACAATACTCAATAGCACCTGAATAGAAGTGTATTTCACCACCGGAGAAAAGATCTCATTGTAATCCACACCCTCATTCTGTGCAAAACCCTTAGCCGCTCGCCTCGCCTTGTACCTTGTACCACCGAGCTCGGAAAGATCTTCCTTTCTTTTATACACCCACTTACAATCAATAGCTTTTCTTCCTACGAGCAATGGGACCACCTCCCATGTTTGGTTCTTCCGAAGAGATTTCATCTCTTCCTCCATCGCAGCCAACCAACTCTCACTATCCTTGTCCCGAATAGCTTTCTTAAAGGAGACCGGCTCGTCCTCCTCCATCGAGTGCGATTCAACCAAATTAACTCCGCCCATAGTGCTTCAGGTTGATCAGCCCCCAGCCTCAGACTGCTTGTATGCTCGCCTTGACCTAGTGGAAGCCAAACTATCCTCGAAGCCGTTGTTATAGTGCCTGTATTCTTCTCTGAACCTCCTCCCCGCTCAAGCTCATCATCTACCCGACTTCCCACTTGAACACGACTAGAACCTCGTTGGTCTTTAGGTTCTATTTCAATAACCCGAGACTTAGAAGTCTCATCGGCCCTAACACCATCATCCTTGGGCCTCTAGCAATCATGGATTTCTCATCAAAGATAACATCCCCGCTGATCACTTAACTTCGAATCTTCCAGACACCAAAGGCGATAGCCTTTACTTCTTCGCGATATCCCAAGAATATTGCCTTCTTGGCCTCGCGTCAAGCTTTCCCTCGCTGACGGATAGTAGGCGTACATCCAAAATTCGAGCCTATCATAATCGTGATGTTCTCGACCACACCCTATAGGTGTATCACCATCCAATATCGAATGTGGTGAATGGTTCACAATGTAACAAGTCAGAGCCACCGCCGCCCACCATTCGTTGCCCAATCCAGCGTATGATCGCATACTCATTGCTTTCTCCCGCAATGTTCGGTTCAGTCTCTCTGCGACCCCATTCTGCTGTGGTGTTGATCATTTGTCGGTGTCGAATAATTCCCTCGATCCGCGAACTTCTTGAAAGCACCATCGTATACTGCATGCGTTATCAGATCTCAGTGTCTTCAATTTCTTTCCCGTCCTGTTCTCAACCATTGCTCTCCACTTCTTGAATGTCTCGAACACATCATTCTTATGCTTCAGAAAGTAAATCCAAGCATACCACGAATAATCATCTATGAACGAGACATAATATTTGGAACTACCCTTAGAAGTGGTCTGAGCCGGACCCCAAACATCCGTGTGCACATAATTTAGTATCCCTCTGCTCTTAGACTTGCTTCTCAAAAACTGAACCCTGTGTGACTTTCCATACACACAATCCTCGCAAAAATCCATGCTAGGTTCCTTCAGATTCTTTAGTAGACCCTCTTTACCAAGCAGAACTAGACCCTTCTCTAACATATGCCCAAGCCGCCTATGTCATAACCGTGTGTGCTCACATGGGTCTTTACCACTTTCTTCGCCTCCAACCACGATCTCCGCCACCGCCGCATTCGAGAGAGTATATAAATTACCGTGACGAACACCCTTCATCACTACAAGGGAACCCCGAACAACCTTCTTCACTCCGTTCTCCGTAACAATTCTGCAACCGCCGGAGTCCAATGCACCGACTGAGATAAGATTCTTCCGCAAGTCGGGAATATGACTCACATCCGTCAAGGTTCGAACCACTCCATCATGCATCTTGATTTTGATATTACCTAGCCCCACCGTTTTAGAAGCATGGTTATTCCTCATCAATACGGTTCCACCATCAATGCCTCTGTAGGTAGTAAACCACTTCCTATTTGGACACATGTGCCAGAATCAAGTATCCACTTTTCGGAGATATCCTCACCACCCGTGACGACATAGCACTCCTTATCGCTCCCTTCCTCTGAAACGTAGCTCGCCTCTTCCTTGCCCTCTCTTCTCTTAGTCTTGTTGTTCTTCTTCTTCTTTCCACCTACTCTCTTATTTGGACAGTCGACCTTGAAATACCAAACTTCACCGCATTTGAAACATGATTTTCACGCAAGAGGTCTCGATTTAGATCTAGACTTTCCTCCCTTGCCTTTTCCTCGCTCATTGCTCCTTCCTCTAGCAAACAATCCCTGCACTTGTTCTTTGTTACCACCAGTAGTCATGTCACTGGTTGCAATCTTTCGAAGGTCATCCGCTAGAAGCGTCGTTCTAGTCTCATCCATCTTCAAATTATCTCCTACAAGCATCGGTGTTTGCACTGTGTTCTCATAAGACTTCTAGAGACAGTAGTAGAAGCGCCTGATCCTCATCTACAACTTTCACATCTATGTCTTTCAAGTCTGATATGATCCTATCAAACTTGTTGATGTATTCCCAGATTGATGAGCCCTCCTCCATCTTGCAAGTATACAATTTAGATTTTAAATAGATCCGGTTCGTTAGACTCTTCGTCATGAAGGTACTTTCTAACTTTGACCACACGCCCGCAGTCGTTACCTCTCCATCTACCAAGAAAGCTACATCCCTTTCAAGGCATAGGATAATCGATGCCCGTGCTTCCAGATCTAGCTCCTCTCAATCCTCATCAGACATATCCTTGTGCTTCTTCTCTTTTCCAGCCAAAACCTTGTGCAATTTTTATAAAATCAGTGAATTTTTCATCTGCATCCTCCAATAGGAAAAATCATTCTTCCCATTGAACTTTTCAATCTCGAATTTTCCCACTTTGTGGATTCTTGGTAGGCGTCATTCTCGTTTGTATTAATAAACCCGCTTCTCTTAGAAATTACCGAGCACCACCTCAAACCGAAGCTACACCACTTCCAATCGAATAGAGTTCGATACCAATTGTTGGGCTCTCTCTCTCTCTCTCTCTCTCTCTCTCTCTCTCTCTCTCTCTCTCTCTCTCTCTCTCTCTCTCTCTCTCTCTCTCTCTCTCTCTCTCTCTCTCTCTCTCTCTCTCTCTCTCTCTCTCTCTCTCTCTCTCTCTCTCTCTCTCTCTCTCTCTCTCTCTCTCTCTCTCTCTCTCTCTCTCTCTCTCTCTCTCTCTCTCTCTCTCTCTCTCTCTCTCTCTCTCTCTCTCTCTCTCTCTCTCTCTCTCTCTCTCTCTCTCTCTCTCTCTCTCTCTCTCTCTCTCTCTCTCTCTCTCTCTCTCTCTCTCTCTCTCTCTCTCTCTCTCTCTCTCTCTCTCTCTCTCTCTCTCTCTCTCTCTCTCTCTCTCTCTCTCTCTCTCTCTCTCTCTCTCTCTCTCTCTCTCTCTCTCTCTCTCTCTCTCTCTCTCTCTCTCTCTCTCTCTCTCTCTCTCTCTCTCTCTCTCTCTCTCTCTCTCTCTCTCTCTCTCTCTCTCTCTCTCTCTCTCTCTCTCTCTCTCTCTCTCTCTCTCTCTCTCTCTCTCTCTCTCTCTCTCTCTCTCTCTCTCTCTCTCTCTCTCTCTCTCTCTCTCTCTCTCTCTCTCTCTCTCTCTCTCTCTCTCTCTCTCTCTCTCTCTCTCTCTCTCTCTCTCTCTCTCTCTCTCTCTCTCTCTCTCTCTCTCTCTCTCTCTCTCTCTCTCTCTCTCTCTCTCTCTCTCTCTCTCTCTCTCTCTCTCTCTCTCTCTCTCTCTCTCTCTCTCTCTCTCTCTCTCTCTCTCTCTCTCTCTCTCTCTCTCTCTCTCTCTCTCTCTCTCTCTCTCTCTCTCTCTCTCTCTCTCTCTCTCTCTCTCTCTCTCTCTCTCTCTCTCTCTCTCTCTCTCTCTCTCTCTCTCTCTCTCTCTCTCTCTCTCTCTCTCTCTCTCTCTCTCTCTCTCTCTCTCTCTCTCTCTCTCTCTCTCTCTCTCTCTCTCTCTCTCTCTCTCTCTCTCTCTCTCTCTCTCTCTCTCTCTCTCTCTCTCTCTCTCTCTCTCTCTCTCTCTCTCTCTCTCTCTCTCTCTCTCTCTCTCTCTCTCTCTCTCTCTCTCTCTCTCTCTCTCTCTCTCTCTCTCTCTCTCTCTCTCTCTCTCTCTCTCTCTCTCTCTCTCTCTCTCTCTCTCTCTCTCTCTCTCTCTCTCTCTCTCTCTCTCTCTCTCTCTCTCTCTCTCTCTCTCTCTCTCTCTCTCTCTCTCTCTCTCTCTCTCTCTCTCTCTCTCTCTCTCTCTCTCTCTCTCTCTCTCTCTCTCTCTCTCTCTCTCTCTCTCTCTCTCTCTCTCTCTCTCTCTCTCTCTCTCTCTCTCTCTCTCTCTCTCTCTCTCTCTCTCTCTCTCTCTCTCTCTCTCTCTCTCTCTCTCTCTCTCTCTCTCTCTCTCTCTCTCTCTCTCTCTCTCTCTCTCTCTCTCTCTCTCTCTCTCTCTCTCTCTCTCTCTCTCTCTCTCTCTCTCTCTCTCTCTCTCTCTCTCTCTCTCTCTCTCTCTCTCTCTCTCTCTCTCTCTCTCTCTCTCTCTCTCTCTCTCTCTCTCTCTCTCTCTCTCTCTCTCTCTCTCTCTCTCTCTCTCTCTCTCTCTCTCTCTCTCTCTCTCTCTCTCTCTCTCTCTCTCTCTCTCTCTCTCTCTCTCTCTCTCTCTCTCTCTCTCTCTCTCTCTCTCTCTCTCTCTCTCTCTCTCTCTCTCTCTCTCTCTCTCTCTCTCTCTCTCTCTCTCTCTCTCTCTCTCTCTCTCTCTCTCTCTCTCTCTCTCTCTCTCTCTCTCTCTCTCTCTCTCTCTCTCTCTCTCTCTCTCTCTCTCTCTCTCTCTCTCTCTCTCTCTCTCTCTCTCTCTCTCTCTCTCTCTCTCTCTCTCTCTCTCTCTCTCTCTCTCTCTCTCTCTCTCTCTCTCTCTCTCTCTCTCTCTCTCTCTCTCTCTCTCCTTTCAGCCAAAACCTTGTGCAATTTTTATAAAATCAGTGAATTTTTCATCTGCATCCTCCAATAGGAAAAATCATTCTTCCCATTGAACTTTTCAATCTCGAATTTTCCCACTTTGACCGATTTACTGGTAGACGTCATTCTCCGTTTGTATTAATAAACCCGCTTCTCTTAGAAATTACCGAGCACCACCTCAAACCAGAAGCTACACCACTTCCAATCTGAATAACAGTTCTGATACCAATTGTTGGGATGCGGGGTCACGCCCGCACGCCGCGGAAGCGATATCACCTGAGAGAAGGTCCTGATTATATTCCCGTTTCACGAAGGAAACAAGAATAGAAAGTAAAATATCCTAACAAAGTGAGATATCTACTCTTCCTCTCAACAGTACTAGGACTGAATTAAGGGAACCTACAAACAATAGCAAATACACAGCAAAACAGTAAAGACACGAGATTTACGTGGTTCGGTAAACTTGCCTACGTCCACGGGAGGGGTGAGGGGAGATTCGACTATGAAGAACACTAACGACTTGTACAATCCACAAGCTCGTCCCAAAGATAAAGCTTTAATTTTTACCCAAAAAAATTGACCTCTCTCTTGTAGAATCTCTCCAAGCTCTCTCTTTTTTTTCTCTCTAGCCGCCGCCAAAACCCTAGCTTTTTCTCCCACAAAACTCTCTCACAAAACCCTAGGAATAGGTTCCTATTTATAGGGGAAAGAAAAAAAACTTTCCCCTTAAAAAAACATTCATTTTTTTATAGGGTTTGCTACAGGAACCTCGGGTTCCTGTAGCGGCCGAAGTTCCTGTAGCAACGTGGGTGGTCCCCACGTTCACATATTTAATAAAACATAAAAATTAATGTCGGCAGCAAAAAATTTTAAAAATTAACACAATTTATCAATAAGACCTACTCTAATCATAGGAATTTTGACTTGAGCGGAAAAAATTAAAGATTTTTTTACATATACACCCCTCAAATCCCTTACTTACAAATTTGCCCTTAAAATTCAAATATTTGTAGGGGAAAATCTCAACACTCTCTCTCCACATCTCCTTCACCCGCCTCTCCTCCCATCTCCCACTCCCTCTCCCCTTTTCTCCAACTCAAGATCCTCATCCTTTCCACCTCTCCTTCCCCCTTCTCCAACATTACCCCTCTTCGCGACCTGTCACTCATATCTCCTCTCACTCTCCTCCTCCCCTTCCCTTCTCCTCCCCCGTTCCTCTCTCTCTCTCTCTCTCTCTCTCTCTATCCTTTCTTCCCTCAAGCATTTATCAAAAGCGGATGAGGGAGTGGAGGAATGGAGGAGAAAGGAAGGAGGAGAGAAGGGAAGGAGGAAAGTGAGGAGAGTAAGGAGAGCGAGTTTGAAAAAATGGGTAATGTAAATGAGAGGAGGGGGGTGGGGGGAGCGAGGGAGAGTGAGAGAGAAAAATAGTTTTTTTGTAATTATTTAAATTTGGAGGGCAAATCTGTAAGTGTGGGAGAGTTGAGGGATATACATATGCAAAAATTCTTCATTTTGTTGCTCAAATCCAATCACTGGAGTAGGCCTTACTAGTTAAATGTTTCAATTTTTTGATCTTGTTGTCGACGATATCAGATTGTATGCTTTATTAGAAAATGAGTATCACTTAATAAGTTAATCTAGTATTTGAGCCCTTTTTGGTCTCAATTTTAATTTTAATAGTGCATTAATCTTATATTATTTTTATTGTTTCATTATTTTGTTTAGGCTAAATAGCGCTTAGATACCCTATAGTTACACTAGTTTAGCAATCATATACCCTAAGTTAAAATTTGTAGAGATCATACATATCCTAACTAGTTAAATTTTGCACATTGATATCTTCTGTTACTCCGCCATGAGAACTCCTAGAATATTTTCTCGTGCTGGTCACATGTACCCACATCGACTATAGTATTTATTTCTTTACCATGTGGAGGGGTTAATTTCAATAAAAGAGCACTTCCATCCATTGGAGTGGGTTTTAACGCTTCAACAACATATCGGTTGAGGTATATACTTGCTACAAATTGCATCTTTGGATATATATATATATATATATATATATATATATATATATATATATATATATATATATATATATATATATATATATATATATATATATATATATATATATATATATATATATATATATATATATATATATATATATATAGTAATGCTATTGTGAGATGGTGAGCTCAAATCTTATCGTGAGCTAGACTAATCGGTTCATCAAATTCATGATCGGCACCGTACATCTTGTTCAACACGTCCTTAAGTATATGTGATAAAATTTTCACATAATTTGGAGCCTTTTAGAGTATGAATCAAACTACTTTGATATGTTAATTTTTCGCAGCTTTAATGTACCGTCCGCTTTATAATGTAGCTAAAATAATGGTTAAAAATATCAAAACAATATAATTTTTCTACATATAGATCATGATGAGTGCAAATCACGGTGGTGATTGTCGATCATCATTTCGAGTAGTCGATTGGGCTAGCTCACGATAGAATTTGAGCTCACCATCTCATTTTAGCATTTTCATATATATATATATATATATATATATATATATATATATATATATATATATATATATATATATATATATATATATATATATATATATAGTAATGCTATTGTGAGATGGTGAGCTCAAATCTTATCGTGAGCTAGACTAATCGGTCCATCAAATGCATGATCGCACCGTACATCTTGTTCAACACGTCCTTAAGTATATGTGATAAAATTTTCACATAATTTGGAGCCTTTTAGAGTATGAATCAAACTACTTTGATATGTTAATTTTTAGACAGTTTAACGGCCGTCCGTTTTATACGTAGCTAAAATAATGGTTAAAAATATCAAAACAATATAATTTTTCTACATATAGATCATGATGAGTGCAAATCACGGTGATTGTCGATCATCATTTCGAGTAGTCGATTGGGCTAGCTCACGATAAAATTTGAGCTCACCATCTCATTTTAGCATTTTCATATATATATATATATATATATATATATATATATATATATATATATATATATATATATATATATATATATATATATATATATATATAGTAATGCTATTGTGAGATGGTGAGCTCAAATCTTATCGTGAGCTAGACTAATCGGTTCATCAAATTCATGATCGCACCGTACATCTTGTTCAACACGTCCTTAAGTATATGTGATAAAATTTTCACATAATTTGGAGCCTTTTAGAGTATGAATCAAACTACTTTGATATGTTAATTTTCTGACAGGCATTTACCGTCCGCTTTATAATGAGCTAAAATAATGGTTAAAAATATCAAAACAATATAATTTTTCTACATATAGATCATGATGAGTGCAAATCACTGCATGTGTCGATCATCATTTCAGTAGTCGATTGGGCTAGCTCACGATAAAATTTGAGCTCACCATCTCATTTTAGCATTTTCATATATATATATATATATATATATATATATATATATATATATATATATATATATATATATATATATATATATATATATATATATAGAGTAATGCTATTGTGAGATGGTGAGCTCAAATCTTATCGTGAGCTAGACTAATCGGTCCATCAAATGCATGATCGGCACCGCACATCTTGTTCAACACGCCATTAAGTATATGTGATAAAACTTTCACATAATTTGGAGCCTTTTAGAGTATGAATCAAACTACTTTGATCTGCTAATTTTTCTCGCAGCTTTAATGTACCGTCCGCTTTATAATGTAGCTAAAATAATGGTTAAAAATATCAAAACAATATAATTTTTCTACATATAGATCATGATGAGTGCAAATCACTGCATGTGTCGATCATCATTTCGAGTAGTCGATTGGGCTAGCTCACGATAAGAATTTGAGCTCACCATCTCATTTTAGCATTTTATATATATATATATATATATATATATATATATATATATATATATATATATATATATATATATATATATATATATATATATATATATATATATATATATATAAAAGTGCTAAAATAGTGTAACGTAGAGTATATAAAGTGCTATTTGGTCTTTTGTTTACACTAATTTTGTGTGCTATTTCAGGTGATTTAATAAATTGAGAGTAAAAGGCAACAAATTAACTCCTTTATTTCGATATCCGATAGACCGAACCAATGTAGTCGCATTGTGATCAATAGCATCCTGTAGTCGTCAAACGATTTTAATGTTTCGTAAGCCACTTCGTTTTGAACCCAAAATTCATTACATCAAGCACTTTATGGCATCACACGTCATTTCTACTTATTTACAGAAAGAAGTCTCAACTGTTTCATGGTTGCCCATTATATTGCAATATTGCAGAAAAAAAATCTCATATGACCATCACATGATTCTTACTATTATTAATGGTTTGGTTGGTGCATTGATTTTGCATATAAACAATTTATCTATTATATGACCATTATGTGATTCTTTTTTAGTTAACAATTTTGGCACATGAGATTTGGTGGTATAGGACATATATATTAGGTGAATGGGAAAATGCTATTGGCTTAGTTGTGAACACTTTATCAATGGCCATAATTGTCTTAAATTGAACTCCTCGACTAAAACTTTAAAGTTAATGGGCTGAAACCTAGACTCAGGCAGCGGTATCAAATTTTTTTTAAAATCCGCATTAAACTCGTGGCCAGTGGGATTCGAATCTGGGTTGCTCTGGTACCATCTTAAATTGAGTCCCTCTAACCATTACACTAAAACTCCAAAATTACGATGAGGGTTGAGCATTATATTTTTATATGCTAACAAATTGTAAGGATATTGTACTTAATGTTTTGAGGGGTGTTAGTCAATTGGGACATTTTCGTGCGAAGTGGGATAATTGTTAAAGTGAAATAATTTTTTACTAGTGGGATATTTTAGTGGGATAAATAGGAACAATTTAGTGAAGCGGAATATTTTGATAAAATAAAGTGGGATAATTTTTATAATCATGAAGTATAAATTTATGCATTTTGAGGATATAAATACTATTTATGTATTTTAAACTTACTATTATTGATTGATAATTATTTACTTAGAATGTTATTTACTATTAAATAACTTTTGGTTAGACTATAAAATATTGACAATTATTATTATAATATATATTATAGTTTTTAATTATTATTATACTACAAGCCTATTTTTTTTCACATTTTCCTCCTTTTTATGCTCCACGAGATCTCTTTCCCTCATCTCTCAATTTTATTGTTTAATAAGTTATGAATTGATACAATCTTTACTTTTAAATTAATTATATAATTATAATATTCGATAAAAAGAAAATATCGAGATGACTAAGAGGTGACGAGATCCGATCCGATGGCATGGTCTAATGATGGTGATGAGCATAATAGGAAAGAAGTAAAGAAAAAAAGAAATATAAAAATGAAAAATGATAAAATAAGCATGAGTTCTAGTTTTTTACCACCTAGTTCCAAGCTAAAACTTAAGATAATTTGACAGACTAGAACTCTTATTTTTGTATAGAAAAATAAAAAATTTAGGATAATTTTGTACAATTATTCCAGTTCTAGTTTTGTTAGAGTTCTAGTTGACTAACACTGTAAAATTTTATTCTAGTTTTAGTTCTAGTTGACTAACACTATAAAATTTTATCCCACAAATTATTCTAGTTCTAGTTTTGAGTTCTATTTGACTAGCTTAAGGAACTCTATTGTTAATGTATTTTCTTATAGCCCAAAGGTCTTACTGCTCCAGTTTCGAAAGCAAAAGTCTAAGGACAGTCGCTGACCACAACTGTCCTCAGACAGTCGCGCAACTAGAATAGGTTAATGTTGATTTAGGGTTAGGTTTTAGGATTAATTGTCATTTCAGGACACGTGGCCTTCTCCTACAGTAGGCGATAGTCACACTCGCTGCAAGTGTCGCTAGAACTCCTCGTTTCAGAAATATCTGACAAGCACTTACTTGACGTGATAGTCCAAACAAATCTTTCAATAGAATTTCATGTCGAACCTAAGAATCATCAACCAAATGTTGCTCTTCAAGGGATGCATGGACGCCACATCTACATCCCGTCCTAACATATCTAGTCATTTTACAATCACATAAAAACATCACAATCATCCCTGTTAAAAGAGAGACATCACTCTCTCGCTCTCTCCAATGGTATAGTCTCTCTCTTAGCTATAATTCTCTAACTTAAGCATCAGCGAGACATTGGTAGGGACTCAATAAGAGAGAAAGTTTGTCCCTTTTTATTTTATAATTTTACTGACCATCTTTCAACAAAAAAATTATTTCTGTTGTAACAAATGGAAAATTTAAGATTGGAAAGGCTCATACTTCTTTTAAAACTTGAAGCTGTAGATTTAAAACTTTTATGATACGTCTCCTAAAATGTTGAATTTAAAGCAATTGTATAATAATTCCAGAAACTAGGTGCATTTAAGTTATATGTCAACCTAAGGTCTAAGGCCCAAAGCCTAAGCCAATAGTTAGCCCAAGTTTTGAGAAATGAATTTTTGTTCAGAATCTCTAACACATTCATTTTATTCGCTTCTTTAAACATCTTTTTCTATTTTTAATGGATTCGAATCCTTTTCACTAAAAAAATGTGGAGAGGCTACTATCATATCATGATCGTTGATTTGTTTAATTTAGAAAAAAGTGCAATTCATGCGATATAATTAAATGCTAGATTTGGAATGAATCGTAACCACCCACAAGTATAATCAATGACTAAATTTAATGTTTTGATCTCTTAGCTATTTTTTGGGTTGTTTTCCTATATATACCTTCCTGAACATGGGCATTTTTAATTTTGCCCCCCAAATCTTTATAATTCTAAATATGCCACTCAAATTATTGTTGTTATGACATGGAAATGACCAAGTGTTAATCCTCTCCCAGGAGTCAACACGTGTCCCAAATTAACTGTGCATCATCTCGACTCAACCCTATGAAGGACGAGTCCAGAAAACGTCATCACTCGACCCTTACCAAGAAGGACAGAGTGGAAATGCATCCTCACTTGGACCTCGTAGTTAAGGACGGCACTATGCCTCCTCATTTCCCGAGACCAAGTTGAGAACCTCCCAGTCCAAGGTGGCAGAGTAAAAAGGCGTCTTTTTATCGGCCCACTCGCAAAGCCGAGTCGAAAGGCGGTCGTTCTCGGACCCCTCGCCGACAACCAGTCACTATCACATTAAATGCATGGTCGGAGTCATGATTACATCCTCCCCGAAAGTCTTAATGACTCATCGGATCTTGTCAGCACCGTACTCCCCCTGTCACCACCGCATTAATCACAAGAGTGACTCATTCCCCTCGTGGTCGATACCTGTAAAGTGAGACTCATTCCCCTCGCGGCCGATACCTGTAAAGTATCAACCGAGTAAGCTGACTGCTTGGACTCGACCGAGATTACATAAATGCCCTTGTTAGCCAGGTATAAATAGGCACATCGCCTACTGACCAAAGGTACACAATTTCTATACACTTAGAGAACTTGATCAGTTCCTTTCTCCACTTCAGATCATAACTAACTTGATTGTCGGAGGAATCATCGGAGAACCCAACTCCGATCCTCTAACATATTGTACCTGTGCAGGACACTCTTCCTATCGGGGGATTAGCCATCAAAGGAGATCAAGGGACCCCAACCTCTTTAAAATCAGCCCTAAATCCCACTGTTAATCATCTGTGTATCAACATTTTGGCACCCACTGTGGGGCCTCTTTTTCTTCTCTGTACAAGATGACCGGTTCTGATCATTCCGATTGATCACTCATTTCCCCTACGGAAGAAACACATAATGCGGGCTACATCACTCAAGCCCAACTGGAGGAATCTGCTGGAGGAATCTCTCGATCTCTTCGACAATAGTTCAGTTCCTTCGCGGACGAACTTCTCAATAGGTTTCCTCCCCAACAACCTTCCCCGTCATTCGTCGCTCCTCCCTCTGGGGGGCCAATTTGAACAGCGAGTGCCGGAGGAGCACACTGAATACACCCCTCCTCCACCTCACCAACCGACTCGATAATCGCTGCAGTATACGGAGGCAACTGGTGAGAGTCCTAGTCTCCGCCATGAGCATGCCACCTGGACGACATCACGTGGCGCCATACATCTCCACATTGCTCCAGGCCCCTCCACCACTAATTTAGCATCTGGTTACAACCGAACATTCAACACCGTCGCAGACGCCATTGACGGGAACACTCCGCTTGCTGACTGGATCATGAACACTCCATGCACTAAGTTCAAAATGCCACATGTTGAGAAATATAGAGGCGAAGGGACCCGGTGGAATACGTGCAAAACTTTTATGATTTGATGATCATGCAGCAAGTGAGCGATCCGATCATCTATAGAGATTTTCCTGTCACCTTGATGGGAAGTGCTAAAATGTGGTGGAACTCATTGGACAAAAGGTCCATCTACAACTTCGAACAACTCGGCCGAAAGTAAGATTGTAGTGTGTTTATTTGCAAAAGATTGCTTAACTCCCTGTGGCAGATAGTGCACCTATTTATAGCATATTCAGGAGGGTAGTTTTGTAATTTTGGCCGAGTCTAAGCAGACAGCTTAGTCGACAGATACTCTACAGGTGTCGAATGCAGATGGTATGAGTCACCTATGCGATTAATGTGATGGTGATAAGGGAAGCATGGTGCTGACGGGATCCGATGAGTCATTAAGACTTTTGGAGCTGGAGTAATGATGATTTCGACCATGCATTCAATGTGATAGTGATCAACTGTCGGTGGGGAATTCGAGGACAAACCGCCTCTCATTTTGGCCTTGCGAGAGGGTCGATAAATGATGCCTTTTTATTCAGTCATCTTGGACTTGGACTGTCGGTGTGAAGTCGATCCTAACAGTGGGATTCGAGTAAGGATGCCTTTCGACTCAGCCCCTCTTGGGAAGGGTTGAGTGTTAATGTCACTCGTGTCATCCTGCATAGAGCGAGGCCAATCTGGTGTTTAGTTAATATGGGACACATGTTGACTCCTGGAGGAGGATTAACACTTAGCCATTTCTATGTCATAACACTGGTGTTCGCGGGGAAAGTTGGTTTGTTATTCATTGCTCGTTTGAACTCGTGTACAGCTTCGTTGGCCTACAACAAAATTTCAAACAAAAGAAAATGCCTTTATTTTAGGCGTACAATGAAAACGAAAATTACAACTTTCTTCCTTTTGTGAACAAACCGCGAGGATCTCTATTTTAGGGATCACCGGCTTGCGTGGGTTCTTTGCTGTCGCGGGGACTTTTATTAGTCCGTTGACCACCGCGCAATCCGATCTGGTGTAAACGGGTTCGGAACTTCTGACGTAGAGGGCTCGTTCCGCGAAGGAAGCGGCGCTGAGGATCACACTGAAGGAGAGGATGCGCTGCGGGGATCGCCTCCGCGAAGAGGATCGCGGGCGGGTGAGATCTACAAGGAGAAATCCGCAGGCTATCCGAGGTTAAGGCGAAGCTTAACCTAGAGGGTATCTGTAGTTCGACCAGGTTTGCTTACCTTCCGCCTATAGATCGGCGTCGGTTGGACTTGAGCTTCATGGTGCTTTCGGAACCGTCGCGTCGTCGTAGATCTCGCGAGGCTCTTCAAAGTCCGCCGAAATCACCAAGTCAGTCCGATCCTCCAAGAGCAAGACCCTATTTACAAAAAGAGTGCCAGCGGCCAAAATGCTTTGAAAGCGGTTGGCTTCGGCCGCCGGTGGTAGAGCCACCTCGGCCACTGGTAGAGCACCTCGGCCATGGCGAGGTGGCTCCGGCCAAAGTGGCCGAGCCACCTCCCACTTGGTAGGTACCTCGACCAAGTTGGGTAGGGGCTCGACCAAAGTGGTAGAGCCTCCTCGACACTTGGCAGAGGCACCTCGACCAAGTTGGTAGAGGTGGCTCTCGACAAAGTGGCCGAAACCACCTTGGCCATTTGGCGAGTGTCGCCTGGCGTCGCTTTCCGCCGTTTCGCCGTTTCTCGTCGATTCTTGTCGATTTCGTCGACTCTTCGGTCTTAGGGCTTAGTTTTGCTCGGTGATGTGCGCCGTTGGGTTTGAGTCCGTGTCCGATCAACTTTCGAGTTCAAGCGGCTCGTTTGCATCGGCCGACTAAGTACGGTTGATTCCGTCTGCGTCGGCGTTTGAGTTTAGCCAACTTCGCCTCGTTGAGCCGTCGTCGGGTTTTCTCCACGGCGTGTCGTTCGGCGGCTCATGCGCCTCGCCGACTCACTTCATGGGTTCGTCGACTTCGCTTTATCGCGTTTTCGCGGCGTAATCGCGTCGGCCGAATTACAGGTGGATGGATGGATTTGTCAACCCACCGTTTACGAGTCTTGTTTGGGTATTGATAAGCAATTTTTAGCGCCTCTGGATACCCCTCCAAAGCGTCGGTCGATTCTTGATGAGTGCGGGATGCTTTGGACATGATGAACCCTTCACTCTTTAATGGCGTGATAGGACTTGTGAATGACCACGGCGTTTGATCTCTCCATTCCCTTGATCTTTCCGGTGCTTTGTAGGATTGAAGATATTACGATCTTGCATTTTCGTGGTTGTCGAAATCCGACGAAAGTCGATAGATGAATTTCTTTTGAGGTTGGCTTGATTATTTGATTCCTCTAATTCTCGGGTTCTCCGGTGCTTTGTAGGATACGGGGTGTTGCGGTCTTTGCATTTATTGCTTGACCGTTGTCGAATTTCAAAGCGTAGCTAATTGAGTTTATTTGTTGTTGACTTCGTCGGTGGATTGTCTTTCGATTGACCATCGAGGTTCCTCCGTTGATCGAGGAATTCTTGATGGATCCGAACCGTTGGTGGTGAATCCTTAAATCGGCGACCAGCGTTGGTTGGCGTCGCTCTTGCATACTTCGTTGCGGTGTGTTCATCCCCGGTGGGAGGTATTCTTCCCCTTGTTGATTGGTAGGCCCTCGGTGATGCATGAATCGACGATGTCTGATGGGAGGAGTCCTTCGAGGTAGAGCGTTGTCCGTCGATATAAGCCTCGTCGAATTTTATCCCTCCTTGAGGTCCCAGTGGGAGAAATTGAGGGTTATCGAGTTATCCTTAAGAATATGGTAATATTCTCTAGGAACTTCGTTAAGAACCGAGGAATTAGTTTATACCGTAATCCTATTTGGAGTAGGGCTAGGCGACATGGGAGAATATCACGGAAGATTGAGTGCGGGCCATTTGTTGATGATTTCGACCATTTGGAGGTTAAGCCCCAAAGTCCACAAGATTTTGAAGTGCGGGTTCTCCTCATATATAGAGCGAGCGGCTCGCTGGCAACGGCGGGGCGCTTGCGTTATTGGTTCGAAGTTCACATGCGGCGAGGCGGGTGCATCATTTGGCCGTTGTTGCTGAAGCTTGTCTTAGTGGGACACTTTGGTCTTGTGTCTTTGCTGGAAGCGAGGATAGTAGAGCTCGAGCAGGAACTGGCGGCGAGGGAGAGCGTCGTCTTGAAGTGACAAAGGCCAACAAAGAAAAGACTCTGTGGTCGTGCAGAAATTTGAACTCTGGCGAAGGCTGGTTGACATCAAGAAGGAGGCTGCGGAGGCCCTTAATGGCGCGAGGAGACTTTGGGGCGAGGTTGAAGGAACTTCAACAAGCTTTCCTCAATAAAGTATCGAGTTAAAGCAAAACATATTTACGTCCTCTTTTGTGCTCTATTGTGATTCTTTTATTTAGCGAAATAATTAACCATAATACTTATAGGATTTTTGGCAAACCCTCGGCCGTCAGGATTTGATTAGCCTTTACCAACTACCGTTTGAATTGGGCTAGCGTCCGGTTTGTCCGTCATTCCGCCGCGTGGCGTTGTCTTTGGAAGAATGAAACTCTTCTAGACTTGTTGCTATGATATTGAATACATAGGCTGTGCTCTTTCACGCGGCAAGAGATGCGACAGCAGCGTGTGAGCGCGGGCTTAATCCCTTCTTAGGCCGGGGATGAAATACCCAGTCGAACTCACGGTGTCTTCTTCAATCGGATAAAGACTAAGCCGGCAGCGTGTTGGCGTCGACTTTAGGGTTATTGACGACCCCGCCTTCAGCGGTTTGATTAGCCTTTACCAACTACCGTTTGAGTTGGGCTAGCATGTAGATTATCACGAATCCGTTCTACACACAACGCGTTGTGCTAAAAGAATGAAACTCTCTTAGACTTAATGCTACGATGTTGAATCACGTAGGCCGTCTTTTATCACGAGGAATAGACTACCCGACAGCAGCGTGTGGCGTTGGCTTAATCCTTCTTAGGCTTCGGATAAAATACCGTCGAACTACGGTGTCTTCTTCAATGGAGAAAGACTAAACCGTGAGCGTGTGGTCGACTTCATCCTTCTTAGGTTTCGGATGAAATACCCAGTCGAACTCGGTGTCTTCTTCAATGGAGAAAGAGACTAAACCGGCGACCCGTGTTAGGTGTCGACTTCATCCCTCTTAGGCTTGGGATGAAATACCCCAAGATGAATCTTGGCCTTCTTTGACGGAGAAAGGATTGAACGGACTAAGGTTGATTGAGGTGGGAAAGGAAGAATGTATTCTATTTCCAGAAGGTGGAAGGAAGGAGGATCTTGTCTCCTATCTCAGGATATTGGAAAGGAAGGATTTTGTCACATTTCCGGTGGGAGAGACTAAAGCTGGGATCTCCATTTTGAGAATCTTGAAAGATGAGACTAAGAGTGGGATCTCCACTCAGAGAATCTAAGACAAGAGAGGAAGAATGTATTCTATCTCTTGCTACGGAGAGGAAGAATATATTCTATCTCCGGGTAAAATGTGGGAAAGGAAGAATGTACTCTATTTCCCAATGAGAAACTAAGAGTGGGATCTCCACTCAGAGAATCTTGGAAGTACGGATAGCTTTCGCTTTTGTAGGATTGCTAACAGAATTTGAAAGTGGACCTCGTTAGTGGAGGAATCGAGAGGGATTTCTGCAGTGGTTGGACGAGGAGATTTTAGTGGGCCAGTCAATGAATTTGTCGGTGAGAATTTTGGAGGAAAACACAATAACTTAGGGTTATCCTCATGAAAATGAGTGAGATATTCTGAGAAACTTCCCATCAAGCGGGTTATCGAATGTATTAAGGATAATACTTTTCGAAACTTCCATTTATCGGCATTAATTCGGTCGCCGTCTGTGTGATAAGGCGATATGCACCGTTGAATAGGCCGTGTCTATTATAAGCGGTCCTTCCATTGGGTTCGAATTTACCTTTCTTTTTGGAGTTGAGAATTATCGGTCGTCTAGCGGCGAGGGCAGATCTCCCTCCCTAAGGTTCTCTGTCGAACTTTCTTGTTGAAAGCCCTCGACATTCTAGCTTGATAGAACTCAATGCATTGTTGAGCCTCGAGCTTCTCATCTAACATCTCAAGCTCTTGAGGCGTTTTGATGTTGTTTTTGGTCGTCATCTGTTGCAAGGGCGGTAACGAATCTGGATTTCCAGCGGAGAATTGCTTCACGTGGAGCGAGGAGTGCGGGGTAGCTCTTGGCGTGCGATGCCGTTGTCGCGATATGCCCAGAGTGCTTCTCCGAGTTTATCGTCCCAGTCTCGCTTGTTATTCTTCACAAGCTTTGACAAAATCTTGATTATCGTCTTGTTGAGCATCTCGGCTAATCCATTTCTTCTTTGGATTATAAATTGTCGGCGAGACATCTTGTATCTTGAATTTTACAAAACGATGAAGGAATTGCGATAAATTGGGGACCGTTGTCATGCATGATCCGTCTTGGGACACCATGTCGATAGATGACATGGTGTTTGATGAATCGATGGCGGTACTGCCTGACCTCCTTTAGTGGGATTGCTTGACCCACTTGGAGAAGTAGTCGGTGATCGCTAGAATAAGCGATCTCCTTTAGCCGACGGAGGAAAAATGGGACCTACAACGTCCATTCCCCATGTCTCGAATGGCGGGGCGTGGCGAAGGATCGGTGCTCGGAGGTGATGCATATAATTCGTGAATCGACCGCGTGGCATTTCGGCGTACTCATTGCGTCATTAATCATCGTGGGCCAAAGTAGCCCATTCTCCCGATTCGATCGTAGAGTTTGGGACCAGGTGGTGGGCACCACATTCACCCTCGTGTGCTTCCCGAAGGACCTCTTCTGCCTCCTTGTTTGAAGGCATCGGTAAAGACCATCGTACCCTCGGCGATATAGCATCCGGGTTTACGTGTCGTAAAAGAATCAGGGGCTCTTCGCCGGATTGACTCTCTCTCCTTCCGTCTTGGCCGAATACCGTGTAAAGCGTGTCGGCGATAGGAAAGCGCCAATCGGGGCTCTAACTTGGTTTGGGTTGCATGTACCTCTTTGGTAACTACCTTTGTCTTCTTGTACCCCATCATATATTGAATGAAGAGGTGAGTGGCCAGTAACTAATTGCTCGGTCTCGGAAGGTTGTGCTAACGACCGCGACTACTTGCCCGCCCGGCGTGGCGTTTTGGGCGTGGGATATATTCGATGAAGAATTCTTGAATGAGTCGACCATTTCAGCGGCTACGATGATAGGGGACGGATCGAGTTCCTCATAGTCACCGGACTGCTTAATTATCGGTTGTGAATCTCCATACGCGGCGAGATATTGACTGACTCTTTGGCGAAGCTAAGTCCGATAAGTAGCGTTGTATTGACTCGTTATTGGAGCGAGGGTTGGTGAGTGAATAAGCACGGGGCATGACATGATTCCGGGAAATCAAGACAACTCCGACTCCGTGAGATTTTAGACGTCCGGGTACTTGCTACATTAGTGGCGAGAGCTCTGTACGCCATATTTGTTGGTGCGGCGTAGTGTTGACTTCTGGACTTCATCAGGAAGATCATCATATAGCTCAACCGCATCCGTTGTCCGGTTGGCGATAGAGATCGCAAATCGCTTGCCCTTTGGTGACTTCGTTGTTTGAAGTGCGGTCGTATTGGGACAAGAGCAAGGCCCATTTCGCAGCGCCAACTCATTGAAGCCGGTGGGTCATAAATATCGGACGGATTCACGTTAGAGATAACATAAATCGTCGCCCGACTAAATAGTGTCGCATCTTGAATCGCGAACACTAATGCAAAACGCTTCTCGACCATTGGGTATCGAGACTTCGGTAGCCGACCAATGTTCGACTCGGTAATACAGCGCACGACCGTGTGCATTGCGTCGTCTGTGCGGTAAAGGCTTAACGAATGATCCGTTGCCTTGACATAGATCGAGAGCGGTTTTCCGGCTAGCGGTGCAACAAGAGCGAGGAGGTTTAGCGAATCTGATTTGATCTCTTCAAGCGCTTCGACATCGCGTCGTCCCATAAGCGACCGCCCTTCTTGTTCAATTTAGAGAATGGTTGGCACTTCCCGGATAGGTTCGATATGAACCGCCGTCGGATGTGCATGTCGCCCTTGTAACCCCGAGTTCTCTCAGTTTCTGGAGGTTGCAACTCTTGAATAGCCTTCACTTTATCGGGGATCGGCGTGGATTCCTTTGTCGGTGGGCAATAGAGGAACTTGCCCTGGACATCCCAAGGAAGGATTTGGCGGGGTTCATCTTTAGCCGATGAGTCGCATGAGCTCGAATACCGTTCCAAGATCTTTGATGTGATCTCCTTTGTCCGCGGCTTTTACGACCAAATCGTCGGCGTAGCATTGACCGTTTTCGAAGATGATCTGGAAAATCTCGTCATTGCTGTTGGGTATGTTGCGGCGTTCTTTAAGCCGAGCGGCATGACCGTGTAGCAAAATATACCGATGGGTGCGAGCAATGTGTGTTTGGCGTCATCGGGTGCATCTTGATTTGGTTGTACCCGAAAAGCCATCCATAAGGACATCCTCGAATCCACATGTATTGTCAACTATAGCGTCGGTGATTGGCGAGGAAATCATCCTTTGGGCAGCGGCGTTTAGGTCTCGTAGTCGACACGGATCCTAATCGAACCATTCTTCTTCATGGCCAGGGACTATATTAGCCACCCAATCCAGTGTTGAATTTCCTCGATGAATCCGATTCTATGAGTTTCTTTACTTCGTCAACAATTGCCTCCAATATTTGTGGGCGAAACCATCTTTTTGTTGCTTGGCGGGTTTGACATCCGCCTTGATGTTGGCGATGTGTTGCCACATTAGGTCGAGTCTGCGGCATGTCCTCGTAACTCGAGAATACATCGATATACTCCCGATTAGGGCAATCAACTCTTCTTTCTCTTCAGGAAGGGTATTGCGATGTTTATGAGCTTAGGATGCTCCTCATCACCCATATTAATCTGGACTACCTCGTCCTTAGTGGGGGGTTCTCTTTGTTCGAATCTATCCCCAAACTGCTCTCTGAGTTGATGGATCCATGGGTCTTCCCATGTTGGCATATCTTCATCACCCTCAATAGTAGCGAGGATCGGCCGTAGCCATATTTGACATCAAAGCCTTGAAAGCTTCTCAGAACGTGTCGAATCCCAGCGAAGAATGGGCGAATGTCAGTCTCCCTTATCGGTGGATTATCATCAATTAGCCATGAGCATTCATCTTCTGAGGAGGATTCGTATCCCAATCCCCGTCTGAATGCATAGTAGTTATCCGGCTTCCCTTTTGGGACATATGCAGCTTTAGGAGGGACTCGAGGACCTCGCTTAAAATAGACCTTCTCCTTGTGTCAAGTCGTACCCCACTTCTTCATGATACCCGGTGTTTTACTATATGAATGTGTGTGGAGGATAGGCCGTTGTCATCTTCATCTTCTTCTAAGAAATGATTCGGTTGGAAGCATCTCCTTTTCCGTAAACCAAGTCTTTTTCACTACTTGATCTTAGGTGGGATGGCGGCGTTGTCCCCAAGGAATCTCGGAGCTGCTTTTGTGTAAAGCAAGATGGCCAGAGTTGGTAAGTGCAATTCGAGTGCGTTGTATAAACTGTCATTACATCATTCAAAGACAAAGGGTACTCTAAATGCGTCATTTATTGATTCATGGCAATTTGCCAATTACAATGTTCATTTGGCGATTCTTCATCGTCAAGATTGATTACAAGGGTACAATGTCATTCAAAACAAAACCACCACTATAATCAAGCGGCCGGTATCGGCTTCTTCACCTGTCGTGCCTTGGTAGATGATTTGGGACTCATTACCGTAGAGGAGAGAATCGATAAAATAATTCTCTACCCCTTAAGCGGTACTTTGTGTCGCGACCAGTCTTGACCTCATTATTAGTGTCTACATATTTGAGACGATGAAGAGTAGATGGGACTATAGCGTTAGTGGATCCAAGGTCGACCCAACAATAAGTTATAGGAAGTCTGCGTCAATCACATAGCGGTGACTTAGGACTTTAAATCCCCATTTGGCACTTTATCGGGATTTTACCAGCGTAGAGACCGGTGTTAAACCATAGATCATTGTGCGTTGGCCAACTTCTTGGGGATTCAAGGTGATACATGGTAGGGGCATGATGCTCCTGGCGGAACCGGATCGACTTGGATCAGGTTAACTTCACTAGAGCAATATACGGTGAAGTATAGCGGCCTATCGTTTGGAAGATCTCGTGCATATCCTCCTTTGTAAAAGTGATGCGGGGAAGTGTTTGGTTGCCAAGTTGCATTGTTGTGTAGATTCTTAGGTCGGCTTGATGTGAAACACCGAGTCGACCCGAGCTTCTTGTAGAGCTTCGGGTTTCCTTTGACAATCGAACCTTCGTGAGAGTTATTACGGCGGGATGTTCGCCAATGGGCCATGGCGTCAGCGGTATGGAGAGCCGATGTTCGGTCTATCCCTCCTGTCGAGGCGATTGAATCGGAATGCCGGAGTTGAGCTTCTGGACTGGTGTTTCTCCTTTGCTTAATTTGCTTTTCTTTAGCTTGGTACTGCGTGTCCCTTCTGCCGCAGTGAGAGGTCGTGGTCACCCGATTCGGCGGTGTCTTAGCATTTGGGTTTGGAGCCTCAGGATATTTGTAACTATATTCATATCCGCTCCTAGTAGACTTGGGGCTCCTCTTGGAAATTGGAAGGTGGCTACTTTTTCATCATCCTTCTCACGGAATTCTTTGAGGCGGCATGGCATAGCTTGCCTTTTCCCTTGGTCTTCCTTTTGGTAGAGGATGTAGTCCATGATAGTCTTCCGGCAAGTAGGGGTGGACCCAAAGGATTTCTCGTTTCAGTCGGTAATGTGATGCGAGGCCTTCTTCGTTGCCGTGAGGATCTTCATTCACCATCTTCATTCCTACCTTCTGGCTGGCGTCGGTTGGAACCAATCGAAGAACTGATCCGAAGCTTATAGAGGCGCATTTGCTCCCACCTTCTTCTCTTTAGAGGGTTTGAATAATGACTCCAACATCGATCAAGGCACGAATCTTGTCCTTGAGATGGTAGCGAACTTTGTAGGATGGTGTGCATGCGGTAGGTACTTAGGATCCGTAACCTTGTTTGCCTCCTCTTGGTCTACAATTGGGGCAAGAGCTGGATTGTTGTTTTCGAGAGGTATTTGAAGATGCGGAACTTCCTGCGTCCTTGAGCGAGTAAGTTTTGAAACCTCAGCCGGATGGTTTCGATTCCGAGTTTGTTGGCGCCATTGAGGCATGATTCTTTGCGGTGCCGCGTTGTTGCGGCTGTTTGTTGTGGTTGCGATTCGGCGTTTGATTAAGCGTCTCTGAGACTTTCTTTGGTGCTTTACCTTTGCCGCGGGGACAAAGTTACGCTTGTGGGCATCCACCATAGGTGACTTCTCTCCGCTTTCTTCCTTCGAGGAATGCTTCGGCTTGCTCTCCGCGTATCCTTAAATCTTTCCGGTCTCGGGCGGTAGTTCCCATTGCTTCCAACCGCGTCCAATGACGAGGTTGCTATGACAAGTTTGGAGGATGAACTTCTCGTTATCGGGTCGGCAATTCATTGCCTTATTTACGAACCTCTTGGCGAAGTTATCCTTTGTTTCCCGTCCATACGTTTCTCGTCCAACAAAGAACCGATGGATACCTCGGTGTCATCGTCGAAAAATTGGTGAAACATGGCCTCCATCCCGGCTATTAGCTCCACGGTTTGAGGCGGTACCAATCGAAGGCGACTCCCGCGAAGGGTGCCAGCGAATGCAGAACCATCAGGGTTAGATTCAGCAGGAGATGCCTTTAGATGAGACTTGAAGTAGATCAAGTCGAGTGGGGTGATCCTTTCGTCAAATGGCGTAAAGTTGATGAGAATGAACTTTGTGGGATCACGGGATTGATTCCCCACTCCCTTGAGTAAGGACATGGTATACCGTCTTCTTTACCTCTTGGCGGAAATCAAAGTATTGATTTTGCTCGAGGTCTTTATTTTCTCATTTTCCCCTCGTCTCGTTGGGTAAACTTGGGGAGGAACTTCGGTGTTATCGCTAGCGTTTTCTTGAAGCGATGCGATCATCTACGTTTTGGCCTCCTTCCTGTCCGGTGTCGGCTATCTGTTAAATTGACATTATTGCGGCGACTTGCTTCGCTTGGCGGTTCATTATCGCTGGAGATGTTGGTCATGCATTGCTCTCATCTGGCACATGGCGGTTCCATTCAAGCAAAAGGCGTCCTTTGCTTGGTTAGGGCCTCTTCAAGCATCTAGGACACTTGATCCTGTGATCATGAGCGCCTCGCCAAGGTTGTCCTATCTTTGGAGATTGTATTATCGGAGGCCATTGCGGAGCCGACATCCGACACTTCATCATCGAGGGTAATCCATACGCATCTTGCGATAGTGGGTGCGTCCTAGGTCCGGACCTGTCGAGTCATTAGTTGCGATGCCGGGCGGCGTAATGACGTCCCTCTGCGGTCATATTGGCGGTAACTTTCGGCAATTCATCACCTTGGCCCATCTCTTTTGCTGGCGTCTTGACTTGGGTTCGTCGACTCTCGTGCGAGCCTATCAAAACCGGCGCCTTTTAGAGTCGTTTGGTATAATTGCACTCGATAACGCCTTGATCGGTTTGAACACAAGCAAGGCATGTTTGATTCTGAAGGCGTTCCTCTTCGGGATTTACTGTACCCCACCGCGATAGTACAGCTTCGTCGGCATGAATGCAGGAGCAACCTATGGTGTGTTAGCGCGACTTCGGGTATAGCGTTGTCATCGTCGGATGAGGCGTCTCCTTACGAGAACAAATAGGCCTTTCATAAGTCACCGCCCGCGACATGCGTAGCGAGTGTGAATCTTCGGCGGGCTCTCGGTTTGATTTGAAGCCGGTCGCGTAAACTGTAGGTTTCTTCTTATCTTTGTGGAGTCACACCCACCGTAGGTATTGACCAGCGATTCCTAACGGACCTAAGCGATCCTTGGCGGTAAGCTGCTGGTGCGTGGCGAGAGTTAACTTGGCGGAAGTTGAGACTGACGCGGAGGTGACTTGTGTCGCGCCACTTTGTTGAGGTGCTCACAATTTACGATTTGAGCACGGGGCGGGGAGTTGGCTGGCGGTAGGCTTGGATGTTGGTTTCGTCGAAGTTGAAGCTCGGCGGACTTGGGCTTCGGGCTAGGCGAGTTGTCGGCGACTTCTTGGCGCCTCCCTCTTCAACTTCGGGCTTGTTGCACCAAAGCCGTGCTTAGCGGCCTTCCGGATCGTTCTGAAGCGTGGATCGGTTACGTTTGGCTTCCGGACCCATTGTCCGTCGCCCGGCTGTAGAATCGGCTACAATCTCGATTCGACCTCAGAGTCAACTTGGATCTTAGATCGCCTCATAGCGGACCCCATCCATTGATTCTTTCGCTGGGCTAATTGTTTTAGCCCGGTGGCGTCGCCTCGGCGGGCTCTCTTGGAAGTCCGGCGCCATGGCGAAATCGACCCCTGCGAAGATAGAGGCTCTAAACATTTGGCGTTGTTGGGCGGAGGAACCGTTATGCAATCTTGGCGGTGTTGGTGGATCTTCGCCTGCCTCGCATCGCCCGTCGGGTCTTCCTTGCTGGCGGAGACCATCTTGGACTTCGCGGGGGCTGGATGCGGGCGAGGAGAAGGTATTCTTCATACTTCTTACGGTGGAACTTCGAACTTCGACCTCCTCGATGGCGGGATCGGGATCAGCGGTTCGCGACACGGCGGCTTCTTTCTTTGAAGCCGTTGGCTCTTGTGGTGCGGCTTGTTGGTGAGGGGAAAGTCGGTTTGTTATTCATTGCTCGTTTGAATTCGTTTCGGACTTGGTTGGCAACAAAATTTCAAACAAAGAAATGCCTTTATTTTAGGCGTACAATGAAAGCGAAAATTACAACTTTCTTCCTTTTGTGAACAAACACGAGGATCTCTATTTTAGGGATCACCGCTGCGTGGAGTTCTTTACGTCTTGGGGGACTTTTTATTAGATGTCCGTTGACCACCGGCGCAATCCAGATCTGGTGTAACCGGGTCGAACTCTGAATACCCTCTAGGTTAAGCTTCGTCTTAACCTCGGGGATCAACATTGTGATTTCTCCTTGTAGATCTCACGCTCGTGATCCTCTCGCCGTGAGTCTGCGATCCCGACGATCTCTCCTCGCCGTGAGGTGTGATCCCCTCGAACCGTTTCCTTCCGTGAAGCGAGCCCCTCGTCTGTAGTTCGGAACCGGGTTTACAGAGGATCGGGATTAGCGGTGGTCAGCGGGCCGAATAAAAGTCCGACGCGAGCAAAGAACCGCGAGGATCGGGAAATAGAGATCCTGGTGTTTGTTCACAAAAGGAAAAAGTTGTAATTTTGTTTTCATTTATGCGCCTAAAATAAAGGCATTTCTTTTGTTTGAAATTTTGTTGTAGGCCAGCGGTATACTTAATTCAAGCGAGCAATGAATAATAAACCCGACTTTCCATGAACAATGGCCTTTAAACTCAAACTTAGGTGGCCAAATTCAAGTGAAATCAAATAGGTGCACTGTTGGGGTTTTGAGAGCATTTATGAGGGGTCATTGATGAGTCGATGTCGATGTGATGTTCTAACATCGGGGAGATCATCTTGGCGACTCGCCTCGATTATGGCGGGGATTGCATATTGTTGGAGAGTGGCGCCGATTATTGGCGGTAGCCTCAAATTCTAGAGTTGATCCGGCCGTCCATCAATCAATGCAGAATTAAGCGTTATGATCACCGACGTATCATCCTCCATTCCTTTAACGGACCTAGGCGATCCTTGACGTAAGCCCGCCGGGTCGATGGCAGAGTTAGCTTCACGAAGTTCGGGTACGCACGGAGGTGACTTCGTGTCAACGCCACTTTGTTGAGGTGCTCACACTCGATTTGAGCACGGAGCAGGAGTTGGCCCGCCGGGCGAGCTAGGCTTGATGTTGGTTTCACGGGTTGAAGCCTCGACGGACTTGGGCTTCCGTGCTAGCCGAAGTTGTCGACGACTTCTTGGCCGCCCTCTTTCAACTCGCGGGCTTGTTGCACCAAAGCTCGCGGCTTGCGCCAGGAGCGCGGGCGCCCGATACGCTCCTGCGGATCGATTCGCTTTGACTCGACCCATTCGCCCGTCAGCCGCCAGGAATCGGCTACAATCTCGCATTTCAGCCTCGAGTCAACTTGATCTTAGATCCGCCATAGCGACCCCATCCATTGATTCTTTCACTGGCTAATTGTTTCGCCAGCGCCGACGCCGCTCGACGGGCTCTCTTGAGAGAGTCACGACGCCATTGGCAAATCGACTCTCGCGAAGATAGAGGCTCTAAACATTTGGCCGCAGTTAGGCGGGAACCACCGCTGTCTCCGCAATCTTGACGGCGGTGTTGGTGGATCTTCTCGCCCGCATCCGAGGCCGATCGGGTCTTCCTTGCAGCCGAGACCATCTTGGACTTATGGGGAACCGATCCGACGAGGAGGAGAGGTATTCTTCATACTTCTTCGGTCGAACTCAACTCGACCTCCTCGATGACCGGATCGATCCGCTGGTGCATACACACGCTTCTTTGTCGAAGCCGCTGGTTCTCAATCGGTCGCCACTTGTTCATGGGAAGTCGGTTTGTTATTCATTGCTCGCTTATCGCGCATTTTTGGCCTACAACAAAATTTCAAACAAAGAAATGCCTTTATTTTAGGCGCACAATGAAAGCGAAAATTACAACTTTCTTCCTTTTGTGAACAAACACGAGGATCTCTATTTTCCCGATCCTCGCTATGCGGGTTCTTTGCCTCGCGTCGGACTTTTATTCGTCCGCTGACCACCGCAATCCCGATCCCGTGTAAACCCGGTCGAACTACAGATACCCTCTAGGTTAAGCTTCGCTTTAACCTCGTGGATAGCGCCGCGGATTTCTCCTTGTAGATCTCACCCGCCCGCGATCCTCTCCTTCGTGAGTGTGATCCTCAGCGCTTCGCTTCCTTCGCGGAAACGAGCCCTCTACGCCTCAGAGTTCCGAACCCGGTTTACACCGTGATCGGATTGCGCTGTGGTCAACGGACGAATAAAAGTCCCCGCGACGCAAAGAACTCCACGCAAGCCGGTGATCCCGAAAATAGAGATCCTCGTGTTTGTTCACAAAAGGAAGAAAGTTGTAATTTTCGTTTTCATTGTACGCCTAAAATAAAGGCATTTCTTTTGTTTGAAATTTTGTTGTAGGCCAACGAAGCTGTAAACGAATTCAAACGAGCAATGAATAACAAACCGACTTTCCCCGCGAACAACTGGCCCCTTTCGCTCAAACTTAGGTGGCCAAATTCAAGTGAAATCAAATAGGTGCCTGTTGGGGTTTCGAGACGCATTTATGAGGGGTCATTGATGAGTCGATGTCGATGTGATGTTCTAACATCAGGGGAGATCATGCGCCGGCATCGCCTCGATTTATGAGCGGGGATTGCATGACTGTTGGAGAGTGGCGCTTCGATTATTGAGCGGTCGCCTCAAATTCTAGAGTTGATCCCAGCCGTCCATCAATAACCGAGTCGACCGTTATGATCTCGGCACGTATCCGCCTCCATGCCTATATATATCCTTGCTCTTCCAAAGGGTTAACTTTACTTGTTTTCAAAACTCTAGAACTCTCAGCATTGAGCAATTTTTGACTATCTTCTCCATTCTCTGGCGATTTTCTCACCAATGGCTTCTTCTGCTACCGCCGTCGTCGCTCATAGTGAGGCTAGGATCAGTTTGCTACAGAAGTTCCCATCCAAGATGCACTCAATGGAGCTCGAGACCTATTACGACCGCTTCGACATTCCCTGAGCATTTACGTTGTCAGCGCCAGAGAGGAATCAGGCGGTGTACGATCACGGCAGTGTTGTCGCTCCAGTGTATATTAGGCACTTGGAGTATGGCCTTCGCATCCCTCTTCATCCATTTCTCCGCCGTACTTTAGAGGCTCTGGGGGTCTCGCCCTCTCAGATCAAGCCAAACTCCATAGCCACGTTGATGGGGTTCATAGTGATCTGCCACAGAGTGGGAGTCGAACCGACTCTCCGGATTCTTGGCCACCTTCTCAGCGCCAAGGTCGGGAAGAACGAGGGCCATTATTATTTCCAGAACTTGGGCGACTTCAAAGTCATCTCGAACCCTACCGAGTCGAACAAGGATTAGAAGGAGAGGTTCATCTGGGTTTTTGGCGTAGACCCGATTCTAGATTGCTCGGCTTGGCTCGAGATTTAGAAGGATATTCTGAGACCAAGCTTGCTCTCAACCAAGGAGAAGCGCAGGCTCGAGAAGATTCGGGCTTACGCCAGGTTCCATAGGATTGAGAATCTGTTCGACCCATCAGTCTTGCAGGTGGTCGGCATCTCTAGAACCCCGCCGACCGAAGGAGACAAGGCCCAAGCAGCGGTATTGGTGTTGCCACTAGTGGCGTCTAAAGAACCTTAGGCGGGATCCGCAGTAAGGCCCCAGAAGCGCTTGCAGTCTGACTTGGCCCCAGAAGAGGCCGAGGAGGTCGCAACGAACGTTGTTGAGCTTGCAGCTCGGCCGCATGAAGCCCAACCCAGCCAAATGTGCCTTCGGAGTGTAATTAGGCAAATTTTTTGGGTTCATTATTACCCAACAGGGCATTGAGATCAACCCCGAGAAGATAACCGCCATAGAGCAGATGCCTGAGCCTCGCAATTGAAGGACGTCTAGAAGTTGAATGACAAGATAGCTGCGTTGGGCCGCTTTCTTTTAAAATCTACTGAGAGAAGCCTCTCATTCTTCAAAACTTTGAGAGGAAGTAAGGAATTGAAGGAAGGCATCGGCTAGATGGCAGAGTGCAGTGAGGCCTTTAGTGAGCTCAAGAGATATTTGAGCACCAAGCCTCTGTTAAGCCACCCCAGAGAAGGAGAAACCTTGTATCTCTACTTGACAATCTCACAAGAAGCAACAAGCTCTGTCTTGATTCAAGAATAAGATAATACACAAAAGCTAATATATTATGTCGGTCGGATTCTGAAGGCGGCCGAACTCAATTACACCCTCATCGAGAAGGCCTCCTTCACTCTCATAATTACGGCCAGAAGGCTTCGCCCCTACTTCCAAGCTCACACCGTGGTGATGCGAACAAACCTACCCTTGAAGAAAGCACTTGGCAGCCCTACCACCTCCGGAAGGATGATCAACTGGTAAGTTGAACTCAATGAACATAATATACAATTCGAGTCTAGAATGACCATAAAAGATCAAGCTTTGGCCGACTTCTTAATAGAGTCCTCCACACCGGACGCCGATCCGTCTCCACTCATACCGGTCCTCCCACCGGACACTTCAGCCCACAAGACGACCAAGACACTTCCTTCTCGGAAACACATCACTCCCGAACATGACCTGCCCGAGTTCTCCTTGTGGTGGTTATTTAAGGTGGACGGATCCTCTAGAGAAGGAGGCAGTGGAGCTGGAGTAGTCCTACATGGCCCTGATGGGTCCACACATGAATACTCCATCGCTTTCGAATTTCCAGCCTCAAATAACGAGGCTGAGTATGAAGCCCTCTTGGCAGGGCTCCGAGCCGCCCTAGCGGTTAATGTTGAGCTCATGTACATTCTGGCCGACTCCCAGCTTGTCGTCTACCAAGTAAGAGGAGATTATGAAGCCAAAGACCCAAGAATGGTCCAGTATTTGACGGCGGTCAAAAAGCTCTTAAGCAACTTTAAAGATTTCAAAATCGCCCAAGTCCCCCGCACCCTCAACACTCGGGTGGATGCCTTATCCAAGCTCGGATCATCCAGCTCAAGAAATAGTCAGGGACCCGTGTATACGGACACTCTTAAAAATCCTAGTATCGCGGAAGCTCCAACCAACTCAATCATGCAGACTGAAGCCTCATCGGAGCCTTGTTGGATGGATTCACTCATCCAGTATCTGACAGGGAGACCTTGCCAGAGAATGCTACTGAAGCAAGGAGTCTACAAAGAAATGCTCGAAGATATTTTATGATCAATAACTAGCTTTATCGGATCTCATACTCTAGCAGTAGTGTGGGGCCCTATCTCTGATGTCTCCGGCCGGCAGAGGCCAGTTATGTTCTAAAGGAGATTTATGAGGGAACTTGCGAGAATCACCCAGGAGCCAGAACTCTAGCCCAAAAGGTGACCCGACAATGCTATTACTGGCCCACCATCCTAGCCGAATCTAAGAGACTCGTCTCTCGATGCAAGACCTGCCAGTTTTTCTCAAGCATACCTCGAGCTTCAGCAACTGAACTCACTCCCCTCATAAGCACGATTCCTTTTGCTCAATAGGGATTGGATTTATTGGGACCTCTCCCAATAGCTTCAGGGAAACAAAAGTTTTTTTATTGTTGCCATTGACTATTTCACAAAATGGATAGAAACTGAGCCTTTAGCCAAAATCAGCGAAAGCAACACCACCAATTTTTGTGAAAATCCATCGTCTGTAGATTTGGAGTCCCCACTTCTTTCATCACAGACAATGGCAATTTGACAGCAAAGGCTTACGTAGTTTCTGTGAGGAATGGAAGATTCAGCTCAAATTCACTTTAGTTGCACACCTAAAATGCAATGGGCTCGCAGAAGCTGGAACAAGTGCATACTTCAAGCTCTGAAGAAGAATGTAGATAAAGCGGTTGGAAACTAGGTTGAGGAGCTACTTGGGATTCTGTGGTCATACTGAACCACCCACAAAAACTCCACAGGGGAGAGCCCATTCAAGCTAACAGATGGATCCGAAGCGGTCATCCTAGTAGAAGTCAGCATGCCAACCATTTGACTGCAGTACTTCAATGAAGAATCAAACTCGACTGGACTATGAGTCGGACTTGACCTTATTAATGAAGTTTGAGAAAACTCACTCAGATCACAGGTCATCAATCAACAACGCATCGCCCGGCACTACAATAGCAAGGTCCGGCCTCGAAGATTCAGTATCGGTGACCTAGTCTTTCGAAAAGCTATCTTCGACAGAGACACCAAGCATGACAAATTAGCCGCCAACTGGGAGGGACCATACAAGGTAATCGAAGAGGTACATCCCGGCACCTACCAGCTGCGAAGTCCTGATGGAAGAATCTTACCGCACTCTTGGAACATAGAGCATCTCAAACAATATGTTCAGTAATTGTAACTGTAAGGTTCTCATGTGATATGAATATTTTTTTTTGATAATCTTGTTGTGCTATGTTTTTGTAGTACCTATAAGACCTTGGTGCCACCCGATGCGCAAACGTAAGACCTTGGTATCCTTTCGGAATAAAACCAAGGCACGCCATCGACTCGGTCGACTACAACTCGTAAGATCTTGGTATCCTTTCAGAATAAAACTAAGGCACGCCATCGACTCAGTCGACTACAACTTGTAAGACCTTGGTATCCTTTCGGAATAAAACTAAGGCACGCCATCGACTCGGTCGACTACAACTCATAAGACCTTGGTATCCTTTCGGAATAAAACCAAGGCACGTCTTCGACTCGGTTGACTACAACTCAAAGACCTTGATATCTTTTAGGAATAAAACTGATTATCACATTTTAATTACAAATTTATACCCTCATTACCTATTTTATATGAATAAATATCCTGCTAATAACTATTTTTATCTTAATTTGCAGGCTAATGGAGTATTATTGAATAAGAGCCCAAATGAAGATTATTTCAAGCCCAAAAGATCTCTAATGAAGCCCAGAATGCCTAAATCCAAAGCCTACGACTAAGTTTAGAAGCAAAATCTCAACACACATCACTTTCTTGGTCAGAATTATTAATAACTTGGCTTACAATTGAGAATCAAATCAAATATGGAAAAAATAAAGTCAAATTCGTGCTCAGGATGGTCAACCGCAAAGAAAAGGCGATATCTCTCAATCCGGGAAGCAAAATTCAACATATTATATATGAAAATCGCCTATCTCGACGAGACGGAGCCATCCAAATTACCAGATTCTCAAAATTTCATCAGCAGCAGCGGGTTATAATAGAAATCCGAATTTAAGTGATATATATTCAATTATTTGAAGGCCAAGTTAAATTCTAAGAAGCCCAAGAGTATTTAAGAGAAGCCCAAGAGTCTTAAAGGAATTAAATACAAAAAAAATAGAGCCCACAAAGCCCATCTCTCAAGGATTAAATCAATGGTCTAGATTATTTAGAGAGATCCTATGGCTATGAGGGTTGTTTAGGGGCTAACCTAAATCCTATGGTTATGAGTGTTACTTGGGGGCCAAGGCAAATCCAAAGGTTGTGAGAGATTCTTGTTATCTATAAATAGAGGGGTAGAGTGAGGGCTTGAGATTGTGAAATATTTTGTAAAGACTCCATTTGGAGAGGAGGGTTACTCTTAATTGAGAAGGCCTTCCAAAAATTGTAACTTTTGTTACACAATAAATGAAATTTTTCACCCCTTCAATTTCCTTTCTCTTCTTCTAATCCAAGGACCAAAAGGAGGATTAGATTAAGATCAGGAGTTGTTGGTTTTCCTTTTATTTCTTTTTCATTTTCTTTCTTGTTCATTTAATTGCTTTGTAGCTTAGATTTACTTTCATGCAATTTACTTTCATGCAATGTATTTAATTCTTGTATTTACTTTCTAGAATAGATTTTTCTTTTCTTTAATTCACCTTGAGGCTAGAACCCTCTAGGGAATTACCCTTTTCTAAGTGTGGAGCTAATATTTGTGGGATCCTTAGAGATTGTTTGAAACTAGCTAACAAATCCAACTCATTCTTGTGAGATTGAGATAAGCTAAGTGGATCTACTCTAGATTCCTCATATCTTTAATTAATCCTCCATACTTTACATTCTTAATTTTCCTCTTATCCTTGTTTTTCATTTGTTTATTTTTCTTTAATTGTCTTTCTGCTCTCTTGATTTCTTTTTCTTTTTATTTACACAAATCACAATCACCCTCCTTCTCTCACACTCATTTTCTTTTATTTTCACTTTTACCACTTCCATCTTTAAACCCCCTCACACTCATTTTCTTCCTCGTTTTTATCACACACATTTTCTAACATTTTCTAAATCTCTCCACTCTCATTTTCTTCCTCGTTTTATTGCGCATAATCCACAATCCACTCTCTCTTATCTCTCACGAACCACTTTCACCATTTTCTCACTTTCATTTTATTTGAATAACTCCTAATTGTCATGCGCAAAATTTGAGAACCAAAACTTGAACAAAACTCTTCCTACTTCCCGTTCCTCGTGGGATCGATAATCTTATATACTATAACTTGATAAGTTGTATACTTGCAACTAAGGTAATCACTCAAAATTTACCCATCAAAAACCAAGGCACGTCATTGACTCGGTCGACTTCAACCCATAAGACCTTGGTATCCTTTCGGAGTAAAACCAAGGCAGGAAGATGACCCGTCTCAGCTACAAATCTCGAACATTGGCATCTACATGAAACACCTCTAAGATTTGAAGCCAAATTCAAATGAGATAAACTACAGATAAACACATAAGCATAATAAAAAAAGGTACACAGATCGAATCGACAAAAGTGCATCTTATTTATTCATATGTCAAAATATTTACAATACAAGGGACATTTACATCACAAAGATGTTATAAAAAAAAAGGATAAAGAGATACATGAGCTCTCAAGGGGCCGGACTCGGAGTAGGTGTGGGACTTGAAGGCTGAGGCTGGCCGGGCCGGGAGGCAGTGGTAGAGAGAGCTGCCAGTAGAAGTCAGCTTAGGAGACGACTGAGGCTCGAACCCGACCTCTTCGTCTTCCTCCCCTTCAGGATGGCTAGCTCAACTATCTTGGGCCGAGCCCTCACTTGTTCCTTGGGCCGACTCCTCACCCTCCTCATCTCCGTTATTGACATCCAGGATCAGCCCCCTCCCCTCGTCTCTATCTCCCACAGAGTGTCAAGGCAATTAGTGACTCGGGAGGGATAATGGAACTACTCAGGATCGATCTTGAGCTCGACCAGAAGCTGCATCATGACATAATCAATGCCAGCCTTGCAGGCCAGGGCCACCTCCACCTTCTTGAGAGTGCCATTGCGATAATTTTCAATTACCTCAACCAGGTAGGCCTCAGACTCTAAGTGGCTGAGGCGACTCTGCAGCACCTGTATCTCGGCAAGGGATGACTCTCGTTGTCTCTCAGCCTCCAGTGCCACTCGGGTCACCTCCTTCCTTAACCTCTCATGTGCAGCCTCCTCCTCTTTCAGCCAGTCCTGCAGGGCCTCAGCATTTTGACGAGCCAGTCGAGCCCGTTTAAAAGTGTCAGCGCTCTCCCGCCTCTCGACCTTGACCTCCTCCTTCAGGTACCTTATCGTGTCATCCCGCTCATGAAGCTCGTGCTCAAGATGACTGAGGTCTTCCTAAAGCTTGCTGATTTGGGACGACTTTTTGGTTATTGACCCCTTCAGACCCTTAACCATGTCATCCCGCATCTCCATCTCCCTGCGCCATTTGCTTTCGCTCCTCCTCCAGACCACCAGCTCATCCTCCTTGGCAGCCACACTCTCTTCAGCCACCTCCCGAGCTATCCTCTCAGCCTCCAACTCTTCCTGGAGCTTGGAGTGGAGGCCTCGTGCATGATCAAACTGAGTAAACAGCTCCTGCTCGACCAGGGCCAATCGCAGCAAGTAGCCATTGAGAACCTGGTGAAGGCCGAGTTCGGCATGGCTGAGAGTATCTCGTCATCTTGAGGCAGGTAGAATTGGTCCACAGCCTTACCCTGAGCTATCCTGGACTCTAGGACTGACCACCTTGCATCGAGATATCGCTTGGGGATGAACCGGTGCTCCTTAGGCAGCTCTTTGTCGTATCGAGGACCAATCTTGGACGACTCTATCAATATCATCTTCAACTCCCCCCACACATCTGGCTCAAGCTCATCGATACGGTGGGGGAAGGGCCATCCAGATCCTTGAGCAGGGGGTGCCTCCTCCACGACTGGCTCTTCAATAGTCGGCTCCTTACCCTGTTGGTGGGCCAACTCGACAAGTGGAGCAGGGGCCGTCTCCTCCTTGGTCCGAGCCTAGACCCCAACTGGCTCAGTTGCCACCATCTCGCCCCTTCGGCTCGCGCAGGGGACTCGTCGTTGACCACGATGACATTGGCCGATTAGGCCTGAGAGATTTTTGGGATGAAAACAGTAGGGATTCCGCCCTCGGCAGCTTCTAGGACAGGAGCAGGGATGGCTGCCTCCACTGCAGCCCCTTCCTTGTCCTTCGCTGGTTCAGCACTTCTAAAGGGGCCTCGGTTGCCCACTCTCCTTAGCCGCCTCCTCTTCTTCTCAGACCTCTCGGTCATGGCAGTAGAGGAACTCGGGCCAACCAACGAATCAGATCTAGCGGCGCTCGCCGCGACCTCCTCGCCTCTTCTTCAGCTAAGTCGACGCAAGCTTCGGGCCTTATCGCGGATTCTCGCTCGAGGTGCTTTAGACTCCGCCAGTGGCAAACCAATACCGCTACTCGGGCCTTGTCTCCTTCGGTCGGCGGGGTTCCAGAGATGCCGACCACCCACAAGACCGAAGGGTCAAACAGATTCTCGATGCTATGGGACCCGGCGTAAGAGTCGAAAGGCGGTCATTCTCGGACCCCTCACCGACAGCCAGTCACTATCACATTAAATGCACGATCGGAGTCATGATTACATCCTCCCCGAAAGTCTTAATGACTCATCGGATCTTGTTAGCACCGTACTCCCCCTGTCACCGTCGCATTAATCACAAGAGTGACTCATATTCACGCGACACCCGTAAAGTATCACCAGTAAGCCGACCGCTGACTCGCCGAGATTATATAAATGCCCTCGTCAGCCAGGTATAAATAGGCACGTCGCCTACTGACCAAAAGTACGCAATTTCTATACACTTAGAGAACTTGATCAATTCCTTTCTCCACTTCAGATCATAACTAACTTGATCGTCGGAGGAATCATCGGAAAACCCAGCTCCAATCCTCTAACGTGTTATACCTGTGCAGGACACTCTTCCTATTGGGGGATTAGCCATTAAAGGAGATCAAGGGACCCCAACCTCTTTGAAATCAGCCCTAAATCCCACTGTTAATCATCTGTGCATCAACAATTGTCATCATTCAAATTTACCCTCACCTTAAATTCTGTTAAAATGTTAACAGTGCTCATGGTTAAATACTATTGTATCCCAACTTTCAATTGTTTTTTTCAGAAAAATCAGCAAAAATAAAAATAAAATCATGATAATTCTAAAATTGGATCTATTTTGAACTCCAATATTATTAGAGAGAAAGATCATAATTAGATAGCCTATTTTCTATTTTTTGTTTAGAGAAAAATAAAATATATTATACCTCGCCGGAAGCTAGCTTGGCAGTGGAAACAAGGCGTCATCTTATTCTCAGCAATTTTTGCTGTCTCCTCACATATTGCGAATTTTAATTTCTAAGGTTTATATAATTGAAGATATAGAGGAGGGGACAAATTAGGATGTATATCGCCTGAGCTAGCTAATTAATGAATCTTAACCATCTGAATTTAATGTTGGAGATATGGAGTTTTAAGGGTAAATTACACTAAACCCCCATGAACTTTCGGCCTTTTGCACTAAACCCCAACAAACTTTCAAAATCACACTAAACCCCAATGAACTTTTGCAGAAAACCCCCATACTTAACACTATTAAGTCTAACTTGGCACGTACAATGCACGTGACTAAAAAAGACTAAAGTGCCCTTTCACTTATTAAAAATTTCATTTATGACCTTTTTCTATATATTTAGCCTTAATCATAAATCTCTCGTTTTCTTTTTGGTTGGTGAAAAAATTATTAAAAAATCCTAACTTTAAGTACAAAGCCTACCCCACACTACACATTCACTCTTAAACTCTTAAATCATTGAAACAAGAGAAGATTTAATAAAAAAAATTATAAACTATGGTTTTTATTGGGCTTTACCTCACAACAGCTAGAATATGAGCCTCCCCCTTCAATTCCAACCTCCTCCGACCATGCCCAAGACGTGCTCGCAGCCCGAATTTGACGATAATCAACTCCAGCGAAGCCCCAATTTCGATGAAGCTCCAGACCCGACTGATTCCCTCAATGCCTTTTGCTACGGTGATTTTTTTTTACAGTTGGGGAAAAAAGGTGAAGGGGTTGTAAGAAATTTAAGTGGGAGGGTCTTTTTTAAGGTAGGGGTATTTTAGTCCACACAAAAAGTAAACTGATACTATTTAGGGGTTATTTGTAAAAGTCTGAAAGTTTGTTGGGATTTTCTACATGTCCAAAAAATTTGTTGGGGTTTAGTGTGATTTTGAAAGTTTGTTGGGGTTTAGTGCAAAAGGCTGAAAGTTCATGGGGGTTTAGTGTAATTTACCCGAGTTTTAGTGGAGGAGGTGGTTAAACTTAGTTACACCCACAACCTTAGGAAAAAATAAGGGGTTTTATATCAAAACCACATTTACTTTTACCCAAATTGATACTTACCACCTTTAACTTTTTTTTTTATGTAAACCACGTTTACTTACTAACATGTTTGCAATGTCACTCATAATCTACTTTTCAGCCAAAAATACGCGAAATGATCATTTTACCCTCACAATTTTCTTATTTTTTTATCTCCTTCTCACAAACCCTAACCCTAGTCTCCTTATCCTTCTCTTCTCCCCGTATTCCCTCTCCCTTCTCCCCCAACTCCCCTCCCCCTCTCTCTTGTCCTCCCTCTTCCTCCCCGACCTCCCACTCTCCCATTCCTTCCCAAGTGGGAACTAGGATTAGGGTTTGTAGAAGAGGAGGATAAAGGCTAGGGTTAGGGTTAGGGGTTGGAAGGAAGAAGATGGGGGTAAAATGAGAATATCTGATTTTTCATGGGTGAATAGTAAAAAAAGGTATGACATTACAAACATGTTAGCAAGTAAATGTGGTTTACATTAACAAAAAACTTTAAAGATGGTAAGTATCAATTTGGATAAAAATAAAGGTGGTTTTGATGTAAAAATCTAAAAAATAATTGAAAACAGACAGACTATCGTTTGAAGTTTCTCCACGATGAATGTCAATGGTGTTGAGGAGGATCCTAACTTAGGCACCAGAGGTTAGGGAAAAGGAGAGAAGGCGTGAGAAAAAAAGGAGGACAAGAAAAAAAATTTAAAAGTGGAGATATAATAGTAGCTTTATTTTGCTGATTTTTCTAAAGAAAAAAAAAATAAAGTGGAGATATAATAGTAGCTTAACACTGAATATTGTTAACATCTTCACAGAATCTAAGGCGAGGGATAAATTTGAGTGAAGACAATAATTTGAGGGGCAAATTAGAAGTATAAAGATTTGGGTTAGGGGGGGGAGGCAAAAATTTAAAATAATGATAATTTAGAGGGTATATATCGAAAAAAACCCCTTTTTTATAGGGGAGAGAATCCAAATTCATTTATAATTTTTGCTTATGTTAACAAGTTTCAACAAATTCTTTTCAAATATGTCCATATTCAATATGCTTGGATTTTGATGGAACTTGGATTTTGCTTAAGTGGTTCCTATTGAAAAAGCTTCATTTCTCATAGTCCAGTGCTTCTTTCTTTCTTTCTTTCTTCTTCTTCTTCATCTTATTTTCAACTTCTATTGAATGACATATTTGTTTACTCAATAATTTAATTCATAGCCGACTCTTAAGTAATTAGAGTGTATTTTTCACAAGATTTTTCAATATATTTCGATCACCTAATTTCATTTTCTTATATAAACATTTAAGTTCAAAATATTGACATAGATTGAGTCTCAGAGATTGCATTTGTGAAGCATAATATTAACTATCTTGTAAAATTTAAACTTATTTTGATATGTTTAACTTATTTTGAACCATAAGAAACAGAAGTGTAGATCCTTCCTGGTGGGAAATAAATGATTACCTTCTAAGTTGCAAGTATACAACCTTTATCAAGTTATAGTATTTAAGATTGTCGATCCCACGAGGAACGGGAAGTAGGAAGAGTTTTGTTCAAGTTTTGGTTCTCAAATTATGCGCGTGACAATTGGGAGTTTATTCAAATAAAATGAAAGTGAGAGAATGGTGAAAGTGGTGGTGGAGAGGTAAGAGAGAGTGGATTGTGGATTATGTGCAAAAGAGGAGAAAATAAAGTTGAGAATGTGGTTGTGGTTATATGCACATAATAACAAAACTAAGTTTGAGATTATATGCACATGGAGGGAATATGAGATTGAGAGAAAATAAGTGCAAAATAAAAGAAAGCAAGATTGAGAGAGAGGAGAGTAAAGGAAAATCAAAATCAAGAATAAAGGAAAATAACAAACAAATGAAAACAAGGATAAGTGCAAAATCAAGAATGTAAAGTATGGAGGATTAGTTAAAGATATGAGGAATCTAGAGTAGATCCACTTAGCTTATCTCAATCTCACGAGAATGAGTTGGATTTGTTAGCTAGTTTCAAACAATCTCTAGGGATCCCACAAATATTGGCTCCACACTTAGAAAAGGGTAATTCCCAAGAGGGTTCTAGCCTCAAGGTGAATTAAAGAAAAGAAAAATCTATTCTAGAAAGTAAATACAAGAATTAAATACATTGCATGAAAGTAAATTGCATGAAAGTAAATTGCATGAAAGTAAATCTAAGCTACAAAGCAATAAATGAACAAGAAAGAAAATGAAAAGAAATAAAATAGAAACCAACAACTCTCGATCTTAATCTAATCCTCCTTTTGGTCCTTGGATTAGAAGAAGAGAAAGGAAATTGAAGGGGTGAAAAATTTTATTTATTGTGTAACAAAGTTATAATTTTGGAAGGTCTTCTCAATTAAGAGTGACCCTCCTCTCCAAATGGAGTTTTACAAAATATTTCACACTCAAAACCCTCAAAGATTCACCCCTATTTATAGCCCAACGGTTGATGTGAACCATTGGATCAAACTTAGCCAAAAGGAAGAGAAATCCACCATTAATCGGAATCATTTGGGAACCGATCGGTTGGTCGATCGGTTAGCCAACCGTTAGCCAACCGTTGGTCAACCGATTGGTTCCCAACGGATTTTGTCTTTTCTTGATTTTTCTTCACGAATTTCTCTTGGATCACTTTTGTATCTTGGGCCTTTGTTTGTCTTCAGATTTGGGCTTTAAAAATTGGTAGAAATTCAGAGAATTTGAGTCATTTGGGCTTTTATTCATTATTTCTTTATTAGCACGCAAAATAAGATAAAAATAATTATTAGTAATATCGTTATTCACATAACATAGGTAATAAGGGTATAAAAATGTAATTAAAATGTGATAATCACTTCCTCTTAAATTGCCCAAGGAATTTTATACTATTTTTGAACAAGTAGTGATATCTTTACTTGGTTTTGATAGTGAAGGGTTTCATGTTAGATTTAAATCTAATTAAATCTATTTGTGGGCACATATGTTACAAGAATGTGTAATGCTATACTTAAGGCTAACCCACTAAAGTGATCAATAAATTTGGATTAATGGGTATTTAAATAAATTATGGGCTAAATGTGCAGATACTCAGTTGTAATTACAATTTGATGAGGGGCCAAATTGTAAAAGTACAACACCTATATATATGGGGTTATGGTCCCTAATCTAGGGTTACGTTCTCTAATTCTCTTCACCCCCATCTAGAGAGAAATTTAGCTATAGAGAAACCCTCAAGATTAGAAGATCTCAAACCCTAATTCAGATCTTTATGGATTCAGGTATTGCTTCCGCTCTCTTATATTATGTTTATCTCTTTGGATTAATCATGCTTATGGATTCAACAAGTGGTATCAGAGCCGCATTCGTGATTAATTCTTAGGGATTTAAGATTAAAGTTGGGTTTAAGATTAAAGTGTGGTTTTGCGGTTGGTCTCGGCCTCGTTCTGGCCGGCGATGCTGCGCACCATCACAATGGAGACAGCGGCGGCTGCAATCAGGAAACCCTAGGGTTTTGAAACCCTAGGGTGCAGGAACCAAAACTGGCGGCGGCTCCAGTTCAAAACCCTAAGGGGTGAAAACAAAGCTTCGGTCGAACCTCGTGTTCGAACTTCAGGCGACTTTGGTTCGATTCAGCGAACTTCATATTCGTTCTCAGGCGAGCCTCGTGCTCAATCTGACTTCAAAGCGAACCTCGAGTTCGTTCTTTCGCCGAACTCGCTCAACTTCGCTTGAACCCCGTGTTCATTCCTTCGAACAAACCTAGCGTTCGTTTTTCAGTCGAACCTAGCCTTCGAACTTCAGTTGAACCCCGCGTTCATTCCTTCAAACGAACCTCGAGTTTGTTTTTCAGTCGAACCTCGCGTTCGAACTTCAGTTGAACCTCGCGTTCATTCCTTCAAACGAACCTCGAGTTCGTTCTTTCGATCGAACCTCGGCGTTGAACTTCGATTGAACCTCGCGTTCATTCCTTCAAACGAACCTCGCGTTCATTCCTTCAAACGAACCTCGCTCAAAACTCAAGTCGAACTCGCTCAACTCAAGTCAAACTCGCTTGAACTCAAACGAACCTCGTGTTCGTTATCAAACGAACCTCGCTCGCTCATCAAGTCGAACCTCGCTCAAAACTCAAGTCGAACTCCGTTCGAACTCAAGTCAAACTCACGCTTGAAATCAAAACGAACTCGTGATTCGTTCTCAACGCGAACCTCGAGTTCAATTCAGATTTGGGATTAATTGAATTTCTCAAATAATCCGTTTAAGTCTTTTTGGGCCTTTATGGGTCTATCTATGGTTGATTAAAATAGAGAAATCTATTTTAAGTTGGTAGTGAATCAATTATTTAATTCAAATAACATGACACTAAGGCATTAAGGTTGTCTTTTATTCTAAATGATTAATTGAAACAAGATGTTGCCAAAGTAACCTCTCTTGTGTAGATTATTCATGAAGGATATTAGATGGTTGTGTGGATGTTTTCGAGCAAATATTTAATCGGCCTAAAGGAAGGTTAATATTTATATAGACTGCATACACATCTGCGATTATAAATGCGTGACAATTATAAGGTTTACATGTGGATAAGGAATCAATCCAAAGATAAGTTTCATTATTTGACATGCGTTATTGTCAGTGTTTGATCATTGCAACAAGGTATCACTTGCAATTAATATTACTGTCCAAAGACTTAATATTAATGTTGTGCCAGATATCTTGAGATGGGATTATTATAAATATTTGAATTTCATTGATCACTAACTACAGTTATTAATGTGAAATCTTTTGTTTATTTCAGCTAATGCATCTACTGCATCAATTTCTGCTAACATCAACTCAATCCCCATGTTAAATGGGACTAATTTTAAGGTCTGGAAAGAGAACATTTTAATTGTTCTTGGTTGCATGGATCTAGACCTTGCATTAAGAACTGAATAACCTCAACCTCTCACTGCGGAAAGCACTCCTGATGCAAAGAAGGAATATGAGAGGTGGGAGCGTTCAAATCGCATGAGTCTAATGATCATCAAGCGCGGCATTCCGGAAGCCTTTAGGGGCACAGAATCCGAAGGGATTACTAAAGCCAAAGATTTCCTTGCCGAATTGAGAAACGCTTTGCTAAAACGATATAGTAGAAACAAGCACGCTTTTAGCTCGCTTGATTTCAATGAAGTATAAGGGCAAAGAAAATATCGTGGAGTACATTATAGAAATGTCTCACATTGCTTCAAACTTAAGGCACTAAAACTCGATCTATGTGATGAGTTACTAGTGCATCTCGGTTCTGTTGTCTCTTCTGCACAATTTAACTAATTTAAGGTCGCTTATAATCGTCAAAAGGAGAAATGGACTCGAATGAGCTCATTTCATATTGTGTGCAAGAGGAAGACAGATTGAAGCAAGATAAGACTGAAAGTGCTCATTTGGCTTTTGCCTCTAAAGATAATGTCAAGAAAAGAAAGAATGATAATGAAGTCGCTATTCAGCCGTAAGAAACAACATAAGGATGATCGTGGTTGTTTCTTCCGCAATAAATCCGACACGAAAGAAGGATTGTACCAAATATCACCGGGCGTGTCAAGAAGGGTATGTTCCTTACTTTGGTGCGTTACGAGGTTAATTTAGTCTCAGCATCGAAACACTTGGTGGTTAGATTCTACCGCTACTACTCACATAAGTGTTTCTATGCGTGGTTGCCCGAGCTACCAAAGCCAAGTAATGGTGAAAGACACATCTTTGTGGGCGATGGACAATCGGTAGATGTGGAAGCAATAGGTCACTTTAGGTTATTATTAGGAACTGGTTCCTATTTGAATTTGAAAGATACTTTTGTAGTACCGTCTTTTAGACGGAATTTGGTTTCTATTCCCTTATTGGACAAATCAGGTTATTATTGTTCATTTGGAAATAATCAGGCTAGTTTATCTTTAAATTCAAATATTGTGGGAACTGGTTTCTTAAGTATTTACGATAACCTATATATGCTTGATACAATTGCTTCTTATAATGAAATCTTGCATGTGGAGTCACGTGGTACTAAACGTAAATTAAATAAGGAAAATTCAGCAACATTATGGCATAAGCTTGGGTCATATCTCAAAAGGTAGAGTTGAGCGTCTTGTGTCGATGGCATTTTGGATTCCCTTGATTTTACAGACTTTGATGTATGCATTGATCAGATCAAGGAAAACAGACCAAAGTTAAGAGATTAGGTGCCAACAGATCTTCGATGTCTTAGAATTGATACATACAGATATTTGTGGGCCATTCCCTCGGCATCTTGGAATGGTCAATAATATTTTATATCATTCATGACGATTACTCACGCTATGGGTACCTATATCTCATTCATGAGAAATCGAGTCTCGGGCGTGTTCAAATCATTTAAAGTCGGGTTAAAACCAACTAAATAAAAGATTAAAACCGTTAGATCGATCGTGGTGGTGAGTACTACTACAGATATGATGGTTCGTGAACAACGCCCAGACCATTTGCTAGATACCTAGAGGAATACGGTATTGTTCCACAGTACACCATGCCAGGATCACCTAGCATGAATGGTGTAGCTGAAAGACGAAATAGGACTCTTAAGGATATAGTAAGAAGTATGATTGCTCATTCTTCTTTACCAGAGTCACTCTGGGGAGAAGCACTAAAGACAGCAGCTTACATTCTAAACAGAGTACCAAGTAAAGCGGTTGCTAAAACACCTTATGAGCTTTGGACTGGTCGAAAGCCCAGTTTAAAGCACTTACATATTTGGGGATGTCCAGCTGAGGCAAGGCCTTATAGGCCAAATAAAAAGAAATTGGACTCCAAAATAGTTAGCAGCTACTTTATTGGGTATTCTGAACGCTCTAGGGGCTACAAATTTTATGATCCCACACTCAGGACTATTTTTGAGACGGGAACAACAACATTCTTTGAGGATGTTGAGTTTGGAGGGAGAAATAAGGTTAGAGACATTACTTTTGAGGAGGAATTGGCATCAAATCCAATCCATACTGTCATTTCTGACAATATTCAAGTTCCTATACCTGTTATTGTTCAAGAAATGAATCCGGAACCTCAAGAAGACAATGTTGAACAACTCCCTATTCCAGAAGAACAAACTCAACAACCTCAAGAACCAGTGCCATTAAGGAGATCTACGAGAGAAAAGAGAAATGCTATTCCGGATGATTATATTGTATTTCTCCAAGAACATGAGGAAAATAATGGAATGATGGAAGATGATCCAATCAACTTTCATCAGGCCATGAAAAGTTCTAACTCTCAAAAGTGGATTGATGCCATGAATGAGGAGTACAAGTCTATGCAAGACAATAAGGTTTGGGAACTTGCTCCATTACCAGAAGGTGCAAAACCAATTGGTTGTAAATGGATATTTAAAACCAAGCGGGATGCAAATGGTAATGTGGAGAGGTATAAGGCACGTCTTGTAGCAAAAGGCTATACTCAAAAGGAAGGTATTGATTACACAGAGACTTTCTCTCCAGTTTCATCGAAAGACACTTTTAGATCAATCATGGCACTTGTTGCTCATTTCAATCTTGAGTTACATCAAATGGATGTTAAGACTGCATTTCTCAATGGGGACATTGATGAGATGATTTATATGGTACAACCAGAAAACTTTGTGTCAGGAGATCCAAAGAATATGGTTTGTAAATTAAGGAAATCCATTTATGGACTCAAGCAAGCTCCTCGTCAATGGTATTACAAGTTTCAACAAATAATCATCTCGTTTGGCTTTGAGATGAATATTGTTGATGACTGTGTATATCAAAAATTTAGTGGGAGTAAGTATATTTTTCTGGTTTTGTATGTCGATGACATATTGCTTGCCACTAATGATATAGGCATGTTGCACGAAACCAAGAGATTTCTATCAAAGAATTTTGAGATGAAAGATCTTGGGGCGCCTCTTTATATTAGGAATCGGATACATCGAGATCGCTCTCAAGGTATACTTGGATTATCACAAAAGAGCTATATCGATAAAGTACTCAAAAGGTTTGGCATGCAAGATTGCGGACCGGTGACACCCTGTTGCTAAAGGAGATAAATTCATCTCAATCGCCCTAAAAGTAACCTTGAAATTCGTGAAATACGTAAGATTCCCTATGCTTCATTGTAGGGAGTCTAATGTATGCTCGTGTGTACGCCGTCCGGATATTGCGTACATTGTTGGTATGTTAGGCAGATATTTAAGCAACCCTGGTATGGATCATTGGATAGCAGTCAAAAGGGTTATGAGGTATCTTCGAAAACAAAAGATTATATGCTCACATACGTGAAATCGAAACGGTTGGAGGTCATTGGGTACTCTGATTCTGATTTTGCTGGATGCCAAGGTAGCAGAAAGTCTACATCAGGCTACATTTATATGTTAGCTGGAGGAGCTATATCATGTAAAAGTGTCAAACAGACACTTGTAGCTTCTTCCACTATGGCGCAGAATTTGTAGCTTGCTATGAGGCATCCAATCATGGAATATGGTTAAATTTTGTCACCGGATCACAAGATTCGGAAAATATTGAAAGACTACTAAAGTTATTTTGTGACAATAAATCAGCAGTAATGTATTCCAATAACAACAGGAGCTCAACTAAGTCAAAACATATTGACATTAAGTTCCTAGTTGTGAAAGATAGGGTACAGAGTGGTCAGATATCCATAAAGCATATTGGGACAAACTCCATGATAGCCGATCCTCTTACTAAATGATTACCACCCAAGGTCTTTCATGGGCACACTGCTCATATGGGTGTTGTAATATTTGAGGATATCATGTCTTAGTGGGAGTTTTTAATTTTATTGCTTTATGTGTATTTTGGACATATTTATGTTTGGTTATTCTCTGATCAGAATAAAGTATTCGGATTAAACACTCTGCTACATTATGTTTGAGGATGACCTCACTAAAGTTTAAGGTAGGACCAGTTGAAAATAGACATGCACATATCACATTGCATGTAATTTTCATGCTGCACATCCATGATTGATCTATGTCATTTGACTGTATTAGTATATGTGACCATTGATGGGTTTAGTCACGATAAATGTGACGAAGACCGCTTTGATCCTATATTGATATAGTCAATGGACGAGATTGTTTGGAGATACCCTTATCACTGATAGCAATTTTGAGCTCATAAGGTTATACACATTTTCAAGGAAACATATGGTGCCCAAGTGGGAGATTGTTAGATTTAAATCTAATTAAATCTATTTGTGGGCACATATGTTACAGTAATGTGTAATGCTATACTTAAGGCTAACCCACTAAAGTGATCAATAAATTTGGGTTAATGGGTATTTAAATAAATTATGGGCTAAATGTGCAGATACCAGGTTGTAATTACAATTTGATGAGGGGCCAAATTGTAAAAGTACAACACCTATATATATGGGGTTATGGTCCCTAATCTAGGGTTACGTTCTCTAATTCTCTTCACCCCCATCTAGAGAGAAATTTAGCTATAGAGAAACCCTCAAGATTAGAAGATCTCAAACCCTAATTCAGATCTTTATGGATTCAGGTATTGCTTCCGCTCTCTCATATTATGTTTATCTCTTTGGATTAATCATGCTTATGGATTCAACATTCGAATCCTATAATTAAACTAAAAAGAAAACAGTCTTATCGATAATTGAATACATCAGTAGATATATTTATACTATTATACAACACTTAATGTAGAAAGTCTTAATAATATCTAGGAAATAAGTAAGACATAATGCACTACTAAATACATAAGATATAGAATAATATAAATTATATCTACTATATTTAATATATTCCTCTAATATATTCAAAATCCCCCCTCAAACTTATTGTGGACCGGAAACAGTGAGTTTTGGATATGGTGAGCCAAAATTGCAAGATATCTAAGACTCGATGAAAGAGTCGGAGTGTGGTGAAGAGAAAAATCCAACAGTTGTAAGATCGATGACGTAGGATAAGAGTACTTTACACTAACGAAGAAAATTTTAGTGGGGACGAGACTGAACGATGAAGGATAAGAATCCTTACATTGACGGAGAAACTGGAAGGGTCGACGATACTGAGGACATGAGGAGGATCTTATTCTGAAGCAAATCTCAATAGTTGATGTTAATGCTACAAAGAAGAAACCTCATATTGAGAAAGACACGAATTAGAGTCGAAAATCTGGATGCGTCTAGCTTTTATTCTAAGGGTGTGTTTGGCAACTTCGAAGAACTAATTTAAGGGGATACAAGTGTAGTCTAAAAAGTTATTTTTAGCTTGGCAAAACTTGGGCCAAGTTTGAACTAGTTTTTTCTAGTTTAAACTTTAGCACTTAAATTAGTTCGTTTTTTAACCAACCCCTATATGGACCAACTCTAGCCCAGTTAAGCAAGAACTAGTTGAAACTCAATCCTATTTTAGAATTACCAAACACACCTAAGAATAGTCCAAGCCCAACAAAAAAAAAAATGTTATTCAATATGTAAATGGGCTACGGCTTTTTTAGAGAAATGAAAGATAATGGGCCAAGACCTCAAGTTCATATGATACTAATATAATTTCCCTGTTGCTTGTACTATGAACATGAAGATTTTAATGAGGTTGTGTGAAATTTGAAAGAAATATTTCAAAGTAAACAAGTAAGCTTATCAAACATGATCTTGATATTTATAAAGAAAAACACACTTGTATAATTTAAAATAAGAGTTTCATGTTTTCTCCCCGAAAGAAGAAGTGGATAAAATAATTATTTTATTCCTCTCTCAAAAGAAAACACAATTACAAAGTTTGTTTCTGGGGAGCTATTGCGGAAGAGACTATTTTGGCTCCGCTAACCACACGAACGTCGTCGCTAAGTTGTGAAAATCCTCTTTGTTTTTGTTGAGTTTGGTATGAGGGGAGTTCTTGTGTGTGAAGAACTTAAGTTCGTCTATGAGGGGTTATCTCTAATGACGAATGCAACTCACAAGGAGTAATGAGGTGTTAAGCACCAAGCTTTGCGGATAAAGCGAGTTGGAAGAACCAACAAAGGTTAAATAAATGGTGAGGAGAAATCTTAAAGCCAAGAGCTAAGGTGTAGCAATAGCAACAACAGTAATGACAAAGAGAATGAGATTTTGTAGTGTTAAAGCTAACATGGGCTGCTACAGCTTCACTAGCTTTGCGACTCTAGTGCGGAGTTAATCCATCTCAGCGGTGTGGGTTAGTGCGATTCAACAGATTTGCTGCATTTAATGCAGTATTTTCAGGAGCACGGTCGTCAATATGACGTCTGACATGGGTCACCATATGATTTGTCCCCGCCGTTAGCCTCGCGACGATTGTGAAACTAAAACAACTCCAATATTTTATGGCGCGGTGGTATCTATTGAGCGGAGCTAACATTGGTGCAGAGCTATTAAGTCCGCAACGCTTAGCTCTGCAACACTAGCTCATCTTGAATGAAGCTAAGTCTAATTTTGGCCTTTTTCTGATTTTTTGGATTTTGGGTTGCCAATCCTAAGTCAATTTTGTAGACTCTTGTGATGTTCATAAGTCCATTGATCATGTTGGATGCCCTTGGTGGGATTCATGATGTACTGATGTTGATCCTTTTTGACGGCTTTGCATTTTTTTACTACCTACATTCCCAAACATGATCTTATTAGTCTTTAAAATGACTACTACAAGGGGGAAAAGTCTTTAAAATGATCTAACTACTATTTTTCCGTTAAATTTTGGGTTAATCATGAATAGACCCCATGTAGTATTATCCAATTGCGAATGGACCCTTGTAGTTATATTTGTTGCAAGCAGATCCCATGTAGTCTTATTTATTACAATAGACTCACTGAGTTAAATTTTTTTACTCTTAAAATCGTTAAAAAATATTTGAGGAGGTGGATAGACCCCCTTATAGTTCTATTGGTTAGGATAGACACTCAGTTGCTATTTTTTTGACTTTTAAAAGAGTCGAATAAGTTCACTAAAGCGGTGTACTCGCACTCGGGCCAATACTACAGGAGGTCTATTCATAACAAATAGAACTATAGAGGATCTATTCGCAATAAACAGAACTATACGAGTTTTTTTACAATTGGGTGCTACTACAGCAGGGTCTGTTCACCCTTAAGTTTTTGGCAAACAGATTTAAATACTCATTCTTTTTTTTTTATAGAGGTACTCATTCTCTTTCTTTATGTGTAAATTAAGTGTCACTTCATATATTTAGAGAAACAAATGACACTTTCTCTATAAACAAGAGGCTTTCAACTCTAATAACGCCACCCTCCATTGTCTTTTGTCCGCCTCTTCGTTGCTTCGACGGGATCGCCATCTCCCCGTGTCCCCAATAGATTCAGCTTAAGTTTCAAACTTTTATAAATAAAATAAATAAATAAATAAATAAACATAAACAAATCTTTTCCGCCTTCTGGCTGCGTCGATGAGTCCGCCAACTCTACAGATGACTGTAGAGAGGACAAAGTTCGGTGGCAACTTAAAATATTGCCTCCTAAACAATACCTTAATTACAAAGAGAACTACACTTTTGCATAGCCAGACTTCTTTATTTACCGAAAATATTTATAGCTTTCATTTCCTATGTCAAACTTTATCACTTAAAACTATACCATAGTTCGATTAAAATTTTACTAAACAACTTATATCTTTAGCGTCTAATTTAATTCTTGAGCAAATATATTTTTCTCATTTTTTATTAGATTGAATGCTAGTAATAATTTCGTATTTAAATCTATTATTAAATGGTTCAAGTAGAAGATATGAAATTTATGTTTGTATTGATATTCGATAATCACTTAACCATAATCTCTAAATATTTTTAAATAAAATAAATATTATATAAAAACTCAGACACACTTCTCATCAATGAGTACAAATATATTTAGTAACATTTTTTTCTAAACCCACAAGAAAAAAAAAATCTCAAAAAATTAATTCAATGAAAAATATTGTCAAACTAAAAACACTATGGAAAAATCGAAAACTAAAAGTAGCAACAAAAACTTACACAGGGCCCTAACTGCAAAAAACACACTCAACAGCCATGACTCCCCCCGCAAACAACAAATACCTCTCTCCGCCCCTCCTCCATTTCTAAAACCCAAAAATCTCCCCAAATCTCCGAAACCCTAACCCTAACCCTAGAATCAAATCCCCATGGAGTCCGCCTCCCTCTCTCGAATCGGCCTCGCCGGCCTCGCCGTCATGGGCCAAAACCTAGCCCTAAACGTCGCCGAGAAAGGATTCCCCATCTCCGTCTACAATCGAACCGCCTCGAAAGTCGACGAAACTGTCCACAGGGCTGAGGTCGAGGGCAACCTCCCTCTAACGGGCCACTACAGCCCACGGGACTTCGTGCTCTCGCTGTCTCGGCCCAGATCTATTGTGATTCTTGTGAAGGCGGGAGCTCCCGTTGACCAGACGATAGCGGCGTTGACTCAGTTCATGGAGCCTGGGGATGCGATCATCGATGGAGGGAATGAGTGGTATGAGAATACCGAGAGGAGGATTAGGGAGGCGCAGGGGAAGGGGCTGCTGTATTTGGGGATGGGGGTTTCCGGCGGTGAGGATGGGGCGAGGAATGGACCGTCGTTGATGCCCGGGGGATCCATGATGGCGTATAATAATGTGCAGGACATACTCTCCAAGATCGCGGCGCAGGTAATGTGTCGAAATTTTGGATGTTTTGATTGGAGTTATTATTTGTAATATGTTTGAATCGATTGAAGTTGTGTTAGTTTTCAAATTTTGATTCGGCCATAGAATGATTTGGTATTATGGGCGTTTCTGAAGTGGACAAAAAGTAATTTGTTGTGATAATACATGAGAATTAATTTCTATTTATGAATCTTTTTTGGATGTGGCATCCACTTTTTTATTGGAAATGTTGGAAAAGTTAAAACTTTTTGAACGGAATTGTTCCCCAAAGAACCTTAGGTTTTGTTACCATAGAAGCTAATTTTTTAATACTATTTCTCTGAGTACTAAGACCCAAATTGTATACAAACCTAGTGGGAAAGGATATAGTATATAAGGTTGGAATCAGATATGTGCTTAGTTTTCAATGAGAAAGTGTAACGAGGTTAGTGTCAAGTTTATTAGGATTATAATAATGTGAAGAGTAGTTTCTCTTAGATTGCAACTTTGGTATTCTGTATAAATTTCAAATCTTTTTCTTGGAATCATTCAACTTAAATTTTTGATTAGAATTGCTCCCACTTCCTAGTAGAATTTATTGTTAGAAAGTTTGAGAAGAGATGCTAAGATTTTGGTATTAAAGGAAGGCTATTTTCATTGGTATTAGGGGAGAGACCAATACTTTTAATTTCTACTGTCTCTTTGTTTTATGAACAGTTTTGATTTGTCTTCAGTGGAGAGGATTCGAATTGCTTGTCAGTACATATTTTTCTGGGCAGTAAGACTCAAATTGTGTGAAACCCCAGCATCAAGGATATATACTATCTAAGGTTGGAATCAAATATATGCTTACTTTTATTTTTGCAGACCTAGTGCAGACTATTCTTCATGAAAAATTAGTCTCAACTTATCTATTGTTAGATATAATGTAAGCCTATCTTAAAAGCAGTTGAGGCCTAAATTTCTTAAAGAAGTTTTAGCCAACTTTAGCAACTTTTAGAATGTTTTTGTAAAGAGAATTGGATTTGTTTTGTTTTCTAAGAGATTGCAGGTGTCTCATATATATGACTGGTTATTCTCAAACTTCTTTAATCCAATATCACTGCTCATGTACACTACATTAGTATTATGTGTCTTCATAATATGTTTTAGATTCTTGCTGTTAAAAGTTTTACATATGTTTTCAAAATTTTGTTTCTTTTCTAAAAAGGCTTGGCGGGAGTAGGGCCTGATCTGAATCCGACTTGAATCTTTGAGTATGGAACCTTTAGTCATATCCGATAGGTTATTGGATCTTGATATGTATCCATAAATTTAGATATGGATCCTTAAAAATCAAAACCCTCTAATTATAAATTTACTCACATTTGAATATATTTCCTAAATATAGGAAAAAACTTATTCAGTAAGAAAGACGGTAAATTCCTACTAGATTCTTGGTAAAAATCCTTAAATTGTCATATTTAGGAAGAAATAATTAATATTCTTTCTGAATTATAGAGTCATCGAATATTAGTTATTGCATAATGCAAAACCCGATAAATTTGGATCCTCAAGTGGATCCTAGATTTGTTGTGGATTTGGATCCTTAATTAGGTCCAATTTCATAGGGGATGCAAGTGTATCTTGTAGGTTAGACCCAAATCTGAACCCAAGTTTAACCTGTTAGCACCCATATCTCTATGCAATAAAACCAAATTGGTTTGACAAATGTGGTCATTTTAGCAGTTTTTTGTCATATCTAAGTTAATTTCATGAGCTGTCTATTGTAAAAACATTACTGTAAGTAGTTATTGGAAATTTTACCTATTTTGATTCTCTCCAAGATGGTTACTCCATCAGCTGTATCTGATGGTATATGAGAAATTTTGTCCTGGAATTTTATATTGTTTGTAGATTTATGAAAAACAACCTCTTGTTCAAGGGAAACACCTATATTATAAAGTTTTTGATTAAACCTTGGGTTTAAGATGAATTCATAATTGATATATTGATTCATTGTAGATGTTCGTGTTTTGTTGTACTTTATTATTATTATTAATTTATTATCTGTTTTAATATTTGGGCTATGATGTCTATGTTCTCCAATGGGAGGGTTTTGGATAGCCATTTAACAAAGTGGGTTGTCATATAGAAGAAATAATGGTTTTAAGCTGTGTATTACCCTTTTTTAGACGTTGTTGGGACTTGGGAGTGCTTGTTACTTGTATTTGTGATGCCTTTGCTATCTGTTGTAGTACTTCTTCTCCCTAGGTTAATAGATTAGTAAAGATCTTCCTTTTTGATAATTATTTATATTTGGTGATGGTTCCATTTGTTTATCTGCAGCTATATGCATGTGCATTTTCTTTCAAATTAGCTGTATTTTTAAAAACTCAAAACTAGATGCTCAAGATATTTTCTGAATCTCTTGTTTCTTTACCATTTGTGTTTTCCCCCTTTTTATGATGGTTCCTTTTCTGATTTTTTGTATTATAATATTACCAAGATTGTGAAAAGTACTACCGTGTGTGCCTATTTTTGGTGAATCATCTGTCTTTCATTTTCAGTATTTTGAAAACATTCATTATGCTGCTAATGTCCTTCAACTGCTCTGCCCTTATTTTTTCATTGACCAGCTCTTCATGTTTTTCGGTTTTAATGTGTAGTTACTATTTTATTGGTTTTTATTAAATTATATAGGAAATTGGTTGTATTTTTCCTGGATTACTAAATTTGCTTAATGTTGTTGAATGCTTGTCGTGCTATCTGAACGATTGATAATTTTCTTCTGCTTATTTTATGTGCACTATATAAAGTAACACTGCCCATTTCCTCTATATTGATATGCTTAAAAAGATTATGATTCTTAGTCAATTATCATGTGACGCGAAATATCAATCGCTTCCTTTACTTACTTATGGACCATTGTATTAAATATCGGCCGATATATCGATATATCGGCCGATATATCGGGTTTGACGTGATTCCGATACGATATTCATGAAAATATATCGTTTCTGATTTTTGGGGGTTTTTCCGATATATCGGATATATCGGCCGATATATCGGCCAATATGACGGATATATCGGCCGATATATCGGAAAAACCCCAAAAATCGGCCAGTTGTGTTGTTTTTTGAGTTTGGCTTGACTTTTGGGCTGTTTCATGAATTATAATGCAATTTCTTATGTTTAGAATACAATAGATATGTTTAGATTACATATTACAATGTTATGTTGTATATAATCATCATCCGATATGACAACCCGATATTTTTTACATATCCCCGATTTCCGCAATCCAATATGGATTTTGGTCGTCCGATATTTCCGATATATCCGATATTTAATACCATGTTATGGACATAGATGAAAGTTGTTGGTTAGCAATTCTCATACTTTCCTTCCTATGTATTTCCTCCTTTTTTTTTTTTTTTCAGGAACTGCATTATCCATTGATACTTGTCTTTGCCTTTTCAGAGCAGTTTACTAGCTTGTCTTGGCAAACTAATCACATTGTTTACCAAATTTATGGTTTCTTCTTTTCTCCCCATATTGATTTCAAGTGCTGGATTTGTGCCTCTTTCAGGTGGATGATGGCCCATGCGTGACCTATATTGGAGAGGGCGGCTCAGGAAACTTTGTCAAGATGGTCCATAACGGCATCGAATACGGTGACATGCAGCTAATTTCAGAAGCTTATGATGTGTTGAAGACTGTCGGTGGATTATCAAACCAAGAACTGGCAGATATTTTTGCCGAGTGGAACAGTGGGGAGCTTGAAAGCTTCTTGATCGAGATTACAGCTGATATTTTCAAGGTTAAGGATGAGCATGGTGAAGGCGAGTTGGTGGATAAGATCCTCGACAAGACCGGAATGAAGGGGACTGGAAAATGGACGGTCCAACAAGCAGCAGAGCTCTCAATTGCTGCCCCAACAATCGCAGCATCTCTCGATGGCCGCTATCTTAGCGGCTTAAAAGAAGAGAGAGAGAATGCTGCAAGAATTCTCGATCAAGCGGGGATTGAAACACCTAAATTGAGATCAGTTGACAAGAAGAAGCTAATTGATGATGTAAGACAAGCATTATATGCTTCTAAAATATGCAGTTATGCGCAAGGGATGAACTTGCTAAGGGCGAAGAGTGAGGAAAAGGGTTGGAACCTTAATTTGGGAGAACTCGCAAGGATTTGGAAAGGTGGGTGCATTATAAGAGCTAGGTTTCTTGATAGGATCAAGAAGGCATATGAGAGGAATCGGGCCCTTCCAAATTTGATTGTGGACCCGGAGTTTGCTAGAGAGATGGTGCAGAGACAAGGAGCTTGGAGGAGAGTTGTAGGATTGGCGATTGAGTCGGGGATTAGTACTCCTGGGATGTGTGCTAGCTTGTCATATTTTGATACTTATCGGAGGGCGAGGCTTCCAGCGAATTTGGTGCAGGCTCAGAGGGACTTGTTTGGAGCTCATACTTATGAGAGGATTGATCGCCCTGGGTCTTTCCATACTGAATGGACTAAGCTTGCTAGGCAAAGCAAAGCGGGCGCACTCAACTGAGGTCAGAATTCTTCCTTCTTTGTGATGTGGTAAATTTGAATTGGGTTTAGATATATTGTTGTTGTCTTTTGTTAGGGATGTTTGTGGTTTCAATAATTGGTGCATCTGTTTGAGGTTTGCCTATAAAGACATGTTACTTGCGGTGATGTAGTCCCTTGTCATGGGATGAATTTTTTGCCCCTATTTGATTATCTTAGTTTTATTTCATAAAGTGGTGGTTGTATTTCAATGCTTCTCATGCAATGCTCTGCATTATTTTAATGGTATTGTTGTTATACTATTTTCTCCCTAATTAAGGTAAGGCATGCAATGGTTTATACATTTTAGGCAAACTTTGTGCTCATGAATTGCCATCTTCTGCTATCAATGCTGTTAAAATCTAAATCTCTTGTCGTTGCTTTGTGCTCATGAAGTGCCATCTTCTGCTCAGTGCTGTTAAAATCTAAAATCTCTTGTCGTCGTGCATGTAGTTCCGAAACATGGCATGTTATTGTTTGAATTTCAAGACAATATATGAAGGGTGGAATGAAGAGATAAGACAAGGAACCAGCCAGTTAACAAAAAACTTTGGTATACGGAAAAAGCTGTGCATCACAGGATCTTAAACTAGTTTGAACTTTTAAGTTGAACCTGTTCTTCTAGCAAAGATTGATGGTTTGCGATGTCTATTCTGATAGTTATTATCGATGGTGGTTTTAAAGGGCTTTGTTAGGTTAGCTACAATTCAGTGACATGGGATGTCTTGAATAAGAGATCAGTCATTTGTATTTTAATTCTTTGGCAGGTTTTATGCCAAATTACAGGTGAATGATGACATGCTACTTAGGCTTCTGGACGTTAACCTTTTATGTGATTAGGGGTTGCTGAGGGACTGTTTGGTTGCCCATGAAACCAAAGAAAAGTGTTGCTATTTTTGATTGGTTCTCACCTTGAAACCAAGAAAAAGGACGAGGTCACACCCTCTCATCGAATGATGTGACCCATAGTCTAGGAAACCCATAGTACACCCTCCCCCCTCTCTATATATATATCTTGCTTCTTAGAAACCAACCAAGCAGGCCCTTAGTTTCCTTCAACTGCAGGGGTTGCAAATGCAATTGTATACAACTAAGATGTTTTGGATCAGTTGCAATAGTTTGTTCCTATATAACTAATCAATGCAGTAGCAAAAGGCTTCTAGTGGCAACATAAACTCCATCTGTAGCTCAAAAAGCTGGAAAGAAAAAATTGTGATTGAAAGAAGAGTCTCTTGTACTTGGGGTAACGTTTGATAGCTTGCCACTAGGGTGGAAACGACCCGAATTCGAATCGAATACCACAATATTCGTATTCTTATTCGAATTCGAAACGAATAGGGAACGTGTATTTGAATTCAATTCGATTAGTATTCGAATATTCGACAACTATTCGCGAATATTCGTTAACAGTTTTTATGTAGTCTTTTGTGAACTATTTAGTTCATAGTAGATATTCGGTAAATCTTTGATAAATATTAGTTAGACTTATAATGCAACCAAACATAATACAACCAATAAATAGGCAACCTAGTGATTAATGTAATATTCACAAATAAAAGCTACTGATATGAGGCTATATGTGTAAAAAGCTTGTGGGATGTTTAGAAAATATAATAACTAAAATTTATAGGTCTGAAGTGTAGTATATAAGCGAATAGTTTATTAAACAAATGAATCAAATATACCTGTGATTAAATTCTATTCGTTTATGAACTGAATACTAAAACTATTTGTTTATTGTTAAATGAACTATCGAATTGAATATGACTGAATACTTAAGCGAATAAATACCAAACTATTTGTTAATTATTTGGTTCGTTTCCACCCCTACTAGCCACTATAGTTGCAATGCAAGTACCACTTGCATGCAACTGTTCTTGCATGCAATAATAGTTGCAACTGTTTGGTTCAAGTTTTAAATTTTACAACTTGTAGTTGCACCTGTTTGGTTTTGCTTGTAACTTCTTATATGCATCTTGTTACTTTCAATAAATTGAAAAAAAGATTAGTTAATTTTTATACATTCTGCAAAAATATTCTTTGAAAAAATAATGCTTTTCAAAACAAATAATGTTTTTGGGGAAAAAATATTTTGAATTTTTTTGAAAAAAAAGAACTTTTAAAAACCTTTTGAAAAATAAGTTTTAAAAATTTTTGGGAAAAATAATATTTTAGAAAAAGTAACTTTTAAAAATATGTTCCAAAATATTTTTTCATTGTTTTAAAAGAACAATATTTAAAAACATTTTACATATTTTGAAAAATAATATTTTAAAAGTATTTCTTAAAAATAATATATTCAAAAATAAATATTTTTAAAATAGTAATATTTTGAAGAATACTATTTTGAAAAATAATATTCTTGAAAAAATGATTTTGAAATGTAACATCTTTAAGAAAATAATAATTTTGGGGAAATAATTTTTAAAATAAATAATATTTTCCATATAAATATCATTTTTTAAAAATTATTGGTATTTTTGAAATAAATAATATTTTTTGAAAATAATCTCTTTTTAGAAGTAATATGTTCCAAAAGCTAATAAATTTCAGAAAAAATATACTTCTGGAGAAATAATATTTTTCTAAAGCATAGTTTTCAAAGAAATTTTATTTTAGAAGATTGATTTGTTGCAACTATAGTTCCAACTTAATTGGATTTATAGTTCATTTTGGTTGCGACTTGACTTGCCACCGTTTTTCGCTGCCAGTCTAAAGTTGCAATTAGAGGAATTGCATTTCCAACTGTGAGTGACCAATTGCAACGAAACAAACACTTGCAACTGGGCAAAACTGGCCCAGTTGCTCTCTACCAAATGGCCCTTTTGGATACTGCATACTTTTGTTAATAATGGACTTCCAATTAAGAAATAATTATGCCAGAGTCCAATTTTGGGTGGCGGTGTATTTAAATTAAGGAGTATTAAAGCTTTTGAAGATGATTTCACCTTACTTTCCTTTGCTCTAGTTCAGATGGTAGGAGTTATATAGAACTCTTATAAATCTTCTATTTGTTTTACACTCCACTTCTAGCATGAACTTTTGTAGTTTAAACATTCATTAACATTGTTAATGACTATCCCTAGTCTTAAAACTTTATATTTAGTGCTAAAACTTTATATAGGGGTATCATATGTACGATGACGACGACGACGACGACGACAACAACAACAACAACAAAGACTTTTTCTTTAATTTTTGGGGTCGGCTATCAAATTGGATTATTTGTATCCATTCATTTACACAACGGGTATCAAATTATTTATCCGTAAAATTCAAGCTTTGATCAGCTTTGGATACTTATTGAATATTATACATTATTACTAATATTTTAAAGATAAAAGTTCATTTAACTTTTGTACCTAATATATTGTAGAAGTTTCTTTGTTACATTATATATAAAACCAAATATATTTGTTTTAAACAAATGGCACATGTTTGTGCATACCCAAATGGTACCAGTAAGCTCAATGTTACCATATCCATTTTGCATTTCAGATTGGATTATTTTTATCCATTTATATCATCAGTCAACAGTCCACTTCCATCATCACTTGAAACATGGACAAAAGAGAGAGAGAGAACAAAAACATGACAAGTGTCTTTATTATTTATTTCTTGGCATTTGTTGAGATCTCATCCCCTGCATCATTCTGATTTAGCCATCACAGATGCTGCCTTTAACTGCAAAGGGAAAACAGTATTTATTGATCAGTATTAGAAATATAAAATGGATGATTCTTTTAAGAAAACGATGCATTCAATCAAGAGTACATTATACCTTAATGATAAATACCTTGCTAGCAAAATAAACATATGTTTCTCTAAGATAGATTTACATTATAGCAATATCTTTTATTTAAAAATAACTTAAAAGAGATAGTAATTTTATTCACATTCATGCAAAGTTTACTGATATATATTTCCTAAATTTGTTATAGGTCAAGATATATAGTGCATATTTTTATTGTCCTTTCAAATATTCTTAATTTAAATATTTACTTAAATATCTAACAAATGACAGTTGCCCATGTAATAAAACTTTGGAAAGATGAAATAGATAAAATTTAACATGAATTCATACCTTAGTATTGTAAGCTTTAACGACATAAACAAGCAAATCATTATCCTGAACAATAGATTTAATGCTGCTAACCATCTCTTGACGAGTAATAATTTTCTCCTGCAACAAATTGTTTGTCATCAAGTCTGTGAATACAGATCAAATCTAAGCTTTTTTGCTAGACAAATGAGCAATCTTAGCTGAAGTATGACAAAAAATAGTAGCTAAGTTTGATTATTTACCATAAAGCTCTTATGAATCTTCTTCACTAAGCATATTGTTTCGTATGCCAAAGACCTCGACAATATTGCTATTAGTTTAGTCATAGGGATGAAAGGCGAAGATGGCCTTTCCAACATCACATCAGGACTGGAAAAATCTATTGCACGTGTAGCTTTCTCCATTTTCTTGTTTTCAGCTCGGCTCGCCATAATAATCCTTTTTAACAGAAAAAGATTAAAAAATTATGTAAAGTAAAAGGAAATGAAGGAAGAGAGAATTTAAAGCGTAACACCTTAGAGTAGCTAATGAAACCACTAAAGCATAATGCCTTAGAATAGCTAATGAGACCACATTTTTATGTTGCCTTTCTTTTTTCCTTTGTTGAATATTTGCTGTGACATCAAAGGAGGAATGGATAGGTATATATAGATTACATAGAGTTGGACCGCTGCTTGATATGCTAAAGTTACATATATGTATTCATGTATCCACTGAATACTTTAGTGTTTGCTCCTCAAGTTACTATATTACAAATGATGCAAAATTGCATTCATGTTGCCACTGAATTCTTTAAGAATTTATTCCCCAAGTTACTATATTACAGAGAACTTGGAGACAATGTAAATCGTTGTTGGTAGAAAAATCAGCTTGTAATATGAATCTTAATTCTTTGAAGCTTTGCATCTTAAGCAATAGTAAGAGGAAGATCTTGGACAATTTAAGGTTAAAATTATTTCAAATGTAGTATTAATTGATATACATAACCAAATGGCTAAGGAAACTTGTCATTTGAATAAATAAATATCTTCCTCCTCTCTATATGATTTCCTATTTAGAGCTCTCTATAGTTTTTCTTCCTTCATGAAACAAACCTTTATCTGTTATTGATCTGTCGTCTAGGGGAAAGATGGATGTGCATAGGATAGCCACAGAACCCACCTTCATATGACTAACTTGCGTCATTGGTTTAGTATCCTAATCTGCAGAGGTATTAGGTGGTAAATGCTCCAAATAATGATGCAAGTTGAGAGACAATATCACAATCATTTATTAGAGATTTATCTTTCTATTACAATTTTTAACATCATGTGAGGATTAGTTTACCTTAGAGAGCCTAATTACTTGTTTGCATTGCTCTCGAAGGGTTATAGTAGTTCTGTGCTTGATATGTAACTTTTTTTTTAAAAGCATTAGTGGTTTCCTTCTGTGCTGCTATGCTCCTATATATTGGATATTGTCTTCAAGAGGTACAATGAGAAAGTGATTGTTAGAGAGACCATGCACAGGATCTGGATGTTCCTATTATCTCTGTAGCATAAATTAGAAGTTAAAAATGGGGATTGTGAGTTAGTAACTCATGCGGAAGTTGTGGAAATATGATCAAGATTAAGAATGCACTTGATATGGTACTTTTTATCCTTAAAGTAAGATCTATTGACCCAATTTCTCTAACATTAAGTTGAAGTGTATACTTGGAGTATGGGATACATGACCGAAAATGAAACAAAAGATAGCTTATTGCAGACGTGTATAATGAATCCAATGGCTAGTTACTTATCGATTTGTTTGAATGAGATTGTGTGATGTCTGTCGAGGATCGATGTCTATGTAAAATACACGATATGATATGGTAGTGGTCAAACTGTAATGGATGTTCAAATCCATAGCTACATATGCTAACCATGTTTGAATCTTGCTCAATTGTACAATGGAGATTGTGTACAAAAGATTATAGTCCATCTCTCTATCAATTTAGTAATGTTCAATGATTTATGACCAGTATCTAAACACTGTTCAATATCACCAAAAAGCAAACAGCATATTTTTTGCACATAGTCAAAATCAGTGCACTGCTTTAAGAAGGTATAGATTATTGGCAGAAGCAACTATAGGATTAACTCTTATGCATATATTTTAGGTATGTCTTTTAAATTGAGTCATTTGTGCTGGACGTTTGCAGCCAACCTAACAGTGGTGTGCTCATTTGGTGTTGTTCCAAATCACATGGTCACTAACAATCATTTTTGAAGCCCACCAATATATTATCTTTCACTTTCATAATGATGTGTCACTTGATATTCCATGATATACAGAAAACCCCCGGACAGGAGTCGGAGCTGAATTTAGGGGTTGTTTGGTTTGCTTGATTGCAATCAAATGCCAGTTATATGCAATTGCTGCAACATGTTGTAGTTATAATTGCTTGGTTTTGGGGTATCAAAGTTATTTTGGGATTTTGTTAAAATTAATAACAATTGGTTTGTAACTTAAACCATATTTGTTGCAAATGTGATTTGTGTCCAAATTTGCAATTGGAGTCATTTTAACTGCGGTTGCAACTTTATACAATACAGCGAAAACAAATAAATGCAATTGGCTCAAAATTTCAGTTGTAGGGAGTGAAACAAGCCCTTAGGGTTGTTGCATAGGCTAAAGAGGCTTCATTGATACTGTAGCATATCGGTCACATATCTCCCTTTTCTTTTTTTCACATCAAATATGCACTAAATAAATGTTAGCTTTTTTGCTTATTGAATTTTAGAATTCGTGTATATATTTAAAGATTTACATCTTTTTAATGCATATTTAATATTATGAACCATTGTATTTTATTTTCTGTCTTCAGGAAAGTGTTTTAACTTTACATCGTGCATCCGCTTCCAAATTATCAAAATTTTCAAACGTTATATCATATATGGGTCAAAATCACACATAATTGCGAGATGCTTCTTGCTGACAAAGAATCTATTACTAAAACATAATAATAGTCAGCCATTGACCACAGCCATCTGCATAGCAATTGTTGCTGTCAGTTAAAGCTATACTTTTTCTTTATAGCCAAACACATATCTAGGTAATGAATTAGCAAATGAAATGACATTCAAATGAGATGAGGGCGGCTCCATTATGACGACGTTTTCGTTAATGTCTAATGATAATGATTTGGATTTGGATTTGGAGTAAATAAAAGAAAATTGAATCTCATAAAGCCAAGACTTATGGAAGTTATGTCCTAAATCAACCAAATTATTTAGTCTTAAATTTGTGTCATATAATAAGAAAAGATAGTGGAACCTTTGGATTAAAATAAGTCAAGGAAGTTAGAGAGGAGAAATAATGTTGTGGCTAACAAGTCCTAATCTTATAACAGTAGATTCTACTGTATAATTGTATGAGATAATTTGCAGTCTTCAATAAATTGAGATCTGAACTCTAAATGTCTAAAATAAATTTTAAACGTAGTTTAATGAATTGGTTGAGATAAAGAAAAATTAATCATTTCCATCATAATCTTTTCTTACTTTGGTGGCTTCTTTAATAGCTTGACACAACTATAAACCTAGAAAGATGCTTAAACTCTATTTTGGATAACACATAAGAAAATTCTTTTAAATGACATCCATGTGCAGAAGAGATGAACGTAATAATATGCAATCATATTCAGCTTCTATGTGGAGGAAAACTTTTGTACATAAAGTGATGAGCTCAATAAAGAAAGAAAATAAGTTCTTTCAGAAACTAATGAGTTATTAGAAATTCCCATCTTTTAGAATTCAAAAATCCAACAATAAATGCATCTAACAAAATAGCAAACTACCGAGATCGCACTCATCATTTCTACTCTCCTTCATCAATCTACTTAGCTCTCTTTGTTCCCTTTCTTTTTCAGGGGATGAAACTTAGTTCTTGATATTTAGATATCTTGTTGCAAATTTTCTTTCTTCCCCAAACACGCACCAAGTCAGCACCAACGCAGAAAATATAATGATAGCCATTATAATTTGTGAAGTTAGTATAGAAAAAGCTAAAAGCCACTAAAAGCTAGCATAACTTAAAAGCTAAAAGCCACTAAAAGCTAGCATAACTTATATCTGCTCGAACAAGTTAACACATGAAAACAAGCCATTAAGTTTTTCCTATTTTCGTCCACAAACAAGCAAAATTGATCTGCACGATGCTGCGGTATTAGCATAGGAAAAGCCAAAAAAATATTGACTTGAGCATTTGATTAATAACGAAACTGATAAGATGATGCATAATTTGATCACTTAGTTTATATATCAGCACATTTTTGTCATCAATTAGACAAAGCAAACATTTCTTTGTTTGATGCTCAATCAAATCTATTCACGCATAATGGTTAAAAACTTCATTAAATTAAAGCACATTAAACTGTTGAAATACATGTTTAAGAATATCTCAAAAGCTTCATTAAATTAAAGCACATTACCAAACTGCTGAAACACAGGCTTAAGAATATCTCAGTGGAACATCTTAGGTTCAAGAGAGATATTGGAAGTGGTTGGGTGAAAAATAAATAGCGGTAGAACATTGATTTATAGACCCAAAAAAAAAACCCTTTATTTACTTGCTTTAGGTCACAAAGGATTATCTATAGAGGGTGTTTGGGGGAGCTTATTTTTTGGTCAAACTAGCTTTTAAGCTAGCTTTTTCATATCTACATGTTTGGTAAAATATCAAATAAGTTAACTTATAAGTCTCATTTTGAAAAGCTGGTATATCCTAGCTTTTCAAAAACTAGCTTATAAGCTCACCTAAATAAGCTAGGTTTGACCAAAAAAGTTACTATTCCATCCAAACAATTTTCATAATATTTTTATCAAAAAAGCCAAAAGTCACTAAAAGCTAGCATAATTTATAAGCTTAAAAACTTAAGCCCTCCCAAACAACCTCATAGTCGTTATCTATAATATAACTTCCAAAAATTTAGATAGTTGGTTTAAAAATAACTAGGTGGAATATTTTGAGTCTAAGAGTGATTTTGGAAATGGGCGGGTCTATAAACAATTGAGGGTAAACGTTTGGATTTATAGAGAAAACCCTTTTTGAAAGTGGTTGGTTAAAAATAAATGAGGGAATCTTTGGATCTATGGGCAAAAATTGCCTCTAAGAGTGATTTTGGAATTGGGTGGTTTTAAAATTAAATAGGGATAATGTTTTGCTTTATAGATAAAAAATTATTTTTTTGCTGGTGAAAGAGGACTTAGGCAGAGGGATCCTTTGTCCCCATATCTGTTTGTCATTAGTATGGAGTACTTGTCCAAATTATTAAAGCTATTGTAGAATAAACCCACATTTAAGTTTCATCTCAAATGTAGGAAATTCAAGATTACTCATTTAATATTTACAGATGATATGTTAATGTTTGGTGGAGGTGGTTTGGTATTATTATCTTGGCTTTAGAGATGTTTTCATGAATTTGATCTTTGCTCTGGATTGATTGCTAATGCCAATAAGAGTGCAATTTTCTTTTCAGAGTGTTAAGACAAGTAGAAGACATGTATTTGCTATGCACTTGACAATCTTGAAGGGAACTTTCCTATTAGATATCTTAGTGTGCTTATGGTGACTGAAAAATTATCAATTGCATATTGTAATTGCTTGCTTGAGAAAATTACTAGGAGAATTCACACTTGGGAAGCTAGGAAATTGTCTTACTCTGGTAGACTACAGCTTGTGAGGAGTGTGTTGATGGGGATTCAAGCTTACTGGTCCATTATCTATTTATTGCCTAGGAAAGTTCTATATAAAGTGGATGAATTATGTAGGAGATTCTTCTGAGGAGTTCATAATTCAACTAAAGTCTCACTTATAGCTTGGAGATGAGTGTGTGCTGGTAAAAAGAATGGAGGGTTGACTATCTTTTCTGCGGTTACTTGGCATTCAGCTAGTATTCTTAAGCTCATTTGGCACATACATATCAAGAGGGATATCTTGTGGATAAAATGGGTGCATGAGCAATACTTAAGAAGACAAAACATTTGGCTAGTGCAAGCAAAAAAAAGGGAACTCATGGGCATGGAAAAAGATCTTGAGATGCAGGGATATGACAATTCAACTTTGGGGGTCAATTGATAATGCGATGGCAAAATTGCAGAGCTGCTATGTTAATGGTAATCTTAAGACGTCTCTGATCTACAGTGAACTACAAAGTCATCATCACAAGTGCACTTGGTTTAACACTGTGTGGGGTAAACTTAATTTTCCTAAGCATTCCTTTATTCTTTGGCTTGCTATGCATAAGATATTGCTAACATTAGATAGATTGCTGAAAAATGGGACTGAATCATCAAAACTGTTGTGTGTTATGTGAGAAAGGAAGTGAATCTTATCAGCATCTATTTTTCTCCTGTCATTTTGATGCTAAAGTTTGGAATGAGATTATGCAATGGTTGCATTTTCAATATAGGAGTTGTGATTGAAACTTGGTATTCAATTAGTATGTCTCTCAATTTGTTGGTTGCTCTTTTCTTATTATTATTATTATTTAGTTCTTGCCAATTATCTCATCAATAGGCATCCCGCGCACACAGTCTCTTATCGCATCTATAGAGAAGGAAGACCACTCACTATGTGACCTATTCCGAGCATCGCGAGGTCCCCATGATCCTTCGGACCATGGGTATCAAATCCTCAGGCGTGGCTAAGGGGCAGCACCCCCCACCTCACAACACATGGCCTTGGGTATTCCACGAAATTAAATTCATGTGGGTGCTTCCCAAGAGAGTCGAACTTGAGACCTTAAAGTTCTACTCAAAGGCAGCTTACCAACTCGGCTAGACCCTCTTTTATGAAGAATGTTAAAAAATGTGACTTAACTGCAATTGTATATGCTATTAGGTTTGAGTGCAATCGAATGATGCATACTGGTGTTAAGAGAAGAACTGGGATGTAGTGAAGAGTATTAAGTTTTATGTTTTTGTTGTCATATTCCATTGTTTTGATTTGCAGAGAGCACGAGTGGATATCTACATTGTATTAGAGAGTGCTATGTGAGCACATTTTGTAATCGAGGGTTTTGGTGTTCTCGGGTATACCTAAGATTGTTTGTATACGCTATTAATGCTCATGATGATAAAAATTATTTTCATCGACCAAAGAAGATAAGAAACCGTTTTTTGGAAGTAGGTAGGTTCAAAAATAAACAAAGTAAACCTTTTGGTTTATAGATAAAAATTTGCTTTGAAGACTAATGGTAGTAGATGGATTTATTTAAAAATAAAGAAAACTTTGGGCTTATAAGAAAAGAGCTAAAAGTTGGTGCGTTTCAAAGTCTCAACATTTATTTAAAAATAAAGAAAACTTTGGGCTTATAAGAAAAGAAAAAAGCTAAAAGTTGGTGCGTTTCAAATCTCAACATTTATTTAAAAATAAAGAAGACTTTGGGCTTACAAGAAAAAAGCTATAAGTTGGTGCGTTTCAAAGTCAGCGAGGGCCTGTCTGTTTGGCCATTTTTTGGGGTGTAATACTGTAGATGTTAGATTTTACAGTATTACTTCCAACTCCTCTGTTTGACTTGCTCATATAAGTGCAATTACTGTAGCTGAGGTGGAGCTACTGTTGCTGAGTTGGCATGCCCACAACTTTTCTCAGCAAAGAGGAGAGATTTGGGGTGTATCTGTAGATGTTAGATTTTACAAGATACTTCCAACCTCCGCTTGACTTGCTCATATAAGTGCAATTACTGTAGCTGAGGTGGAGCTACTGTTGCTGAGTTGGCATGCCCACAACTTTTCTCAGCAAAGAGGAGAGATTTGGGGTGTAATACTGTAGCTGTCAGATACAGTTGGATGTCCCATTTCGTGGTTACTGTAGCAACTGACATTTTTTCAAAAGGCAACCAAACAAGCCCTGAGAGTAAAAGTTCGGCCTCGAAGGTGAAAATAGCTTATACAATTGAGTCCAGACTGGTGAGGACGTGCGTGGATTTAAAAATAATGGGTGTAGAATTTTGGGCTCATAGGGGAAAAAAATGTAGATGGATTTAAAAGCAAATGGGGGAAAAATAATGCGATGAACAGTGCAAATGCACAGTACAAGTTACTTTAGCTTTTATATATATATATATATATATATATATATATATATATATATATATATATATATATATATATATATATATATATATATATACACACACACTAGCGTTTCTCCTGGCATCACTGCGTCTGAAATTAGCCACCATTGGGCTTTTTGCAAAAATCCCAATCATCCCTCAAAAATCCCGTGACCTCAAATCATCCCAACCCGCTCTCCCAATTTCCCCAACAATCCCCAACCCTCCTCCTCCATCACCCCTCAAAAATTGGTGATCTCTCGTCGATCTCTCTCTCGAACTCCCCAACCCGTGACTCCCCAACCCGTGACTCCCCAACCCGTGACTCCCCAACCCCGGCGACAACGACCCCAACCCCGACTCCTCCATCACCCCTCAAAAAATCTCGGTGATCTCTCTCGAACTCCCCAACCCGTGACTCCCCAACCCGTGACTCGGCTCCGATTCTTGAAACGACTTCAGATACGTTTCAAACAAAACCCTACCTTTTCAAATCTCAAGTAAGCCTCCCTCGACGGTGAAAGCTTGAATTTTTCTGAGTTACTTTTGTTTTAGCTAATATTCTTCGTCAATCCCTCTGTTATAATTAAAATTATGCAATGGCGTTGGTTTATCATTAAGTCTATAAATCTTTGGGGTTATTTGGCGTTCAAATATGCAATTATTGAAATGAAAGATGCAATCGCTTTGGTTAATTTGGCTTTATTTTAAGATTACCGTGATTAAATTTATAGATACAATAATTGCATATTCACAAGGAAATATCTGATGGTGGATATATTACAAGACAATTTCAAAGATCGTTCTTTTGACTATTTTGGTTTATTTGGCTCGAATTTAATTTGTGGCAAATTAGTTGGCTATTACTTTGGCATGTTGATTAATTAGTGGCAAGACTCTAGCCTTTTGGGTGATAATCATCTTCTTTGCTATGCTCTATGTTCAAAGTAAATTGATAATTTCCTTTAAAGCATAAATTTTCAGGTTAGTCATGGCAAGAAAGAGTTTTTATGTTGTGAAGAGAGGTCGACGATGTGGGATTTTTACTAATTGGGAGGAATGCAAATCTCAAGTGGATAAATTCTCAAATGCCTCCTACAAAGGGTATGCAACGTACGAAGAGGCGTTGATTGAATGGGAGAAGCACACCATCGCCGTGATTGACATCCACTCAAGGCTTGTCCGGACACTGTTTATGTTCAAGAACAAAATGGACGAGGGGCATAATCGGATGAGAACAAGGAAAAACTTGGGGAAACTGCTATTTCCTCCATCTATGCTTTTGTATTAGGTTCGGTTTTTACAATATTAGTGTTTCTTGTATGTATCGTTGCAGTATTTATTGGTTTCTCAATTGCAAAAAGAATTTGATGCTTGGAATTTGTAGAATTTGATGAAGTGATTTGAAGCTGTGTATGTGAATTGGATATGTGAATTTGTTGGTTTCTAGTATGTATCGTTGCAATATTAGTGAACTTAAATTGTGTGCATCAACTTGCTGATGTTAATCTTTTCCTGAATGTTGCCAAGTCTAACTAGCTGATTTCTGTGTTGTAAAATGCACATTATCATTTATTTTAATATCAGAACTAACAATAGACTGGAATGTATTTGCACCTTATCATTTTTTTAATATCTTTATTAATCATCACAGCCTACGTATTTGCAGTATACATGTGAGATCACCAGCTGCTTGATTCAAGGCTTGCAGTATACATGTGTGTTAAGTCCATTTTTTCCCTTGACAATTTAGTACATAACCATTGACAAGTGATTATATGTAAACATTGTACGTGAGATGTGCTTCCAGATTTGTTTGAGGACAGTTTTTGGAGCCTAAAGTTACAGGTACAAGTTTCAATCTGTGAGGGTCAAGTGCACCAAGGGGGAGGTCTGAACATCAAAACAATCAAAAGGATCAATCAAAACAAATCAAAACAAGGGGAGCTCTGAACATAGGTGTCAGTAACAATCAAAAACAAATGGACAGATGAACTGCAAATATATCAAAACAAATTAGTTAACATTGCACACTGCAACAGAAGGTGCTGCAAATATTTTGAAACCAATTCACTATCACAAATTGATTCAGCTAGAACTTTGAAATCAAAAAGACCAACTTACGTGCTGCACATATGTACTTAAAGAGCTCTTCTTATTACAAGTCCTGGTTTATCTATTACAATAACCATACAAAACAAAGAAGAAGACAAAGCAACACAAAGCGGCGTGAAGTTACAACAAAGCGGCGGCGGATGTTGACAACTAGGGATTACACTTTGTTTGAAGCACCAACACTCCTCCAACACAAAGCAGCAACAAAGGGACTCCATACTGCAACAATGAAACAAAGATCAAAATATACATCTACAATAAAGTTTCAAAAAAACAGAATTCTTCCTGAATGAACTAAGTCACAAGTACAGACATTTAAATGATCAAGAATTACGAGAAAATATGAGACATAGTTCAAACAGATGCAGAGAATTTCCAGAAAATTATGCATGTGAATATTTTTTCCCAGTGAAAATAGCGGTTCACACTTGGGGTTCTGACAAAATAGATTTTTGGTTCCGGGGAGCTGTACTATTTATTTAAAAAGTTGAAAACGAAACCATGCTTTGCAAACTTTTTGATATTTGGTTCCCTTGAACTTGGGCTCTAAGTAATGTGACTCTGTCAGCATACTGGTTAGCTTCAACTGATATTGAAATATTTGCGCGAGATAAAATGATTTGTGTTGAATAGGTTGAATTTGACTTTAACCACATAAACCAAGAAATATTCTTTGGCTTGCTGATATTTAAATATTCTGTGAGATAAAATGATTTGTGCTGAATAGGTTGAACTTGACTCTAACCACATAAACCAAGAAAATATTGTTTAGCGACTCCCTCTTGTCAGCCATACGTAGAATTGAAACTAACACTTAGAATGTTATTTATGGCCTGAAAATAACACATGATTATATAGCCTGAAATTTAACTCCAAATGACCATATGACTACCTATGCTTTATGACTACAAAAGTTGTGCAATTACATAACATGTCCCAAAGAAGAGCTTATCCAAAATGAGAGTATTAGATGGATGTACGCTGAAAGGTGATATAACTGCAATTTGATTTCATTGGGGAAAAGATGAGTGATATTTACTCGTGACGGTTCAGATAATGTGCATCTTTGGGGAAAAGATGAGTGATATTTACTCGTGACGGTTCAGATAATGTGCATCACTTACTTCAAAAAGATTTTATTGGGGAAAAGTATCACTTACTTCAAGAAAGGCTTATATCATCCCCATCTTCACTGGATGACCCATTACCCTCTTGCAAATTTGTATCACCGCATGTAGAAGACCTGCATTATATATACATCAAGAGGGACACTAGAATGTGAAAAATAAGACAACACAAATAATAAAAGAATTATTACTTACGGTTTGTGAGTCTTGGGACAATTTCGCTTATCATGTGATTGGCCTACTTTACCACACCGTGACAACGTCTATCTTTTTATTTTTGGCTCTAGCCATTGCTTTCTTTTCCTCCTTTCAACCTTTTGCGCACCCTTTTGCTCGCGCTTGATCGGGTTCATTGAAACTATTTTGAAAAGTACAAGAACCGTGCGCACTAGTACTATCACCAATTATATTACTACATATTGGATTACTTTGCTCGGTGAAGCTCATTACAGCCATGCGGCTACTAAGAAATTGGTCAATTTGTTCATTAATGCTACGCAATCCATCGGTAAACAACTTTCTTGTTTCTTCACATACGAGGGACTTGTCAACTAAATCCAAAGATGATTGGATAAATTGACTCAGCGTTAAAATATAAGAATTGTCGGGGTTTATCGCATGCCTTTATCATCATCCACTGCACCGATTTTGCGGACTTAGTCCACCTCGTAAGATGTATTTATCGGGCAATATTTCAGCATCAATTTTCATCAAATATGAGATAATGTGCATCTTTGGGGAAAAGATGAGTGATATTTACTCGTGACGGTTCGGATAATGTGCATCACTTACTTCAAAAGATTTTATTGGGGAAAAGTATCACTTACTTCAAGAAAGGCTTATATCATCCCCATCTTCACTGGATGACCCATTACCCTCTTGCAAATTTGTATCACCGCATGTAGAAGACCCGCATTATATATACATCAAGAGGGACACTAGAATGTGAAAAATAAGACAACACAAATAATAAAAGAATTATTACTTACGGTTTGTGAGTCTTGGGACAATTTCGCTTATCATGTGATTGGCCTACTTTACCACACCGTGACAACGTCTATCTTTTTATTTTTGGCTCTAGCCATTGCTTTCTTTTCCTCCTTTCAACCTTTTGCGCACCCTTTTGCTCGCGCTTGATCGGGTTCATTGAAACTATTTTGAAAAGTACAAGAACCGTGCGCACTAGTACTATCACCAATTATATTACTACATATTGGATTACTTTGCTCAGTGAAGCTCATTACAGCCATGCGGCTACTAAGAAATTGGTCAATTTGTTCATTAATGCTACGCAATCCATCGGTAAACAACTTTCTTGTTTCTTCACATACGAGGGACTTGTCAACTAAATCCAAAGATGATTGGATAAATTGACTCCGCGTTAAAATATAAGAATTGTCAGGGTTTATCTGCATGCCTTTATCATCATCCACTGTACCCGATTTTGCAGACTTAGTCCACCTCTGTAAGATGTATTTATCGGGCAATATTTCAGCATCAATTTTCATCAAATATGAGATAATGTGCATCTTTGGGGAAAAGATGAGTGATATTTACTCGTGGCGGTTCGGATAATGTGCATCACTTACTTCAAAAGATTTTATTGGGGAAAAGTATCACTTACTTCAAGAAAGGCTTATATCATCCCCATCTTCACTGGATGACCCATTACCCTCTTGCAAATTTGTATCACCGCATGTAGAAGACCTGCATTATATATACATCAAGAGGGACACTAGAATGTGAAAAATAAGACAACACAAATAATAAAAGAATTATTACTTACGGTTTGTGAGTCTTGGGACAATTTAAACTTATCATGTGATTGGCCTACTTTACCACACCGTGACAACGTCTATCTTTTTTATTTTTGGCTCTAGCCATTGCTTTCTCTTTTCCTCCTTTCAACCTTTTGCCGCACCCTTTTGCTCGCGCCCTTTTGCTCGCACTTGATCGGGTTCATTGTAACTATTTTGAAAAGTACAAGAACCGTGCGCACTAGTACTATCACCAATTATATTACTACATATTGGATTACTTTGCTCAGTGAAGCTCATTACAGCCATGCGGCTACTAAGAAATTGGTCAATTTGTTCATTAATGCTACGCAATCCATCGGTAAACAACTTTCTTGTTTCTTCACATACGAGGGACTTGTCAACTAAATCCAAAGATGATTGGATAAATTGACTCCGCGTTAAAATATAAGAATTGTCAGGGTTTATCTGCATGCCTTTATCATCATCCACTGTACCCGATTTTGCAGACTTAGTCCACCTCTGTAAGATGTATTTATCGGGCAATATTTCAAAGATCAATTTTCATCAAATATGAGATAATGTGCGTACATGGGATTCCAGCGCTTTCAAACTTTTTACAACTACAAGAAACCAAATCCAAGTCCTTATCGTAAATGATTTCGCGGACTTTACTTGTTGCGAGCTTCTTTCTTTGAATTTGATACACACGGTGATTGTCGGTTTCCTAACAAACTGCAACTTGTAGTTAAAGTCACACACTTCAGCCTCAAACTTATAATACATCTCATTCATGTAAATATCAACCATTTGCTCCAAAAAATCATGATTTATTCGAAGTTTAGGTTTCTCAATTACATCTTTGTGATCCGCCATCAACTCCTCATGGCGTTGGCGCACTAGTCCCCTCGCCAAATCAGATCATAAAATCCACCAATGAATTATTCTTGAAACAAATTTCTTGAAAATGCATGTCCACTTTCTCGCCTGTTGACTACTTGACATGTCACCGAGAAAACGTGATTAACATATGCAGAATCCATCTTGACCGAAGTTCATATTGGTCTTGCAACCACTTATTTTCTTCTAACCCACTTTTTCAATCGACTTTTCCATTGTAAATCAAATTCTTGAGAGTCTCCGATTTCCAAATGCAAGCCGAGAACTCATTCTTATAAATACTATACTTCATCGCATCAATTTTCTCGAAAACTTCATTAATATATGCCAACTACAATACACATCAAAAGAATTAAATAAAGTGTTACAAAGAAAGGCTATATATATAAATATTTTCAATAATATATACAAACTATAATACTGTGAAAAGTATTTGGAAGAACAAGAGGGAATGCCTTAGTCATAAATGGATCTTGATGGTAATAATCATCTTCGGGCACCACCGGGCATACTTTTCAAAAATTGATTAAATAACCATACAAAGTCATCAACGCTCTCATGATTTAAAATCCACAAGCAAAATAATTGTTTGACCATGATTGTTAACCCCATTATTGGTGCAAATATCGGGCCATAGCGGTTAGTGTTATAAGTAGTATCAAAGATTACAACATCACCGAAAAATTGTAAGCCGCCTTGAACTTGCATCGGACCAAAACAACGAGTAATCCTTTGTTCCTCATCGCCTCAATTTTAAAAGTAAACGAGGAATTCTTTCCTTGTTCCAATTTTAAATACTCATAAAACATTTCACCATCATGACCCTTCATATCAAGACGTATATCCCTTTCATGATTATACAAATCTCTTTGAGTGCACCCAATATTTTCTATACCTCAGTTGTACTCCAAGAAAACTAAATTGGTGATCTTGAGGTATATTCACCATGGAGAGTTGTTTAGTTAAAGACTTTGTTGCGGTGAAGCGTTACGATGAGACCTTAAAAGATGAACCTTTGATGGTGTTGATAGCGGGTGGCTGTGCTCCTCATTAAAAATAGTAACAATGTATTTTCCGGAGTTTGATTTTAAAACTGCAATTTTGGCAGTACAATCCTCAGCTACGCTTCCTCGACGTCTTTTCTTTCCAACATCCGCGATTCTTGGAGATTTTCCTTGTTTAAAACAAACATACTCCTTTCTTCTTATTTCACCACTTCCCGACTCTTTCTGAGTAGTCCAAGCCCTTACACTAAACCCAGCTGCTTTAGCGTACGCATTGTAGAATGTCATAACGTCATATATTGTGTCAAATTCTTGCCCCTTTTTTGGCCTCAACTCATCTGATACTTGAGGAGTATATATCAAATTATCATCATCCAAGTTTACTTCATTAGATTTAGTGTCCAAGTTTGCCATTTCTCACAAAAATTTGTAATTAACCTATATAAAATGCATATAATATCAAATATCTTAAAATCAAGCCAAATAAACCCAAAAAGCCAAATTTTTGCAAACGTATCTGAATATTAGCTAAAACAAAAGTAACTCAGAAAAATTCAAGCTTTCACCGTCGAGGGAGGCTTACTTGAGATTTGAAAAGGTAGGGTTTTGTTTGAAACGTATCTGAATTCGTTTCAAGAATCGGAGCCGGAGTCGCCGGGGTTGGGGGAAGTCGTCGGGGTTGCGGGAAGTCGTCGGGGTTGGGGGAGTTCGAGAGAGAGATCGACGAGAGAGATCACCGAGATTTTTGAGGGGTGATGGAGGAGGAGGGTTGGGGAAGTCGCCGGGTTGGGGAAGTCGTCGGGGTTGGGGAAGTCGTCGGGGTTGTGGGAAGTCACCGGGGTTGGGGGAGTTCGAGAGAGAGATCGGCGAGAGAGATCACCGAGATTTTGAGGGGTGATGGAGGAGGAGGGTTGGGGATTGTTGGGGAAATTGGGAGAGCAGGTTGGGATGATTTGAGGTCACGGGATTTTTTGAGGGATGATTGGGATTTTCAAAAAGCAAAAAGTAACCACAAATGCTGCTGATGATCTTGCTGAAGGCTTAATATATATATATATATATATATATATATATATATATATATATATATATATATATATATATATATATATATATATATATATAGAAGATAGATAGATAGATATATATAAATTACAAGTTGGCTGTTGGTACTAGGAAAATACAACAAAATACACAATATAATACATATCTTTTGCTTACAATACTAATACTCTTCTGTTCCCGGTATTCTATTCTCTCCGCACTACTCGACATACCAGAGGCTTCTTCATCTCCATCGACAACCGGAGGCACTCCGACAACTGGACTTGTTGAGCTGCAGCCCAATTATACTCTTGGAGAAACCGTGCGAGCCAAAGATGAACCGTGGCAAGGCCCAAGGCCCGGCCCGGGCAGACCCTGCGCCCCGACCCAAATGGAGCAAGCCTTGCGTCCGAGCCCATTACACTCACATCCTCCTCGACAAATCTTTCGGGCCTGAAGGCCCACGGGTCCTTCCAAATGGACCCATCATGAGTGATGGCCCACATGTTAACCATGGCGGTGGTCCCCGCGGGGACGAAGAATTTTCCTACGTGGACGTCGTGGACGGCTAGGCGGGCCCACGAGAGGAGTGGGCCCGGCGGGTGCATTCGGAGGACCTCCTTGACGAGCGCTTGGAGATATGGGAGATTTGGGATGTCGGAGTCCTTAACGGTTCGGTGGCCCACGATGGTTGAGAGTTCTTGTCGGGCTTGGTCTTGGATGTCTTGGTGTAGGACTAAACGGGCCAGGATCCACTCCAAGAGGATGGCGACCACATCTGTTCCTCTGAAGATCATCTCCTATTAATGAATCATGACAAAGAGTCTCAGTATATAAGTGAATTGATGGAAAAATCTATATAAATTGAATGTGATGATTATGTTAAAGTATTAAAAAGTTAGCCCCAAAAAAAAAAAAAAACCAAATTTTGTTATTATAGTAACTAATAAGGTGCAACTGTAACAGAAGAGATCAAGGTCAATGCTTTGCGAGTGCACAAGCAAAAGAAACATCCTTTTAAATAGAATAAAAGGACTGTAATTCTCTGACTTAACTCTAATAATAATAAGTAAAAGTAAATAACCTAGTTAAAAGTTTTAGTTGTATGCGTCAGTTTTTGCGTACGGAAATGAGTAGATCTGCGGGCATGAGCCTGTATGTATATGTAATGTATAGAAGAGTCGAGAAGAAGGATTAGGAAAATAATAACTTGACAAAGTGAGAAGGTCATTGCTTAGGTCAAGCTAGTTTTGGACCCTACTTGGGACTTCCCTTGACCACATGTAGAGTCAATAATAGGCTTTGCTAGATTCAAGATAGGTGCACATATGAATTAGATAAAAAATGATAGGGGCACACCCCCAACCGCACCATCAACCACACACACTCTCTCTATAGTAGGACTCGAATTAGATACTAGGTTTGTCAAAACAAGCCACTCATTGCCAAATATCTTTCCAACAAAGTAGGTGGAGATATCTTTGTCTGATGACTCACACCTATAAAGTGGATATTTTAGGCTGCTTCTGTTAAAATTCGTGGCCTTTGTTCCTTTGAAAAGACCCTCAAATATCATTAAATGCCCTTCACACATGTACATACACTACTACATGTGTATGTACATATGTTTTGAGAGAGAGAGAGAGAGAGAAAGAGAGAGAGAGAGAGAGAGAGAGAGAGATATTACTACTCACCCAAAGGACTGCAATAACATCCGAATCACTTAACCTCTCATCTATTGGCAAACCAAGCAAAACACTAAGAAAATCATCTCCTTTCAACTCACCTCCTCTCCTCCTCTCCTCCACAACCCTACCAAAAAGAACCCTAACCCTAGCGGCCAAACCCTCACACCTCCTCCCCACACCATAAAAGTCCAAAATGCCCTCGACACCAAAATGATCCCCCCAAGTGAACCTCCCTATCAACTCATACCCTTCTCTCACCATCTCATAAACCTCTCCCTTCTCCCCTTCACCAAGTGAACTCCCAAACACACTCTCTACAACACTCTCCAATGACCCTCTCTTCAGAACTTCCCTCAGAACAACTCTACCCCCTCCCTCCATTTGCCTCGATACTTCATCGATCATTTTATCGGCCGACCGTTGCCGGAGATTTTCTGACGCCGCGATTCTCCGAGGCGAGAACATGTTCGTCGCGGCGATGCGGCGGAGGCGGCGCCAGTAGTCCCCGGAGGGTGCGAAACCGATGGCCCGTTCGAACATTAGTAGACGAGCCGAGGTTTTGACTGGCCGGTCGGAGAATGATGGGCCAGATAGGATTTGCTTGGCCGTTTCAGGATGGCTGCTTATGACCACGGGGGTTGTGCCTAGGCTAAGTGACATGAGATGGTTGGCTTTGTGTGAGTTTGCAAGGGAGGCTAGTTTTCTGTGCGCTAATGGGCCCATGATGGGTATGGAGCCCAAAATGGGCCAGCCTGATGGGCCGGGAGCAGTGGCATATGGGGTGTTATGGGCCTTACTCCATGCGAAGCCACCCGGCACGAGCCAAGATTTTAGCAAGTGTGGAAGGAGGAGAGAAAGGAGGAGGAAGAGTGATAAGGGCCATGGTGCATGGTTCATTGATGTTAGTGTTAAAAGAAGGCATAGGCTTATTATGAAGTGAGCCCTCATACTAGAGAAGGAAGTAGAGAGAAATAGTTATTTAATTTGTATGGAAGGTTGTTTCTAATATGGAGAGTAATGGTGATGGAGGTCCTATTTATAGAAAAAAAAGAGCAGACAAAGATTGAGAAGTAGGCCCACAGATAACAACCAAGAACAAGTTAAAAAAAAAAAAAAGGAGTAGAGAATCCTATGTAGCAGATAATATGGTTAATCATATTTGTATATGTTTATTAATCATGAGGAGACCGATATATCTCAGTAAGCAAAACTCATATCCTTCTCCTTAAAATTCAAATAGGGATACCGATTAGATAACTACATATGGACATGAAACAACAAAAGGAAAACAACATTGAAAAATATATAACTCAAACAACACAAGAATGTTTAAATGCAAATGCAAATGCACATGCGACCGATATTAAAACTTAATTATTCTAATTTTTATATAAAGTCATTTTAATATCCTAAAACATCATAGATATTTATAAGACTTTTTTATGATACTTGTTCATTTAATATGCATTTTATCTTAGTTTATTTGAAATTGGTTATGCCATATTTCTATTGGAATACATTGAAATTTTAATTGTTATTTTTATTTTATTTATTTACATGAAAAAGAACTTTTCATTTCATAACTTTTATAATATACAATACTATAGATATTGAATTAGTAAGCTGTTAATATGCTTTAGAAAGTTCTAGAAATAAAGAAAGAAAAGAAAAAGAAAAAAAATTGTGTGAAATGACGAGAGCATCCTCATGTCTTTAGTGAGACAAAGGACAATTTTCTCATGTCTTTCAAACTTTTCTTGGATTCAGATCTTCTTCAATTATGTGGTAATTGGAGAGAGTCCAATTCTTTCGATCCTGACTATCTCAATTCCAATGGATGGGATCATTCCATCTAAGATTTTACTATTACAAATAGTGGTTTTGATTATAGTTTTCAAGTTTACTAGTGGTTTTTAAGACCAAAATGGTTTTTAAAATAACAATAAAAACCTAACATGGCATGAACTCATCCATTGAAATTGAGATAGATGGTAAGGATCGAAAGAATTGGACCCTCTCCAATTACTGCCTAATTGGAGAGGATTCGGATCCACTTTTCGTACCCTCACTAAGTTTTGAATATAGTAGTATAGATAAATTTCTCAAATGAGAGCCAATTAATACTCGAAACAATTTCAATTGTAAGACTGATGCGTATATTCGGACACAGATATGGATACTCACTACAATATCAGTATCCGTATCCTACATGATATGGATATTATAATTTATATCCATATATCCATAGATATCTGTAACCATTTTGCATCCCTAGTTGTCCTTTTTCCTCATATTTTTCACCAGTAATATGTATCAAGGTCTACAGCAAGGGAAGCCTATAATTAGGCGAGAGGGCCCACGCATTCTTCAGGCGTGCATCCCGTCGCATCTTGAACCTGGACTCTGATTCCACTATAACGGTTCTTGATGGACTGAACCGGCCACCGGATTCTTTTGGTCCAATAGGGATAAAAAATGTCACATCCCCATTTTGTGAATGCCTCTACAGGGGTCTCATCTCTTGAAAAAGTTTCTCAAGATTTTTTAGATAACAAATAATATTCAATAGAACCGCCCTTCTATCACTTTCAAAATAAGAAATTGTTTGCCAATAAAAACGGGTGGGAGATAATCTAGTGTCGTAGCCACCCATGCATTGCTCACCAGCTGTATCAAATCAACCTTTAAGATTTTCCTTAATCTTACATAAACAATGGAAACATCCTAGAACCATCCTACAACGATGTTCAATTTATTGCAACGGTTAGATTTGCAACTGCAACTACATGCAAATAGAACATTTTAGATCAATTACAATTGCTTACTTCACCGTAACTGAAAAAAACAATCGTATTGGAGTTGCAAAAGTTATCGAGTCAGACATTTGTATTGAAGTTAAAATGTTAGTCGGAACAACAAGCTCTAGCTACACAAAACCAAACACAACCTAAATCAAGTAATGACAGCTACAACTACACACGACAACAGTTACACAACTAATACTTACACTGTAAGCGCAGTTGCAACGAACCCTTATATTAAGGGGGCGTTTGGTTGCTTGCAACTATAGTTACAATGCAAGTGTTACTTGCATGCAACAAAGACCTTACAACTCTTCTTACATGCAACTACAATTACAATTGTTTGATTCAAAATTTAAATTTTGCAACTTGCAGTTTCAGCTGTTTGATTTTGCTTGTAACTTTACATATGCAACTTATTTTTTACCATTAATAAATATTAAAGTTATTAATTCTTTTCACACTTTTAAATATTTATTTTTAAAAATAATGATTTTTATTATTAAGTAAATTGACTTTTAAATTTTTAAAAAATTTCATAAGCTAATATTTTTAAAAATAATATTTTATTAAAAGATTTATTTTTAAAAATAAAATAATTTTGTAAAATAATTTTTTGGTAAAAATATAGCTTTGTAAACAATTTCATCAAAAATAATTCTTTTCCATAAGTTTTTGAAATAAAAGTATTTTTAGAAAAATATTATTGAAGTTTTTAAAAATAATATTTTAACAAAGTATAATAGTATTCAAGGAAAATTTAATTTTTAGAAACATAATACTTTTCAATTTATTTTTCATATATTTTAAAAATTAGTTTTTCAAGAATTTTTTCAAAAATAATATTTCTTCAAAAATACTTTTGAAGAAATATTATTTTAGAGATAATATTTTCAAAAATAATTATTTTAAGAAAATATATTATTTTGAAAAATAATATATTATTTTAAAAATAATGTATTATTTTAAGAAAATACTATATTATTTTAAGAATTAATATATTAGTTTGAAAAATAATATATTAGTTTAACAAATAATATATTAGTTTAAAAATAATATATTAGTTTGATAAATAATATATTATTTTAAAAATAATATATTATTTTAAAAATAATATATTACTTTAAAAATAGTATATTATTAAAATATATATTATTATAAAAATTTATATTATTTCAAAAATAACATATTTTTCAAAAAGATTTATTAAAAATAATACTCTTTGAAAAATATTATTTTATGAAAAATAATCTGTTATGAAAAATAATATTTTTAAAGGAATAGTATTTTTATTTTTCTAGAATAATAATATTTTCAAATAATTATATTTTAAAATTTATTATTATTTTAAAAATTATTTTATAAAAATATTTTTAAGATATTACTTTAAAAAATATTTTTAATAACCTTATTGTTTTATAAACTTTTTGAAGAAATTGTTATAATAATATTTTTAAAAGATTATTTTAAATCTTTAATGAATTTCTTTTTTAATATTAAGTAATGATTTTGTTTTTTAATTAATTTGGGTCAATTGCAATTAAGTTGCAAATGTGAGTTACGACCATTTTTAACATAAATCATATGTTGCAACTAAGGGTTGTTTAGCAACTGTGGTTGCAACTGTAACTGTGAGTTGCAACAAAACACACATTTGTAACTGGATAAATTTGACCCAGTTGCATGCAACTGGAGTTGCAACCACTCTAGTTGCAAGCTACCAAACGCCTTGATGATGCACCTGCAGTTCGCACGCGTTGTGGTCCCATTAGGGGTGCTAAACCGTATCCGTATTCGAGAAAATATCTGTAACCGTATCCGTTAAAATACGAATATGGTTACTAAAATCTATAACCGATAGGATATAGTTACGGATATGGTTTTGTAGTGAAATATCCTGATCCACATCCGAAATATCCGAATACATATTAGTCATATTGTTACGATAGTTTTAATACTTAGATTATGGATTTGAGGTTAATTTGGATGATCAAGGTGTCTAATATTAGCTTTTCAGATATAATGAACATATTAATGAACTCTTTTGTATCACATGAACTATAGTTTTTAATACTATCTAGTTTTCTCATATCTGTTTTATATCCGCATTCATATCCGCTTATATATCCGTATCCGTATCCGATTTTAGCGGATATGGATATGAATTTTCCTTACTGAGATATATCCGTATCCGTATCCGAGATGGGTAAGCGGATATGGATATGGTAAGTATCATATCCGAGCCATATCCGGACCGAATGCACCCTTAAGTCCCATGCATCTTATGGTGCCACGCAGCTTGACATGAATGGAGGATACCTACAGGTGAGCCGATCAAAAAGTGACTAACAGATACAGGAGAGGATAAAGTAAAACGAAGCTTCAAAAGATATTTCAAGGAGATTTGGTGGCCACAGGCAATTCAGTCATTTTCGTGTGTTCATAGAAAAAGCCATAATCAAGCTGTTTATTGCGCGTTTGTGAGCGAGAGAGTGAATGAGTGGTTGTTATCAGAGGATACGAATGTCGATAATAGGACCAAATACTAAGAGCCCAAAAAGATTACAGATGCTGACTGATCTTTGATGGACCAGTCTTTGAAATATCCAGGATAGCACCAGTCTTCGAAATATCCAGGATAGCACCATATAGCCAGGTACTCCTGTAGGATTATGCTCAGCATCTAACAAACAATTATTTCATAGCACTCATTAAACTTCTCTCAATGTAGGGGAATTAGGAATAGGAAAATTTTCACAAAACTACCATGAATTGTGTGGGGTTTTGCACAAAACTACCACAAACTTTTTTCTTAGAAAGCTACCATAAAAATTTAAATTGAAGGAAATTATTCCTAACAACATTAACAGACTGAATTAAAGTCCAAACTATCCTTGAAATAGGAGAGACAGAAGGGGATATAGAAGATAAAGAAAATAAATAAGGGAAAAATTGATGCCTGTGCCAACTTATCGTGCCCATCGTTGGACATAATAGTTTAGTGAAAAGAGTTCATGGTAATAGAGAATAAGCTTTACGGAAGTTTTGTTCAAACCCTCTAAAATTCATGGTAAGTTTATAAAATTTACCCTTTAGCACAGACAATAAATTTGGGGGAAAAAAAAAAACACTAGATGTACCAACAATGCTGGCTTTAACGGTGAGTAAAGTATAAGACAGCACAACAAGAAAACACTAGATAACCTGAGAAACATTTGCTTTAACAATGAAAGAAAAGGATTCAGATATGGACTCTTTAAAGTGGGGTCTATAAATTGTACTGAGTGAGGAAAGAACCAATATAAACAAGCCAGGGAGAGCTTGAAGCTAAGGGATATACAGACAATCTAGACAACAGATGGCTTGTTGAGTCCAAAACAAACCAAACCGACACCAAACGTTGGTCCCATAAAATGTGCAGAAACTAAGATGAGAGAACATGTTCTCTTTACGGAAATCTTTAACAAAAAAGCTATTCAATCACATGAGAGCCATTACCTGGTCAAGCAAAGCTAAAGCATATTACACTAGCCCTATAGTACTTATAAAGATGGAACAAGAGATGAAAATATTAGAATGGAACAAGAGACCCTTTTAGACCGAACTTATAAATGCAAACCCTCTTCATCTATAGTCATCAAACTTGGAGCACCACCCCTTGATTCTGATGGCAATATTAGTCGTTTTTGTCTTCTAACCTTTCGTCTTATCTCCACCTACTGTACTTCTCCTCCTTTCTCTTCATGTATATTTTGTATATATTTTTATAGTTAATAAATTCCTTGGGCATCTTGCTCGGGTTACTCTAAAAAAAAAAAAGAAAAAAAAAAGAGAAGGATTCTTGATAGCAGATGACAACAAGCATGAGTATCCTCAGCAAATAAAGTATGCATGGTTCCTCTCACCGTCAAATGCATCCAGCAGTTAATGGGTAGAGAATGCAAGCCATTAATTATCATGGAGCTGACCAACAAAAAATCTGAAAAGGAAACAAATACGCCGCCTAATGCATTATGCTCTCTTATATTTTACTCGTAGGATTTCAGGTGTTCACTCCTTTTAAACAGCGAGGACAGGGGAGTGGCTAATCAAAGTTAAGCCAAGTATAAGAAAAAGGAACTCGCAAAACTAAGAAATATTAAATTACGTCAAAAGGAATTCACCAAAAGCATGCCTTGTATTGATCAATCATCATAACGCTTGGTAGAGTAAGCACTGACTGAATGGTTTCTTTTGTTTAAAGAGAGATAAAGCAGATCATCTTTGCGGCAGATTACTCTAAGACAATGCTAAAAGGTCTGAAAGTGGGCTATGATGTGTGCTACCAAGTCCTCTAGATAACTACAACTGTGTAGGGTAATTTTTGATCAATATTATTGGGGTTTGTTGAGATTTCTTTCCGCAAATGGCAAGCTGCCAAGCAAAAATATCCATTTTAAAGTAAGCATAATAGCCGATTATGAGGCTCAGGTAGCTCTAATGATTGTGAAATCTTGACAAAACATTAAGAATGACTAGGAGGGGCAAATCATCTGAGAAGAATTACCTGATGGTTTTGCGCAAGGATAATAATCTCTCTACGCACAAGGATACTAGACAGGATATGGAGATTTGGGTCTATACTCCTCTAGAAAAGACATGTGCACGGGGACCTCTAGTCACTAATAGTGATCTCTGAGATCCTCGAATTCACGACGCGTACACGTGTTATACTGAAAAAACCATTAAAAAAGGAAGTCTGATATATGCTGGAATCACTTTCCTCTCCAAGGGATACCTTTCTCTTTGTTTCTTTCAGTAGAGTGGCTACTTGTTATAGATCATGATGCTAAAAAGATCAGGGAGAAAAAGAGCGGAACACCTGTTCGAGAAATAAGATAATGATCTCTTACATTCAACCAGCTGATCAAAGATATGATCCTTTTGCTATGAAAAGTACATAATTGAAATGAGGAATAAATTGTATCTACCTTCATTGGATAGGGGTGAGCAAACGACCAGCTGTGTCATCTTTTTGGTTCAAATCGCACTGAAGCGTTCAATATTCAGAACCAAAGTGAAGCCAACCGAATTAGTCCCATTTGGGCTTGAACCCACTTAGTTAAGAAACTGCTCTATTTGGGCCAAAAAGGACAAGGATCAAGGAATTAGGGAAATAAAGACATAGATTAAGGAACCAATGAAAAAAAAATGATGTTTATCAACTGATATAATAAAAACCAAAATAAAGAGAGAATATAATGTATGAACCAGCAAAAGGCAATAATGTGGGTTTAGAGAACCAAGATAATGTCTGTTTGGTTTTAAATTTTTTAGACAGAATTTACCTGAACATGTTCTAAAACTAAACCAAACTGTAAAATTTTGGCGAGTTTAATTGGATTAGAATGATCTACTGCTCACCCCTATCATAGGACATGTGGAGAAAATAACGGCCTCTAGACCTTAGAAACTAGAGAAGCAATACGCATGTAACTGGAGTAATGTGACACAATTGCTTCAACAGAACTATCTGAATAATAACTATATTTGGTAGATCCAGGTAAACCTCTCAACTATGGAGAGAGAGAAAAAAAAAAGGAAAAAAAGAAAAAAAAGAAAGAAAGAAAACGAGAAGTGAGTAGATATCGAGAAGCTATGAACCCATAAACCAACACACGTAATGCAAATGTGATGGAAGGATTTATTTGACTGAAAGTTTATAGTTCCTAGTTCTTCGTATGTCAATGGTTTGACATTGTATACATTTCTTGTGTGTTTGAACCTGCACTATTTTAAACACAAACTCTTAATAGAGATTGGATCAATTGAATGATCTACTGAACTAATGTCTTTAGACTCAACAACATTTCCAACTTCAATCTCGACCATATCTAACAAGTACACAACGTGAAGGAAAGAAAAAGAAAATAATAGAACTAAATGCACATGAATCACATCGATTGTCATATATATATAGAGCTAAAAAAATGCTGAAATTCAGATTTCTGTAGGCAACTACAAAAAACAACTATATCTAGAGCTAAAATGTTCAGCGTAAATAACCCACCATTTCAACGGTAAGAATGACAGGTACATTTGCAGTTCACCACTTCTTCAGATTCACATGTTGGCCCTTGGAGCATACGCCTCATCATATAAAGCAAAATTGAAGTGAGCGTGAAGTGTTTCTCTTGAAGCGCACACTATAGATAAGATAGAATGATACACACGAAATTTTTGATTAAAATTAAAATTCCCCCATTTCTTCATTTTTTTTCCACGATCTCAAGAACTTTTCCTTTCCTTTTATTGAAATTAAGAAGTCACAACAATCGTCTTACCTAACTAAGCATGTCTCTTCTTTTGTGTGCTCCAGAAAACATTTCTTTTCCACTAATTTAACTTGTTTTTAACAATTCTGAATTTTAGGTTGACTTTTTGTTTCTTTGCTCTTTAGGGATGGATTTTATATTCATATCTGGAATCCAATCTTTTCTCTTTTTTTGGGAGTTGCGGGTATTTCCTAGTCTAGTTTTATCTAAAGTTTTGAATCGATGTAGTGGGCGAGCTTGGTTTTTTTAGTAAAAAGTTAAGTTTAGTTCATGTGTCTTTAATATGACCATATGACTATGAGGAAGATATACATCTCATACATATAGCTTAGTTTATTATGATTTGTGTCTACACTTAGCGTGGTCATTCTAATAGCAGTCAGAATGGCAGAATAGGTCTCCTTGCTGGTCAACACATCCAAAGAATTTGTGGAGTGGTCCTACAAAGTAGCACATTCTTTGAAGCCCCCATTTTCATCAACATGTCATGGGTCCTTGGAACTCCTCCAAACTTTGCTTTATCAACTATAATGCTCTCCTCCTCTCAGTGACATATACGTGACACTTTTGGCCATCTCGCTTGAGATTGTCCAAAACGGTTTAATCAAGCATATCAAGCTATGAATTCTTTTCCTTCGCATTTCACAGCATTTCTCTTACTAACCTTTAATGCTTGATATATGGATTCTGGAGCTAGCACTCACATGACTAACAATCCAGGTTATTCCCCTACATTTTCTTTATTACATCTTTATGTTACTTGGGTACTTTTATTTGAACCAGTACCCATACCCGACACCTACCTGTACCCATACCCAAGCTCTTTGGACACTCTTGCATATATGCATATATTTATTCGGGCATGTACTTAATTAAACGGTACATGTTTTCATTTATAACACTTGTCCTATTGTATATCATACCGTTCACATCCACTTCTTGAAACTCATTGGGTTTCGAACTATGAATTTAATGGGTCGTTTAGGTGTCTAGTTACAAAACGACGGGATTTACAATTTATAATCCACATAACAAAAACAAAACATAAAAATGTCATAGGAATTTTAATTCTCATAACACATGAATAAAATACACTTTTGCTCATGTATAATGTAAACACAAACCGTTAATTGTTATCTACATGCCATCAAATCCAAGTGGAACAAAAATCATGTGGTTAGGAATTTTCTATGTTATAATTCAAGCAACTCAAAATAACTGACAGATGAGATTGTTATAGACCATACATTTTAAGGTCATCAGATGTATAAATTAGAAATATTGAATCTATGTAATTTTTATCTACATGAAGTTTTTAATGTATAAATTACAATGAACGGTGTGGATCATTAATATCGATGGCCAAACATGTATTCCAACAGCTGTTAACTAAGTTAGTTACACCATTTGTGTATTGTAACCATACCCATATATGTGTGTGTACACACAAATATTTATATAGATGTGTCCTTGTACCCTATCTTTCACAAAATTTTCGTATCCCGTACCTATATCAATCCTGCACAAATTTTCCGTATCCTGTACCTATATCAATCCTGCATGTTTCCAAGCAATATAGCTAATACCTCTTAATGTTAAATCTGTTTCCACTTGTGATGGCTCTTTGCTACCTGATCATGCTATTGGTGATGTTTTGCTTTCTATTCCTCCTAATTTTAGTCTTTCTAATACACTCTGCGTACCACCTCTTCACACAAATCTTATTTCTATATGAAAATTTCGTTGTAATAACAGCTACATTATTGATTTTTTCCCCTTAGGATTTTCTAATTAAGGATGCTATGATCTTCCATCTGGCACTCTCGCCTTGGTCATCCAAGTAGTCGCATTCTAATCATGTTAGCTAGAAATCATGATGTTTCAGTTCATAACGTTTATCTGGGGATCATTGTGTATCATGCTTAACATCAAAGCACTCTACTCTTCCTTTTGAAAAGCATTCTATCTACATTGCTTGCAATGATACATAGTGACGTAAGGACAAGCCCTATTCTTTCTTTTATATTGGATGGGACAATTATGTTTCGTTAATCGGTGATTATTCTCGTTGACTTAATTAATTCTTCAATTCCTTGTTTGTAGGATTAAGATACTCCACATGGATATGAGTTGGATGAAATTTTTGAAAGAGTGTTTTCTTATTTAATATAGCGTGTATCCAAAAACTATAAGTTAAAAGGAAAACTAATTAATTTATAATAACCCTAATTTTTAGTTGATAACAAATAAAGTGGAATATAATTTATCTGAGCAATTATTAAAGATATTGAGTTACTTTTATTTCATTTGTAAATATTAATTATTTGAGGGCTTTTATGCATATATTAATAGTAAATATAATAGCATGAGCAATTACAGATTAATAAAGGGGTTTCATTGTAAACTGAATCTTAACAAATAAAGAATAAATCCTAGCATGATTATTATTGCAGCCTCTAGGATGAAACCTGCGGCTGTCCACAGAAGGGAAAAAAATGAAGAGAGCAAACCCAGTTTATTTGAAGCCATGAAGGAAGGAAAAAAGAAATATTATTTTTTATTTGGATTTGTAGATTTTTGAGAAGCAAAGGCTCATTGACTCATACGGCTTCAGTTGGGTTCTCGTGTTCTTCATGTCTATTTTTTGAAGTTCGCATGGACCTTTCCATCTTGGTGGGGTAAATATATTTATATTATATCAATGGTTATATTAGTGTAGTTTATGACCATGGCTTCACATAGCTAGTGGGACCTTTTATTATAGTTATATTTATTTTGCCACTTGCAACACCTTGCTGCAACCTTTCTTATAGATCTAATTGTTTACAAAATTGAATGGGTACACTAGTAGCATTAATAATTGTTCATATTTATTGTTAGGGATTAATAGAATCCGTAGAGGCGTCGTGAGTGGCATTTGGATTTGTTGTTGGGTTTGTGATAAGTGGTGAATTTATACATTATGCATTGTGTATTTTCATCTAAAAGTGTATTTTTCATCTAAAAGTTATCTGAGATATATGTGAATTATTTTATGATTGTTTATATTCTTTTGTATTACTCACATATCATTCATTGATTGGATTGTATTTTATGATGCACATGAATATTTTGGTATAAGCCATGCATGCTTATTTTCTTTGTCGACAGTCATGTATTTTTTCATATAGTAGTAGGTTGAAATGCATATATGGTTGATTTTCAATATTGGTTGGGCTTTGGCATATTATTATAAAGTATTTGGTTATATAAACTTTATTCATTTGTTGCAAACATATGCATCTCAAGTCAATATATATACCAGTATATGTCGGAGATAAGCCATCTAAACAGGGCTCAATGCATCTCTATGAGGTTTTTATTAGTGCTACGATCCCAAATTTGGGTCTCGCTATCCCAGAACCATGGGCTTAATAATTGTGGGTTCTACCAAGTCAACCGGAGTATGAAGTGTTGACGGCATTGAGACCAATGTTACTATGGCGCTAGCGACTAGCTCGAAATGGCTTCCTTTAGGCGCATTTGTATGCTTGCCTATTTTCTAATTTATTTAATTATAATAATTCACAAAAATATGTATTAACTATTAAGTTCATATCAAATTGTAAAAACATAAATAATAATCTTAGATCCATAATCAACCATGCATAAATACTAAATAACTAAAATAGTAACCAAATGTTAAGAAACATAACCATGTCCAACATAATCGTTAATCACATTGAAAAAATAAAACAAAGAAAAAAGATGAAAATAGGTTAAGAGTTAGTAATGGGCTCGGGTTTGGGTTATGAGTTCGGGTTTGGGTGGGTTTTAGTTTAAAATTAGATTTTTTCAAGAAAAGCTAGGCGGGGGCCTAAGGCGAACCTGAGGCTGCGCTAAGCGGCGCTTAGGCGAGCTGGCCGCTAGACCGGGCCGGCCAAATCTAGGCGGCCAAGGGCCTTAGGCTTGAGGACGCTTCAGGCCTAGGCCGCTTTTTACAACACTGATTGAGACGTGGCCTGCTAATTTTCAATTGCATGAATTTATATTTTAAAAATATTGCATCAAGTAGGAGAGCTACTAAATAATTTTCTACTGTTTTACTATTTTTTTATAAAGTCAAAAAATTTTAGTTTTCATCAAACCGGTATTTAATGTATAAATTTATCCACTTATTGAGTTGTGAACTCATTGTGTTTATTTCAGCTTTTCCAGAGACTCGGTATTAGGTGGAGTTGATGGTTTTAAAATTCTCACAATAGAGCAAGAAGGAATAAATTGTAGATCGCCATTTTCTTTAAGGTGACGGTTAAATAAAGACCTCGATGTTTTGTATATTTTTGAAAAACTATGTAGTAATAAAAATCTCTTTTAAGGTTGAATCCTACTTTCTACTTAGGAGAACTTTTATTCATCTCGTTGTACTAGATTGATGAAGATGTTCATTGTGGAGGATAATTTTCATTGATTTTGATTCACATGATTAGTGGAAATTGGTGGTTATTTGAGAAACTTTACTATGGATCATATTTGGAGGAAAATGTTAGCAAGTTTAGTCCGGCTTCAATGTTCCTTCGAGGTTCGGAAATTGGGATCGTGACTTAATTATTCTTCAATTTCTTGTTTGTAGGATTTTGATACTCCACACGGATATGAGTTGTATGAAAATTTTGAATGAGTGTTTTCTTATTTAATATAACGTGTATCCAAATAAACTATAGGTTAAAAATGAAAACTAATTAATTGATGGTTGAGAAACCCCGCAAACCCTATCCAACTACTTGTGCGAAATCAAGGCAAGTTGAGTTGCCCTGCGCATATGTGCAAGGCATTAGCCTTGCTCCTATGCACGAGGCTATGGCCCCGTTCCCCAATGCATGGGGCTATTCCCCCCATCAGATGCACCAAGCTACACCCCATCCAAATGCGAGGGGCTATACACATCAGAGCCGTGCATCCCCTAGAGGATGACCAACTGGCAGACGTCGCCCTACAGAATAGCTATAGTAGAGGGGTGCGGCCAAAAAAGTAAGAAAATGAAATCCTAACAACTTTGTCAGAGTTGGTCGCAGATGCAACCTTTGTTAATGCGCGAGGCTGACATGACACTAATAAAAGAGTGCCACATAGCCTCGCGCATATCCCAATAGCAATTAAAGTACTGTACAAACTGACATCAATACACTGCACCAGCAACATTAACAGAATTAGTGGTAGAAGGGTGTCAGAGTAGCCATGTGCATATATATTCTCGCGCATAAAATACCCCTGCGCATGGCAGAATCTATACTCTATAAATAGAGCCACATTTGCAACTTGCAAGAAGCTCCAACTTTGCTTCACTTCCTTCCCACTTGGCAAGCTCGGGATTTCCAATTCTAGGGTCTCTCGTAGAGTTCTTGGAGGAGTTTTTGGAGTGATATTCTTACCCCTTTCTTTGCTCGTGAGATTAGAGCTCGGCCTCAGCCATTACTATCTCTTATAGTGATTGATTTTACTCCTTAGTGAGAGTTAGTATCTCCTTTGGCAAACTGACTATTTTCTTTGTGAGATCGATATCATAGTCTCAAGGATATCTAATCACTCATAGACTCTACTATCCCCTTTGCGGGATCGATATGATTATTTTTCTCCCAGGTGGGTCTGATAGTCTTCGAGAAAAATATCAACTTTATATCTTCAAGGTTCAAAGCTTTCAACTTCATCTTCAACCACCAACTTCCACCACGAGTAGCCGAGCCTTGGTGATCGAATTGTCAACAAAGAGCAAAATTTAGTCTCTATTGGCACATTGAGGATCCCACTTAAACAGAAAAAGGAGAAGGCAACTCCTCTCTATCTCGTTTCAAAGAGGCGACAAGAAAAAGACGATGTCTCCATTACTTTTTTGACCAAAAAAATCTTACAAAGAATGTTCTTTTAAGAAGTTTCTAGCGGTATACAAATATATGGCTCATATTCAATCCTTTGGAGGCATACAAGTGAATGGCTAGGATTGATTCTTCTACACAATTAGCACTCCTAGGCAACTATAAATAGAGGTCATAGGGTTTCATTTGAGTAAGCAAGCAAGAACTAAGCTTGAGAGCTTAAGTGAGTAGTGTGAGGTTGTGTGAAGTGTTCTTGTAAGAGAGTGTTGTGGTCTTTAGTACTCTATCAATAAAAGTATCCTTTGTAGAGAGTTGTCTTTCCCAAAATTCAATAGTTTGGTATTAAAGCAGGCGATTTGGACTTGTGTTAGAGTGTCGGATGGTCGGGGTCCGTGTTCGAGATGTTGTTTGAGGGTGAACTTTGATCATGCACAGTCCCGAATTGTGAAGCTCTTGTGTATAGGACCAAGCTTACTTGGTACATGAAGGACAACCAATGTCAGATCATATCAGCGCTCCTAGCAGCAAGGGGAAGCTTTACGAGTACAACTATCGAGATTTGTGAACGTGTATTAAGTCCTATCTCAGAGGTTGGGACTTATGAGATACCATTGATGGCGATGACACCTCACCACCGACAGAGAATGCGCATGCAATCAAGAAGTGGAATTTAAAGGCGGGGAAAACGATTTAGACCACGATAGATAAGAGTCTGCTTTCATGTATTGAAGATTCTGAGACAACCATACAAGTATGAGATGCGCTCGCTGCCCTCTTCTCAAAGATAAATGTTGCTCGACTTCATGCCTCATTTGGTATGCAGGAATGAGTGGGAATGAAATGTTCATTCCCATTTCTCATTCATGCATACCAAACATACATCTCTTCTTAAACTAGAATACTCATTCTCACTTCTCCCTTATTCCCACTTTTTGTGGGAGTTGGAAGTCCCAATGAGTTAGCAGGGAATTGACATTCCCGCTTAAGTTGGATAAAAAAATATAGAATTAAATACCAAATATGTCATGATTGCTTATTAACTACCTATCTAAAAATAAAAAGATTTTTTATTCTCACTTCATTATCTAATCACACCCCAAACATGAGAATGAAAATGAGCATTTTATTCCTACACTCATTCCATTTCATTGCTTGCTTTGTTCTGTTCTCACTAGATCCAATTCCCGTGTACCAAATGAGGTGTCAACTTCTTGAAAGAGAGCTTATGAACACATCACAAGGTACGCAGTCTATTATTGACTACTTTTAAAAAGTTAGAACTTGTGCCGTTAAATAGAACAGTTAGATACAACTGCAATAATTGGTGAAAATAGAATGAGGAAAATTACGTGCAATGGTTTAAAACCGCAGTAAACTAGATTTATTACGGCAATACAAGGTTGCCCAGTTCAACTTTCTGTAAATGAACTAGAGAATATACCGGCAAACCAAGAAGCTCTCTTAAAACAAATTGCGGGAGTTTCTTTTAAAAATAACACCGAGAAGGCACTATTCAGTAGTAAAAAAAGAGGCCAGGGAAGTGGGTGTAGTAGCAATAAATATAAAGAAAGAAAGTCTCATAGGCAGTGGGGAAGTTCTAACTTAGGAGCTCAATATGGTCATGGACGTGCATCATGAAGTGATCATTGCTTCAACTGTGGAAGAAGGGTCACTTCGCTCGAGATTGTTGGTCTAAGAAAAATACAATACAAGGAAACATAGTGATGTCAAAAGGCTACCGAGATGTGGATGATAGTGAGGACTAGGCTGCCCAAGCATCATTTGCTGCAACCAAGCTTGCTGACTTGACTCAAGGAGAGAAGTATCTCGACAAAGGAGACATCCTGATCGCGCCAGATGAGACGGCACTTGCAACCATAAACTCGTAAGGTATCAACTATGATAACGATTAGATAGTCAATTCAGGCTACTTCAACCACGTGAAGGGCGATAAGGAAAAACTGCAGACCATGTCCGAGTATAAAGAAGGAAGAGTTGTTCTGACTGCTAATAACTCTAAGTTGTCGATTAGTCACATCGGTAACACAATAATTGTGCCCTGCTTTAGTTGTAATTAAGTGCAACTGCAGAATGTCTACCACATTCCTAGAATAAAGAACCTGTTGTAAGTATCTCAATTGATAAGCTTCGGCAACTACGTAGTCTTCGGTCCTAAAGATGTAAAGGTGTATCGAAATTTGATGCACTCCGGAACTCTAATCATGGAAGGTCAAAGACTAGATTCCATCTACATAATGTCAGCAGAAGACACATGCGTGGAGAAGACACAAAAGAATGAGATAGCAGACCTGTGACACACAAGACTAGGGCATGTCATCTACCACAAGCTTAAGATAACAATGCAGCGGTCAATGCTCAAGGGTCTTCCTCATATAGAGATTCACGGAGACACCATTTGTGCTGGATGTCAATATGATAAGGCACATCAACTACCTTATAAGGAGTCCGACTATAGAGCGAAAGAACCCTTGGAGCTGATTTATTCAGACGTATTCCGGCCAGTCAAACAACTATCAATAAGCAGATACCGCTATATGGTAACCTTCATCGATGACTTCTCCAGGTATGTCTGGGTGACTTCATGAAAGAAAGGTCTGAGACACTAGAGAAGTTTAAGAAATTTAATGAGAAGATCAAAAGTGAAGTTGACAAGAAGATCAAGTGCATGCACAACGCTAATGAAGGTGAGTACACATCAGACGAGTTCCAAGACTACCTCAGAGATTGTAAAATTCAATGACAGTTGACCTGCTCGGAGATACCACAGCAAAATGATATGGCAGAAAGAAAGAATCAGCATCTTGTGGAAGCATGTCGAACTTGATGCACGCAAAGAGCATGCCTAGTCGATTTTGGGTAGAATGCATGAAGACGGTAGTGTATGTTACAAATAGGCTACCACAAGCAAGGCTCAAGTTTGTTTCACCATTTCAGAACTATAGAATTTCAAGCCGATCGTAAGCTACTTAAAAGTCACCGGATGCGTATGTTATGTATTCATACTTGATCAATTGCTCATAAAGTTTAACAAGAAGGCATTGCGATGCATCTTCTCGGCTATGACAATGAGAAAGGGATGGATATGCTGTAATCCTACAACTGATAAATAATATGTTTCATGCAATGTTGTCCTTCCTTCTATAATATTTCTTGCAGCTTGACTTCTAAAGTTTTAGAGTCTGGCAATGCTACCCCTTGCGACCACCACGACGATGCCTCATCGAAGACACCAAGTCCAAAATTCAGGAAGCAACAAGTCACTTCAGAAGATTTCAAACAACCTAGTTCTTCTACAATGTTGTGGCCCGTAGAGAACATGAGTACATGAAACACTTGAGGAGCTTCAACCAAGTTAATTAGAAGAGATAGAGGATGAGCCACAACAACTTCGAAGATCGAGTAGGCAGAAGAAACCAAATTTCAAGTACGCTAATGCAGTTCTTGCCAAAGTAGATAGTTTCAAAGAGCCAACCACATTTAAAGAAGCATTTGAGGGTGTTGAATGGCGAAAGGCAATAAAAGAAGAGATGACAGCAGTATGGCAGAATCAAACCTGGGACTTGGTGCCGAAGCCCAAACATGTGAACCATATCATGTAAATGGATTTATAAAGTGAAAACTCGACCAGACGAGTCCATCGAAAGATATAAGGCTCGACTGTTGGCTTGTGGATTCTCACAGCAGTATGGACTAGACTATGATCGAACATTTAGTCTAGTAGCTAAAATAACTAAGATACATGTCCTTGTAGTCTTAGTAGTAAACAAGTCATGGAAGTTATAATGGCAGATGGACGTAAATAATGTTTTTCTACATGGAGAGCTGGCTCGAGGCTTATACATGGAGCAACCAGAAGACTTTGAAAATCGTGAACATCTAGAATATGTATGTAAGTTAAGAAAAGCTCTCTATGAGCTAAAGCAAGCTCCACAAGCATGGTATGGAATGATAGCAGAATTTTTGGTGCATAACGGGTATGCATTGACACCAGCAGGTTCAAGCATATTCGTAAAATTTAAAGAAGAGAGACTAGCAATAGTGATAGTGTACGTAGATGACCTTATCATAACTAGAGATGACGAATTAGAAATTCATCGTATTAGAGAGAACCTGGCGGCACAATTCTAAATGAAAGAATTTGGAGAGCTCAAACACTTCCTTAGGCTTGAGGTAGAACAAACAGAAGAAGGGCTATTCTTGCACCAACATAAGTATGCAAAAGATCTCCTACAGAGATTCTAGAGTGCAAGTGAATGACATCTATGGAAGTAAATGCAAGACTATCTACAGAAAAAGGCAAAGAGTTAGAGGATTTGACTGTGTACTGATAATTGGTAGGTAGTCTAATCTATCTAACTATTACAAGGTCTGACATCTAGGGGTGTTAACAGATCGGACGAGTTAGATATGATACTTATCATGTTCATATCCGCTTACCAATCATGGATACAGATATAGATATGACTCTGTAAGAAAAATTCATATTCATATCCGCTAAAACCGATACGAATACAGATATACATGCGGATATGCATGCGGATACAAAATGGACATGAGAAAACCAAATAACATCAAAAAAATATAGTTCGTATGCTACAATAGTTTTCAGTAATATGTTTTCTTATATCTGAAAAACTAAGATTATATCTTTTGATCATCAAAATAAATCTCAAATCCACTATTAAGGAGTAAAACAATTGCAACTGTTCAATCAATATATATTCGGATATTTCGGATACAGATGCGGATATTTCATTACATATTTTTTGGCACCCCTACTGACATCTCATTTAAAGTTAAAGTAGCAAGCCAATTTATGCAAAAGCTGAGGAAACCTCATCTAGGAGCATTCCGATGAATATTGAGGTACGTAAAAGGAACACTTGACTTTGACCTACTATACAATAAAGGAGAAGTACTTAAAGTCATTGCACATTGCGATGTTGACTTCGCTGGAAATCATGCCACTAGCCAATCAACAACAAGGTATGCGTTTAATCTTGGATCAGGTGCAGTATCGTGGTGTAGTAAAAGGCAACAATAGTGTTACTTTCAACTACTAAGGTGGAGTATAGAGCAACAGCAATGATAGCCCAAGAGAGCACATTGTTACTACAATTACTGAGTGATCTACATCAGCCAGTCGATTATTCGGTACCTCTCCACTGTGATAATTAATCAGCTATTCGGTTAGCAAAAAATCCAGTGTTCCATGCAACAATGAAGCACGTACAGATCCATTATCACTATATAAGAAAATAGGCGCTATAAGGAGAAATACAAATGCAACCAATCAAGACTGGAGACCAAGTAGCGGTCTTTTTCACATAGAGCTTAAATCCTTCTAAATTTGGAGAATTAATCCGACAACAACTTGGAATCGCAGAGGGCCTAATAAAGTTGGTGATAAGAGAGATTGTTGAAAGTCCTCACCAACTTTAAAACATATAGAATAATACTTTCTTGAGCAATATCTCACAAAGAAATCTCTTTTAAGGACGTCTCTAGAGGCATACAAGTGTATGACTCATATTCAATCTTCCAGAGGCATACAAGTGAATAGCTAGCATTGATTCTTTTACACAATTCTGATCACTCTTAGGCAACTATAAATAGAGGTAATGAGGTTTATTTGAGCACGCAAGCAAGAACTAAGCTTGAGAGCTTGACTAGTCTGTGAGCTTGTGTGAGTGTCCAACAAAATAATAGTGTGAGAGCGAGGCGTTCATATAAGAGAGTGTTGTAGTTGTAGACGGTAAAAAATGCAAGCAAGATCTACTCAACATAGTGGGGGTCCACCAGGGGTAGTTTGGCCATTTAACATGACCAGTGGACTTATCGAGTGACCATGAAGAGTTATTATTGTTGACCCCAACCAAATATCACCTTTTGTCTAGATTTATGTGGTCAAGCTCTTTTTATTCTTTCCAAGCCTCCTCATTGCACAAACTTGATAATCAGATTTCTACTTAGTCTAGCTTTCGAAACAGCATTGGGTTAACCATCATGGATAGAGCACACCTGAAGACAAATTTAACCCCGTTACCATTGCGAAGTTAAAAGAGTAGAACTGTGCCACGAAGCTAAATGGATGCAGATGTCAGCTCCGTGCAAAACATACACGATTCGTCAAGCTACTAGCTCCGCAATGGTCGCCAAACTACCTCAGCTCCGTGATGATCGCCAAGCTACCTTATCTCTACGATAGTAGCCAAGCTACATCTGGGTGAGAGATCAGCCTGATGGCAACGTGTGTTAGTGGTCAAGTCATTCCAGCTGTCACCTAGATACTGCATTTAATGCAACAGATCGGTAGTGTACTGATCTCTTGAAGACTGTGCCGAGTTAATCCCCCGGTGCTCACCTTTTTGGGTAAAGCTGCTACAGCCACACAACATATAATGCGATCCGATAGCTTTAGCTCCGTGATTGTTAACTTCATAGCTCCGTGATCAAAAAAGTTATTGCACAATACCGAGTCACATTTAATGCTAGTACAATGATGCTAGCCTTGCGACCAATAATTAGGTCTGCGATCACGAATTAACTCCGTGACTGAGGAAAATTTCAGCCTATAAATACTCCTACATCTCCAACATTTTAAGAGCTCTTGGTTTTGGCTCCTCTCCTCTTCCCTTCTCTTGGCTAGGGTTTCCACTTGGCAGCTGCCCTCCGTTGTTCTTCCCCAATAGCTCTGTGACCTAAAGTTCCTCTGTTGCAAATCAAGAGTTCTTCACCTTTATCAGTCATAGCTGGTTTATACGGCTGTTTTGCCTTGCAAAACTTGGTGTACTTCACAATTATTACTCCTTTGGGGTTTAATTTATCTAGAGAGGTGATCCTTCTAAGGAAAATTATACTTCTTTGGAGTTTAGCTCGTCATTCAAAGGCGGCCCCTTCAAGATGAACTTGAGTTCTTCGACATAGAGTTCCCCTCATACCAAATTCGACATCAACAACAACTCGGCAACTTTGTTCGTGTTTTCAATAAAGCTATGATCTAGTCTCTTTTGCCACATCTCCCCAGAATCTCAAACTTGTAATTTTATTTGTGTTTTTGAGTGAAGAAGTGAGCAATTTGTAATCTTTCAAATATCAATAAAATTGTAAACTTTTGGACCCAAAAATAGTAGTCTTTAGTGCTCTATCAATAAAAGTTTTCTTTGTAGAGAGTTGTCTTCTCCAAAATCCAATTGTAACATTTTCATTTATCGTACGCTCATTTTTTCACATGTTTCTAAATTATATAACATTCTGATTCATAAAGCATTGCAACGATATCAGAACTGCAACAGTTGCTAAAATACTTATCTAATCTTGCTATTGTTCATGATCTTTACATAAATTTTCATTTTTTTAATTTATATTTATACCCAATCCTTATATTATACCCATCATATTCATATGTTCCAGCTAGTTGTTATAGCCACTCCAATGGTAAAGTACCTCCTTTGCAAAGACATTGTTATTATCCTCGTAGTTTGAAGATATTCCTTGTTTATGGGATTTATGCGGTTGTCATCATCCATAAAGATATGAGTTGGATAAAAATTTTGAAAGAATTTTTTTTGTTAAATATGATATGTATCCAAATAAAATGTGGGTTAAAAGGGAAAACTAACAATTGATGGTTGAAAAATAGCTCCAATACTTGTAAATGGAGACATTCTTGAATACACATGAAGGTCTTTTATAAACATTGGTATTATCACCATCCTTCATCGAGGAGATATTATGATCATCCACCTTCATATAATATTTAACACTCTTTGAGGAGATGTGATTATTCTTTACCATCAACTAAACCCGATCTCCCACCAATGTTAACATCAAGATAATATCAAATCCTGAACTAGAGCCTCGGTTAGCATTAAAACCACAGCTCAAGCTAGATTATCTTGCCTAAAAGATTAGATCTAAAAACAGATTTTCACGCCAAAAGTGGAAGCCAACTTAGAATCTTAACCAAATCCAGTCTTAATTTTAAGATGAATTCTATTAAAGGTAAATGAAAGCTATATCATTTCTATCTTTTTTTTAATAATCTTGATTGTAAGGGAGTCTTTGAAAGATGTTTAATACCTATACTCTGTCATCCGAGGTCCTCCATTTACTCACCAAATCATGCATTTAATTTGATGACTTACTTGTTGCACATGCAATAATTCATTCCCTCAAGATTTTTTCGTTTTTACACTTCAAAATTTGGGGTCGAGAATTCTCCAACAAGGAGAGATTTGATTAGAACAACACAAGAAAGTGAATGGACTTGGCGAAAGAAATATCTCGAAAAAAAGAACAGGAAATGTTAGACTTCAGATTACCGTAGGCAGCAGCAGAAAAACTGCTACATCCAGAGCTATAGAAGTCGGTTCATTGCAGACAACCCATTGTTCCCAGTTTAACAATGAGAAGCAAGTCTGTAGATGAATACTTTTGAAATCTTGCTAACACTGGAGTCAAAATCTCCAAGAAGGTTTTTAAATGAGATATGGTTAATTTTAGATGAAAAAGTAGGATTAGATTTTGTTTTATTTGAAAATGTCTAGTTAACCAGCTTTATCAATTTCACTAAGTTATCAATTTCCAGTAAAGACTATCTTTAGTATCGTGCTGCCATACATAGTTGGCTGCGATTTGGCCTCGTTAAGTGAGTTCACATCAGACAGCAAGCCATAAACCTTTCTTTCGTGGACGCTAGCTCCACAGTTGAGCTCATTTTTCAGGAAAAGGTCGTGATCATGAAATGGCGAGCAAAAGCTCTGGAAGCTTACTAGAAAGTTAACTCAAAACTAACTTTGTATGCGCTTCCTTGCCAACCTGCTTCTGAAATTATTATGTAGAATTACACAACACGATACAATACTCTAAGCATTTTCATGTATAATAAAGGTGTCATTTCACTTGTGCATTGGAACAAAATAACAAAACTTACATAATGGGATGTTAACAGATATATAATTTGATATACTGGTTACAGCACCACACATATAATCGTAGAAGCATATGATAACTATAAATAGACCACTTGACTGACCAATAATTTAAGTTAAAATTCCTAGAAACTATGTTCTTTTCATGCTAAAGATAACATAATATATAAACCATAATATACAAAGTTCAAGAAAAGATTCAAGGTTTGAATAGGGCCAACATAAAGATGAATATAGAAAGTAAAAATGGTACAAACATAGTTAAAAAAAGCAGAGTACTAGTAAAGATTTTTTACCTTAACTGAATTTCCAAAGACTTCAGATATAACCTGTTTGCAGATCCTGTGAGAAGACACGGATTATTTTCTCTGAATTAAAAGATCAAAAGCAATGCAAAATTCAGAGTCACCTCATTCACTGAATCTTGGAAATACTAAGTCGTCTTAGCAAAATATCATTTTGCAGTTCCGTGATTTTGAGTATAAAAGCATGGAAAGTGTGAGGTATGAGTAAGCACCAGATTGAGTAATGTTCTTCCTGATCGATTTCTGCTTCCTCCAGTTTTGATTCAGCATCTGCAACAACCAATTTGATCCATAGGAATCTTGTAAGAGGAAATTGAACTTTTATCATGACAATCAAATAAAGAACTGGCAAAGCATGTTGTATTAATCAGTCATAAACTGTGTCATGAATCAAACAACTAAAGAACCATGTGCATATCTATCCCATCTAAACTTAAGCTTAATTGATGAACAAACGAATAGGGCAAAGACTTAAATTACTATACATAAACAAATTGGAGCATAGTTCACAATTGTCAATCATGAGGTGATGTGTTTAATGTGTGAATACCCTCAAACAACCTAAGGAATGAATATCATGTTCGTATGAACTAAATATTAGACAATGATGAACTTCTATTCCAGCACAAAATGCCAAAAACTGAAAAGCATGTGTTGTGACTGTTGTCCCATTCACTGTCCTGCTACCTATTGCTCTACCAAAAAAGTTGTCTAAGTAAAGGTAACAATGGTTCTAGAAAGTTAGCAACTCCTTCAGCTATAATCTAATGACTTCTAATAACCAGTGAATTCAATAATCACACTCGTGAGTACATCTCCACTTAAACCATTCACCAATGTGTATCAATTTGTGATTCAAGACTAAATATAATTTACTAAACGACATTTTGCAGGAAGTTAAAGGCAATCAATGCGAAAAACACCTTCATGTCCTATATGTTCTCTTTCCTTGTTGCCAGTTCTAAATCCTTTGAATTCTCAAGCTTCTCTTTTCATTTCCATTATAGGAACCATTCTTTCTCCAATTCAGCATTAATTACCAAACAAACAGGATATAGAATTTTCTATTCCTTCATTAAATTTTGCCATTTACGCAGTAAATAAACATTTCAGAAATCCAAAAAACGATACAATTTCTTAGAAAAAGAACGTGCATTCAAAATTTTTAATTTATCATGATCATGGACAAAGGATCTAGCACTGCATGCTGCATTTGTTCCATAGAAACAGGTCCACCACTTAAGCATATTTTAGAACAAAATACAATCTAGCTACTAATTACAGGACAAAGAAGTTAACTTTTCTCTTTGTAAAAACGCCAATAAACTGGCAATTCACAGTTAATCTTGATATGATAAACGTGATATGCTGGAGGTTAATAAAGTTCAGTTTACACCAAAAAGCAAGTTAAAATTAATCCAAACCGCAACTAGTTTTTCAAATTAGACGCAAATAAAATGAAAGGCATGTTACCTGTAACGAACTCAAGAACTCGAGAACCTCTCCTCCTCCTCCGTCTCATCAGACTCTAAATAAATCAAAAGGAAAAGAAATTTAACGATTCATTATTTTAAAAGAGATAAAGAATTGGATAAAATGGGAAAAGAAATTAGGGCTTCACCTCGAATCAAAGAAGAGGAGGCAGTCGGAATCGGCTCCCAAAAACCTCCACAGAACGAAAACCCTAAATGCATTTGCCTCTGTGTTTTCTCTCGCGATAGAACGAGGGGAATTAGGGTTTAGATGAGAGAGAGAGAGAGAGAGAGAGAGAGAGAGAGAGAGAGAGGAGAACGGAACAGAATTGGTTTCAAAATCTCAATTCGCAGCGCGATGCTCTTAAAAGAGGTGAACTTCGTGGGCTGGGCTTTTAGGTAGAGGTGAACTCATTGCCTGTCTGTATGTGGGCCGCATCAAGCCTGGAACTGGACTCGAACCGGCCCAGTGCTTGCACTCAAAGCCAGATTTGTTGAACATGGATTTTTGGTTTTTTATTTTATTATTAATTTTTTTTTTTTTTGCTTCAAAAAATTTTTTCCCTGTTGATTTAATAGGTTTAATGTTCAACAAGTGGAGGCTGAACAAAGTAAGGGGTTTCTTTTCATTTCAAGAGTATAATTGTCCACAAAGAGGTCATATGACAAACGAGAATATTAAAGTTCAATTTTGTTAGATTTTTTGAGATATCAAAACTAAATTTTGTTGAACTTTAAAATTTTCTGGGCGATAGTAACTTCGGGTTATCAAAGTTAAAAACTAGGTACACTTTGGTGTATTTGAGAGCAAATAACCCTATTTGTGAAGATGAATTTGGTTTGGACTTCATGCACTTTTCATTGCATTATCCCCAAACAGTTGGCATAGCAAAGGTTACAAATAAGGCTCTAGAGCTTAATTATCTCTTCTATTAATTTCAAGCCTTTATAGAATGATAATATAGTTAATGAATAATCACTTATTAGTGAAACTCGTTAGTATATATGATTCAAAAGTTGGCTTGAAAAGTAAAATCAAAACTAGAAGAAGAAGAAGAAAGCTTTACTAATCCAAGAGGAGCAAGATTTTTGTGAATATGGCATATATTTAACATGCTTAATTAAATAGAAGGAAGTTAGTTATTCTATGATAAGGACAGACTAAATCGATGACTACTTTGTTGTTTTTAATTAAAAAGGATCTTACTTTATAATCCCAAAATAAATAAATAAAAAAGAAAAAGAAAACGTGCATTCATAAGTATAATTTGTAAAGTAAACTAAGATGGGTTCAGCATCCTAACCTCCAAAGAAAAAGAAAATGATCATGTAGAGTCCATCACATTTTAGGGGTATCGCGCATTCATCGTAGCGTCACGTAGATTTATTTTCTAATTATGGACTCTAAGCACCCTTACAATATGGTACTCACACAAGGTGGGTATTATTGGTAATGTTGCTTATGTTAATTAGCTCATAAAATGACTTAAGTCACTTAACTATGGGTTAGATAGAGTGTCGGAGGAGGAAGTTGACAATGATCATTAGTTACGTATATAGAGATGATATAAAAATATAGGTTGAACTATTATAGTTAAGAGTTGATCCGTTATTAACTAGATGTTATTGATATAAAAAAGATACAGTTATCTAATCCCTATAAAACTATAGCAAACAAAACCAGGGATACCTTCATGCATGAGTGTAACTGTGTAAGCTAATATTGGCATGTTTCTTAAACAAATTAAAAAGAAAGAAATTGATATTGACTCCAATCTTATTCTACTGGGAAATGCACGCAATGCTCATATAATCGTCAGACGCGCGCATCGTTTTCTTAATTATGTAACCTTAAACCACTGCTAAAAGAGAAAGTTATTACTTAATCTGTTAAATTTTTTATGTCATCGAAGTTGCTTTAATTTGGTTATCACTTTCGGTAAACCCTCTGAATTTTGGGGGTTTTGCCAAGCTCGAACTTTGGGGTGCCTCACCAAAATCCCCTTAAACATTCAAATTTTGCAAGCGCCTCCTCCTAACGGTGTTAATGGCATCGACAACCATATTTTAATTGTATAGAAAATGAGTGCTTGTTGATCCATCAACACGGTTAGGGGATTCTGGGAAATATTGAAAGCTTAGAGGTGTTTGTATGTTTGTTATTTTCTCCCTTGTATTTGGCTGGTTAATGAAACGTGGGACGCTCACATCACACGTCCTGCAATATGAAAGATTTTACCTTTTGTTGGGGGAGAAATCGGGTCCAATCTAGAGTTGATGGGCCTTAAACAGAAGTTAGGAATCAATTTTAACCCAAAAGCTATAGCTATTAGGAATTGACCCAAGCTCCTATTTAAACTCATCACTCTTTTTTATCTTATCCGATGTGAGACTATACTCACATATTAATCACATCAACAACTCCCCCTTAATTTGTGAGTATATGTTCAATTTAACTATAATTCAATCTTCCACGGGATTCACTAACTCTTGCACCACTTCACTCGTGGGCAAACCAATTCACTAACTTTTGCACCACTTCACTTGTGGGCTAACCAGACCATGCATTCAGCATATGGCTATCAAACATCCGTAGGAACTTCCACCACTTCACTCATGGTGGCTAACTAGACTATATCACTCCTACGGGCATCCGTGGGTTCTCCCGACACCTTCGGGCTTCACATCGAACTTCATCTATTTTTTTTAATTACTTGGACCATGACCTTAGGTCTGATACCATTTGTTGGGGGAGAAATCGGGCCCGATCTAGAGTTGATGGGCCTTAAACAGAAGTGAGGAATCAATTTTAACTCAAAAGCTATAGCTATTAGATATTGACCCAAACTCTTATTTAAACTCATCACTCTTTCTTATCTTATCCGATGTGGGACTATACTTACATATTAATCACATCAACAATGTAGGGAAAAGTAAAAGTACTTCTGACTATGTTTTTAATTTTGGCACCACCGCATGTTCATGGTCGTCGAAGAAGCAGTCTATTGTTGCACTCTCAACTTGTGAAGCGGAGTATGTAGCAGCTACGTCGAGTGCTTCTCAAGTAATTTGGTTGCGTAATGTGCTAAGTCAGATTCACATTCAAGTTGAAGGTCCTACAAAGATTTATGTTGACAACAAGTCCGCAATTGATTTGGCGAAGAATCCAGTGACTCATGGAAGGAGCAAACATATTCATACTCACTACCACTTTTTACGAGACAATATTGAGAAGAACGAGATCGTGTTGATTTATTGCAAGTCTGAAGATCAAGTTGCGGACATCCTCACGAAACCTTTAAAATTTGAAGCATTTGTCAAGTTGAAGCACATGATGGGAATGAAGACTTTACAGAATTAGGATTAAGGGGAGATGTTGAAGTTAATCCTAATTCTAAAAGGATTTGAATTAGTTATCTTTAGGAATCATAATCATACTAGGATTTGAGTTAGTTATCGCTAGGAATTATAGTCATATTAGAATTCTATCATGAAACACTTTGTAAAGCCTTTAAATAGGCATTCATGCATCCTTGTATCTAAGGGGGTGTTTGGTTCACCACTTTTGTAGAAAACTTTATAGAAAAGGGGCTGACAGTGGCATTTCTGTAAATAAATATTTCTGTAGATTTCTATAAATTGTGGTTGGTTCAAAAAAAAACTACAGAAAACATTTCTATAAAGTACAGAAAAGTACTCAGTTTATAAAAATCAAATTCCTAACAAAAAGAGCTGAAATCTACCAGAAATCTGACAATCCTAATTTAAAACTATTATTTTTACCAACCCGTACCCAAATCCCAGCGGAAAACATTTCTCACGGTCGATTGGGAGAAGAAAACCTAGGGTTTTACCCCCTCTCATTCCCGCCCCCAAATCTAGTGATTTTCGAGACGTTCGCGCCTTTTCTTCTTCCTCCTGATCTCGTGCTCGGGTCCTAACGCCATTATCAACTTGCTCGAGCTCGATTGTTGTCAGATTTGATCGGATCTGGGATTTTTTTGGTGCCGTTGATTGGGGGTTTCTTGATAAATCGGTTCTTTTGGAATCGGTTTTACTAGATATATACCTCGTCCAAATTCTCCCCGTACTCGTTTCTGCGCCGATTTGAGGTAAAAAAAACCCTAGCTTCTATGTTTAATAGCATCTGAGAAGAATTGTCGAGCTTGTTTAATAGCTATGTTGGCTTGTTGTTGTTTAATAGCATCTGAGAAGAATTTCCTATGCTTTAGCTATGATTAATAGCTATGTTTTCTTAGAGGGTAACTGAAATTAGTTTTAATTTTTTTTAATTTCCCACATGACAAAAAGATATTTTTTCTTCCCGATATTGGTTCCTTAAACATTCAACAATATTGAAAATTAGTCTCTCGAGCTGCTATTTAGCATCTCAGATATGATTAGTCATTTAAATTAGTCCATATAGTTAACTACCGTTTTGATTTAATATTTTTGAACAACTTTTTTCATGTGCTTCATGTTATATCCCTTTGTTTAAGTTGCTCAAAATCCAAATTCGGCCCTCTACTATTAAAAGATATAGTGAAGAGAGTTGTTTAAGTTGTGTGGAATGAATTCCCTCAAAACAGCAGCCTACGTTGCATCATAATTTTATAGGCGAGACATTCTTTTATGACAACTATATTTCTATCCTGAGCTCTAATAAGTATTCATGGTTGTTTAGCTCCATATTGTGATTTTGAGCTTGTTTAGCTCCATATTGTGATTTTTGAGCTTGTTTAGCTCCATATTGTGATGTTTTGAACTTGTTTAGCTCCATATTGTGATTTTTGAGATTGTTTAGCTTCATATTGTGGTTTGTTTTAGCTTGTTTAGCTTTATATTGTGGTTTTTGAGCTTGTTTAGCTCCACATTGTGATGTTTTGAGCTTGTCTGTATATTGTGGTTTTTGAGCTTGTTTAGCTCCATATTGTGATGTTTTGAGCTTGTTTAGCTCCATATTATGGTTTTTGAGCTTCTACAATATTTTCGAGCTTGTTTAGCTCAATATGCACCACTTTTTGGTCCTCTCATGGCTCAGTTTGAGTTCCTGTTGCTGTATTTGTCATTGGTATGCTGATTTCGAGCTTGTTTGGCTCTATATTGTGTGGGATTTGGATCTATATTGAGCTTGGTTTGAGCTGTTGGTGCTATTTTTTATAAAATCAAGCTGATTTCGAGCTTTTTTAGCTCTATATGCACCAGTTTTTGGTTCTGTTTTAAGTATCCTTTGAGTTCTTGTTGCTGTTTTTGTTATTGGTATGCTGATTTCGAGCTTATTTAGCTCTATATTGTGTGGGATTGGGATCTACATTGAGCTCGGTTTGAGCTGTTGGTGCTATTTTTTTTATAAAATCAAGCTGATTTCGAGCTTGTTTAGCTCTATATGCACCAGTTTTTGGTTCGGTTTTAAGTATCCTTTGAGTTCCCATTGCTATTTTTGTTATTGGTATGCTGATTTCGAGCTTATTTAGCTCCATATTGTGTGGGATTTGGATCTATATTGAGCTCGGTTTGAGTCGTTGGTGCTATTTTTATAAAATCAAGTGATTTTTGAGCTTATTTAGCTCTATATGCACTAGTTTTGGTTCGGTTTGAGCTCGGTTTGAGTTCTGTTGCTATTTTTGTTATTGTTATGTCGATTTCGAGCTTGTTTGGCTCTATATTGTGTGGGATTTGGATCTATATTGAGCTTGGTTTGAGCTGTTGGTGCTATTTTTATAAAATCAAGTCGATTTCGAGCTTTTAGCTCTATATGCACCAGTTTTTGGTTCTGTTTTAAGTATCCTTTGAGTTCTTGTTGCTGTTTTTGTTATTGGTATGCTGATTTCGAGCTTATTTAGCTCTATATTGTGTGGGATTGGGATCTACATTGAGCTCGGTTTGAGCTGTTGGTGCTATTTTTTTTATAAAATCAAGCTGATTTCGAGCTTGTTTAGCTCTATATGCACCAGTTTTTGGTTCGGTTTTAAGTATCCTTTGAGTTCCCATTGCTATTTTTGTTATTGGTATGCTGATTTCGAGCTTATTTAGCTCCATATTGTGTGGGATTTGGATCTATATTGAGCTCGGTTTGAGCTGTTGGTGCTGTTTTTTATAAAATCAAGCTGATTTTGAGCTTATTTAGCTCTATATGCACTAGTTTTTGGTTCGGTTTTGAGCTCAGTTTGAGTTCCTGTTGCTATTTTTGTTATTGTTATGCTGATTTCGAGCTTGTTTAGCTCTATATTATGTGGGATTTGGATCTATATTGAGCTCGGTTTGAGCTTCTGGCAATGATGATGGTCAACTAAAGAAGATTGCAAACTAATTTACAATGTTCATAATAAGATAAGGCGTTCTTTAGTACGTTATTAGAATGCAATCTACATGAACTTGTATGTTTCAGTTGAGGCAATCATTTTTGATAAAAGACCAATAGCTGAGCCAACTTAGTATATGAAAAATATCAAATTACGACATGAAATTGACAAAGTGGTACATGATTTGTTTAGATAATTGATTTCAATCTAACCAAAGCAAATAAACTTCTAGTCCACGATGCTGGCCAATCCCCTCCTTACCCATGTTGGGCACAGAACCATTGTTACCAACATCATGCGCGTGAGTTAAGAGATCATTCATATTCCAATTTGTGTGGGAGATATTGCTGCAATAGGGACACATCCACCACCCGTTTCGGTCTCTAACTTTCAAAGCATTGGCTCTTAGCATTATTTCTGCTTCTACCATTATGTCCCACATCTCATCACGCTCTCGATCTTCATCTGTATATGAAAATAATTCCTCATATGATTTTTTCTGCGGTAGTTTCTGAGCACGCTGTTTACAAAAAAGAAAAACCCAAGTAATTGGTCATTGGGAAAATAGTAATAGAATTTGTAGTTTTTTAAAATCAAAAAACATACCTTTGAATTTGATGAACTTGACGATTCACCACGTTCTCTAACATTCTTACTCATATTTTTCAACTTTGAAAATTTTGTGTTCATGGATAGTTGAGGATAGAGTGATTTTATAGGATTTGATCATGTCAAATTAGCCATTAATATAGCCGTTGTAAAGTCATAAATAAGGTTGTTGGCACTTTTCTATAAATTTTTCATATGCAACCAAACAAAAGAAAAGGAAAACTTGACATTTCTATAAAGTAATGGGCCCATTTTCTTGTTTTGAACCAAACAAACAAATTTTTTTATTTTCTCCCGCTAAATCTCTCCTCATACATATTATACTTCTATTTGCTTTGCTATTATTTGTTCCAACACCTTTGCCCCTCAAATTCAACCATCTAAATTATCATACATTATTCTTATAAGTTGGATAAAGGAACTGATTTGTTTTCTCTTTTTATTTTTAATAAGATAAATAAATGAGTAAGTTATTGGATTAGATGAAATGTCGGCTTAAAATTTAATTAGCATGCTAGTGAATGAGCAATGACTTGAATGATACGATGAACAAGAAAATGTGTGGCCGTATAAAACCTTGGTGGACGAGGTAGCTAAGATTTTATTAGGAGCATGCATGAAGATAATTCAAAATGTCAGAAGAGTATCGAGGTGTGGAAAGAAATGAAATTTAATGACCCCATTGCAAATGTGAGAGAAAATAATATCAAATGGTGGATTGTGGAGCTAGCGGAGAGAATGGATAAATTTGGGGTGAAACTCTTCTTAGTCGGGCTTTGGAGTCTATGGCACAATAGAAACCAAGTGAGGTTGGGTAAAGAACCTTCAACAGCTAGAAGTATATACATTTCAACAATAAAATTATTATCTGAGTTTCAGCTTGCTCAAGAGAGGAAGCACATCTTGAAGCCACAACAGGGGGGAGTTGAGGAGAGGATCTTGAAATTGCCCTAGAGGGGGGTGAATAGGGCAATATGCTAATCTAATCCGAATTAATGCCAAATTAAAACTAATTAACAAATATATATCCTAGCAAGAATGATATACAAAGAATAATATGCAAGGATATGTAATATACACAAAGAGTAAACAAAAGTAAACAAGTGTAAACAAGATAGGGAGATAAAACAAATGAGAGCAAGGCAATAAAGATGAACAAGATGAATGCGCCAAGCAAACTTCAAACACAATAATATGTTCACGAGGTTCGGTCAACCCACGACCCTCGTCCCGCTCCTCACCTCGAGGAGATCTCCACTATATCAACCGGTTTTCTACGCCACCAATAACGCTTACACCACACTATCTCGGTTTTCTAGCTCACGAAAACTTTACAATCACTCACAATGTACTTACACTAACTACCACCTCAAGTGTTGGTCTCTAGTCCTGTCTCCCTCAAGTGCTCGGATTTACCACCTCTCCCTAGGCTTTACTACCGACGCCACTCCTCTTGGAACAACCCCGCCTCTCACCACACACTCCTCTCTGTACTAGTGTAATACAATGTGATCTCACAATTAAAGCTCACAAATACAAATGTTTGTTCTCTATGGATGAGAACTCATTAAGCACAACTCAATGTTACAAACTCTCACAACCCCAATATACTATGTATGAAAATACTATAAGCTCAAGTGGGTGTGTGTAACAATGAGATTTAATCAAAACTAAACTCAATTAAAATCTAGCTTTAATAAAAATGATTAATAAACAAATAAATGTAAAGCTAGAAAGAGTTTAGAAACACTTCTCTAAAGATCAAGAGTGAAAGAGAGATGAGTGAAAGCTCAACCACCAAAGAATGATCTCTTCTTCCTCTTGTAAAACTTTGCTCCACAAAACAAACTTGAAACAAGGCTTGAATGCCTTAAACACTCTTAAACAAATCTTAAAAACTCTCTTAAACTTCTTTTAAAACATTCTCTCTTAGTTAGAAATGTGTTGGGCGCGCGGACCGCGGAACCGTCGAGAGAAACCACCACAAACGGAAAGCCAAAACACAATAAAAGAGTAAAGACACGAGATTTACGTGGTTCGACAAGTTGCCTACGCCCACGGGTAAGGAGGGGATTTTCACTAATAGAAAGAGAGAATACAAATTAGGATTACAAGTTCTCACAAAGAAACCCTAAAACAAACCTCTCAATCTCTCAAAAGATCTCCTCTCCAAAGATGCACAAAACTCTTCAAAGGTCGCTCCAAAACGTGCTTGAAACTTACCCTAACAATCGTGTTAGGGTTATTTATAGCTCTAAACGAATTGGGTTTAAAACCAATTCCTAATTAGACCCGCTGAATCACCTGATTAGTCGACTACAACTCATATTAGTCGACTAATGAACTGTAGATTAGTCGACTACAATACGCATTAGTCGACTACAACTCATATTAGTCGACTAATGAACTGTAGATTAGTCGACTACAATATGCATTAGTCGATTACCGCACTCCAACGCGAAATACACCTTTCGTCCGCTCACGCTGTAGTCGACTACCGTAGGCATCAAAAATTGCCGAAGAACCTCAAATATGACTAAATCATGAGAAGATCGAAGAACAACGCCGTCGAAATCTCAAGAAGTCAACACATGGGAGATTGTGTCTCGCCACAGCAGCAGACATTCATTGTGTGCCTCGCACGAAGCGAGACACTTGATGTGTCTCGCTATTAGCGAGACACTTGTGTGTGCCTCGCACGAAGCGAGACACTTGATGTGTCTCGCTATTAGCGAGATTTTGTGTGTGCCTCGCACGAAGCGAGACACTTGATGTGTCTCGCTATGCAGGCATCTTTACTTGTGTCTCGCTAACCGGCGACACCCGTAATACTTGGAACGAGCTCTTGAAGGGTCTAAATCAATGCCGATGGGGCCCACTTGACTTTATCAATGCAGAGACGCTCGTGACATCGCAATAGCGTTACATCGAAGATACCACTACGCGTAATTCTAGGGCATTTAATCGCGCCTAAAAGCGTGACCGCTACGCTACCGGAAGGATCGATCCGCCAGCCAGGGTACTGTACCGCCTTCGCCGCAGGCAAATGCATTAATCGCCAGCATGCAGGCAGCCTTAGCGCGAGGCGTACTCGAAGCCGCCGCTTAACCGCAAAATTCCAAAGACTTATGACACTTGTGGGCACGTTTCCCAAAGACTATAAATACCCTCCTACGTCCACTTGGGCAGAAGGTCGGCCATCAGAAAGGGGAAATCAAAGAATCCAAGCTCCCGGAGTTCAAGAACACTATCCACGCGGAGATTCCTCGAGATTAAGCCTTGCCTTAATTCTTGAGAAGAGTAGATATCTTACCTTGCTAAGATATTTGCTGAAGTTCTTGTTTCCTTTGCGAAGCATCAACTAAACCCCGCCGATTCGACGCCGCCTCTGGTCCACGGATTACGCGTCCCCAAGACGTGCAAAGTCCCACAAAAACAGGAGATCTACACTTGTAGCGTCTTTTGTTCGAGTTTGTAAGAGAGTTATTTAAATTCTTTGTAACTGAGAACCAAAAGTGTAATTTTCTCTAGTTTTACAATGGAATCAACTTTCGACCCAAACACGATGGCGACCACAGTGGGAGCCAACGGTCTCGAGCCCGAGATCGTTGTGTCGCAGCCGCGCAAATGATCGGCCGACCTCATGGTTGATGGGCTAGACTACTTCTTCGATCAAGCCACACACTCCTCTCGGTGTACTAGTGTAATACAATGTGATCTCACAATTAAAGCTCACAAATACAAATGTTTGTTCTCTATGGATGAGAACTCAATTAAGCACAACTCAATGTTACAAACTCTCACAACCCCAATATACTATGTATGAAAATACTATAAGCTCAAGTGGTGTGTGTAACAATGAGATTTAATCAAAACTAAACTCAATTAAAATCTAGCTTTAATAAAAATGATTAATAAACAAATAAATGTAAAGCTAGAAAGAGTTTAGAAACACTTCTCTAAAGATCAAGAGTGAAAGAGAGATGAGTGAAAGCTCAACCACCAAAGAATGATCTCTTCTTCCTCTTGTAAAACTTTGCTCCACAAAACAAACTTGAAACAAGGCTTGAATGCCTTAAACACTCTTAAACAAATCTTAAAACTCTCTTAAACTTCTTTTAAAACATTCTCTTAGTTAGAAATGTGTCATGCCGGACCGCTGAACCGCCGAGAGAAACCACCACAAACGAAAGCCAAAACACAATAAAAGAGTAAAGACACGAGATTTACGTGGTTCGCAAGTTGCCTACGCCCACGGGTAAGGAGGGGATTTTCACTAATAGAAAGAGAGAATACAAATTAGGATTACAAGTTCTCACAAAGAAACCCTAAAACAAACCTCTCAATCTCTCAAAAGATCTCCTCTCCAAAGATGCACAAAACTCTTCAAAGGTCGCCCAAAACGTGCTTGAAACTTACCCTAACAATCGTGTTAGGGTTATTTATAGCTCTAAACGAATTGGGTTTAAAACCAATTCCTAATTAGACCCGCTGAATCACCTGATTAGTCGACTACAACTCATATTAGTCTAACTAATGAACTGTAGATTAGTCGACTACAATACGCATTAGTCGACTACTGCACTCCAACGCAGAAATACACCTTTCTCGCCGCCTACGCAGTAGTCGATCACCGTAGGCATCAAAATTGTCAAGAACCTCAAATATGACTAAATCATGAGAAGATCGAAGAACAACGCCGCCGAAATCTCAAGAAGTCAACACATGGGAGATTGTGTCTCGCCACGCATGCAGACACTTGTGTGTGCCTCGCACGAAGCGAGACATTTGATGTGTCTCGCTATTAGCGAGACATTTGTGTGTGCCTCGCGACGAAGCGAGACATTTGATGTGTCTCGCTATTAGCGAGACATTTGTGTGTGCCTCGCACGAAGCGAGACACATTGATGTGTCTCGCTATAGGCGAGGCACTTACTTGTGTCTCGCTAACCGGCGACACCCGTAATACTTGGAACGAGCTCTTGAAGGGTCTAAATCAATGCCGATGGGGCCCACTTGACTTTATCAATGCAGAGACGCTCGACATCGCTAATAGGCGTTACACGCCAAGATACCACTACGCGTAATTTAGGGCATTTAATCGCGCCTAAAAAGCGTGAAAACCGCTATAAAGAATGAAGGATTCGCGATCGCCGGCAGCCGAGGTACCGTGACGCCCGCCACCGGTAGCCACACCGCCGCCAGCTAGCGTGGCAGCTTAGCCGAGGCAGCCGCCGCTTAATCGCAAAATTCCAAAGACTTATGACACTTGTGGGCACGTTTCCCAAAGACTATAAATACCCTCCTACGTCCACTTGGGCAGAAGGTCGGCCATCAGAAAGGGGAAATCAAAGAATCCAAGCTCCCGGAGTTCAAGAACACTATCCACGCGGAGATTCCTCGAGATTAAGCCTTGCCTTAATTCTTGAGAAGAGTAGATATCTTACCTTGCTAAGATATTTGCTGAAGTTCTTGTTTCCTTTGCGAAGCATCAACTAAACCCCGTCGATTCGACGATCGCTGCTCGGTGGTCCACGGATTACGCTGGCCCCAAGACGTGCAAAGTCCCACAAAACAGAGATCTACACTTGTAGCGTCTTTTGTTCGAGTTTGTAAGAGAGTTATTTAAATTCTTTGTAACTGAGAACCAAAAGTGTAATTTTCTCTAGTTTTACAATGGAATCAACTTTCGACCCAAACACGATGGCGACCACGGTGGGAGCCAGCGGTCTCGAGCCGAGATCGTTGTGTCGCAGCCGCGCAAATGATCGGCCGACCTCATGGTTGATGGGCTAGACTACTTCTTCGATCAAGCCAAATTCGAAGAGTATCTCTCCTCTTCCACATCGAAGTCCTCCTCACCCCGCAAACATCGGAGGATTTCATCCCCAAAGAGGGAGGTTCGTTCTGTTGTGACGCGCAACGATTCTCGTTCGCTTGCGATGGAGGCGATTTCCCCTCTCAACAAGATCTCAACTGATCTGACGAAGAGAGCTCGCCAAAGACGACGTCAAAAAATGGCTCGTCAATTCGCCAAGGCTTTGGAGTCGACGGATGGAGTTCACTATCAGATGAACTCACATGATCAAAGGCGTCAACAAACCACAGCGCTTCAACCCGTCAGCACTCCTTCCAAGGAAGAATGGGTTCTCGTTAAAAGGACCCGATTGACAAAGAAGGAGCGCGCTCAAAAACGCCGTGCACGCTTTGCTCGAGCACGTGCTGTTGTTCGCAAGGCGCAGGAGTCTAAATCAACCAGGGAATCAACTCAAAATCACAAAGTTTGGGTCCCGAAGTCAACGTCAAAATTGGCTCAAGAGTCTGCCTCGCCAGAATTCTTCACCGAGATAGCTGAAGCCGCCGCTTAGCGAGATAGCCAATCGCCGCCAACAAATAGGTAAACCGCTCGCCAATAGATAGCTGAATCGCCGCCAACAACAGGCGCCCTCCATGCATTGACAAAAGATGGGCTTTTCCGCCCCTTTCTTCCCCTTCTCCGGCTGAGGTATCAACCTTTAAGTCTGGAAATCCGACAACTTCAGTGTTTAGTCGTCTTGGTCCACAGCCAGGAAATAAAGGCAAAATACCAATGAAGAAACGCTTGGATTACCCAATCCAAAAGAGTCCTGAGCAAGCTGAAACATCTCAGGCTTCTAGAATTCCAATTGCATCTCGTTTGAGCATCCCTAAGGGGGTCCGCGAGTTTGCTGATAAAGACAAAACGAAGCGTGTGATTCGCAGAGTCACCAAAGGCGATCAAACGCTTGTTATTCATGCAGAAGCAACTTCCAATAGTCGACGTCCCCAAAAGAAGACATGTTTTCAAATTAAGGACAACGTTACACTTGGGGGTGGAAATGCAATTTGTGATAAACCATACCAACCACACCATCAGGCTGGGGGTGGCAACACACGAAAGAGGACGATCAATGAAATAGATTGTTCTTGTTCGTGTGCACAATTGATTAGGACGCTGTTATCAGGATGTGCCTGTTCTGAGTCGAACGCTCACCCACAAAGAGCTTCAGTATTCGAACGGCTTTCCCTGTCAGCAACGGAAAATCTGAAGCCACGGTCAAGACGACATCGAAGAAGAAAGAGATCATCCATTCAATTTGATGAGTTTCCCGAAGTAACTATCAACATGGTGAACAAAGGGAAAGGACCGATGACGGATGCAGATCCTGACTTTATCAATCAACGCATCGACTACAGAAGGATGCATGAGGAAGAGTCATTTGAAGATGAAGCTTCCGATAGCAATTCGGCTATAGCTTCCGATGACACAATGTCAAGCGCTGGTCATCATCCCAGAGAAGCTTTTACCATTACTCCCGATGTCCTGGCTCAAATGTTACAAGAAGCCTTAGCTAAGCAAAGAGAAGAGCTTAAGGCTGAAATGAGAACAGAGATGGAGCTAGCCATGCAACAGATGAGGGAGTCGCAGGCCCAAATGGTTGCACAACCTGGGTCCAGTCAACAGCCTGAATCCAGCCAACAAGGTGGAGTTACCCACCATAATACCCTTAATGTTGAAGACAGTGATTCGGAGATTGACGAACACATTTATGCTGATCAACCTCCAAAGAAAGCTGCATCTGATGCTCAAGGTGAAAATGGTCCAATTCTTCCTATTGGAAATAATCCAAAACAAAGGGAGGATGATGGCGAAAGGATGAAAGAGCTTGAAGATAAAATCAATGCTTTGATGTCCACACAGGAAGTCAAAAGGACTGGTATCCCGTGTCCATATCCTAGAGAATGGGATTCAATCCCTTACCCGCCGAAATTCAATTTGATCAACTTCACGCCATTTGACGGGAGAGGGTCACCTTCACAACACCTGATTTACTTCAAATCACATTTAGGGTAATCTCGAAACGAGCCTCGATGGTTCGGTCATTCCTTTGCATTTCATGAGTCAGCCGATTGGTATCAAGACTCAAGGCCGGAGTATTAACTGGCCGAGGACATGGAAAGTTCTTTTCAAAGAACTTCTTCGATGACGACACGTAAGTCTCAATTGGAACTCTCTTAGACTAAAAGCGTAAAGGTGGGGAGACAATCGACACCTTCGTTAGCGATTCCGCAATAAAGCTATGAATTGCGTGGATCCACCATCAAGAGTTCATATTGAAGACTTGCCACAACAATCTTTCTATAGAATTGCCGAAGTCATGGGGGTCGCCCCACCAACTACGTGGAAAGACCTAAAAATACGAGGAGAACAAGCCTAACGCTTCCTCGTAAGGAAGAAAGCCGAAAGAGGCGAAAAGATGGTGACCCTCGAAGTAAATTTTTCCTCTCGTAATAGAGGAAAGGCATCTATGATCGCTGTTGGTCAAACGTCAGAACATCAGCCAAAAGCTCCTAAATCGAATTCCACAGACATACTCTTTCAAGGACGAAGAAGTTCCAATCATCTTCAAACATCTCCTTGATAACAACAAAATCAAGTTGCCTCCAATTATAAATCGAGGAGGTCGACAAGATTTCGGACCCTAAATATCGCGTACGTACGGAGGATCCTCCATCCTACAAAGGATTGCTTAGCTCTCAAGGCCATCATCCAAGCCTTGTTGAAGCCGCCTTAACAAATAAGCTAAATCAAACTTGACTCATGTGTATATGAGTATAAACTCCTTTGTAACTCGACAGTATAACGAGTATAAACCGGCCCTTTCCTCCGATGAGTACAAGAGGTTAAACCGCTTCTCATCTTCACTTTGACAAGCCCCGCTTTGCAAAGAAAGTGGGGTGGATAATCCATGAACGAGAGGTCCACCTTCGTGTTGAGCGATCAAACCTTCCTACGCTAGGATTGTCTCAAAAAAAAAAATTCCCACTTGGTCAAACCTTCCTACGCTAGGTCCACCAACACCAATCCACCAACAAGGTGGAGTTACCCACCATAATACCCTTAATGTTGAAGACAAGGATTCGAGATTGACGAACACATTTATGCCGATCAACCTCCAAAGAAAGCCGATCCGATGCTCAAGGTGAAAATGGTCCAATTCTTCCTATTGGAAATAATCCAAAACAAAGGGAGGATGATGGCTAAAGGATGAAAGAGCTTGAAGATAAAATCAATGCTTTGATGTCCACACAGAAGTCAAAAGGACTGTATCCCGTGTCCATATCCTAGAGAATGGGATTCAATCCTTACCCACCAAATTCAATTTGATCAACTTCACGCCATTTGACGAGAGGGTCACCTTCACAACACCTCGATTTACTTCAAATCACATTTAGGGTAATCTCGAAACGAGCCTCGATGGTTCGGCCATTCGTCGGCATGAGTCGCCTTCGATTGGTATCAAGACTCAAGGCCGGAGTATTAACTGCCGAGGACATGGAAAGTTCTTTTCAAAGAACTTCTTCGATGACGACACGTAAGTCTCAATTGGAACTCTCTTAGACTAAAAGCGTAAAGGTGGGGAGACAATCGACACCTTCGTTAGCGATTCGCAATAAAGCTATGAATTGCGTGGATCCACCATCAAGAGTTCATATTGAAGACTTGCCACAACAATCTTTCTATAGAATTGCCGAAGTCATGGGGTCGCCCCACCAACTACGTGGAAAGACCTAAAAATACGAGGAGAACAAGCCTAACGCTTCCTCGTAAGGAAGAAAGCCGAAAGAGGCGAAAAGATGGTCGACCCTCGAAGTAAATTTTTCCTCTCGTAATAGAGGAAAGGCATCTATGATCGCTGTTGGTCAAACGTCGCAACCACGATCGCCCCAAAAAGCTCCTAAATCAGAATTCCACAGGACATACTCTTTCAAGGACGAAGAAGTTCCAATCATCTTCAAACATCTCCTTGATAACAACAAAATCAAGTTGCCTCCAATTATAAATCAGGAGGAGGCTGACAAGATTTCGGACCCTAAATACTGTGCGCACCACAGGAGGATCCTCCATCCTACAAAGGATTGCTTAGCTCTCAAGGCCATCATCCAAGCCTTGGTTGAAGCCGGCGTCTTAACGCCGAAATAAGCTAAATCAAACTTGACTCCGACAGGTATATGAGTATAAACTGCTCCTTTTGTACTCCGACAGGTATACGAGTATAAACTGCTCCCTTTCCTCCGATGAGTACAAGAGGTTAAACTGCTTCTCATCTTCACTTTGACAAGCCCCGTTTTGCAAAGAAAGCTGGGGGTGGATAATCCATGAACGAGAGGTCCACCTTCAGGTTGAGCGATCAAACCTTCCTACAGTTAGGATTGTCTCAAAAAAAAAAAAAAAAATTCCCACTTGGTCAAACCTTCCTACAGTTAGGACCACAGCCAAAATCCCCTCTCGATTCCTTCCATGAACGAGAGGTCCACTTCCAAATTGAGCGATCAAACCTTCCGACAGTTAGGATTGTCTCAAAACTCCTATCCCGATCAAACCTTCATACAGTTAGGATCATTTTTTAAATTTTCACTCCCACTTGGTCAAACCTTCCTACAGTTAGGACCATAATTAAAATCCCCTCTCGATTCCTTTTATGAATGAGAGGTCTTTTTCAATACAACGGGTTCGTCTTTGCCCCAGGAGAAGACACAACGGGTTTGTTTTCGCCCCAAGAGAAGACACAATTCCAAAAGCCTACGTATTCAATATCGTAGCATAGATGTCATTACTTAATGACACCTAAACTATGCTTTTATGCATAGGGATGTTATCTCTGTCCCTTATCAGAGATAAGTCAGCGTCTAACACACGCCGGTAATCAATTCCCGTGATAATTGATCGCTTCACGATTCAATATCGTAGCATAGATGTCATTACCTAATGACACCTAAACTATGCTTTTATGCATAGGGATGTTATCTCTGTCCCTTATCAGAGATAAGTCAGCATCTAACACACGCCGCCGGGTAATCAATTCCCGTGATAATTGATCAAGCCTACGTATTCAATATCGTAGCATAGATGTCATTACTTAATGACACCTAAACTATGCCTTCATGCATAGGGATATTATCTCTGCCCCTTATCAGAGATAAGTCTGCATCTAACACATGCCGTAGTTAATTCCCGTGATAATTGACCGAAGCCCACGTGATTCAATATCGTAGCATAAAGTCTAAGAGAATTCCCACTTGGTCAAACCTTCCTGCTTAGGACCACGGCCAAAATCCCTCTCGATTCCTTCCATGAACGAGAGGTCCACTTCAAATTGAGCGATCAAACCTTAGGCAGGTTAGGATTGTCTCAAAACTCCTATCCCGATCAAACCTTCCTACGCTTAGGATCATTTTTAAATTTTCACTCCCACTTGGTCAAACCTTCCTACAGTTAGGACCATAATTAAAATCCCCTCTCGATTCCTTTTATGAATGAGAGGTCTTTTTCAATACAACGGGTTCGCTTTGCCCCGTGAGAAGACACAACGGGTTTGTTTTCCAAGAGAAGACACAATTCCAAAAGCCTACGATTCAATATCGTAGCATAGATGTCATTACTTAATGACACCTAAACTATGCCTTCATGCATAGGGATATTATCTCGCCTTATCGAGATAAGTCGCCTAACACACGCCGGTAATCAATTCCTGATAATTGATCGCTTCACGATTCAATATCGTAGCATAGATGTCATTACCTAATGACACCTAAACTATGCTTTTATGCATAGGGATGTTATCTCGTCCTTATCGGAGATAAGTCGACATCTAACACACGCCGGTAATCAATTCCGTGATAATTGATCAAGCCTCGTATTCAATATCGTAGCATAGATGTCATTACTTAATGACACCTAAACTATGCTTTTATGCATAGGGATGTTATCTCGCCCCTTATCGAGAGATAAGTCGCATCTAACACATCTTTGGGGTAGTTAATTCCGTGATAATTGATCAAGCCTCGTATTCAATATCGTAGCATAAAGTCTAAGAGAATTCACTCTTTTAGCACAACGTAACATGTAGAACGGACTCAGATAATCTACATGCTAGCCCAACTCAAACGGTAGTTGGTAAAGGCTCATCAAATCCGTTGATGGCTGAGGGTTTGCCAAAAATCCTATATCTATCATACAAGCAATAACTTGAGACAGCGGGTTCAATCTTCCTGCTAGGGTCAAGTACTTTCTCTTACCGTGGTAACTCATTGCTAATGCAAATGTGCCATTACATCGCCTCCGGAAGCTCAAGCATGCTCAGACAGATTCTGTGGCGGTCCTTTCGAGCGAGACACTTCAGATTGCTCCGCTCACTTTCTTCAAGTGGGATAATTCCAGATATTACATATAAAAGCTTTCCTGGAAATCTGATATTCAGAAAACCAGATGACGCTTTTTCTCTGAATGATTCTCAAGGCATTTCAATTACAACCCAAGTGGTGACTTTCAAGATGAAGATGATTAGTCCAAAATCGACTTCGACATTTCAATCAATCCAAATACAAATGCAACAGCTATTGATCCCAAAGTATGGTCAGCGACGCCGCGTAGCCAGGATTCAAGAAACTGAAGCAAAACATGGGCCTCTTCTACAAAGTTCAACGTTGAGCAGTAAAGGCATCTTATCAAAGTATTCGGACCCTCGACAAAATACGAGGAGTCCAAAACTTTGGAGGGTATCTGTAGGCATCAAAATTGCCGAAGAACCTCAAATATGACTAAATCATGAGAAGATCGAAGAACAACGTCGTCGAAATCTCAAGAAGTCAACACATGGGAGATTGTGTCTCGCCACAGGCGAGACACTTGTGTGTGCCTCGCACGAAGCGAGACACCTTGATGTGTCTCGCTATTAGCGAGACATTTGTGTGTGCCTCGCGACGAAGCGAGACACCTTGATGTGTCTCGCTATAGGCGAGGCACTTTACTTGTGTCTCGCTAACCGGCGCAGACACCCGTAATACTTGGAACGAAGCTCTTGAAGGGTCTAAATCAATGCCGATGGGGCCCACTTGACTTTATCAATGCAGAGACGCTCGTGACACGCATCAGCGGTTACACGCCGAAGATACCACTACGCTGCAATTTAGGGCATTTAATCGCGCCTAAAAAGCAGAAAACCGCTACAAAGAAATGGAAGGATCGCATCGCCGCGGCCAAGAGGCATTTCCAGCATCGCCGCCAACAGGTAGCCTTACACCGCCGCTAAAGAAGGCATTTTAGCCAGGCGCCGAAGCCGCTAACCGCAAAATTCCAAAGACTTATGACACTTGTGGGCACGCTTCCAAAGACTATAAATACCCTCCTACGCCCACTTGGGCGTAAGGTCGGCCATCGAAAGGGGAAATCAAAGAATCCAAGCTCCTGAGTTCAAGAACACTATCCACGCGAGATTCCTCGAGATTAAGCCTTGCCTTAATTCTGAGAAGAGTAGATATCTTACCTTGCTAAGATATTTGCCGGGTTCTTGTTTCCTTTGAAGCATCAACTAAACCCCGCCGATTCGACGATCGCCGCCGGTGGTCCACGGATTACGGTCCCCAAGACAGCAAAGTCCCACAAAAACAGAGATCTACACTTGTAGCGCCTTTGTTCGAAGTTTGTAAGAGAGTTATTTAAATTCTTTGTAATCGAACCAAAAGTGTAATTTTCTAGTTTTACAATGGAATCAACTTTCGACCCAAACAACTACAACTCATATTAGTCGACTACTCGCTCCCACCCAAAACTTGTTGCTCACATAGCAGTAGTCGACTACAATGCCTAGTAGTCGACTCATCAACCTCGAAAACTGCCTTGTGCATGTTTTGTGCATGTTCTACAATTCTCCACCTCGCACATCATTTGATTCATCTCAAATTTTGGACTAACACCAAGAACACCAAGAACATCTAGAGAGATCACCATCACCAATCCAGCCAATCCAAATGCGCCACTACACCGCTGCCGCCACGCATCTCCACCGATCAAGCTCATCGTAGTTCACCTCAAATCATCTCCACCTTGCCCATTACCGCTCAAGGGCCATGCCCTCTTGGGCGATCAACACGAAGCCGATATGAAGCAAGTCTAAGCAATGCTTAAACTTACTACTGTGACCACCTTGGTTAACATGTCCGGGATTCTCATTCGTGTGCACCTTCATGAGAGAAATATCACCTCCTCTATGACATCCCGCACAAAATGATACCGACATCAATATGCTTGGTACGAGCATGATGAACTGATTCTTCGCCAAGTGAATTGCACTCATTTGTCACACCACAAGTTCACGTTTTCTGCTCAATCCCCAAATCTTCTAGAAGACCCCACAACCACAATGCTTCCTTCACTCCCTCGCCATGGCCATGTACTTTCGGCCTCTGTAGTAGAAAGTGCCATCAGAGTCTGTAACATCGACGCCAACTAACCGGAGCTCCATGTATCTTAAATACATAACCAGTAGTAGATCGCCGCCTATCTAGATCGCCTGCATAATCGAGTCCACAAACCCGATCAATCGACATGTTTCTCCACCAAAACACGACTGTATCAAGCGTACCCTTTAAGTACACGAGGACCCACTTCACCGCTTCCCGGTCGCCTTTCCCGGATTCGCCATGAATCTACGACCACACTAACCGCCAGGAAATATCTCGGCGTACACACCATTGCATACATTAAACCGCTAACCGCACTAGCATAGGAACACGCTCCATGTGCTTCTTCCACAGAGTGGGAGATTGATTACCGAAAGCCTAAAGTGTGGAGCCAATGGAGTCACCACCGACTTAGCACTTTGCATCCCGAACCTCGCGATCACCGGCTCTATGAAGCCCTTCCGACTCAAGAACAATCGCCGATTCGCTCGCTTCTTCTAATCTCCATACCGGTATTTTCCTAGCGGCACCCATGTCCTTCATCTCGAACTCTTCACCAAGTTGAGATTTCAACCTATCTATCTCCACCCTGCTCTTAGAAGCAATAAGCATGTCATCCACATACAAAAGAAGATAGATAAAATTACCTCGTGAAGCTTCGAATGTAAACACAACAATCATGATCGCCGGAAAACCCATGCTTCAGCATGAAGGAGTCAAATCGCTTGTACCACTGCCGGGGAGATTGCTTTAATCCATACAGTGACTTCCTCAAACGACACACATGATTCTCCTTATCCTCAACCTTGTAGCCCTCAGGTTGATGCATGTAGATCTCTTCATCCAAGTCTCCGTGCAAGAAGGCTGTTTTAACAACGAGCTGATATGAAGCAAGTCTAAGCAATGCTTAAACTTACTACACAGTGACCACCTTGGTTAACATGTCCGTGATTCTCATTGCACCTGCACCTTCATGAGAGAAATATCACCTCCCTCTATGACATCCCGCACAAAATGATACGACATCAATATGCTTGAGTGCGAGCATGATGAACTGATTCTTCGCCAAGTGAATTGCACTCATTTGTCACACCACAAGTTCCGTTTTCTGCTCAATCCCCAAATCTTCTAGAAGACCCCACAACCACAATGCTTCCTTCACTCCTCTCGCCATGGCCATGTACTGCCTCAGAGTAGAAAGTGCCATCAGAGCTCGTAACATCGACGCCAACTAACCGGAGCTCCATGTATCTTAAATACATAACCAGTAGTAGATCGCCGCCTATCTAGATCGCCGCGATAATCGAGTCCACAAACCCGCTAACTGACATGTTTCTCCACCAAAACACGCACTGTGATCAACTGTACTTTTAAGTACTGAGGACCCACTTCACCGCTTCCCGGTCGCCTTTCCCGGATTCGCCATGAATCTATCGACCACACTAACCGCCAGGAAATATCTCGGCGTACACACCATTGCATACATTAAGCGCCATTTGCACTAGCATAGGAACCGCGCTCCGTATGCGCCTTCTCTTCATTGTAGTGGGAGATTGATTACCGAAAGCCTAAAGTGTGGAGCCAATGGAGTCACCACCGACTTAGCACTTTGCATCCCGAACCTCGCGATCACCGGCTCTATGAAGCCCTTCCGACTCAAGAACAATGCGTCGATTAGCGCTCTCTTCTAATCTCCATACCGGTATTTTCCTAGCGGCACCCATGTCCTTCATCTCGAACTCTTCACCAAGTTGAGATTTCAACCTATCTATCTCCACCCCGCTCTTAGAAGCAATAAGCATGTCATCCACATACAAAAGAAGATAGATAAAATTACCTCGTGAAGCTTCGAATGTAAACACAACAATCATGATCGCCGGAAAACCCATGCTTCAACATGAAGGAGTCAAATCGCTTGTACCACTGCCGGGGAGATTGCTTTAATCCATACAGTGACTTCCTCAAACGACACACATGATTCTCCTTATCCTCAACCTTGTAGCCCTCAGGTTGATGCATGTAGATCTCTTCATCCAAGTCTCCGTGCAAGAAGGTCGCTTTTAACATCGAGTTGATCCGACTCAAAATCACCATAAGCAACAATACTCAATAGCACCCGAATAGAAGTATGTTTCACCACCGGAGAAAATATCTCATTGTAATCCACACCCTCTTCTCAGGCAAAACCCTTAGCCACTAGCCTCGCCTTGTATCTTACACCACCGAGCTCGAAGATCTTCCTTTCTTTTATACACCCACTTACAACCAATAGCTTTTCTTCCTACGGGCAATGGGACCACCTCCCATGTTTGGTTCTTCGAAGAGATTCCATCTCTTCCTCCATCGCAGCCAACCAACTCTCACTATCCTTGTCGAATAGCTTCCAGTGAAGGAGACCGGCTCGTCCTCCTCCACCGAGAGTGCGATTCAACCATATTAGCCTGCCCATAGTGCTTCAGGTTGATCAGCCCCAGCCTTCAAAACCCGCTTGTATGCTCGCTTTGGCCTAGTGGAAGCCAAATTATCCTCGAGCCGCTGTTGTTGTAGTGCCTGTATTTTCCTCGCCAACCTCCTCCCCGCCAAGCTCATCATCTACGACTTCCCACTTGAGTACGATTAGAACCTAGTTGGTCTTTAGGTTCTATTTCAATAACCCGAGACTTAGAAGTCTCACGGTCCATAACACCATCATCCTTGGGCCCTAGCAATCATGGATTTCTCATCAAAGGTAACATCCCTGCTGATCACGAACTTTGAATCTTCCGACACCAAAGGCGATAGCCTTTACGCCTTTGCATATCCCAAGAATATTGCCTTCTTGGCCCTCGCGTCAAGCTTTCCCTGGTTGGCGTGATAGTAGGCGGTACATCCGAAAATTCGAGCCTATCATAATCGCATGCTCCCGACCACACCCTATAGGGTGTATCACCATCAATGTCGAATGTGGTGAGCGGTTCACAATGTAACAAGTCAGAGCCACCGCCGCCCACCATTCGTTGCCCAATCACGCATAAGATCGCATACTCACGCCTTTTCCGCGGTGTTCGGTTCGATCTCTCGCGACCCCATTACCGCTGTGGTGTGTGGACGGTATCGGTGTCGAACAATTCCCTCGATCACGAACTCCTTGAAAGCACCATCGTATACTCGTACGTTATCGGATCTCGGCGTCTTCAATTTCTTTCTGTCTGTTCTCAACCATTGTTCTCCACTTCTTGAATGTCTCGAACACCTCATTCTTATGCTTGAAAGTAAATCCAAGCATACCTAGAATAATCATCTATAAATGAGACATAATACTGAACCACCCTTGAAGTTGTCCGAGCCGACCCCAAACGCCCGTGTGCACATAATCTAGTATCCTCTCGCTCTTAGACTTGCTTCTCGAATCGAACTCGTGGTGACTTTCCATACACACAATCCTCGCAAAAATCCATGCCGGGTTCCTTCAGATTCTTCGCCAGACCCTCTTTACCAAGCGTAACTAGACCCTTCTCCGACATATGCCCAAGCCGCCATGCCATAACCGTGTGCTCACATGGGTTCCACCACTTCCTTCAGCTTCCAACCGCCAGATCTCCCTGCCACCGCTGCATTCGAGAGTATATAGATTACCGTGACTAACACCCTTCATCACTACTAAGGAACCACGAACAACCTTCTTCACTCCGCTTCCGCCACAATCCCGCAACCACCGAGTCCAAAGCACCAACCGAGATAAGATTCTTCCGCAGTCGGAACATGCCTCACATCCGCCAAGGTTCGAACCACTCCATCATGCATCTTGATTTTGATATTACCTAGCCCCACCGCTTTACAAGCATGGTTATTCCCCATCAATACAGCTTCCCCATCAATGCCTCTCAGAGGTAGTAAACCACTTCCTATTTGGACACATATGGTAAGAGCAACCGTAATCAAGTATCCACTTCCCGGAGATCTCCTCGCCACCCGTGACGACATAGCATTCCTTATCGCCCTTCCTCAAACGTAGCTCGCTTCTTCCTTGCCCTCTCTCCTCTCGGTCTTGTTGTTGTTCTTCTTTCCACCTACTCTCTTATTTGACACCGACTTTGAAATGCCCAAATTTCACCGCACTTGAAACATCCTTTTCCCGCAAGAGGTCTTGATTTAGATCTAGACTTTCCTCCCTTGCCTTTTCCTCGCTCATTGCTCCTTCCTCTTGCAAACAATCCACGTGCTTGTTCCTGTTACCGCCGGTGGCCATGTCACTAGTTGCGCTTCTTCCAAGATCGTCCGCTAGAAGTGCCGTTCTAGTCTCATCCATCTTCGATTTTCTCCCACAAGCCTCGTGTTTGCACTGTGTTCTCATAAGACTTCTAGAGACGTATAGTAGAAGCTACCGATCCTCGCCTCCTACTTTAACATCTATGTCTTTCAAATCGATATGATCCTATCAAACTTGTTGATGTGTTCCTGATTGATGAGCCCTCCTCCATCTTGCAAATATACAATTTGGATTTTAAGTAGATCCGTTAGTTAGACTCTTCGCCATGAAGGTACCCTCTAACTTCTTCCACACGCTGTACCGCTTCCTCTCCATCTACCAAGAAAGCTACATCCCTCTCAAGGCATAGGATAATCGACTGTTTCCAGATCCAACTCCTCCCAATCCTCATCGACATATCCTTGTTCTTCTTCTCCAAAGATGCACAAAACTCTCTTCAAAGGTCGCCCAAAACGTGCTTGAAACTTACCCTAACAATCGTTAGGGTTATTTATAACCTCTAAATGAATTGGGTTTAAAACCAATTCCTAATTAGACCCGCTGACCGCTTGATTAATCGACTACAACTCATATTAGTCGACTAATGAATCAGATTAGTCGACTACAACTCATATTAGTCGACTACTCGCACTCCAACGCAAATACACCTTCGTCGTTCATAGTAGTCGACTACAACTCATATTAGTCGACTACTCGTCTCCACCAAAACTTGCTTCGCTTGCAGTAGTAGTCGACTACAATGCCTAGTAGTCTAACTAATCAACCCGAAACCTGCCTTGTGCATGTTTTGTGCATGTTCTACAAAATGAATGGGGCATGAGGTATATATAGGCTCATAAAATAACCCCAAAAATAACCAGCAAAACACTCAAAAATAAAACTAGCCGTTACTAGCCGTTATAGGTGAAAAGACCAAAATACCCCAAAAAAAGATTCTGGAAATTTGTATATCTAGTTTTTAAAATCAATTAAAAATAGTAAATCAACTCCAAAAATCATGCAATTTTGAGAGAAGTTTCTAAACATGTATATAAACATGTTAGAGAAAGAATTTCTAAAATATCACTTCCCATTTGTGATAAATAATTATTTTAGGACAGATATTTTCGATTCTGAAAACTGCTAAAATGCTTGACATTGTAAAATCAATTTGACAAGTAAATCAACTCCAAATATTATGAAATATTTACGGAAGGTTATAAAGATATAGATAAACATGTTACAAAAATAATTTCTGAAATATCACTTCCCATTTGTGAGAAATAATTATTTGAACACAAATAAACAGTTTCTAAAAACTGCTGAAAACTTCTTTTGTAAACTCAATTGACAATAACAAAACAACTCCAAAATTAGTAAAATTGGGAAAGTTTTGTATATATAAAGATAAACATGTAAAAGAAGAAATTTTTAAATTGCATTATCCAATTGTTAAAACTCATCTGTTTTGCAAAATCATGAAAAATAATGATATGTGAAAAGCATGATTTTGAACATGAACAAGTATTGAGATCTTGTGATTTGGTTTATGGACTTTATATAAGATATAAATTAATGTGATAAAATCAATGAACCATGGATACAATAAATTCTCAATTTTAACTTGTTTTGCAATAGAAACAAAAATTGTGTATGCGCATGTTTGAAAAGATATAAACTTGAGATTTTTAATTTTTTAAACACGCTTCAAAACATCTTTCCAATGGATTTATAAACTTGAGAAAAGTTATAAAATCATGTCTAAGTCTATAATCCAATACGGTGATAAATCAAAATAAATGTGTGTGTGTGTATGAATCTTGAGCTCTAAGTATAAACATATGCCCAAGCCGCCTATGCCATAACCGTGTGCTCACATGGGTCTCCACCACTTCCTTCAGCTTCCAACCGCCAGATCTCCGCCACCGCTGCATTCGAGAGTATATAGATTACCGTGACTAACACCCTTCATCACTACTAAGGAACCACGAACAACCTTCTTCACTCCGCTTCCGCCACAATCCCGCAACCACCGAGTCCAAAGCACCAACCGAGATAAGATTCTTCCGCAAGTCGGGAACATGCCTCACATCCGCCAAGGTTCGAACCACTCCATCATGCATCTTGATTTTGATATTACCTAGCCCCACCGCTTTACAAGCATGGTTATTCCCCATCAATACAGCTTCCCCATCAATGCCTCTCAGAGGTAGTAAACCACTTCCTATTTGGACACATATGGTAAGAGCAACCAATCAAGTATCCACTTCCGGAGATCTCCTCGCCACCCGTGACGACATAGCATTCCTTATCGCCCTTCCTCAAACGTAGCTCGCTTCTTCCTTGCCCTCTCCTCTCAGCCTTGTTGTTGTTCTTCTTTCCACCTACTCTCTTATTTGACACCGACTTTGAAATGCCCATTTCACCGCACTTGAAACATCCTTTTCCGCAAGAGGTCTTGATTTAGATCTAGACTTTCCTCCCTTGCCTTTTCCTCGCCATTGCTCCTTCCTCTTGCAAACAATCCACGTGCTTGTTCCTGTTACCGCCGGTGGCCATGTCACTAGTTGCGGTCTTAGAAGATCGTCCGCTAGAAGTGCCGTTCTAGTCTCATCCATCTTCGATTTTCTCCCACAAGCCTCGTGTTTGCACTGTGTTCTCATAAGACTTCTGCAGAGACAGTAGTAGAAGCGCTGATCCTCGTCTCCTACTTTAACATCTATGTCTTTCAAATCTGATATGATCCTATCAAACTTGTTGATGTGTTCCCGGATTGATGAGCCCTCCTCCATCTTGCAAATATACAATTTGGATTTTAAGTAGATCCGGTTAGTTAGACTCTTCGTCATGAAGGTACCCTCTAACTTCTTCCACACGCTGTACCGCTTCCTCTCCATCTACCAAGAAAGCTACATCCCTCTCAAGGCATAGGATAATCGACTGTTTCCAGATCCAACTCCTCCCAATCCTCATCAGACATATCCTTGTTCTTCTTCTCCAAAGATGCACAAAACTCTCTTCAAAGGCTGCTCCAAAACGTGCTTGAAACTTACCCTAACAATCAGGTTAGGGGTTATTTATAGCCTCTAAATGAATTGGGTTTAAAACCAATTCCTAATTAGACCCGCTGAATCCGCCTGCATTAATCGACTACAACTCATATTAGTCGACTAATGAATCAGATTAGTCGACTACAATACGCATTAGTCGACTACAACTCATATTAGTCGACTACAACTCATATTAGTCGACTAATGAATCAGATTAGTCGACTACAACTCATATTAGTCGACTACTGCCTCAGCCCAAAACTTGCTTTCTCGTCTACATATTGTAGTCGACTACAATGCCTAGTAGTCTAATTACCAACCTCGAAACTGCCTTGTGCATGTTTTGTGCATGTTCTACAAAATGAATGGGGCATGAGGTATATATAGGCTCATAAAATAACCCCAAAATAACCAGCAAAACACTCAAAAATAAAACTAGCCGTTACTAGCCGTTATAGGCTGAAAAGACCAAAATACCCCAAAATCCAAAGATTCTGGAAATTTGTATATCTAGTTTTTAAAATCAATTAAAAATAGTAAATCAACTCCAAAAATCATGCAATTTTGAGAGAAGTTTCTAAACATGTATATAAACATGTTAGAGAAAGAATTTCTAAAATATCACTTCCCATTTGTGATAAATAATTATTTTAGGACAGATATTTTCGATTCTGAAAAACTGCTAAAATGCTTGACATTGTAAAATCAATTTGACACAGTAAATCAACTCCAAATATTATGAAATATTTACGGAAGGTTATAAAGATATAGATAAACATGTTACAAAAATAATTTCTGAAATATCACTTCCCATTTGTGAGAAATAATTATTTGAACACAAATAAACAGTTTCTAAAAACTGCTGAAAACTTCTTTTGTAAACTCAATTGACAATAACAAAACAACTCCAAAATTAGTAAAATTGGGAAAGTTTTGTATATATAAAGATAAACATGTAAAAGAAGAAATTTTTAAATTGCATTATCCAATTGTTAAAACTCATCTGTTTTGCAAAATCATGAAAAATACGATATGTGAAAAGCATGATTTTGAACATGAACAAGTATTGAGATCTTGTGATTTGGTTTATGGACTTTATATAAGATATAAATTAATGTGATAAAATCAATGAACCATGGATACAATAAATTCTCAATTTTAACTTGTTTTGCAATAGAAACAAAAATTGTGTATGCGTGCATGTTTGAAAAGATATAAACTTGAGATTTTTAATTTTTTAAACACGCTTCAAAACACTTTCCAATGGATTTATAAACTTGAGAAAAGTTATAAAATCATGTCGTTAAGTCTATAATCCAATACGGTGATAAATCAAAATAAATGTGTGTGTGTGTATGAATCTTGAGCTCTAAGTATAAACACACAAGTATAAACCTAAACTAATGTACCCAAACTTGAGATCTTCAATAAGCTTATCTTGGTTGCGGATGAAGCTTGATCTTGAATTTTGACTTGAATTGCATTGCTTCACTCCACTATTCCTCCCATCCTCCAATGGATATGATCGTGTAGGCGCAAGTCTATCCAACCTCCAGCACCTTGTTTGTCTAGAATAAACATGAAAACACAAACACTAGACAAACGAGATTAGTTATAAATTGTTTGTTAAAACATCATCAAAACCAAGGAACTAACAGATCTTGGAGGGGCATTCTATGTGGGTTGATGGTGCCTGGATCAAAGACTCGAAGAAGGGAGGGATGGGCATAGTTATATTTGATGCGTTCAACTCCTACGTAGGAGCAAAAGCAATTCCTATTAAGAGAATCGAGTCTACCGCTGCATCTGAGGCTTTAGCTATTTATGAGGGTCTAAAATTTGCCAACCAGCTTGGTATCTCCACTCTTTCAGTCTATAGTGACGCCTTGAATATGATACATGAGCTTTGTAGCTCAAAGGAATCGCTAGCTAGCTATGGAGGCATTGTCGAGGAATCCAAACAGTTGCACAAGAGCTTCTCTAGCGTATCTTATATTCTGTTAAGAGAGATGTGAATCTTATAGCTCATCGACTAGCAAAGGTTGCCTTAAACCTTTCATGCTGTAATTCATGGGTCGGAGCAGTTCCTGAGGGGATCGCTTCTTGCTTTGCCCATTGATTCTTGTTAATAAAGGTTTTTTCCATCCAAAAAAAATGTTATTACTATTTAAAAATTATATTACATCAATTATATGTTGTTATTGTTAGGGAGTAATCCGGGCCGACCGAGTGAATGGGCTTTAAATAGAGGGTAGGAACCAATTTTAACCCCAAACATTTGGGATAAAATTGATTCCTAACCTCTGTTTAAAGCTCATTAACTCTCGGTTGGGCCGGGTTACTCCCTAATAAATGGTATCAGAGCTAAAGTTATGACCCAACTAAAAAGAAAAAAGTTGGTCCAGATTAAAAAAAATTTAAATTCCAATGTGAAGGCTGAAGGCGTTTGGTGAAGGCCAAGTTAGATCAAGTCAAGTTGACACACGGATGCCCATAGGAGTGATGTGGTCTGGTTAGCCCACAAGTGAAGTGGTGGAAGATCCTACAGATGTTTAATTGCCATGTGGCGAATGCATGATTGATAGTTCAGACCAAGTTTGTGAATCTCATGGAAGATTGAAATATACTCACAAATGAAGAGGAAATTGTTGGATATTTATGTGTGAGTATAGTCTCACATCGGATAAGATAAGAAAGAGTGATGACTTTAAAATAGGAGTTGCCAGTACCTAGTAGCTATAGTTTTTTGTTAAAATTAATTTCTAACCTCTATTTAAAGCCATTACACCCCAATAATTATAAACGTGTTAAAAATTAGTGGCTTGTAAAGGGTTTGCCACAAAGAGGTAGATAAGCTTACCTATCACAAGCTCATTTTCCTATTATTAGAATTGAAGTAGTAGTTATAAAGCCCACCTAGAAACAAAAAGTGATAGTTAGGTAAATACTTTGTAATTTTTTAAACTAATTTTTACAAGGGCGTAAATATTAATTTTATCCGTCAAGTCTTTAATTGTTATTTATGCATCTACAAAGTTGAAATTAGCATATTGGGGTCTAATTTATTTTTTCTATGGAACTTTTCATCGCATCATCCCCAGCTAACAAATTGCACTGCAAAGCTTGAAAACAACTTTAAGGTTATAGAATCTAATCTCTTCTATTAAAAACTCAACCTTTTGGTTTCAGAGGCAACCAATGAGGAATCTCTAGCTAGCTATCGTCATGACTGGAGTAGAAACCTTTTAAAATTTGGAGATAATGTTCTAGTAATACTTTTCATGTCTTTTGAATAATTACTACTTAAATAATGAGGTCAATGCAAGCTAACTACACTTTAATAACCATGTAATTAATATGGGGATATCAACTCTATATCTGTCATTATCAGGGCAAAATGCTTTGAAAATATGATTAAACTAACTTAAAGTTTAGTTACAATGACCAGGTCCATTTACAAGATTCAAGAAAATATTAATGACTAGGTAAATATATGATGTAAGGCATAACGAGCAAATTCATGGAGAAGTTAGAGTCAATTTAGATTAAGAAATATATTCAAAGTTAGAGTCAATTTAGATAATTTAGATTAGGAAATATATTCAATGTTAGAGTCAATTAGATTAGGAAACAAATTCAATTTTGATTCATGATTTGTTTCCTCTATTATAGAGAGTCTTCTTAGAGTAGGATTTGGTACTTTCTATTATTTTTATAATTCTAGTCTTATTAGGAGTCTATTTTGTTATTCGATTTAAGAAGAGGCATGTAACCCCAATGTAACCCCAAAGAATAATATTTTTTTATCAATAAAATTCCTCTTTAATATTTTCTTCGTGGATTTGAAGTTCTTCGTGGATTCGGAGATCGTTCTTTGTGGATTCAGAGAACAACCCTTGGTCGATTCCGAGGTTATTACTTCCACGCTGCGTTAATTGGTATCAAAGACTTGTTTTTCCGATCCGATGGCAGGCGACGAAGACCCTATTACCCTAACTCAGATTAAGACTCGCATAGACCGACTTGCGTTGGCAATGAAGCGTTTGAATCCGGGACGAGTTCAAGATTGCGTTGATGGTTGCCAAAGACGAGATCCGACTCTGGAAGACAAATCCTACGGCGATGATCATAGAGGCTACCAAAGAAAGGAGAACTATGATGCTAGAGGATTAAAGATACCATCCTTCAATGGAAAGTTTCATGTTGATGATTTTCTTAATTGGATTGATGAAGTGGATAGATATTTTGAGTATTAGATAATCCCAGAAGATTGGAAAGTTAAATTAGTGGTTTACAAATTTAAAGGAAAAGCATATGCATGGTGGGATGAAGTATTGATAAATCGATACCATCAAGGGAAGGATCCGGTTCGAACGTGGGCAAAGATGAAGAAATTATTGAGAGACCGTTTCTTACCTTCTAACTACAAACAATGTCGGATGTCTTTAAAAGATTCTTTTACCTTATCCGACACGTTCCGTCTAGCGAAGAAGGTGGAGCGAGAACTTGAGCAGAATGACAAAGGACCTTCATCATGGATGTTTTTAGAGAGTTATCAAACTACTTATGATTATGGCAAAACTAAAAAATCTCAATTCATCTCCGAGAAAGAGTCTGGATTTGTAAAGAGCATTGAAATAGCAACAAAAAAAGAAGAACCACTTCGTGAGCACAATATCTTTCACACGAAATGCACTGTGATGCAGAAGATTTGTGATGTTATCATTGATAGTCGCAATAGCAAAAATCTTGTCTCTCGGCATATGGTGAATAAGTTAGGTTTGAAGGCAAAGAAAACCCACCTCCCTACAAGATCGACTGGATTCACAAGGGTAATAATGTGCAGAACGATGAGATGTGTCAGGCATCTTTTTCCATAGGCCGCTATGTTGATGAGGTATTATGTGATGTGGTCGAGATGGATACTTGTCATATGCTTTTAGGTAGGCCATGACAGTTCGATGTTAGTGCCACCCACAGAAGCAGAGACAATATTTATGTCTTCAAGAAAGATGGACGTCGAGTTGCACTCATGCCTCTTACAGAAAAAAAATAATCTAAGATAGAGATTACTGAGAAGAAGAAATCTTTGGTGGCAGACAACAAGACTTTAGTCGAAGACTTGAAGCAATCTAAAGAGGTTTATGCCTTGGTTGTAACTAGAATAGGAGAACCTGCCCCTGCTAAAATTCCTCCTAAGATGCAAACACTCATTATGCATGAGATTCATGATGCTGATGGTGATATGATAGTGAAGATGGATATTATGCATGATATTCTCAAAGAGGTTGTGAGCGATATTGCACATATTGATATTGTCCCGATGGAGGAAAATGATAAAATAGAGAGTGAGACAATTGATGATATGTGTGAACTGCTTAGTGGAGGGCCCAAAACAAAGGAGATGGAGTGCAAGAAATATTTTTCTGAAATAAAGAGTGTCAATGATTTTGACGAGATTGAGATGAAACTGCAGACACAAGAATATAAAAAGCAATAAGAAAATAATTTGGAGGAGTTTTTCAAGTCATCTTTAGATCCACATGCCGTAAGTTACATTAAAATAATGCGGGAAAGATTAATTCAAAAGTTTGATTCTGAAGAAGCCCTAGCTGAGAAGGTAAACGAACAGATGGAGAAAATCAATGCTATGTATAAGGCGGACGCTGATCGATGCAGGAGAAGAAAAGTGTTTATTAAGGAAACTGCGATTCAAACAAATATAAGCTCGGGGTCAAGTTTCTTTCAACAAGGGGAGACTGATGTAGGACGCATAACGGGCAAATTTATGGAGAAGTTAGAGTCAATTTAGATTAGGAAATATATTCAAAGTTAGAGTCAATTTAGATAATTTAGATTAGAAAATATATTCAATGTTAGAGTCAAATTAGATTAGGAAATAAATTCAATTTTAATTCATGATTTGTTTCCTCTATTATATAGAGTCTCTTTAGGGTAGGATTTGGTACTTTCTATTTTTTATTATAATTCTAGTCTTATTAAGAGTCTATTTTGTTATTCTATTTAAGAAGAGGCATGTAACCCCAAAGAATAATATCTTGTTTAACAATAAATATCCTCTTTAATATTTTCTTCGTGGATTCGAATTTCTTCGTGTTTTCGGAGATCGTTCTTTGTGGATTCAGAGAATAACCCTTAGTGAATTCCGAGGTTATCACTTCCACACTGCGTTAATATATATTGAAGCTTATATTTGCTATATATTTTTTAAGCCTATTGAATTCCTATATATCTCAAGAAAAGCCTTCTAAATTCAAAGCAACAAAGTTAATGGATAAATCTATACGTTAGAGTAGAATTTTGTTACTTGGAGACTCTAACTAATGCCAATCATGTTTAATTCAAAAATTAATACTTAATCACCGCCTTAACAGGGCTTTAACTGCTAATAGGTGACGTGCTTAACCTCTTAACAATTATTTAGCCCTTGAAATCAATTAGGATTTGTCACTATCAGATTGAACTAATAAGGGCCGGTATGGTATTGCTTTTTTAAGGTGTTTTTACTTATTTTTTTTCAATAAGCAGCCAATAATGGTGTTCGGTGAAAACTTTTTTGGGCATGTCTTTTTTTTTGGGCATGCTCATTGAAACTACTTCTGCTTTAAAGGAGGTGCTTTTAGAAGCAATCTGGGCATGTTTTTAAAAGCAGATTTTACTTTTCTTGATTTATATACCGTATATACCTTATATCTTTTAACAATGATAATTAAGTACAGTTCTACCAAATACCTTAACTGCTTTTTAAGCAATTTTTAGTATTTAATTAACAAATAGCTATTTTCAATAGTTTATATAAGTTACTTGATATGACTCCCGAGCTTACATTGTGCAGGAGTATTAGAGAAAGGGTGATTCATGATTATAAGAGTTTGCGCAAGAGAGAGATTTGAGTCAAAGTAGGAGTCTATTAGAAATATCTTTTTATTAGGAAAGCTGGAGTCTATTAGGAAGTTTGAGTCCATTAGAAATTATTTTTTATTAGGAAAGTTTGATTAGAAAAGTTTTCATTGAAGTAGGAATTCTCTTGAGGCTATATGTGGCTAGCCCTAGCCAGGTTTTTTTATCTTTTGTTTTGGAGAAAATATTGTAGAAGGCATTGATCTTGAAGTTATTAATTTTTATTAGATTTTTGGGATTTGGTCTTGACTTTCTTGGGTTATTAGGTCACTTTATCGACGATCTGATAGAGGTTTCACACGCGCTTTATCGACGTGTGTGGGATCAAATTAGGGTTCATATCAATTTTTTGTGCTTTCATTGAGAGAAGGGTTTGATTGTTTGCAGTGGCAGAATCATCGTTAGTTTCAAATCCTAGATCAATCCCAAATTGAAAGAGGACCGAAATGTTGGAAGGGGGATTCAAAATTATGAAGCAAGATTTTGAAGAGAGATTTTGAAGAGAATATGAAGGAGATGAGGTATTTATCGCAGGTGATCGAGCAATTGACGTTATTGTTGAATTAACTAATCAACGACGATGAAGATAAAGATGTTGGAAAAAGGCGATGGGGGACTCATGGGGACGGAAAGGGCTATGAAATGGCAGTGGATCGTGGACCATCCCGATTTGATCAGGAGTGTGGTACAGGCCGTGAGTAGAGTGGGAACCCGTTGAGGAGAGGTTTGCTAGGTGGGGACCACATCGTGGACAGGGAGGTGGTTATGATGATGATTTTGGTGCTTTTGATGAGGATCGAGACTGGGGTTTTGATCGAAGGTGACCACTACATGGTAGAGGCAGATTTCAACATCGAGGCGATTAAGGTTATGGCCGAGATGGATATGATAGGGGTGATTATCAAAATGATCGAAACACATGCAAGTCTAAGATTGAGTTTCCACACTTTAATGGAGGTGAACCGCATATCGATCAGTATTTTAGGGTGTTTGAGGTAGATCCTGATCGGTGAGTGGAGATTGCCGATTTTCACTTGGATGGATGAGCTAATAACTGGTGGAGGTGGTTGAAGTCATAGTGTGAGAGGGAGAATAGGAGATTGAGTTGGGCCGAGTTTATGGCGGAGTTTCTGCATCAGTGGGGGTCTTCTCTAGTGGTGAACCATCATGGACAGCTAGCTAAGCTGAGAAAGGAGGGAAAGGTTATTGACTACGTCGATGAGTTTTGGAGATTGTAGGTGCTAGTGAGGGATTGGTCAGAGGAGGCACTTTTGGTTATTTTTGTGGAGGGTTTGAAGCCCTGGATTGCTACAAAAGTGAAGCTTAAGCGGCCCTAGAGATTATCAGAGGCTATGAGGATAGCTGAGGTTATTGAGAAGGCTAGATCTAGCAGTTGAAGGGCTAATTGGGAGTTTAGTACCATGAAACAATCAGGTATTGAGACCAGCAAGGGAGGCAAGATTTTGGGCACATGCACGGATCCAGGTGACAGTTCAACAAAAAAGGAGGTGAAAAAGCTATCTAGATAGGAGGTACAAGACATGGTAAAGAAGGAGTTATGCTTTAAATGTAGGGATAAGTGGAATATAAAGCACCGATATAGGACTATAGCAGGCTATATAATCGCGGAGTCTGATGATGAGAGAGATAGCACCAATCCTGCAGATTCTGATAGCAAGAGTGAGGGGGTTGATGATCGTTATGAGGCACTGGAGGAAGCAGAGTTGTCACTGAACGTCATGACAGGAGTTGCTAGACCATCTGTATTAAGGATGATGGCGTAGATGGGGAAGAATAAAGTATCATTGTCGGTTGATCATGGTTCTTCGTATAATTTCATTAATGCGGGGGTTGTCAGGAAGGTGGGTTTGACAGAGATTACTGTAGAGTCTTTTGAGGTGACGATAGCAAATGAGGAGAAGATTGATCTATGTTAGATTGGGCCTTTGCCTAAGGATGTGTCCAGCTTTGCGAAGGATTTTAGGATTGATAGGCTACTACAGGAGGTTTGTGAGGCATTATGGTTTGATTGCTAAGCCATTGACGGACATGTTGTAGAAGGAAAGATTCAGTGGACCGATTCATCATGACAGGCATTCGAGGATTTTGAAGAAGGCTATATCTCAAACCTCTACCAGACTTTTTGAAGGAATTGGAGGTTCACATTGATGCCAGTGGTGAGGGGATAGGGAAGGTCTTTATGTAGGAAAAGAGGTTGCTAGCTTATATGTTAAAGGCGTTAGGACCACAAAAGAGGGCTTGGAGTGCCTATGCTCAGGAGATGTTAGGAGTGGTGCATGCTGTGAAGGTGTGGAGGCCATTATTTATTGGGGAAAAAATTTAGAATTAAAACAAATCAGCAAAAATTGAAGCATTTGTTGGAGAAGAAGATAGTCACTCCCGAATAGCAGAAATTTATAGTGAAACTCCTCAGATTTGCATTTGACATCATATATCCGTCAGGAAAGGAGAATAAAGTTACAGACGCGCTCTTGTAAAAGGAGGGGAGTCTTATATTGTGGTCGGCATACAACGAGAATGATACGAGTTTATGTGCTATTAGTGGAGCTGATTGGAGAGTGTGGGATCATTTTCGGCAGGCTATACAGTTGGGTGAGCATGCTAGGGATCTTTATGATAGGATTTGCGTGGAGATTTAGGGGTGCAGAGGTTTGAGTTTTAAGATGGCTTGATTTTCTATAAGCGCTATGTTTATGTCCTATGAGTACCGAGATTGAGGGAGAATATTCTATCTTATTTTCATGACAACCAAGAGGGAGGACACTTAGGTTGGCTCCGGACTTATATTAGGGTGAAGCACTTATTTTATTAGGAAGGGCTGAAGGCAGTGGTGAAGGCGAAGGTAGCAGAGTACATTGTGTGCTAGAAGGTGAAGTATGACCAGAGGGCTCCGATGGGGTTGATGCAGCTATTGTCTATTCCAGGGAGGATTTGGCAGGACTTGACAATGGATTTTGTTGAGGGGTTACCTAATTGTAGAGGGTTTGACTCAATTTTGGTAGTGGTGGGTTGCTTGAGGAAGGGAGCACATTTCATTCCATTGAAGCACACATTCACTATTGGCCGTGTAGCTCGGGTGTTTGTTGATAATGTGATCAAGTTACATGGCATGCTGAGAAGTATAGTCCCTGATAGAGGGAAGTTGTTCATGAGTTCCTTTCGACAGGAGCTATTTACATTGTAGGGGAGCAAGCTAAAGGTGAGTTCATCTTATCACTCATAGACCAATGGACAGATTGAGGTGGTGAACTACACCATAGACCATACTTGAGGAGCTACTGTCAAGAGGAGTAGAAGAGGTGGAAGGATTATCTAGCATGGGCTGAGTTATGGTACAACACCACTTTTCGTTCATCAATCCAAAAGAGTCCATTTTGAGGTGATGTATAGTTGGATGCCACCTGTGTTGTAGTCTTATGAGAGCAGGATAATAAAGAATGATGAAGTGGAGTAGGAGTTACTAGCAAGGGATGATATTCTGCGAGGTGTGAAGAGGGAATTAGCAAAAGCTCAGAAGTGGACGAAGAGTATTATGATGAAGGGTGACAACATGTGATATTTGAATAGAAGAGTTTGTTTACTTGAAGCTACAACCATATCGTCAGAAATTGCTAAAGAAGAGGTTCACTATGAAGCTCTTCAATGATACTATGAGCCTTTTAAGGTATTGCAGCAGGTTGGTGAGGCTGTCTACAGGTTGGAGTTGCCAGAGTCATCACTTTTGCATCTTGTTTTTCATGTATCAGTACTAAAAAAGAATGTGGGGAATTCTGGATTGGTTGTGGGGGAATTACCTACGTTTAACTCAAGGGGAAATATGCAATTAGTTCCTAAAGAGGTGATTCAGTATCGGTGTTGGAGGAAGCAACGCACTAGGCAGCGGGTATGGCAAGTGTTGGTGCACTGGTAAGGCATGGCGAAGGATGAGGCTACTTTAGAGGATTATGATGAGATCAAGGAGCAGTTTCCAAAATTTACACTTGAGGACAAGTATAGTCTCGAAGGAGGGGAGAATGATATGATTTTTGAGCCTGCATTGTGCAAGAGTACCAGAGAAAGTGTGATTCATGATTACTAGAGTTTGCACAAGAGCGGGATTTGAGTCAAAAGTAGGAATCTATTAGAATTATCTTTTTATTAGAAAAATTTGGGTCCATTAGGAAATGTTTTTGGTTAGGAAAATTTGATTAGAAAATTTTGAGTCCATTAGGATTTACTTTGTATTAGGAAAGTTTTCATTGTAGTAGGAATTCTCTTTAGGCTATATATATGACCAGCCCTAGCCATGGTTTTGCATCGTTTGTTTTGAAGAAAATATTGTAGAAGATATTTATATTGAAGTTATTGATTTTTATTGGATTTCTGAGATTCAGTCTTGGATTTTGTGGGCTACTAGGTTGCTTTATCGACAGTCTGATAGAGGTGTCATACAAGCTTTGTTAGGGCTATCCAAAATGCCCACTGCCCTGCCCCGGCCGGGGAAACCCGGGCTTGGGTCCGGGTACCTTCACCGGTGTTCGACCCTGACTTGGCTTGGCCCGGGCTACCGTGGCACCGGGTCATGTACCCTAGGCCGGGTCCAGGCTACCCTGACCCGGCCCTCCCTAACGGCTGGAAAACTAGCTATTAGGACCCGGCAGCCCGGCCCAGTTTGGGCAGACCCAAAAATGGCCATACACGGCTATTTTTGGGTCATTTAACCAAAATACCCTAAAATGGTTTAAAATGGCTAAATTTTGAGTATAGGGCTGTCTCTATAAATAGAGGGAGGTTTTCGTTTGGTTTCTCATCTAAAAATCATTCTCTTCTCTCTTAAGACTCTCTAACACTTTCTTTACTCTCTAATACCTTCTTATAGTCTATAATATTCTCTCTTATACTTTTAAATACTCTCTCCTAATCCTTTAATTCTATCAATTCCAATGGTTTCCTCCTCCGATTTTGAAGTTTTTGATGATGAAAGTGCAACTCTAACTCCTGATATGAGTCCTCCTACTACCGAGCCGGAACCCGAATTTGAAGATCCAACACCAACATCTTCAAAAAGGCCAAGATGGGAAGTGTGGGGTTTTTTTGAGAAGATTGAAATTGTCAAAGATAGTCACGGCCGTATTCTCGACCAAAAGGCGAAATATGCGCTATGCGGCAAAGTCTTCAAAGGTCATCATAAGAGCGCGACTAACCACCTCAAATGACATTTAAGAAACTACAACAGAGGGTAAGGAACGTCTCAACCTGATATCCGTCAATCTCTTCTCTCTCAATCATCTTCCTCAGGTGGCCTCAGTGCATGGACCTATGATGCAATTTGAGCAAGGAAATGCATCATCATGTTTGTTATTCTTAAAAATATTCCTTTTAAAATGGTAGAAGGTGATGATTTTGAAGATATGATTAAAGAGGGTACGTCCTCGCTTTTTAAAAATTTTCTCGTCAAACTTCAGCGTGATATTATGAAATATCATCGAGAGCAAAAAAATAAAATTCATTGATTATTTTCAAAGCTTAAATTATAGATTTTCTCTAACTTCTAATATTTAGATATCTAAAGTACAAACCGGTTATTTATGTATCATAGCACATTGAATTGATGATAGTTGGTAAATGTTTAAAATAGTTGTTTCTTTTATTTCATTTGAAGAATCGGAACCGGTAAAATGTTGCAAACTTAATAATGGAAGAACTTGCAAACTTAGAAATTTCTGAAAGAATTTTTACTCTTTCAATGGATAATGCAAGCAATAATAATATAGCAAGATAAATCATTTTGCTATTACCATGCGAGGTGATTTTTTCATATTAGATGCATGTACCATATTTTGAATTTAATTATGCAAACCGCATTTAATGAAATTAGAACAATGATAGAAAAAGTTAGATCTAATACTTATTTTCTCAATGCTTCGAAAAAGGCTTAAAAGATGGAAATAACTTTTGTAGAAGAAAAAATATGAAGGCTAAAAAGTTCCATAATATATTGACCATAGGTGGAATTCCACCTATTTAATGTTAAATGTAGTAATAGAGTATAAAGAAATTGTAAATGATTTTATTAATTTCTATGCTTCTAGTTCTTGTTCTAGTTCTTCGCCTATATATGGAATAAGTGAAGAAGAATGGAACACTATAACTTGTGTAAAGAACATGCTATAAGTTTTTATGAAGCTACTCTCCTTTTATCCGATTGTTATTACCCAACTATAGCTCACGCTGCTTTACCTGCTATACAAGTTTTCAGTATTTAAAAAATTTTAATCTTATCGCATGGATAATTATTTGTCAAATATGGTTATACAAATGGAAATAAAATTTAATAAGTATTTTAGACTCATTCCTATTATTTTTGGTTTGGGCATTCTTATTGATCCATTCTTGAAGGATATTGGGCTCCAAATTTTTTTAAATTCTTTATATGAAAACACGATAATAGGTAGAACTGATGCGGGTGAGCCTATTACTGCTCTTACTCAATATAACACAATCAAATATTATTTTAAAAAATTATATGAAGAGTATGCAGCTAGACATGGTGAAAGCTTTCAAGCTACGGCTCCTAGGGCTACGAGCTCTAGATTGACTACGGGATCATGTTCATTTGACATGAAAATGTTAATAGATAGACTAATTGGCTGTATGGGTAGTTGTGGTAGTGATGGATCATCATCCGCAAGGGAAGTTTCTAAACTTGAACAATATTTAGCTACACATTTACTTAAAAGTCAAAATAATCAGGTATGTGATATTTTGTAATGGTAGAAAGTATATGGAACGACTTCATATCCTGTGCTTTCCATCTTGGCTCGTGATTTATTAATAGTGTAGGTTTCTACCGTAGCTTCAAAATGTGCCTTCAACACATGAGGACGTTTGATTAATGACTACAGAACATCGCTGGATCAGTCTACTGCGCAAGCGGTAATGTGCTTATAAGATAGGTGGGCGTCGAAAAAGAGACATAAAAATATTGACCGTTTTGCTAATATTGAAGATAGACTTCAAGATTTAATGATAGCAGATGCTGTTGAACATTACAAATGATATTGCTATAGATGGGTAGATGCCAACCTAGTTGGGATGTACCCATCTATTGTGATGCGACAATTTCCAAAAAATATTATAATTATTAGAAATTATCAGATTAATAATAAAATAGAATTTATTTCTATTTTTTAATTTCTCTAAAATTTACAAATTGTATAATTCTATTCTAAGTGATTAATAATAAGATTAAATTTCTTTGCAACAATTTCACATCTTCATTAATACTTCTGAAGTTACATATTTTTTTTGTAAGAAATCTAAATTTTATATAAAAAAATCACAATTTTTTAGCAAAGAAATAAAATAAAATTTGAAGATAAAATATTTGGGTCGGCTGGTGCCCATACCACACACTGACCCATAGATAAGGGCCGAATGCAGGCGGGGCATTTTATGCTATGTGGACCCGAATTTCCGTGTCGGGTTGGGCTGGCCCGTTTGGATAGCTCTTTGCTTTGTGGACATATGTGGAATCAAATTAGGATTCCTATAATTACTTCTATAAACTGCTTTTATAAGCAACTTATTATAAGCTCCAGCCATACCAACCTGGCCCTAGGTTTTGTAAAGGTTGGATTTTGGACTTTGAGTTAAAAGTGTACCATAAAAGAAATCTACAAATATATAATTCCCCATAAAATTTATCAGTTTTTCTAAAAGATGCCCATGGGCATGCATTAGAGGATGAGAGAGATAGAGAGAAATGAATAGCAAGTGCCCTTGCCTCCGATTTACACTAATTTCTCTTCTTAGCTCTCCTCTCTTTATCTCTCTCATCTCTTACTGAGTGGTCATAGACACCCGTAAGAAAAACCCAAAATTAATATTTAATCACCGCCACAATGGGGATATACAAACAAGTGGCGGACTTAGTGAAAATAAATAGACTCCCGAGTGTTATGATAGTTATATTTAGAATTAGTCATAATTATTCTACGTATAAGTAAGAAATTTATAATCAAAAAAGGAGTGAATTACACTCAACCCCCAAAAACTTTTAGTATTTTGCAGTAAACCCCCAATAACTTTCAAATGGCACTAAACTTTCAATAATTTATGTATTTTGCAGAAAAGCCCCAATAAGTTTTTGCATTTTGCAGAGAACCCCCCATAAATTAGAACCAAATAACAACATACATAAAAAGGAATTTTGAAAGTTGTTGGGGGGTTTAGTGTAGTTTACCCAAAAGATATTGTGGTTTTCTGCAAAAGTTTAGTGGAGTGAGATTTTGAAAGTTATTGGGGGTTAAATACAAAACATCGAAAGTTCTTGGCGGTTTGGTGTAAACTTTACCCTTAAAAAAGGGCTAAATTACTAGATTGGTATCTTTTTCTTGAGGGACTAATTACAAATTCTTCTGATCGGCAGCCAACTTTTGAGCCTATTTGACCATCGGGCCAAAAAAAAAAAAAAACCCAAAATGATGCCGGAGCAAGAAAGAAATACCAATATGATAAAAGGGGTTAAGAAAAAAAAATACCAATATGATAATTTAGCCCTTAAAAGTGTGAACCCTACATATTGACAAACAATAGTTATGGATTTAAGTGAACTGCGACTTAATAGTTGCAATGGTCCAACACTTGGGAATCTTAAGGACCTACTTATTTACACTTTATAATCACACCTGGATGAGTAATTAAACTAGGATTTCTTGCCATTGAATATGTAATCGCATGAAGGATAACAATATGCGACATTTTTGTCATATCTAATTTACTCTTAATTGAGAATGACTTGATCATGATTGAAAAAAAAAGAAATGAATGAATGACTTGATCACTTGAAGATTGTTCATTTTAAATTGACACTGTAACAAAATTATGAAGTTATTGTTACAGAACAGAAAAATAAATTTCTTTCCAAAAAAAAAGGGAAAAAGGGGGAAAAATTCATTTAGACGGCATTTTTCATCACATGTTTCCTCAGCTACCTTAACTGCCTTTACACCAAAAAAAACTTCAAACTTAGAGATAAAAGAATCTCATCTTCTCTGGGTTTTCTTTCATCCGCAGTTTAATGCTTTTAAACTCGAGTATTGTCGCAATTCCTGAATTTAAAGCCGGTAAATTATTATAGAATATAAAATAACGAGGAAAAGTTGGATTCAACTGTGAAATATCCTAATGGGTATTTTCATGGAACCACACCTAACTTAGGCTTTATTTTTGTTACCACTCATAATTACCCGAATTTCAGAAACCATCAATTTCTACCATTCTATTAACATAGAGCCACGTATCCATGTAGTTTTTCATCCAATTTTCCATTCAAAAAATTATAGTTTGATGATTTTATCTTTACTTAAGTTTAATTTTGTTGAACTTTGGGTGTCAAAGTTAAATTTTGTTGAACTTTTGATATCAAAATTAAAATTCATTGAATTTAGGGTATTAAAATTAAAATTTTCAACCTTTGAGGTATCAAAGTTAAATTTTATTGAATTGTGGGGGTATTTTTTGGTCAAGAAAGAACATAGGGATATCAAAGTGATAACTGATGTGGCTTTGTCGTATTTAGGGATATCAATGTGTGTGCGCGCGTGCGTGGATATGAACATGAACAAATTGAGCTAATTGAAAACAATAAGATATTCAAGAATCAAAGATACTTCAATTTAGCGCTTGGTAGTTGATAATTCCGCAGGAGTAGCTTGGTTGTCGTGAGGACAATGTCAAATTTTCAGTTTCAAAACTTTCATCAAAATATTCACAAGTTTCAAAAGTATCAAATCGAACAACTTCACTTTAAGCCTTGATTTTGACAAAATTTCATTTTCCTCAAAAATAAATCCTCTTCTCACAAAACAATTTGAAAATTCATATTTATAAAAATTATTTAAAATAAATTCTAACTTGGTTTGAAGCCTTGACTCTGATACCACTAAAACTCTGTCACGCCGTGAGACATAAACGGCACGTGACTAGGCCGACATCACACCACTTGGACGACAACTAAATCCAAATGATATACTTAAGCCTCTAATTTGCATGCCTATTTTTTTTTCCACAGAAAAATATTTAAAAGAAACTAAAATCATTTTCAAAACCGAAATAAAACTATATTATACCTAAAAATCCATTGTTCCCAACTCAACTAGCTCTCTACTTTTGGAATATACCAACCACTTGTGAAAAAGATAGGAAAGAGAATAAATAACAAAAATAAATCCGTTCAAGCGTATAATAGCAAGTATCCCCAAAGGATAGGATGCAAAGGATAGAATAGTGAAAACTATAATTCACTACACAAATACAATCAAATGAAAGAAAGCTCAACAGAGTATTTATCAACGATTCAAAAATTAAGATAATATCAATGATTGAATAAAAATACAAAAACAGATACATGATTTAGCAAATATGAATATCAAAACAACTCTCAAAATAATGATGGGACATTCCTACCCTTTATATCTCTCAAAATGAACATGTGTTGAAACTTCGTTACTTGGCTCATGGTATTTTAAAACTCACAACAACGATATCTTGGAAATAAACATACTATATCATTCATCAAGAGCATAAATACATACACAAATACATATACCATACATGCATGCTAAACAAAATTTGTAATTTTCTAACACACTTAATTAGTTTTAAGTTATTTGAGATTAAATAATAATATAGGTCAATTTAATGTGGACAACAAAATCTCAACTCGGCAATCCAAAACGGCATTCTAGTAATAAACTCATTAAAATGGCCAAAACAAATTTCACACCTTACAAAGCCAAATTATTATTTATTCTCCCCCATTTAAACCCAATATTTTCAAAATAACTCATTTTAAGACAATTACGTACACACTATATTGTCTAATCTAAGTTTCTCTATATTACATGACTAGTTATTGAGTGAGAAATCTAACACAAAAGCATGGAGGTTGTAAATACCCACACTCATACTTTACACATCGTTACTCAATACTTAACGGGTAATATACAAATTCTAAGAATTTGAAACATCAGGTTTTAACTATCCAACGATGTTATCTCTTCTCAATGTATTGTATCCACATACCGTAAGCAACAAGTTCACACCTCTTGTGCCTACCACTAACTCAGCTAAAATCTTACCACATTGATCGAGACAAACGTTCGATATTTAAACTCCTAATCCCCGCGGGTGTGCATGTGTAATCTTTAAGGGCATATTTATTATTATCAATATTTGAGCCATTTTATTGAGAGTCAGCATATCACATAGCCCATATTATTGTAAATAAACTCATTTTCATGTTAAAAACAACTCCGGGTAGAGTTTGGGCTCAAGACTGAAAATCAACGAAAGACCGTATTTTTAGACTTTTTGGTCCAATTGAATAAATATCAAAATGTAACTCAGAAATATCAAAATAAACTTTGAACACACTCAAAACATGATAATAAAGGTGTTCACAAACTTTTATAAACATCAGAAGTCAAACAAAGAAGTTACGGAGTCAAACGACTCATAAAACGAAAATAAAATTGTTGTGCACATTTTCAACGATCTGGAATATCTCCTAGATGTCTGAATGTCAAACTAGACATCTGGTAGTTCTAAGTACATGTCAGAATTGCAGACGACAGACACTCAGAAATTGAAAAAGCTATACAGAGATGTCTGAAAATCCTATCAGACGTCTGAATATGGGTTTTAGTAGAGTTTCCATATTTTTAAACTACGGCTTGTCATATCTTTCTCGCGTCTAACTTAGGATACTTATGTACACTTTTCAGCATGATATCACGAAATAACATGTGGGGATCAATTATCATGATCATAGATACGATAAAACATGTATTGTTCATCTAGGATTTTGTAAAAACTCATCAAAACATCGTTGAAACTTGTTATACATATGTAGAACGAAAATTGGCATATATATATATATATATATATATATATATATATATATATATATATATATATATATATAGAGTAAAACTTGTGTAAACTTAATTGTATTGAGGGCTCAATACACTAAACTTTTAACCGTCGGATTTACTTAATTGATCAAGATCTGAATCTAATGGACAAATTTCTACTTTCTAATTAAGGGTAGTCCGGGAATCACAATATATGAGAAGTTGAAAAGTAATTAAACATGATCACATCAAATCGCCTTCCGGTATTCCACCTGTCATGACCAACAAAACAAAGCAATTAGCCACTGAAATCTGAGAATAGATTTGAAACCTGAAATTTTAAGAATAGGCTTTAAACTGAGCAGTATAGCAGAGTGAACTTTATTTCTATTTCTATTGTACAGTTTTTAAATTCCAAAATTTAAAAGCAAGGTTTTGAATACGATCAATTAAATATAATAGAAATCTAAGTTCCAAAATAATTTTGCACAGCAAGATGAGAAAGCAAATAAATGGAGTACAAGTTTCATTAGATGCAACACTTATCAATGATGATATCGTTAGATATGTTTCTAGAGCTGTTGTAGTAGACTTGCTAGCAGCGTTGGAGTCGTTTGTGAACATTGAGTTGAGGTGCTAGTGGCGTCGGAGTCTTTCGTAATCAAGGAGTCGAAGTGCTAGTCGCGTCGGAATCTTTTGTCGGAGTAAACGTGGAGTCGAGGTGCTACTAGTGTCGAAATCGACTGTTAATGCGTGAATACGATTTTATAAGATAAATATGCAGAATTTTTTTTCTCTCCATAGACATCTCAAACTGAAAAATTTTCTGTCTACGTCGGAAATCGTAGAAAGAGGAGAAGGGGAATTGTTTTCTCCGCCTCCTATGAAATCTCCAAAGGCGATTTGATGTGATCATATTTAATTACTTTCCAACTTCTCATATATTGTGATTCCCAGACTACCCTTTAATTAATAAGTAGAAACTTGTCCATTAGATTAAGATCTTGATCAATTAAGTAAATCAACGGTTAAAAGTTTGGTGTATTAAGCCCTCAATACACTTAAATTTACACAAGCTTTACTCTATATATATATATATATATATATATATATATATATATATATATATATATATATATATATATATATATATATATATATATAAAATAAAACCTAGCATATGAAACACGGATCAAGGGTTCTCATGAGGTATTTGCATCTCTAGGTCAAATTTGCACAGACGTGCATGTTTTTCTCTGAAAACATCGATATAACTCTAGAATCCTTCAAGGATGAAACAAGATATCAGTGAAAAAGATGAAAATATGTTTAGCACAAAGAAAATTAAACTTATTTAGGAATTCAAAGGTGGAGAGAAGCAAGTTGGTACTTGCCTGAAGGTTTTTCTATTGCAAAGACAATCTCCGGGCTGACAAATGTATGCCGAAAAACTCCTCTCTTCCTCTCCCTAGCTTGGCCGGCCCTGTTGTGTTAGAATCTATACAATTCTGATCTCTAGGGTTTTGTAGGCCTTATATAGAGATATTTGGATTAACGGGTTGACTAACGGGTTGAGCGCTTTTGACTTAAAACCAATTAAGGCTTTTTAACACATAAACCTTCTAAAAAAACCTCTATTTAGAAAATCAAAACGTAGAGATTCTTATAAACTAATAAAGAAAAGATTCTATATAATCTCTCAACATCAAAAAATCAAACACAGAAATAAATTTTCGGTTTCGATGACATGGGGTGTTACACTATTTTTTTTTGTTTAATCAAAAAAGTGTAACATCTCTATTCATTGTCCCTCTAGGCTTGCATCTCAGATCCTTACAGTGGTTGTCTGAAATTCGGATAATTAAAATTGGTAACATGAAATAGAGCCTAAGTTAGAGCTAATTTCAGGATCAGATTGACTATGACCTCGAGTCATAGCACACTTTTCATAAATATGTATGATTTTTTTCTTATACCAAATTTTTTGTAGAAAGATTATTGGTGAAAGAGAAGTAAGTCAACTTTCAGGAAAGGCAAATGCATGGAAAAGAAAAACATCCAAACAAGTGGCGGAAATTTTTGTCCACAAACTTGGGACTCAATAGAACAATTTAAAGTTACCGATTTAATAAGCTTTTTCTGATTCACATAGATAATGCCTCGAGAAGACAAACCCAATATGATTCCTTCATGGAATGGATTGTGATTAGAGTCTTAAAAGTAATAGGGTTTTTACATGAAAACTACCTTAATTTTAGTCCAAATTGATACTTATCATATTTTTTTTTTAATTGTAAACCACCTATATTTGCTTACATCATCTCAATGTCACACCTAATCGACTTTACAGCTTAAAAAAGGCATGGAATTATAAAAATACCCTCACCCAAGCACGTGCAAAGCACATATGTCCTCATTAACTATAAAAAATAAGGATTTTTTTTTCAATATTAGTCCCTCACATATTTTGATATTAACCCCCCAAATCTATCATATTTTGAACTTAGTCCCTCAAATTGACGTCTTTCTCACCGGAGAGGGTTATGGGGAGGTTGAGATCATCGATCTCTTATTCTTCAGCTAGGGTTTCTGGGGTTTTTTTGAATTGGAGGATGGGAGGGAAGATTAAGGGGAGGTGAGGTTAGGGTTTGGGGGAGAGGAGGAGGGGGATTTGAGGGTCTAATTTCAAAATATGAAAGATTTGGAGGACTAATATCTAAAAAAGCGCTTTACGTTTATAATTAGTTAAGAAACACGTGCAGTTCAAGTGTTTAAGATGAGCGTGTAATGGGTAGTTCACGTATTTTTTGAACAAGATTCAGCAGTTTCTGTGACATTGAGAAGATGTAAGCAAATGCATGTAGTTTACATAGGCAAAATTAAGGTGTTAAGTATCAATTTAGACTAAATTAAGATGGTTTTCATATTAAAAAACCAAAACAAAACAAAATAAAAATACAAAAATACAAAACCTATGATTTTTCTCAGCTTACTACCTAAGTAATTCATTTTATACCATTTTTGGATAAAATTATTAACATCATTAAGTAATAGCTAGTCTTTTGTAAACTAATTAATATTTTATTAAATATTTGTAAATTAGTAATAATAATCTTAAAATATATTAATTAAGGTATCATACTATCAAAATACATAAAGCTATACTTCTTGATTATGCTAAATTATTGTATATCATTTTACCAAGTTATCAAATAATTATTCAGCGTAACCCTATCAAAATATCTCAAATATTACATCACTTCAACAATTATGCTAGTTCTAAATGCAATTCTTAATCTAAGAATCCAATTTCTAATGTAAATTATGTTGAAATCTTTGATTTGTTTAGCATATGGTTGTGACTTGTCTTTAAGTTTAAATTATATATGAATGCAATTTACGGAGGTATGATGAGCGCTAGACTTTGAATGAATCATAATTATCCACTAGGCAAATCAACGACTGTGATTGAAGTAGTAATATATTATGTACTTGTTTGATAGTAAAAAGGATCCAAATTCCCGCGCTCCTCAACCAAAAGGTTAGTGTGATTTCTTTGCATCTGCCTCATTTTATATTTGCTCCCCTACCGAACTATGTTTGAACTTCTCTTTCTATTTTCCTTTTGTTTTTGTTTTTTGAAAATAAGACTCTCCACAAAACAGAGAAATTTAAAGAAACTAATTTCCTACATTTTCGCTCAACAAAGTACGAAAGTGCTCAGGTATTTCCTTGAGCTAAAATGTAGCCTTTATAAGAGAATGACCGTATCTCGCTAGAGCATGAGCCACATTATTCGTAATCCAAAAAACATATGATAAAATCAAAGAACCATACAAATCCAAAGCTTCTTGAACCTCATCAAGCAACGTACCCAATGGATGATAATCATAGGCATTCATTCCAAATAATCAAGTGGTATTCCGATCTTTGGAGCATAGCAAAGCCCATGCACCATTGCCATCAACTCTGTGTGCTCTGTTCCTCTCTTTCGGAATAGAAATCGCCATCGACTATGTTTGGATTTCTCTTAGTTTTGCCGGGTCTTTTTAAAATTTTACATGATACAGTAGAAAAGGTCGTAGACTCATACCATAGAGAAGCGTTAGGGAGTGTTTAGCAACTTCCCACTATCTAGTTTAGCAGAGCTTAACCGGGTTAAGGGGTCAAAATGTTGTTTGGATAAAATTGGGCTAACTCTAAACTTGATTTTTTTAGTTTAAATTTGGGCACTTATCCTGGATAGGATTGATCCACCCCCTACCTAGTTTACAACTAACCTAGTTAAAGTATTAACCCGGTTAAGGGACAAGTAGCCAAACACACCCTTACCATTAGAGAGAGCTACAGGGTCAACTGACAATTGACCCACTCAGGGACAAGACGGTCATTTCTCAAAGCCCTAATGATCTCTCTCCTGGAGTATAAAATCCCCCGACTCTTCTCCTCTCAATCGCCCCCATCTCAATCCCCCCTTATCGGATCTTCACAATGCCGGTTTACGCCGACTCCTTCAACCCAAAACCCGATATGGACATCTCTAATAAGAGAAAGCGGACCAAAGAAGAATCAATAGAAACCGCTCGCCGGAAAATTCCGCGGCCGGCGTCGCCGCCTCCTCGCCCCTACGCCGCCGCCGACTTCTTCAGTAGACTCCCCGACGACCTCGTCATCTGTATCCTATGCCAGCTCAGCTCCTCAGCTTCTTGCCCCTCTGATCTCGTCAGCATCCTGATGACGTAAGCATCTTTGATAACTTATTTCTGCTGAAATTTGGCTAAAATCTGACCAAGATCCTGTCTTTCCTTAATTCAGATGCAAAAGATTGAACGAATTAGGGCAAAATCCCTTAATTCTATCAAAAGCTTCCCCGAGTTCCCTAGCAATTAGAGCTCGGCATTGGTCCGACGAATCTCATCGCTTCTTAAAACGCTGCGTCGACGCCGGCAACCTTGATGCATTGTACATTCTTGGAATGGTGAGTAAAAATCTTTAAGAAATCCAAGCTTTTTGGTTTTTTTTCTTTTTGAAATTAGTCCCCCACATTGTTAATATTGCTATTAGGTCCGCGTTTTTTTAATTAATAACTCAAATCATTGAAATTGCTCTTAAACCCCCAATTCTTAAGTTATTTTGTAAATACTTCCCAACCAAAGCGGTTAAGAGAGGAGGGCTAAGGAAAAGGGTTAACTTAGTTAACCCATCACGAGGAGTTAGAAATAGTTTCATTTCGTTTGAATTAGATAGTTCATAGTTGACATGAATGATTAATCTTTTGCATTTGGTAAATATAGAAGGGTCAAGGAAGTTAATCCCTCTCATTTTTTTAAAATACCAATTTTAACCTTATTAAAAGTAAAAATATTTTCTAATAATTATTTTATTGAGATAAATTTTAAACTAGAATTTGCAATTGCATTTATCTGAACGTGAAAATGTTGTTGTTTTGTATTATTTAAATAATTGATTATTGAGGAGGCTAATAAAAATCAATTTAAATTAGAAAATTAATAACTTGTCGTTATATAGGAATAACAATTCTTATTGAAAAATAAATATCACGTTAGCATGAAATTAAATGTCAAAGGGGATGCACCGAAATTTAGAAGACTTTTGATTAATCATTAATCTCAGAACAGAATTGGCTATTAAAGAAGAAAAGTAAGAATTTGCTATAATACTATAAAAAATCTAAATTAATTATCATAAATCAATACATTTTTCTACTAATATTACATATCAAATATGAAGAATCTTCTCTCTAATGGTTACATTTGAGGGATGAAAAAAATAATGCAATATTTGTGGATGTAATGGTGGGAACAGAAATTTTCCTGCACTACATATCTTTTCTTCCCAAATATATACCCACGTGCATTAACCCCACCCAGCCCACCCCACCCCCAACACACACATCAAAGTCTACATCAATTTAATGATTAAAACAATTGTAACTATATGACCAATTGATGTTCCGATAATTTTGGATACGGATCTGAATATTTCACTATATATCCGTGTCTGTAACTATATCCGATAATTGGGGATGTAATTGTAATTTTAATGATATGAGGAACTAATTTCGAAATAACTTAACAATTGCAGACCTATAGCAATTTCAATGATTTGAGGGACTAATTTTAAAATATTAAAGATTTAAGAGACTAACATCGAAAACCCTAAATTTCTAATCTTTTCTACTCAAATCCTGCAGATAAATTTCTACTGTCTCAAACTCCCTGCTGAAGGCGCATCGCTAATGGCGAAAGCTGCCAAGAAGTACCATGCAGCGGCGATCTATTCTCTCGCCATCATCCAATTCAATGGCAGCGGCGGGTCCCGGGCTAACAAGGATCCACAACTAGCTGTTGCGCTCTTGGCAGGGTCCGCTTTCTTCGGCCACGCCGATGCCCGCCGTGAGCTCGGGCATTGTCATATCGACGGCTACGGCGTCCGCAAGAATGTTGCTGAGGGGCGGCGGTTGATTAAAGAAGCGGGGCCCGATTCTGGGTCTGAAATCCATTTGGCGAATAGGTTTTTGGTGGAGTGGTTTGGATTGAAGGGGGTCGGGGGGGAGTTGAGGTTGTGCTCAAATGAGAGGTGTGGGAGGGTGGAGATGAGGAAGCATGAGTTTAGGAGGTGTTCGGTTTGTGGGAGTGTGAATTACTGTTCGAGGGTTTGTCAACTTGTACACTGGACGTTGGGGCATAAGGATGAGTGTGTGCCCGCTGGTGGTAATGCGGTGGTCGAGGAGAACGCTGGTGGTGGTGGTGATGATGTTGTCGAAGTAACTGAGTAGTCTTGGGAAATATTCAGTGATTTCTATCGCTTGGAGAGGTGCTTCTTTTTGAATCAAACGTACTTGATTTCTTGAGATCTTATCCTGTAGAAACTCTTTTTGAACCCTATTAATGGGATCAACTATGAGACAAAGGAGGTGCTTCGCTTATTAATCCTTGATTTGGGATAGAATCTCAAGAATTTAATAAGTGAAGACGAGGCATGACATCTTGTCTCATGTTTGATCCTGTGATATTTGGGCTCAAAGAGAAGTGGTCTTTTATCATGAATATCATGGGATTAATACATACATAGAAGAAATTGTTTTTGGATGAGGAGACCAGTTGCTTAACAAGTGTAGTTTCTTGTTTATTAATCCTTGAGTTTAGAATCGAATGCTGAGAAATCAGGCAGGGGGGGGGTACAGGAAGTCGTGTTTCGTATATGGCTCCATTATTGCCTGGGTTTACAAAGAATGAGTCCTTGAATCAATGTGCTAAGCCACAAATGATCACTTCTTTTTGTACCCAATTACACCTTGATTTATCACAAATGCACTAGATTGGGAGCATTGAATACTTTGTATTAATTATGATCAGCCTGTTGAGCAATAGGGGCATGAGTATGTTAGCATACCTAACATGCTCAACTGTACCCTCAGAGTGTGAGTCTGTGGTCTAAATTTAGAACTTAGTTCTGAAGTTGTTCAAGATAGATTGTATGACTTATTTGACAATTGTGGGAATTAGGGTTCTTATTAGTTGATAATTCAATTCAGATTTTAGACTTGATATTTAGACTTAGATTGGTAGGGTTCAGATTGCTGAATTATTATTTGGAACCTAAGAAGTTGAGCTAGTGTTAATTCTAAAGCAGTCTTATGAATCAAACTTTGTAGTCGGATGAAAAACCTATGCAATTTACTTAATCACACGAATAACTATTCATTCTGCTTCCAATTTAGTTGTATCCACATGGTAGTTACAATTTTATGTTGTTGCGATATTCTGTAATTTGAGTGCGGATGTGACACCCTCATTTTTATCTTATTTTGGTGTCGCAATTACATCAAACTGAGCACTCATAGTTGTAGTTGGAACAACGTAGTGCTCCAACTATATCAATTCGAACATCCCCATGATGTTGTAACTATATTTAAGTGTTGTGAGCTAGTCTTTGAGGCTCAGGTTATAGATAATACACATTGTAGAAAGAGAAATTACAGGGTTCAGATTCTCTGTGATGTAGCTAGCCAGTATATGTTCTTAAGTTGTGGACAATCATGTTCTTTTTCAATCTAATTATGCATACTATTTAATATATAATTTGTTTCACATGTAAAAGTCAGAATAAATAAAACTCAGAAAGGATATGTTATGAGTATACAAATAAATCACTGCCATTTAGGTCTATAAGATAATTATGATAAAGAAAATGACCTTTCTTATTTTCTGACAAAGAAATTTAGATTCAATAATAATGTAGCTCTTTCTCTCTTGAGCATCATCTTACCTTTTATTCTGCAGTAGCACTATCTTATATGTTGCACTATATTTGTTTTATCATATACTGTTGTTTGTTAATTCTTTTTATTTCATCTGTAATCTACCTAATTCAGAAATAACATATTTTGCTCCTAATTCTCTTGTGTTGCAACTCACTTTCTTACTTAGAAAATTATAGACAAGAAGAATAAAGTTTAATAGATAGTGGTTAGAAAATTATAGACAAGAAGAATAAAGTTTAATAGACAGTGGAGAATAAAACATAGTACGATAGGCATTTGGGCTAAGGTTGAATCTCTTTAAAGAAAAGGCCTGCATTTGTTGAAGAAACTTTCACACTTGGACCTGCCTATCTATTCACGCTGATTACATGACTTCTCATTGGAATATTCTTGAATGTTAGAAAATTACTAATTTATGAATTATCAAGTTGGGAAAAACATTGAAGAAAATTGAAAGGTCTTCCACTTCCTACTGGAATAATTGTGCAACTCAAAGTTAGAACTACAGTATGTTACTCTCAGGGGACGCCCCTTAAAAAAAAACATAAATTCTGCTCGCAAGTGTCTTGTGATGTTCATGTTTGAGTGCTATAATTTTGAAAGAAGCTGTTTAGAAAGATATGTATGATTCAATAGAAAGTTTGTGGTCCAACTTTCAGTCCCAACCGGTCTCAGATGGCAATATTGAGAAGGAAAGATCACTTCATCTTACCCTTGATCACCTCCTAAATGAAGAAGAACTCCACCGACGTCAAAGGTCAAGAGTTGCTTGGTCCATAAGTGGTGACAGGTACACTGCCTTCTACCATCTTTATACAGAAAACAGAGCGACAATCAATAGAATCTCATCTATCACTATGCTGGATGGTTCAATCACTATAGAGGAGAACATATGTGAGATCATTGTCAATATTTTCAAGAACATTTACACCTCTTTCCGAGTAGATGGACTCAAATACCGTAACTTTTGGTCTGCCCGACCTCTCTTTCGCCTCCAAAACATTGCTATATCTGAAACTCCAGACGCCATTTCCATTAGCAATGTCCTCGCCTCCATGTCCCCTCTTAAAACTCCAGGCTTGGATAGTCTACCCTCATATTTCTTTCAAAAATCGCAAATTCTTAGGGAATGACCCTCTCAATAATGTCCAATAGTTCTTTACCACTCATCATACGCTTAAACCACACTCATATTGGCCTTCATCCCAAAAAAAAACTTGTGTCTCCCCCAGTGATTTCTGACCAATTAGCCTCACCAATGTCGCCTACAAGGTCATCACTAAAATCCTAGCGAATCAAAGCAAACCCCACCTTACATCCCGAATATTTCCTTACTAAGGAACTTTCATCGAGGGGAGGAATATCTCTAAATGCCGTTTCTGGAGATAGTTAATCTCTCAAGGTGAACAGGTTCAAAAAATTATTGCCAGAATCAAAGCTGAAGAAGAAAGCGAGCAATGGGACCAAGCCCAATCTTCTTAGCCAGAAGGAGCAGATACTACGGACACTGAAAATAACCCTCTTCAATAGGATGGCAGGTCCGCAAAGCTATCATGTTAACAGTTACCTCTGATAGTCTATTTCCTCCAAATTCCCCCACCAAACTCTTCAAATAGCGGCCTGCCATGTGATGTGCCTCTGTTCTGGTCATAGTCAGTATACTTCAATGTCAATGAACGACTTAACGGATAGTGGCCCATTTGGCGATATGCCCTGCCTACCCCTATTCCCCCTTGCACTTGTTCAAGACTGAAGGTTGTTCGTTAGATTATGAGTAATAAATCTTCTGAGTTGTCATAGAATACCTCTGTCAACCACGAAATTCACAAAGCATCGTCTAGTTAACATTACACCTCTGATGATCAACCTCCCCACAAAGTTAAGATTAGCTCGTCTCGTTATTAGCAAGGCGAACTCTTCTGACAATCAACTTATCGACTCTCTTCAATAGAGCGATAAGTCCTCAAAGTTGCTCCGATCACAATATATCATTGTCATGTTAACCTCACACCTCTGACAATCAACTTATCGACTCTCTTCAATAGAGCGATAAGTCCACAAAGTTGCTCCGATCACAACATATCCTTATCATGTTAACCTCACACCTCTGACAATCAACTTATCGACTCTCTTCAATAGAGCGATAAGTCCTCAAAGTTGCTCCGATCGCAACATATCCTTGTCATGTTAACCTCACACCTCTGACAATCAACTTATTGACTCTCCTTAATAGAGCGATAAGTCCTCAAAGTTGCTCCGATCACAATATATCATTGTCATGTTAACCTCACACCTCTGACAATCAACTTATCGACTCTCTTCAATAGAGCGATAAGTCCACAAAGTTGCTCCGATCACAACATATCCTTATCATGTTAACCTCACACCTCTGACAATCAACTTATCGACTCTCTTCAATAGAGCGATAAGTCCTCAAAGTTGCTCCGATCGCAACATATCCTTGTCATGTTAACCTCACACCTCTGACAATCAACTTATTGACTCTCCTTAATAGAGCGATAAGTCCTCAAAGTTGCTCCGATCGCAACGGATTCTCGTCACGTTAACCTCACACCTCTGACAATCAACTTATCAATCCTCCACAATAGGATGATAGGTCCTCAAATCTGCTTAAATCACAATCAACTTATCAATCCTCCTCAATAGGATGATAAGTTCTCGAATTCGCTTAAATCACAATTAGCTTATCAACTCTACTAAATGAGATGATAAGCCCTAAGCCTTGTTCACACCACAAGCCCAAAGCTTTATTCACACCACAAGCCATAAGCCTTGTTCACACCACAAGCCCAAAATCTTGTTCACATCACAAGCCCAAAGTCTTGTTCATTCCACAAGCCATGTAAGCCTTGTTCACATCACAAATCACAGGTTTTATATTTTATCCCCCGACAAAACCTAAACTTATCGACTCTCATCAATAGAGAGATCGGTCCTCAAAATTTTGTTCAAACCACAAGTATGAAAGGCATGCCAAGTTAACATTATATTTTTGGCACCTTAAAAAAGTCTAAAAGGCTTAGTTGAAAACGTGAGGGTTAGCCCCGCGTCTCAACTCCAAAACGCGAAAAGCCAACAACGCGTCTCAACTTAAAGACGCAAGAGTCAGCCACGCGTTTTAACTTCAAAACACCAGAGTTCATCCTTGTAACGACTAGCGTGGATAAAAACAGAACGCAATTTCTTTAAAAATGAGGAGCAATACCTTCTCAGAATCGAACAAAGAAGATATCCAAAGTATTTTGAAAGCTCGTTCCAGTCAACCGCGAACTTTCGAAAACTTTTGAGGGGGTTCTGTAGGTTGTCAAAAATAAAATTAGCGTTTTTAAGCTCCAGAACGCAGAGCTCACCTCCGTGTTCTCACCAGGGCGTTCTAAGTCAAAACGCAGAGCTCGCTAAGACGCAGAGCTCACCAAGACGCAGAGCTCGCTAAGACGCAGAGCTCACTGAGACGCACAGCTCGCTAAGACGCAGAGCTCACCAAAACGCAGAGCTCACCTCTGCATTTTAAGAACATAACTCCTGCATTTGACTCGTTCAAACACGAGCTGAACGGTTTCTAAACCGTTACCCATGATTTAAGGGGATAATCACTCCATCATGGAGAAATTTAAGGGAGCAGTTACACCCCATTAAACCCTCATCAAGGAGAGTTTTAAGGGGGCGGTTACACCCCTAAATCACCTATAAAAAGAGGGATCTTCTTCTTTTTTGGGGGAGGCTTCTCTTTTGGGAAATCGGATTTTTTTTGTGAGGGAGCATTCAGCTTCAAGAGATCAGCTTGGAGGAGTTTAAGAAGAGTTTTTCGGAAAGCTTTTTGGCCTTGGTTAATTCTTTTACGGAGTTCTCAAACTCGTTAGAGTTCCAAACTTGCTTTGCAAGTTCTTTTCAACATTTTTTCACGAGTCGAGACGTTCGGATAGTCAACGGGATACAAGATTCAAGCTCTCATCGCTACCGTGAAGAACCCAGGTTAAACAAAGAGAAGGATCTACGTTGATCTTTCCTTCTTTTGTAAATCGGGCGACCGATCGAGAAATTTTATAATTTCTTTTGTCTAAGTCAGTTAGAGAGGGATTACTTTGAGAGATTGTATTCATTCTTTTTTCTAAGTCAGTTAGAGAGAATAACTCCGATCTTACATTTCTCAAATTTTCTCGCGAACAGGAGGTCACTCTTGCTTGTAAGGCGAGGTTCGACTTCTTGATGCAGCAACTTCCCCATGAGATCAAGACTAACCCTGACCGTTAAGTATCCTTCTCGGGTGAGTGTTTGTCTTGATGTCCTCAAGGGAGTTGAGATGGTAGGAGGAGGACTATGACTAGTGGAGGAGGATGAGGAGGCAGCTGACGGGTCAGATGATGACATGGCTGAAGGGTCTGGTGATGAAGCTAGCTCATCCTCGTCGTCCAACCGACTAGGAACTCCCCCTGGTGACAGTCCTGAATCAAGTTCTGCTCCTGCTCCGGTCCTTGCCCCGGGTTCTGCTTCCACTCCTACCCCGGGTCCTACTTCAACTTTTGCTCTGGCTCTCTAAACTTGTATTTTTTTTGTCGAGTCATGTAAAAAGTCCTGTAAGATTCTTGTGACTCAAATCTATTGCACTTTATTCTGAGTTGTTTCTCATTGTGCTTTTCTAAAATATCATAATTATTTCTATTTTGGATAAATCGGTAGGGATCGAGTGGTGTCGTAGCATTTCAAACTTGTTTTTGGGATACTTTGGACATCAAGGGAGCTCGAGCGAGAATGCTTTGGAACTTCTCCATGTGTTGAATTCAGGCGATCTCGTCTTGTCAGGCGTGGTATCACGTTCTGTCGAGCTTCAACCCCCTGGCGAGCTGTCTGTCCATTCAGGCATCGCTCGCGTGTTGGGTCATTTGTCGTTTTGCCTTTTGGTGAAGGCTTGATGAGCGAAGCCCGCCTGGATCGGTGGGCTTGCCTGCTTCGCTGCCAGCCGAGGCTTACCTGATAAGTCAAGCTCGCCAGTTTTAGGGACTTGGCTACCAGAGCGAAGCTCACCTGAGTAGGTGGGCTCGCCTGATTTAAGCCGCCCACGAAGCCTAACCATGTGGTTTGGAGAGCGAAGCTCGCCTGATTTGGTGGGCTCGCCTGTCTTGCTCGGTTCGCCTGAATGGGAAACCTTGCTGCTGGAGTGAAGTTCATTCGAAATGCCAAGTCCGCCACTTTTGGGGGTCTTGTCGCTAGAGCGAAACCCGCCCGCATAGGTGGGCTCGTCTGATTGAGGCAGCCCGCCAAAACTGTGAACTCTGCGTTCTGGCTTGGCTCTCCTTAGGCCTGAATAGTAATTCAAGCCATCCAGAGAGATGGAGGTAGTCGCTTCCCGGCGTGCAAGAGCTTGTCGTCGTCGCTGCTTGGCTTTCTTGGAGAGGGGGAAGTCCGCATCGATGGTGAAGGCATGATCTGCGCCAAGGCGAATCGTCCTCTCTTCCACGCGGGATTGGGTGGACTGCTTGGCAACCCAACAAGTAGTTGTTTGGCTTGCACTCTTGGCCATTGGTTCGGCCTTGGCTGGTTTGGGGGAGATAGAATCGCCTGCTGGTACTCGGGTAGAATTCTTGGGTACGGCTGCCTCGGCCGCTTAGGGCTGGGCTACATGCACAACTCTGCAGTATCGACGGGAGGTCTTACCGCTAGAGGAGGAAGAAGACAAGTATTCTTCGTACTTAGCTTGATCGAACTCAATCACAAGGGACTCGACTGTCGTCCCTTCCGCAATGTCGTCAAATTGCGCCACCACCATCTCGGTTGAGGAAACAGTTTCTCCCACTATGGTCGCCATCCTCTGTTTGGTGTAAAAATCTCCTCTCGGATTTGTATTGGTTGAATTGCTTGTTTACAAATCAAGAATTGATTTTTTTTACAACAGAAGCGAAGGGAAGGCCCTTCTTGTTTAACGTGGGTTTGTCGGTGGCGATAGGATGCCTCCCTCGATGTTCGAGTCGAGTTTGCTTCCCTTGGACTATCCTATCGACGTTACGGTCGAGCTTCAGTACGCAGTAGAAGCTCCAGCGTGGTTGAGTTCGGTTCTACCCGAGCTCGCTTGGATAGGGCTACAGTACAAGGGTTTGCAAAGAGCTCAAGGGCCTCCAAATCTGAAGATTCAGATGGAGTCTACTTCAACAATCCAAACTTTCGCTCAAGCTGAGCTAATGGAGCAAGAGAGTAACTCTTTAGCCCGCCCCTTCTCTCCAGTAGTAATTCGCCCTCTTCTTCTATCCTAGCTCAACCAATCCTATTCCCAGCCGTCCAGCCTTCAGCCTCTTCTCTTGTTGCCAAGGAGGTTTATAAATAGGCAAAGGGGTGGGATAGGCCACCCCTTTGACTTGTGGGATGTGACCACTGATGGGTAAGGGGCACCATGCCTTCCTCTAGCTGTGAGATATGACCACTGATGAGGTAATGAGAGTCATGCCTCATCATTACCCAGAACGTGAAAAGTTAGGGGGCAGGCGAGCCTTTTGAACGCTCAGGCGAGCTTGCGGGCGAGTTTGCCGAACAAGCGAGGTCAATCGGCGAAATTGGCGGGCGCGTTTATCGTGCGTGGTTAATCGGCGGCCCCTTGCAGGCGTGCTTGATTTGCAGGCGAACGAAGCACGCAGGCACGGTTGAACTTGTATAGGCGAGTTCATTTAACAGGCAAGCTTGCCGAACAAGTGGCCACCCCTTTGACTTGTGGGATGTGACAACTAATGGGTGAGGAGCACCATGCCCTCTAGCTGTGAGATGTGACCACTATAGAGGTAATGAGAGCCATGCCTCATCATTACCCAGGACGTGAAAAGTGGGTGGGCCCACTTCCGCAAGTAAGTAGCCATTTGCACTGTTCAGACAGGCGAGCGGGCGAGCTTGAGAGCTATTTAAACGCTCAAACGAGTTTGCCGAACAAGCGGGGCCAACTGGCGGGCCTCAACGTGTGAGCTGGTGTTCGTTGTGCAGGCGAACCCCTTGCAGGCGTGCTTGGCGCATAGGCGGGGTTAAACTTAGGCGATGTTGAGCTTATGCGGGCGAGCTCAACGAGTGGGATGACCTCGTGCGGGCGAGTTCGTCAAACAGGCGATTGTTAAGCTCTTGCAGGCGAACTCAACGAGTGGGATGACCTCGTACGGGCGAGTTTGTCAAATAGGCGGCTGTTGAGCTCTAGGCGAACTCATCCAATAAGCTGTGTTGAGCTTGTGCAGGCGAGCTCATCCCCTTGACTGGCGGGGTTGGCGATTTTTCCCGCCTACACTCGCCACCATCGTTGCCTCGGCACACTCGCCACCCTCGATTGGACCTCGCTCAGCCCCAAATCTCAGCTTTTCCCTTGCCGAGAGCCCACGTCCGGCCGCCAGCTACTCCTCAGGTACCCATTTGATTGATTTTTCTTTTATTTCTGTTTTTAATCACAATTTTATCATGGTTGATGTTGAAGAGATTGAGATTTTATTTTTTTATTTCTCTTCTCTCTCTACAACTCTCTCTCATCTCCTTTCCACCAGAGGAGAAAAAAGGCAGATCTCTCTCTTCTCTCTCTACGAAACTCTGATGAGTTCCTAGCGGAGTTTCTAGGGTTTTTGTTGATGGCGGCAAGGGCGGGGCAAAGGAGCGCTAGGTTTAGGGCTTGCCAGTCGTATCGGAGGTAATAGTTAAGTTTCTGTGCGGTATTTGGAATTTAGGTTTTTATTGTCTTTTGGCAAATTGAGATTTCAAGTTGGTCTTTTGATGAGTTTTCAGTTGGTAGGAAGTGATTTTGAGCACTAAGCAATTAAGAAGAAGGAAATTTGTTCTCAAAATACTTTGAAAGAAGCTCTGCTCTACTACCGGTTTAGGGTAATCTGCATAGTTTTTTTCACAATATGCCAAGCTATATTACTAGACACTTTTTCAAGTCAGATTTTTATGTGAATCAGAGAGAGATTTTATTTTAGGACTCATTGTGACTTTATCTTGAACTTTGATTCTGGACGAAAACGCTTAGTTTGGAATTGATGGAATCTTTTTCTTTTTGTTTCAAATGGAATCCTAATGGAAGAGGAAAGCACGAATTGTCATTCTTCCAATCCAAAGGTATAAAATACATACACGAAAACTCTCTTTTTTCAATTCAAACTTGAAAAATATTATTTTTCTCTAAATTGACAATATATTTTCTTTTCTTATTTTTCCTCATTCTTACGGTGATTAGCAATATTTTTCTTCTCTCAATTAGTGAGCTAAGCTTAGTGATTATGAATAAAGTCTTGAATAAAATAATTTACATCGGCTATTGTATTTCAATGTGATAAGCTTAGAGGGTTTTCTCTAATTTATAAAATTTATATGTTGGACTTTGTACAAAATACCAAAAGTTCTGAGTGATCTTTGATAAGCTAAAGGACTTTTCTCTTAGTTATCAATAAAGTCTTGAATAAAGAGAGTAACCGGTACCTACCTAATTTATGTAGACTGTAATTCAATATTAGCTCTATTCCAATTTCCTCCCAACCTTTCAAACTCTTCTACTAAATCCAATATTATCTCCATTACAACTCCCAAAAAAATCAAATTAGTTATTCTTATTCTATCCATTAGTTGATGGAGTACATTAAGTGATCAATAATAAAGGGAATAGTTTTCGGTATCTTTGATTTATTTTGAATATCCACGAGTCCTCTTATCTATGTTCCATTTTAATTTCATGATATTTTAGGAAATAATTTCCTTTTATAATTTGGTGTTGTTTTTGACATTCGATCTTATTCCGGTGTTTTAAAAGTATTTTTGACATATCTAATCTGTATTTGCCTTGAACTTGGTGCATACACCATTCTAACATTTATATTCATCACAGGTCCTTTTGTTTCTTTTCAAATAGCTTATGCTTCTAAGACTTGAGAAATTTCTCCATTGATTTACTCACAATTGCTACAGGAACCAATAAATGTTAACATGGAGGTTAAAGGTATTCTCTTCAATCGTTTAGACCTTTTATATTCTCTTTGTATAAAAATTTTGTTAATATATATAATTTAACAACTATAGAGGATACAAATCTGTTGGTGGTTATGACATCGAATAATATTGTAGAGTTTTAAATTATGTTAATGTTGTCATTAATGTAGGGCTCAGTGTTTACTATTCATCTTTTTTGGAAGCAATTGTTGCATTTCTATTTTAATATTTCTTCTGAAGAATGACATGTAATCACAATTTTCTTTTGTAAACATGTGTATATCAAAATATATGGTGCTAACAAGTGTGAAGATTATCCTCGACAGGGAATAACATGGTAAAACTCTTACATCTAAGCACTTTGGTAATTTAGGGCTTCAAGGTACCAGCATCTAAGAATGACATGCATGCAAGCCTCTCATATTAATGCTAGGCATGAAAATTGGGAATAATTTCAACAAAAAATATATGTTTAGATATATAATAGTGATTCATATTAATGCTAGGCATGAAATCCTTTTATTATGCTCCTGTTAGAGCTTGAATTAAATGTGAGAACTGATACTATTTACCTATCCGTCAATTTAGGGTGAGTGCTATTTTTAGAATACCATTTAATTAATCTTAAGGCTTTCATTTATTTTTTTAAGATAGAAATTCAGTTGTATAATAATAGAAGATTTCATGTGTCTCAAAGTTTCATTTAAGATTTTTGACTTCTTTAAGGCATGTTTTTTTACGATGAGCTATGGTGGGTAATTTTAGTTGAAATAAGCTATAATTTTGGTGAAATTTGTGCTTCGATTTCATCGATATCTGATTTTTAAAAAAAACCTTTTGGCGTTTCCCCTATTTTATGAATGAGAGATGTTGGTTATGCATCTACTAAACCAAAGGGAATTTTAAATGATACTACTATATGTGAGGTTGGTTTCAAGTTCCTTTGTTCATCAAGTTTATACCATGATCAGAAATATTATTTTAAATGATAAACCAAAGGGAATTTTAAATGCTACTTAAGGGAAGTAGAGAGTTTTGTATATGATCAGTACTTATAACTGATTCTTATTTATGTCCATTTTAACATACATGAATGTTAGATTGGGCTGATTTAGGATATTGCCCCCCTAATTTGGGTTTTGGTGATTGTGCATGTTAGCATTTGTATGGGATTTTGGTGATTGTTTCAATTTTCTCTGTCTCTTCTCTCCACTATTACTCTTCTTCTTCTCTCCTTTTTTTCTTCACTCAAAATCACTATGGACCCAAATCAATGAAGAAGGAAATACGAAAAGAACTCATAGATCACAAGACCGTCAAGACTCAGCTTTGGGACGCTGCCAGCCAAGAAAGGTAATATTATAGTGCAAATCAAGTTTTTTTTATTCTGCACATAATTGATTTAAACTCATTTTATGTGGTAACCATGTAGTAGAGTTTTGAATTTGTGTGAGGTTATTATTAAGTCGACATAACTTCATATTTACTTTTTAAACATATTGCCTATTTTCTAAGATTTATCTTCAGTTATAAGATTGAATAAGGTTGGATTTGATGCATTTATCAAATTCCTTTTTAAAGACAATTAAGCTTGATTACTCGATTTTGTTGTGGTTGATGTAGGCTGCTTCTATGCTTGGTGCTTTGCTGATGTCGTTACATGAGTTCAATAAACTACCAACTACAATTCTGTAGGAGATAAATTAAGATAGAATCTTATGAACTAATGAGTTAAGAATGAAATTAAGTACTATAGTATCTTAATATAATGAGATGTATGGGAGTGAATTACACTAATAGAGAGGAACGTCAACCCGTGCTTTGCACGGGCAAAATACTAGTGTTAATATGATGTTAGGAAATTGTAGTTTTAAATTTCTGACATTGTTTATGCTAAAAATATATTTTTGTGGTTCATCGTTCCACGAAAAGTCAGACCTTTATTATAGTATTAATACGTAGATCTAATTCTTGATCTAGGACAATTGTATATAAACCCTAGACTTTTGTATCCTGTTTTAAACCCCACTAGAAAGTGTGAATATTCCTCTAGAAATAGGAAGAATGCAAGAAAAATATCTGCACAAATTATCGGCTTGATATACCCTTAGAAAACCTGGCAAATCCGTGGATTAGCCAGCTAGCCTGTAGAGTAGCCGCCTGGCCATGAGATCAGCTAGTTGGGAACCCTAGTTTGATACCATGCACAGGCATGTACATGCATTTTTAAGACTTGTTTGATACCATCTTGTTCATAAGTTATGGTATGTCCCTAAAATTTAACCACACATTGATGTGAGTAATTGGAATGTGAATAACTATGATTTGGGTATTAAATTTGACTCTTCACATTCATAATAGACCAGTTGAACCAAAATGATATTTATATGCGAGCTTTCGCTTGAGTTTTTATGCCCCAAATTCTATAAAGAGTTAATGTTATTATCATATGCCTTGAGAGCTTTATTAAGAAATTGTTCATGACTCCAGTTGCCTTAGTTCAACTGAGTTAAATGATACCCCTATCCTAAATGATCGCGCATGCAACTCTGAACAATAAGGACTAGAACACTAGACATTTGTAACAATCAAGCGGAAGGTTACTGACCGAGATAGTGGAAGGCGCAAGAGGTGCAAACTTGTGACCTAACGGGATTGTGGTGTGTTGCGTTGAGAAGAGACAACTACGACGAGTGGTTCAGAGCCTCTATTGTTTAACTCTTAGAATTTCTATATTTCTCACTAAGTATTGGGGTGGGAACACAAGTTGATCAAGCTTGAAGACTTGCAACCTTCATTGACTTGGCGTCGGATTCTCCACTCAATAGTTGGTTATGCAATACAGAAAAGTTGGGACGAGATAACATCATGTGCAATCAAACTAAAATAAGTTGTTTTGCAAATTGGGCTTTTGAATGGGGAAAGTGAGCAATAATTGGTTTATTTAAAGTAAGATTCTTGTATTGTCCATTATTTATGTTTGTTGACCAGTGACCCCTTCCAGGGGAGTATTCAGATGCTATTGTTTAGTCCACCTTAAATATTACTAATTATTGGCCAATTTTAAATAACTTATAACTAATAAAAGTGTGCTAGGATAATAATTGCCATATGTATGCTTGATTGTATTGTTCATGTACAGTGTATACTGATGCTATATTCGTAGTATGTGGACGAGATGCAGAAGTAAATCGATTATGTACATTTGGTAATTTGCACTGTTATCGTGTTAGTGTAATTTGTGGTAGTAGCTTAGCTGAGATTTATTGCTAGCTCATCAACAACATTATCTACCTTACCATAAGAACTAGATTTGAGTAGGAATTTTCTTGCATAACATGAGGATCTACACCCACTTATTTTCACGGTGTATATTTTTATGACTTATCCCGAGTATGCATGGTCTTCCGTATTCCTATCTCATCTTTTAGTATTTCTCTATTTGATAAATGTTGATCGTTCAGTGTCATCATACTATTTAGTTGATTTTATTCGTTATTGTGAATTTTCATTATTCAAAAGTCTCGCTTGGAGGTACTTGTTATTTTCTGCTCTGATATTTTTTTTTGGGAAATTTGCATAGAGGAACCAAAAAAAGTTGGGCTATGCACCCCCCACCCCAGCCAAAAAGCCCATTCTTCCCAACCCTTATACGTAAAGTTCAGTGCAACTACCCCCCTTAATACTGTACAATCCCACTATCAATAAGGCCATTCCAAAAATACCCTTCCCATTTAAAATTGAACCTCAAAATTGCTCTCAAGAACTCCCTATATGAGCGCGATTTTCGAGATCCTCTGCAACCAATTTTCTCACCATCCTCTTCCTCTCAAGATTTCGCTCTTCCACCGCCGCCGACGAGAACCCGGACCACCGACCCCGCAAGCTAACCGTCGTCGAACTCTATAGCTTCGATCCGTCTTCGTCGAGGCTCCTTGGTCGTATTCGGTCTGTCATCACCCCCTACGGCCAGAAGAAGGTCGTCGTCGTCGCTCCAAAAAAGTCCACATCCGACCGCAGGCTCGGCGTCCACTCATCCGCTCGTCTTTGGTCCGTGGTGCGCTCACCCCGACAAGTCCCTCTTCACCAACACCAAACCGTAAATTTGATAAAAATACATGATGGCGAATTCATCATCTGCATCATCTGAGACATCTGAATCAGCTAAGACGTAAGTATCAACTAAATTATCCACATTTATTCATTTGATTTTGGAGCAATTTTGAAAAAGTTATGCACTCTGCACCCCCAACTTGTGACATTGGATTCTTTATTGTGGCATTTGCTCATCTACTGTGACAGAACCCTAGATTTGTTCATTTAATTTTGGAGCAGTTTTGAAAAAGTTATGCACTCCCCACCCCCAATTTGTGATATTTGATTCTTTATTGTGACATTAGATTCTTTATTGTGATATTTGTTCATCTATTGTGACAGAACCCTAGATAGATTTATCTCTTGTGTTGTGTGTTGTGTTTTACAAGAAGAGAGATATTAGGATATGCTGCAACATACATGGATATTGTGAATTTATGGAGACGATTGTTCCATGAATGAGGCCTGAACATTGGAAGGCCTATGAATTCTCCAATTTCCAAAACTATATTAGTTTTGGGGCAATTCCTTCTGATAAAGCCACGATCATGCTCCTAATTGATCACCTAGATTTGGCCGCGGGAAATTTTTTTTTTCAAGGATAGCCAAACCGAGAATAAGCAAGCCTACACATTTGATTTAGGTTGGGTGCAAAGACATACGCGGTTTAAGGATGAAGGGGAGATACCGAAAGCAAACCACGACACGGAGAATAGGATATGGAGTATGTACTTCAGCAAAAAGCAACAAGATGCTCACAAGAGTGGCCGAGAATACCTTGAGGCCTTATTGGATAAGCTTGTTGAGTCGAAAAAGAAATCGGTTGTATCCGATTTTGTTATGCTTCAAATCCTATATCAATTGACAATGATATGGACTCCAACGGCTAGAATGAATGCACCGCAGAGTATGATGAAGTACATGACTCGGATCGATGTGGTTGATCATCTCCCATGGGCGACCATCATCTACGATGAACTGTGGGATTCCTTTAAAGCTGCGAAGAAGGCTACAAAGGAAATGACGTACCTTAGTGGATGCGCACCCTTGCTATCGGTGAGTTATTTGTGCTATTTGTAGTTCATATGTTGCATTTGCTCCTTATATGTGATAATTATCTTTTACATGTGATATATGATTCTGATATGTGACATTTGTCCACCATGTGTGACCTTTGTTGCCCATATGTGATATTTGTCCTGGATATGTGACATATGATACTGACTTCATTGATTGAATGTTGATCTTTTGAAGCTCTGGTACTATGAGATTACCAACATCAAAAAGCCAGCCAGAGTGAATGAGTCCAAGCCACCGATGGCAAATTGGATTTTGGAAGGTAAGAAAGTGGGTTTACTTCGTCATGCGACGATTGTGAAGAAATCAGAATCTACAGTCCACATCTTACCCAAGCAAGATGTTCCGAGGTATGTCCATGAGGAGATCAAGAGGGAGCCTACAAGAACGAAGGCTAAAAGAGTTGAAAAGGAGGAACGAAGTCAATCGAGTGTTGCATTGGTGAGACAATTTTAACTGTTATGTGATTATTGTTTACATTTTGACAGTAATAATAGTCTTTTATGTGATTATTGTTTATTGCATGTGACCGTTATATGTTGGCTGTGATACTAAGTGTTACTCCATGACGTTTACCTATTTTCTGTGACATTTACTTGTAGACTGTGATACATTGTTATCCTGTGACTTTTACCTATTATCTGTGCCAATTGGTTATTCCTTATGACATTTACCAGTTTATTGTGATAGATGTAGTTTTTATGTGAAATTTACGTGTGACCATCTTATATGTGATATTTGCTCACTGAAACTTCATCTATAATGTAGACTGAAGCTTATGAGAAGCTGTCAATGTTGAATCAAGCCTATGAGCAAGCACTTGTTGCTCTTAGCGCTGATACGATGGCCATTAAGATCGATGTTGAGAAAAAATTTGCTCAACAGAAAGAAGGAAGAGAAATAAAGGATGAGGAGGTAATAAAATTTCTCCTTTTTCATGTGCTCTTTCGTTCTCTGTAAAAATTTTATTTATTATTTTGACATTTGTGTAGCCTCAGTTAGAGGGAAAGGTTGAGGCAGAGAAAGAAGAAGATAAAGGCAAAGAAATGGAGGAAGTCAAGGATGACAGAATAGACGTGGGCACTGAGGAGGAGGTAACACTTACTTGAATCATGTGATAAATACTATTTTTCTGTGATGCTTCAATATTACCTGTGACAATTAATAATACTCTGTGACAGTTAGTAATTTCCTGTGATACGTGCATATTTCCTGTGATATTTACATCTATATTGTGATATTTGCTCATCTCTTATGACAGTTCTTTGTTTTTGTGACTATATTGTGTGATACATGGATTTTTCCTGTGATATTTGCTCATTATATGTGATGCTTCTGTTTTGCCTGTGACAGTTACTTTATTACCTGAATTTGTGACAGTTACTTTATTTCGGTGACTTATATCTTGTTTCTTGATATACACTTATTATGTGTGCTCTTTATACAGTCTGAAGGAAAGAAAGTGGCTGAGGAAGAGGCAGAAAAGAAAAAGGGAAGAAAGCTGTCGACGTGGCGGAGGGCGACGATGACAAGAGGGGGAAGGAAGAGGAGAAAGGAACAACTGTAGAAGGTTATGGAGAAGGGAGAAAAGTGGAGAAGAAAAAAAATTATTGGGGATGTTGAATGTAGGCATTCCTTCTCTATAAGACTTTGATATCAGGCTCCCGGGAGATGTCGAGGAAGGATTTTATCATAATTTCGCTATTCAAGACGATTCTGATTTATCAGATGATGAAAACAAGTGGCTCCAATATTTTTTGACGTTAAAAGTGGACAAGTAAGTATTAAATACTTATTTATGAATTTCATATGAGAAATTTGTATACAGTCTGTGATAGTTAGTGATTTCCTGTGACATTTACCTGTTTTCTGTGACATTTACATTTAGTCTGTGATACTTAATGGGTTCCTGTGACATTTACATCTACGCTGTGATAGTTACTATTTTCCTGTGACCTTTAGTATTTTTCTATGATATTTACATTATTTTGTGATAATTAGTGGTTTTGCGTTACTTGTAATAATTTACTGTGACATTTACATCTATGTTGTGATAGTTACAGCTTTCCTGTGACATTTAGTATTTTCCTGTGACATTTACATCTGTGCTATGATAGTTACTGCTTTCCTGTGACCTTTACTTTTTTACTGTGACTTTTAGTATTTTCCTGTGATATTTACATCTGTGCTGTGATAGTTACTTCTTTCCTGTGACCTTTACTATTTTCCTGTGACTTTTTGTGCTTTGCTGTGATATTTACATTATTCTGTGATAATTAGTGATGCTTATACGTTAATTGTATTGTGCATATTATGTAGGAAGATGATTGTTTATGAGATTGGCACCAACATTATAAACAGATATGATATGCTTCAGCTTTTACATGGTGGAAGATTGAAGAACGAGGTTAGATTTAATTTAACTTGTGGTGTTATTCAAGTTTTTAATATTTACCTAATTTATTGCAATTGCAATCGTTAGACCGTTGAAGCATTGATCGCAAGCCTTAAAAATTGGCTCAAGCTGCCGGAAAATGCGGAGCGGAAAGGAAATTTGCTATTATCACATTGTATTGTAGTGTGAGTAATATCGATCATAATACTCTTTATAAGTTATATTGCATTTATATGTTATTTGACTTTCTTCCTCTTATTTTCTTTTTTTTAAGATTTGGTTGCTAACTGCTTCAAATTTGGATGAGAAAAATATCTATAAAAAAGTATATAAAGAAGCATATAGATGACGGGAAGAGTGTTCTGATATTTCCGATATGTCACGCTGATCACTGGCATGTCCTCGAGGTAAATTTGGGGCAAAAAATACAGACATTATAGTTCCGCTGGCCACGATACATGGGCTGCAGACATACTGAGAATCCAGCTATTTTTAGATAGGATGGTAAGTGGATTCGACCAGACGTCGACATTCAGAGCATTCGATTATGAAGCAGTTCCTTGTCACCTGCAAAAAGGATCATAAGTTTCTCTAAACAGCTTATAATTATCAGTTTATTCATTGCTGTGATACTTTCTTATTCGTGACATTTATACATTATATGTGATATGTACTCTTTGTCAGTGATATATACTCGTTCAATGTGACATTTGCTGTTGATATGTGATATATATGCATTCAATGTGACATATGTTGGTTTCATGTGATATTTATTGTTGTTATGTGATATTTATGCATTCTGTGTGACAAATGCTGGTTTCATATGATATATGCTGGTTGTATGTGATATTTATGCATTCTGTGTGACATTACCTGCTTTCATGTGACATATGTTTGTTGTATGTGACTTTGATGCATTCTGTGTGACGGTATACGCTTCTGACATTTCTATTTAGGCACGATTGTGATATACATGTATATTTTTACATAAAAGCGATGCTAGAAGGAAGGGAGGCTGTGAATATTGAAGCCTTGCAATGGGAGTCTGCAACGTTACGGGCATGACTTGCTGCTCAGTTCATATGTGAAGGCCGAGAATGGAAAAAGTTGCGGCTGAAGTTAGATGCAGATGATCCCGAATATCTTTTATATTTTGGGGGTAATGATTTGCCATTGATTGAGTGGAAGTATTAGACAAACACATATAATGTAATTCTCTGTTGGATGTTGGATGTTCATTGTCAGTTTGTAAATTTGTGATTACTCCATGAACTTTTCTTTAGCATTTATGCAATGATGAACTATAGAATAAAATAGATCTTACAGGTGTCACAGGTAATACCAATAAGTCACACGAACAGGTAATATGTAATATTTAACTCGAAAATATCACAACAGAATGTCAAAAGTAACATATAACAGACAACAGTCATAAAAGATTTTGAAATCTGCCAGGAAGCGTTAGTCTTGGATAGGTTCAGTGCATGTGGCTCGGTTATGTCCTTCAGTGTGACACCTTGAGCATTTAATTGTACGTCTATTCTCAGGTCGGTTGTTGATACGTCTATTCTTGTTTCTTCCATGCCTCATTGTCGTCTTTGGCGGAAGTATGCCAATTGTTTCATCCGTGACATTTGGTTTATCGAAATTCGGAACCGGAAAGAGAATTGGTTCGTAACTTTTCTTGAAAGCTTCAGTCATCATGAACCAATCACAATACTTGTACACATCTCTATGCATAAAGTTAATAGCAGCACATGCATGTTTACAAGGTATCCGCAATATATCCCACGCACGACATGTGCATGTTTTGTGTTCCAAATCAACTTGTACTGATTTTTGAGATAATACCTCAAAGATTTCAGCTATCGAATGTGAGACTTCGAGTGTGCTTCCCTTCATGCAATTTTCCTGCAGAATCTTTTTCGCTTCAGGACAAAGATAGCTATTCCATGTTGTCGCCATCTCGCGGCGAGTATTCATCCTTTTCATAATTTGCAAACGAATGTGATCAATCATATCACAAATAGGAAGTGTTCGTGCCACACGAATCCAACTGTTGAATGATTCAGCAACATTGAAAGTAATATGACCATATCTGTAAATAAATAGTATATCAATCACACAAAATATAGCAAACCGTCACATGTAAGGGCGACATATCACAAATAACACTCAAGTATCACACACAACACATAAATGTCACATATGACGAAGAACAATCACATGTAACAGGCAAGAGTCACATATGAACAGGAAATATCACATGTAACAGCCAATAGTCACATATGAAAATGAACTATCACATGTAACAGCAAAATATCATAACTATCACATGTCACACACAACACATAAATGTCACATACGACAAGGAACTATCACATGTAACGGAAAAAAATCACACGTAAATTTATTATGTCACATATAACAGTTTACTGTCACAAATAACAGATCATAGTCACATATTAAAGTATAACGTCACATATAACATGATTACGTCATATATAAAGTTTAAAGATCACAGTTAAATTGATATTGTCACAATATTTGGCGTACCTTATACCAGGAAATACGAAATTCGCCCAATTATTTGGACCATAACCGAAAGCTACTTGGTAAGCTCTTTGGTCGATCATCCTAATCTCATGTAAAACAGCGTTAAATTCTTTTTCCGTATACTTGTATGCAGCAAACTCTAATAATTTTGAAATCCGATGAGCAGCACTTGTGACAAACCCCATCTCTCTAAGCTTCAATTTGTAATTCTCAACTAGATAAAGTACGCATCTGGAATGGTACGCATCTGGAAATATATTTTTCAAAGATTATTTTATTCCTTTGTCAGCATCTGACAATATGACTATAATATGCCGCAACCCTTGAATAAACCAACTCCAATTCGCTTCATTCTCTTGGTCACAAACGCAAAATGTGAGTGGATATATGCCTTGATTACCATCATAAGCAGTCGCACCTAATAAGATCCCTTTGTAACGATCTTTCAGAAAGGTCCCATTTAGAAAGAGTAATGGCCTGCATCCTTTGAGAAACCCATGTCTGCATGCACCATAGGACACAAATAAACATTTGAATCTCCTTTCTTCTTGCTCGATGATGAAGACACTATTTGGGTTTGTTTCCATCACCTTCATTTCGTACCTTTAAATGATGGTTAAAAGGACAAATAACTTGTTAAATGATGAATAAGTTCTACCAGTCACATATAATACGTTAATGTCACAAACCAGGTCTCAATGTCACACGTAAGACTTAATTGTCACAATATAGATCGAAATGTCACATATAAGGTCGATGAGTCACATTGAGATCAGAAGTGTCACATATGTCGTTGAAGTATCACATGCTACGCTTATATGTCACATGACGTTCTGACATGTCATATTTACGGTTAACAAATCACATATAAGTTCTAAAGGACACATCAACAAATTAATGGACTAACCAGGATAGTAATTATATGAATGCCTTGCGCAACCAAATATTTGGTCTATTGCTGTCTCCTTAGAACGCCAAGCTTTAGAACAATTAACTTTTAAACCATATTGAGAGTGCAATTCCTTTCTAATGTCAGTTGGGGTGATATATGGATGCCTCTTCATTACTGATTGTAGCATACTCGTAATCCACCTTCTCGATGCTCTGGAGTGACCAGCTGTGCTGTAATGTTGTCCACAAGTATGTTGAGGAACAAATTTTTTTATAGCAAAGGTCGACACATGACTCAATGGCGAAGCGAAAAATAACCACGGGCATTGTGTTTCTTTTCTGAACATGCAACTAGCACGAATGCGTTTTGGCTCATTGCTAACATATTTAAAAGCAAACTGCTTAGCTACAGAGTAGTATATAAGAGTCATTCTAACTTCTTTTGCACTTTCAAATTACTGCCCTTCTCCAGTAATTGCCTCGTGCCACCATGCTGGGATTCTTGTCGAGTCATTTACTATGTCGTTCATCACCACTACATACTCTCCTTGAGGATTGTCATTTGGGATCCTCGCTGATTCCTCGATTGGGATCCTCTCATTAGGTTCCTCGATATTTTTCGATGAGTGTGAGCTTACATTAGGAAGACTGCAAGTTGAATATAACATACATATAAGTTACGTGTGACAATCACAAATAACTGTTAACTAGTATATGTCACTAATAAAGTCGAAATGTCACGTGAAATGTCTTCAGGTCACATATAAGGAATAAATATCACAGTTCCCATTATAACGTGTATCCACAAGCTGAAAAAAATCTTTTGAATACTTACTTAAGCTCTGTTTCTATTCCTATGGCATGCGTGGATCCTTCATCTCTTTCAGTAACAGTTATGGTTAACGTACTTAACCCCATTAAATGGTGATAATCTATCATGTTGAGAATGTTTTCATCTTTTGAAATCTCAAACGAGACATTGAGAAACTTCTCAAGAGAGTATCTTATAAACAAACTTTCGTACGATGCTCTTAATTTCTCTGAAGCTTGCATCTTCAAATTAACTAAACTTGTCGCAGAATTGACTTTAATGAGGGTTGCATTTGTGTTAAATGAAATCACACACATTAAAGAATCTTCCATTTTGGTTGTTGGAGAAGTTAAGAGGAAAGAGTTAAGAATTTTTTGGTTGTTGATGGTTGTTGAAGGTTGTTGAGTAGAATAGAAAGAGGGAAGAAGATATTACATTGACATGGGGCATTTTTTGGAGGGAACTTATATGTTTCCCTCCAATTTTCACTTTCCCTCCAAAACAACTCACCTAGCCATTAATGACTTCTCCCCAGCTCTTTCCTCTTACGAATATTTTATGTCACTTCATACTGTTTAATGGAAGAGGGTTGCCGAATAAGACAAAATTATTTACATTCCACAAATGGGTACAAAAGGGTAAAATGGGCAATACTTAAAAATATGGTATAAAGTACATATATAATATTGGGCTAGGGGTTTTAGCATAGAAAGTTGGCTCAAAGTGCTTACAAGGGGTTGACTTTATTTGGGGGTGGGGGATGTATAGCCAAACTTTTTTTGGTTCCTCCAAGCAAATTTCTCTTTTTTTTATAGCTTTCTTTCCCTAGGTAGTTGATGTGAGCTGAGTTAAGAGTATGGATTAGTCGCGGGAGAACATGAAAGGTAAAAATGGGTTTTGAGTTTATTCAAATACCTGTTCATTTTCCGAAATTAAATCTTTTCCGAATAACCTTTTCATAATTAATAAAATAAGTAGAATTTGAATTGACTTAAGCATACTATTTTGACAAAGTCATCATCGATGTCGTGTGTTACCGGCCTATTCACGTGTCATTTAGGTCATGGGGCGTGATAGTATTGTTGGTCGGACTGACAGTGCACTATCATATTGATTGCTTGATTGTTTCACATTAAGATATTGACAGCGACCATGTAGTTTCAAATAACTTATAAAACCTGTTCAGTATGTTTTCGTTGTTTATTTATGTTTGTTTTCTCTCATATTGTTTTGGTGATGCTACTTGTAATGTTCCTAGTTTCCATTGTTGTTTCCTCTTATGGTTATACCTTATAGGTAAGTGTTAGATCGTTTTCCGAGTCATGACTGAGTTTATTATTCCTTATTTGCATTTTACCCTATCATGTTGAGCCTTGTTCTTTCATTTGATCTCATTCCCGAGGCACCTGCTAATAACACTCTAACCTTCCCGCATTTATTCTTTTCTTTTAGCTTGCGTGATTGGCTGATGTCTTAAGTTGGGACTATGGTATGGTTGTGCATTTTAGGTATACAATTCGTAAATATGAGCGATTATATCCTAAATCTTGTTTGTTAGACTAAAGTTCATGTTAAGCTTGTAGTTAGTTCATTAACCTTTCAATTAGTCATAGTCTAGTTTTGGGATGCTAGAGGCGAAAGCGTACCTATTAGTATTTTATAGTATTGATAGTATATGCCAGCCGACTTGTCACGTGCTCGGGGATGCCTATTTTGGATTACGGGGTGTGACAATATCGAAGTTTTTCAGAAAAGAAATCTCCATGTTTGACTATCAGAAAATAAATTTGTCAGAAATTAGGCTTAATAATCCAACTATTAGAATCAAAGTGCAAAGAGGCCGACGGCCTTCACAATACCGTTATAACCATTCACTTCTTGTCACAAATATTTGTCAAAGTTGAAGATTTTTATAGTTAGATTATTGCATATATGAATGTGCATTGGGATATGCTAAATCACAAATTTACCTATAAAAAAATTATTGGAACAATACCGTCACAGCCATTCGCTCCTTGTCACAAATATTTGTCAAAGTTGCAGATTTTTATAGTTAGATTATTGCATATATGAATGTGAATTGGGATATGCTAAATCATAAATTTACCTATAAAAAAATTATTGGACAAATTCTCATTCTCTTATCACTAATGTCAAATTTCTATGAAAATTTCTTGCACAGTGCCAAATTACACTTTCCTAGTTGCATCTTTTTAACATAGTGATAAAATTTGTAAAAATAAGGTACTTACGACATAGATTGTGAAGAGCTACTTTTTTCTTCAATGTTGTAGTACCCTTCGTGAACTTATTTCTTTTTATATGAGAATCCTTCTCTGACTCTGAACAAATTATAGAAGGTGAGATTGGCATGGATTAGGATATATTTCATTTAAAAAATTGAAAATTTTGCACGGATTTAGATTAAAAATTAGGGCTATTTGGTTCCTCTTTTGCGTGCGTTTGAGAGGAAGAGGGATAATAGGTTACGAGAAACGATTGCAAAGAGGGGTTTATATGTAGGGTTGACTTTGTCAAAAAAAATAGAATTTTTTCAAGTGAATTAGGGTTAGGAATTGAACCCCCACCCCACCCCTCCCCCGCTATTGCGTTTGAGAAGAAGAGGGTAGTTTGGGAAGTTTTTCAAGGCTTGTCGGCTTAGGGGGTTAAAGGAGTAGATTTATTTAAGTATTCGGATCCTCTCCAATTAGGTGGCAATTGGGGAGGATCCGAATCCTCTAATCCCAACACTTTATCTCTAATTCTAAGAACAAGATAATGCCACATTAGATAACTTTAATTAAACTAGTGGTTTTTAAAAGCTACCATGGTAGATTTGGTAAATATTATTTAATTTTTGGCAAAATTAAATATTTCTAAAAACTAAAATAGAAATCTTCCCTTATCCCTCCAATTAGGCGGTAAACATACGCGTCGTCTACTTGTTTCGTGCTGCAACTCTTCTTCTCTTTTCTTCAATTCTTATTTGGCATCGACGTTTCCTTCCACCCTCGACCTACTTGTTTCTTCTCTCCGATTATTCTCTGACATCAACCTCCAGTGCTTTGAGGTGCGGCAGACCACAAAAATCCTTCTCCAGAGTGAACTTTTGACATTTGAGGTCTTCTGGACCACAAAGGCAACCGCACGTACTGGTGGGAAGGTATATGATTGATAGTTGTGAAGTCACATATTTTCAGGCTTTGTAATTTTTAATAATGTAGTGTTGCCATTATTTTTAGCCTTTGAATATAATATGCAGTAATTAGTAACCAATTGCAATTACTTAGTACTTAAATTATTTTATTTATTAGAGTAACCAATTGCAGCTCTTGAAAGATTGCAGTTCTCTCTAGTGGTTCTATTCCTGACGAATTTAAAACTTGGATATGTACTCTGTTTTTTTTTCCTTTCAAGCTAGTTGTATAGTTTGCTTTCTCAGATCTTTCATCTTTGTTTTGTAGGATGGAGAGATAGACACTTCCAATGGCGCCTCATTTGGTACCCAAAATAGGTATGACATTTGAAACCTGGGAGGATGCACAAAAATTCTATAATAATTATAGAGGAGACATCGGTTTTAGTATACGAAAGCAGTATGCTAATAAAAGCAACATAGATGGCAAAGTCACCTCAGTAGGATTTGTTTGCTCTAAAGAAGGCTTCCGAAAAAATGATAAAAGGGACAAAGAAACCCAAAATCCTAGAGCTCATACCAGGTGCAATTGTAAGGCGCGAATGGGAGTAAGACTTGATCGAAAATCTAAAAAATTTGTGATTCATGATTTTATTGAGGAGCACAATCTTGATCTTCATCTTTTAGAAACATGTCATATGATGCAGTCACAATGAAGGATAGCATGTGCTCAAGGACACGAAATTGATTTGGCCGATGACTAAGGAATAAAGCCCAAAGCAACTCATGAATACATGACTAGGCAAACTGGTGGGAAAGAATGTCTTGGTTATACTCCTTTGGATTTGAAGAACTATCTTTGAAGTAAAAGAAAGCGTAATTTGATGGATGGTGAGGCGACAAGCTTATTGAGATACTTCTGACAACAAAGAACACATGATCCATCATTTTATTATGATATCCAGTTAGATGAAGCAGAGCAAATAACAAATATATTTTGGGCTGATTCTAAAGTACTCATTGACTATTCTTATTTTGGTGACATGATTACGTTTGATACGACATACAGCAGCAATAAAGAGTATAGCCATTTTGGTGTATTTGTAGGATTCAACCACTATAGGGGCACAATTACTTTTGGCACAACATTGTTATATGATGAGACTGTTGAGTCTTTCAAGTGGCTTTTTGAGACATTTCTAGAGGCTCACAAGAAAAAGATGCTTCAAACAATCTTCACTAACCAAGATCACGCCATGGCAAAAGCATTGTCCGAGGTAATGCCAGAAACTCATCATGCTTTGTGTAGTTGGCATATAATGCAAAATGGTTTGAAGCAATTGAGAAATTTAATGCAAACGGGCTCTAGCTTTCTTAAAGATTTCAGCGCATGCATGTACAATTATGAGGAAAAAGAGCAAATTGAAGATGCTTGGAGGACCATGCTTGACGAATACAATGTTGGGGATAATAGTTGGCTAAATGGCATATATGAGCTGAAGGAGAAATGGGCAAAAGCATATATGAAGATGCATTTTAGCATATGGATGAGAAGTACACAGCTTAGTGAAAGCTTGAACGGAGACTTAAAAGATTATTTGAGAGTTAATTTTGATGTAGTACGATTTTTCAAGCACTTTGAAAGAGTGGTGGCTGATAAGCGATACAATGAGATTAAGGCAGAGTATGAGTCCAAAGAAAAGCTTCCCAAAGTAAATAACAAAAACTCACCGATTTTAAATCAGGCATCTCGCGTCTACACTCCGATCATATTTGAAGAATTTCAAAAGGAATATGATTTGTCGCTCGCAGTATTTTTGAAGTATCGCCATGAAATCGAACAGGTTTGTTATTCTTTAATAAAATATATTTTACATTTTACGTTCCTTTGTATATATTAGCATCAAACACAAACAAGTGTATGATAAATCCACTTTGTACGTACTAGACTCTGGGAAAATTTATTCATGACCAAAAACATTATAATTATCATTTAAATGCTGGGGTAATTAGGTATGCAGCCTACTAGAAGGACTGAATATATTATATAGAACAGGTATATGATACCTTATAATTAACATATTCTATATGCGGTATGTCTGTCCCTATCAATTAACGTCTAGTATTTAAGCAGAGATATTAACTTGAAAGCTGGCATGATGGGCAACTAGGTTTTATGAATGCAAACATTATTTTGCTTATTTGCAATAAAGCATAGTGCAAAGAATTAGTGCTTTCATTGTGTTTTACTTAATTATCTCTAGTTCTTAGTTGTAACTTGAATTCATTGAGTTCTGTAGTTTCCTAAATGATGGAAAAGAGCTTAAGATTATCTAAGGGCTACTAACGTACTGATTGTTTGAATTGATCTTTTACTCAGCAAGACTATATATATGTGGTTGCAATTTTTGATCAAAGTGGAGAGTTTAAAGTTGTCGGCAATCGCTGTGAGCAAACGGTTGCATGTAGTTGTAGGAAGTATGAGACATGGAGTTTTGTGTTGTCATGCTTTAAAGGTTCTTGACGTGATGGATATCAAGCTAATTCAAGGTATATTTCAAAAAGATGGACCACAAAAGCAATAGATGGGGTTATTACATGCAATAGTGGACATGAAATACACAATAATGCAAAGCTGGATGGTACCGAACGTTATCAATATCTTTATCGAAATTTGATTAGATTAGCTGCTCGAGCTGCAGATGATGAAGAAGCTTTTGATTTGGTGACTAAGGTGACAAATAACTTAAGTGTGCAAGTGGAAGATGTTTATAATAAGAGGAATGAAGTATCTATGGTCAGAGCAAATTCAAACACAGATCAAGCGTCTGAAGTGCTAGCTAAACATGTGAAGGGGTTGAAAAAAAGAACTGGAGGAAAAGGTGGAAGACCTAAAAGTTGGATTGAGAACCAACTAAATAAGAGAAGGAAAATCTCAACCGACAAAAACTCTGAAGTCAATGCATCTAAGGTAGTATCATGTTCAATCATAAGTTATCAAAATTCAAGTTTCTGAAGTATTATTGTCTATATTTATATGTATTTATTTGTTTTATTTGTTCGAAGGAGTCATATATGATGTTGCATAAAAATGAAGCTGCTAGCGATGTGGTTAAATACTCTTCTCAACAAAAAACTCATCGTGCAACTCAGGTAACTATACATATAAATTATTGTTATTCTCTTCAATGAACTTAGTTCTTATTAAACTAATCTTTATCTTCTATGTCATTTGTACAGAATTTCGAATATAAATCTACAGATTTATGGAGCCATGATGATTCTTTAATACTAGAAAGTCAATCTAGCTTTACTAACTTACTAATGGTAATTTTGAACTATAGTTTAAAGTTCACAATTTTTATTATAGAATCGATTTGGATTAAAATTTATATTCTGATATGTTTTTACAGAGCATGCAATTATAGGATTATAAGTTTCTCGCACATAGGAGTTATGAGGCAGGTGGGGCGATCTACAGGGCGATTTGAAGAGCGACTTGGAGGGAACAGTTCCAAAGGGAGAGTTTCGACAGCTTTCCGCATCCCTAGGCACTAAATCGCATTAACCAAAGGTAATTATATCATTACCCAGTCCTTTACCACTCCTCCACTTCGTGAAACTGCCCTTGCAACGTCTTTTCACCTCTTCTCCCCCCCCCCCCCACCAAGTAAACCCTTCTCCGCCCTCGCCTCTGCCGCTCCACCTCCCAAACCTCCTTCTTCTCCAAAGTTCAAATCGTTCGCAAGTTCAAATCGTTCGCCGACCTCTTCAAATCTAATAATTCCATCCCCCCAGACCAGAAAGGTATCCTCCTTCTCCTTGAAGCAGGTTGGACCACAGTGGTCAACAAGAAGAAGCTCCGTCGTCCCCCTAGAACATACCCCCTCCCACCTCAACCTCCTCCCCTCTCTAAGAGGTGTTTTCTCTGTGGTAGCTCATCCCGCATGGCTAAGTCATGCAAGCTTGGAGACTTTAAGTGCTTCGCATGCAACAGGATCGGGCACACCTCAGTTTCCTACCCTATGAAGTGACAACCTCTTCCCCCAGCCATCATCCCCCAGTCACCCTCACCCCCGACTCACTTCATCCCTTCTATCACTCTCCCTGAATCGGTGCTAGAGAAAATGGATGTCTTTCTCTGATATGGCTTTTTCCATCTTCAAGTGGGTAACCCCCCCCCCCTCTAGATGAATTGATCGCCAGCCTTGAATTCCACTTAAAGGTGGATAGATGGCACTGTGATGTTAGATCCATTTCCTCCTCATCTTACTTCATCCAGTTTCCTGATGTGGAAACCCTGGACCATGCATGCTCTAGAGAATATTTTGATTTGGGTTCCTTCAGAGGTGCTTTCACCCCTTGGTCCGAGGACATAGAGCTTAAAACCCTCCCCAAATTCATGTATACATGGGTGGAGATCACCAGATTACCTATGCACCTCTGGGACTCTGAGTTTCTCATGCTACTTTTCCAAGACATTGGTGGTGTAATCACTATATCTGACGATGTCATCATCCATAAGAAAGCTAAAGATTGCAAAGTTATGCTCAATGTTAAAGATGTCTCTGAAGTCCCGTGCTCTATTACCTTCAGATACACCTCCCCAAATAACGATCACACGATGGAAGGTATCATCTACCTCAAGGTGGTTGGCAAGCCCCTCTCGGAGATGAAGGGCAGATGCAGGGAATATTTTGAAGAATTCGTTTACAAAGAAGTTGTTTCATCCCAATCCTCAGGAGACGTCCCGATTGGTCTCTGTCAGCAATCACAGGTGAATCTACCTTTCCAGGTGTCAGACATGATGTGGGTACTTCCAACCCTCCCATCGACCTCAAGGGTAAAAAGGTTATTCCGGCAGATTCAAACTTGGCGGGTAATCAAGCAGTAGCTGGGGGGGACTCCCTGTAGGCGGGAAAAATTGCTAACCCCGCCAGTCAAAGGGATGAACTCGCCTGCACAAGCTCAACAGCTTATTGGACGAGCCCATCCAAAACTTGAGAGCCGCCTGTCTGACGAGCTCGCCTGCACGAGGTCGTCAAGTACTCGTTGAGCTCTCCCAGAGCTCAAAAGCCGCTGACATGAAGCTCGCTCGCGACGAGGACATCCCATGCGATGAGCTCGCCTGCATGAGTCCAACATCGCTCGCCAGACAATTTCGCCTGCAACATGCTCGTCTGCACAACGGACACCAGCTCACGCGCTAAGGGGACCCGCCAGTTGGCCCCGTCCGTTCGTCAAGCTCGTCTGAACATTTAAAATGACCCGCAAGCCCGCCTGCTCGCCCGACTGAACGGTGCCAGTGGCGGTTGGGAGAAGTGGGCCCACCTACTTTCCACGTCTCGGGTAATGATGAGACATGGCTCTCATTACCCCTATTGCGGTCACATCTCGCAGCTAGAGGGCATGGCGCCACTCACCTATAGTGGTCACATCCCACAAGTCAAGGGGGGTGACCACTTGCTCGGCGAAAGCTCGCTCGTTAGAAGAGCTCGTCTGTACAAGTTCAACCACGCCTGCATGATTTGTCGGCCTGCGAGTCAAGCACGCCCACAAAAGGGCCCACCAGTTGACCCCGCCTACGAATCGAGCACGCCCGCAAGAGGCCCGCCAGTTGACCTCGTTCGGCAAACTCACCTGCAAGCTCGCCTGAGCACTCGAAAGGCTCGCCTGCTCACCCACCCTGCACGTCCTGGGTTATGATAAGGCATGGTCCTCATTACCTCATCAGTGGTCACATCCCACAGCTAAAGAAGGGTATGTTGCCCCTTAACTATCAGTGGTCACATCCCACAGGTCAAGAGGGGTGGCCTATCCCACCCCTTGGCCTATTTATAAGCCTTCTTGGCAACAAGAGAAGGGGGCTGGCAACGAGGTTGTAAAAACGACTGCTGAGAAGAAAGAGCAAGCAGAAGAGTTACTCCCTTGCTCCACCAATTCAGCTCTGAGCAAAGGCTTGGATTGTTGAAGTAGACTCCATCTGAACCCTCAGATTTGGAGGTTCTCGAGCTCTTTGCAAACTCTTGCATAGTAGCCCCTCATCCAAGCAAGCTCGGGTAGAACCGAACTCAACCGCGCCGGAGCTTCTACTGCGTACCGAAGCCCGACCGCGACGTCAATCGGATCGTCCAAGGGAAGCAAACTCGATTCGAGCATCGAGGGAGGCGTCCTATCGCTACCGACGAACCCACATTAAACAAGAAGGGCCTTCCCTTCGCTTCTGTTGTAAAAAGTAATTCTTGATTTGTAAACAAGCAATTCAAACAATACAAATCCGAGAAGAGATTTTTACACCAAACAGAAGATGGCGACCACAGTGGGAGAAACCATTTCCTCAACCGAGATGGTGGTGGCGCAATTCGACGACATCGCGGAAGGGACAACAGTCGAGTCCCTTGTACTTGAGTTCGATCAAGCTAAGTATGAGGAGTACTTATCTTCCTCCTCCTCTGGCGGTAAGACCTCCCGTCGCCACCGCAGAGTTGTGCGAGTGGCCCGGCCCCAGATAGCCGAGGCGGCCATACCCGAGAGATCTACCATACCTTCAGCAGGGGGTCCTACCTCCCCCAAACCAGCCAAGGCCGAACCAATGGCCATGAGGGCAAGCCAAACAAATACTTGTTGGGTTGCCATGCAGTCCACCCAGCCCCACGTGGAAGAGAGGACGATTCGCTTCAGCATGGATCACACCCTCATCGTCGGTGCAGACTTACCCCTCTCCAAGAGGGCCAAGCAGCGACGACGACAAACCATAGCACGCCGGGAAGCGACTGCTTCCGCCTCCCTGGATGGCACGGATTACTATTCAGGCCAAAGGAAAATCAAGCCAGGACGCATCAACCACAGTCATGGCGGGCTCCCTAAATCGGGCGAGCCCCCCTGTACAAGCGAGTCTCGCTCTGGCGGCAAGATTACCCATTCGGGCGGACCAAGCGGGGCAGGCGAGCCTGCCCAATCAGGCGAACTTCACTCGGCAAGCCTCCAGCAAAAGGACAAGACGACAAGAGGGCGACATCCGGATGGACAGCCAGCCCGTCAGGAGATTGAGGCTCGCCAGAATGCGATATTTCGCCTAGCAAGGCGAGACCGCCAGGATTCAGCACATGGAGCTCCAAAGCGGTCTCGCCCGAGCCCCGTGGAACTCACCACACCCGAGTACGCTGATGACCTCTCGAACTCGAGTTGTCATCTTCAGCCCATAGGGGACCTCAGGGACCATCTAACTCACAAACGCGCGATTCAAGAGCCAAGCCTTTCGTGCCATTGTGAGGAGCTGATTCAGGCGGTGCTCGCAAATTGTCAGTGCGCGTCAAAATCATCGGTGTGGGAGAGGCTTTCTCAACCATATCAGAAAGAAAGGGCCCCCCGCCAAAGGCGCAGTCTTCGGCGGAAGCAGGCCACTAAGGGTCCCGAATTACGAGCAGCCTCCGTCAACATGACAGGGAAGGATAAAGCTAAATACTCGGATTCTTCGGACTCGGACTTTGCTTTAGGACTGAGACGCCTCCCAACAGGACGTGAAGGTGTCTACCGACACACACGTCTCCAAACTGGGGCGGCCATCCCATTTGACTACGCACGGTTGAACTCCATCCGAGACGACGAGGAAGAAGTTTGCTCGGCAGAAGCCACGTCCCAGACATCAAGTTCAGTTTACGGTAAGCATGCAAGGGTGCACATGACCGGAGGTTCCGACGAGTGGACAAAAAGGTTTGAGGAGCAAAGAAGTCGCAATATCCAACAATGAGCCGTATTTCAACAGCGAGCCGCCATCGACTCCATGAAGGAGGTAATGGGCACCTGCTCCAAAAGAAGAAGAAGAAGCCTTCGCGAAATCGTCCGAAGGGTCGAAAGAACCAAGAACGGGACCTCACTCACGCATGCACGATGAGGATGAACACAGATAGCTTCGCTACTCCTCCGCATCTTCGTGAGGGCCTCCCAACCGGGCAAAGATACCTCGATAAAGGTTCGACGAAGTTTCAGAGTCAACTTGACGCTCAAGCTCCGTAAGAACATGAACGAGCTGGGGTGGTCCGCCTTATCCAAATGGAGTGGGATACGCACTCTATCCCAAGAAAATTCAAGCCCATGGGGTTGACCCAGCCGACGAAAGGGTCTCCTTCACAAAGACATTTACTACTTCCGCCCTAGACAGATTTTCGACCGAATGATCCCATCCTTACGCTGCCGCTTATTGGCACCCCGAAGGAGTGGCCTTTGAATGGTTCCAAGCTCGAGCCCAGCCCATCAAGTCATGGGCCGATTTGGAGAAGTCGTTGGCTCGCTTCTTCGACGATGACACCGGTTTCAATGGCGACTCGATCGCCGAGAAGCAAAAGAAAGCGAGTCGGCCAACGAAGTTTGTGAAAAGGTTCGTGAATCGGTCATTACATTGCCGGTGAACAGTAGCCGATACTACACTGATCGAGATGTGCCGCCATAACCTTTCCATTGGCATCTTGTCCCGACTCGGTGCTGTGGAAACCCGGACATGGAAAGAATTGGTCCGCCAAGGTGAACAAGTGGAGAACATGATTAAGCGCCTGGAAGCCGAAGAACCTCAGCACAAAAAAGGGACTTCAGAACCAACTTTTACCAGGAACCATCCTCGGTCAAAAGGAAAGGAAACCATGACAGTCGATTCTAACCCGGCTCCCAAGACGCCACAACATCAGAAATCCAAGCCGCTTGGGCAACGTCCCCAGAGGCAATACGATTTCAAGGAAGATTGGGTAGTGCCTACCTTTGACACACTCCTTCGAAGCAATAGAATCAAACTTCCAGAGGCCGCAAGACCTGAAGAAGTGGGCAAGACAGATGACCCGAACTATTGCGCGTTCCACCGATTTGTCGGCCACCCAACGGCCAAGTGTTACATCCTCAAAGACAAACTCCGTGCCTCTTTGAGGCGGGGGTGATGAAGAAGGAGAAAGTCCAGAAGAATGTGACCACGAACATGGTCACCTTAAAATTTGGAACCGGCCTTCCTGCGGTCCATGCACCGGCAGGTATCATACCTATTCCCAAAGCGGAGCTGAGGATCATTAACGCCGACCCTCACCATCAGCAGGAAAAAGGTTTGATACCACAGACTCTGCCATCAGGACAAATCATGTGGGTTCACCCCGACCTCCTCAAAGATGAACAGTGGACTTCCAGGCCGGCGCAGAAGGGCAAACGGAGGGGCAAACTCTGCAATGTCGTCTCAGCAATTCCGGATGGAATCGAACAGGGGATAACAACCCTCACCGACTCTGAGGACGAAGCTACAGCACTCGTCACGAGAGCAGGGAGAGATTTCGCTAAGAATTATCCCCCGGCCACAGATAGCCTGGCAAAATCACCGGCAGGATCGTCACCAGCACCTCAGGCAAGTGGTGACAAACCAAGTTCAAGCAACCCGTCCTTTCGGTTCGATGTGCTCTCACAGCCTAGCTTAACATCCCAGCCAGATCACACTATACGTGCCTCGCCATCGGTCAACCCCCGAGGCTCATGAGGCTTTGTCCAACTCGGCTTTTACCACGCACTTTTCTACCGTCCCTGATGAAGGGATGGAAGGAAGTTGCTCACGATGTCGCCAGCGCCCGCATCGCTGCATCCCTTGTATCACCTTCCACCCCTGAGGACATGCTCATCAATAGCACGTCTCACGACAGGCCTCTTTACTTCACAGGATACGTCGGCTCTTCCAAAGTGGATAGAATCCAAGTGGAACCAAGATCGGCTTTGAGCATTATCCCCTTGACGCTCATCAAGTCCCTAGGGATACCGCAAAAATGGTTGTCTACAACAACCACCACTATTTTTGGCTTCAACGCCACAGGGACGCGACCGCTTGGGAAGATCCGCCTCAAATGCCAGCTAGGCAATATGAAGACGGAAGTGACCTGCTACGTCATTGATGCAGAACCATCCTACAACATGCTGTTGGGCTGACCATGGATCCATAACAATCGCATCGTCCCGTCTACTTTGCACCAATGCCTAAAGTACGTGGACAGTGACGGTCAGGTCAAGACAGTATTCGCCGATAAACAGCCCTTCAAAGGAGTGGAGAATTACTTCACCGACTCTTTGCTCTACCAAGACTTAGAATCGGGCCGTAAGGCGCCGGTCGAAGACCCGGATAACGGTAATGAGGCTGACTGTGAATCCGAAGACAACGAGGGTCTTATCCTTTATGACATTGAACCCATTGTAATCGGCTACGGAGGCCTTGTTATCACCAATTCGGATGAGCCAACCAAGCTCACCCTCAATGAAACTTCTGAATTTGCTTACTCCTCGTCTAGTTCGGAAGCTAACTGCCGGGAATGCGACAACCTGGTTTCAGGGCTGACCAATAATCCTTCCTCGCGACTTGCTCAGGCGCTCGTATGACGCCGACGTAACGATGATCGAGTCATCGCGAGCCGTCTTTGTCATACCCGCCCAGGGGGATTATCAACAAGAGATCATCTTCGAAAGAGTTGACATGCCCACGCGCACGATGTGGGACGACTCGGAGGACGATGAACCTGACCCGCAGTTCACATACTACAGCCAGATCGCAAGGCGCATGATGGAAGGCATGGGTTACAGCTTCGTCCAGAAAGAAGGCTTGAACTACGGCAAGGGTAGGAGGACTCCAGTACAGCCCGTTTGTGTGCCACAGGGAAAGCCCGACGATTACTACGGCAGAACACGAAGAGGCCTGGGTTATGTCTCCTCTTCTTCGGAATTGTACTGCCACTTGGACGAGATATCCAGTGAAGCTCGCTCAGAAGATCAATCGTCAACCTCCTCAGCTTGGGATTCAGATGTCAGTATCGGGGGATGGTTTGCGAGTCTCACAGCCAACATGACTACGATTGATACCGTTGAGATCCAAGTAGACGAGCAAATCCCACTTCATGAGGAAGAGTGGGATCGCCACGTCAATGCCCAATGGAGCGGGCGTTTCGAGCAGCGGGAGCCGCCCACAGAGGATAAAATCCTTCGGGTAAACATGGGAGAGGAGGCCAACCCTAAACCCATATTTATCAGCGCTAGCTTGCCTCCCCAAGAAAGGGAAGAGCTCATATCTCTGGTCAAAGAATATATCGACGTCTTCGCCTGGAATTATGAAGATATGCCCGGCCTTGATCCCCAGGTCGCCGTGCATCGCCTTGACATCGATCCGGATGCCCGACCCGTCAAACAGCAGCAAAGACGGTTTCGCCCGCAGATTATGGAAGTAATTGTAGCGGAGGTGAAAAGGCTCGTGAAGGCAGGCTTCATCAGGGAGGAATAACATCCAGATTGGGTGTCCAACATCGTCCCAGTTCTAAAGAAAAATGGCACGATTAGGACCTGCGTCGACTATAGGAACCTCAACGCCGCGTGCCCTAAAGACGAGTTTCCATTACCCATCACGGATGTCATCATCGACAACACATACGGTTTCGAAAGGATGTCATTCATGGACGGTTTTTCAGGGTACAATCAAATCAAAATGCACCCTGAAGACGAGAAACATACCTCGTTCAGGACCCCGATGGGGATATACTGTTACACAGTTATGCCATTCGGTCTCAAGAACGCGGGCGCGACCTATCAGCGTGCCATGAGCACCATCTTCCACGACCATCTAAGAAAGACGGTCGAATGCTATGTAGATGACTTAGTCGTGAAGAGCCGTGATAAAGGCGAACACCTTGACGACCTGAGGACGGTGTTCAATCTCATGCGCAGACACCAACTAAAAATGAACCCCACAAAATCATTCTTAGGGATGTCCAGTGGTAAGTTTCTTGGTTTCGTCGTTACAACGAAGGGGGTTTATGTCGACCCCGACAAAGTCCGAGCCATCCAAGAACTCCAACCACCTAGGAATCTCAAGGAATTGAGGGGATTGCAAGGACGCTTGGCGTATATCCGAAGATTCATCGCCAATCTTTCAGGCAAATGCCAACCCTTCTCCAAATTGATGAAGAAAGGGGTGTCGTTTACATGGGACGAATCTTGCCAACGGGCGTTCGAAGAGATCAAGGATTATCTGTCGAACCCACCAGTACCGGTGTCTCCAGTCTCAGGCAAGCCGTTCCTCATATACGTACGAGCGACGGAGCACTCCCTGGCCGCCCTCTTAGCACAAAATGACGACGCCGGCCACAAGCAAGGCATATACTACCTGAGTAGGACTTTGCAAGGAGCCGAACGAAGGTACCCCATGATTGAAAAGGAGTGCCTAGCCCTAGTGTTCGCAATTCAGAAAATGCGACACTACCTCGTCACCAGACCATTCATGTCATCTCCAAGATGAACCCTATCCGAGTCTTCATGACACAACCCGGAGCCCTAAATTGGCGCTTAGCCAGGTGGGCACTCTTGCTGTCTCAGTACGACATCCACTTCATGCCGCAGAAGTCCGTTAAAGGGCAGGCCATCTGTGATCTCATGGCCAGCCACCCGCTCGGGTCAAACACGGAACTATTCGAAGACATGCCAGACGAAACCTATGAGGTCAACACAACTTCAAGGGAAGAAAATTGGCGATCAGACCGACGCACGGCCGTTGCCTGGGACCGGGACTATAGTGGCAGGCGTGGGAATAGTCTTGGTCTCCCCGCAAAACCACGTATTACCCCAGGCCTTCTCTCTGGTAGAGCCATGCTCCAACAACGTGGCTAAGTACAATGCGATGCTCATTGGACTCAACCTGGCCAAAGACTTGGGGGTGAAGCACCTCGAGGCTTATGGCGATTCTCAGCTCATTGTCAGACAGATGACGGGAGAGTATGAAGTTAGAAACGATCTAATTCCATGCCACCGAGCAGCTATCGAACTAACCAAATCGTTCGACAGCTTCCGCATCAAACATGTGCTCCGTTCCAAGAACACGCACGCAGATGCTTTGGCTTCATTGGCAGCTAACTTGGCTCAACCGCTAGGAACGATCCAGCATGTCACCGTTGAGAGCCGATGGCTCTTCCGACCAGAATCCACTCCAGAGGTGAACACGACTCACCAGGGCGCAAACCAACTGGAGCCAAGAGACTGGCGCTTCCCGATCATCGACTATGTCCTTTACGGTATACTACCCGAGGACATTAAGGAACGGGATTCTGTTCGCCGACGGGCCCCGAGGTTTTACTTCGACTCGATGACGAAGACATTGTATCGAAGGTCATACGACGGCATGCTGCTTAGATGCCTCACACCAACGGAAGCACGGGAGGCCCTACAGGAAGCCCATGATGGTACTGCGCGCTTCACCACCGACCCAAGCTTTGGGATCGTCTACGAAGAATGGGCTATTATTGGCCCAAAATGATCAGCGACGCTGTCACCTATGCCAAGCGCTGCCACGCGTGCCAAATCCACGCTAACTACATACGGCAACCGCCCGAAGTCCTACATCCGACAGCAACCTCATGGCCATTCGAAACATGGGGCATGGATATTGTCGGACCAATAGCGCCACCGTCGGTAAAAGGGCATCGCTTTATCCTGGCAATAACCGACTACTTTTCCAAGTGGGCCGAGGCGGTCCCCTTACGAGAAGTCAAGACTAGTAGCGTGATAAGGTTCATCAGGCACCATATCATATACCGGTACGGTGTCCCCAGGCGCATCATCCACGACAACGGACCGCAGTTTGTTAGTCTCGCGTTCACCCGATTCTGTGACAAGTTCAGAATACAGAACCTGTCATCCACAGCTTATAACCCATCAGCCAACGGGTTAGCTGAAGCCTTCAACAAGACGATCATCAAGATCCTAACTAAGCTAACGTCCCATAGCAAGCGCGACTGGGATGAAAAGCTCGGGGAAAGCTTATGGGCGTATCGCACTACAGTCCGTACTCCCACCGGTACAACACCATATTCGTTAGTATACGGTTGCGAAGCCGTATTACCACTGGAAATTCAAATCCCATCCTTGCGCGTTGCGCTTGCGGCAGGGATGACGAATGAAGAAAATCATCGCCAGCGTCTCTCAGAACTAGAGGCGTTAGACGAGAAGAGGCTTAAGGCTCAACAGCATATCAAGTTTTACCAAGCCCGGATCTCTAGAACCTTCGGCAAAAAGGTCAGACACCGATCTTTTCAGAAAGGGGAGTTGGTCTTAGCCGTCCGTCGGCCAATGATCCTCAACTCCAAGAAGAAAGGGAAGTTCCAGCCCAAATGGGAAGGTCCATTCATGATAGAGACAGTCTATTCGAATGGAGCCTATCGCCTCGTCAAGCCAGACGGCGATAAGATCATGATGCCCATCAATGGGAAGTTCCTGAAGAAGTACTACCCATAGTCTCTCTGCAATTACCAAACTCCGACAAGTACACGAGTATAAACTGCTCCTCCTAAAATTTCCCCTTCCAATCCTCGTCAATAGGATGGTGGGTCTACAAAACTATCATGTTAACGATCACCTCGGATAGTTAGATCGGCCGTCGCACTCACACATCACTAAGCGGCTTGATCCTTTCCCGCACATTCTAATTTTGTTAGAATGATCGATGTATAGTAGCCTACCATGTGATGAGCTACTACATCAATCAATCGTCACACTCATACGTCCCTGAACGATTTGATTATCCTAACACCGCCTAAGGTGTTGTTCGTCGATGACGGCCCACCAGCCAATGTGCCCATTCGACACTCCGGCCACTCCCGCAAGTGACCTGTGAGCTCGGGCCGATGTTATGATCGACAACAAGGCCTAACCTAATTACAACCTAGCAGTTGTGGTTATCTTAACCCGACGCGTCATGCGGTTAAGGGTAGAGAAGAAATTTTAGCGCTGAGTCTAAAAGAAACTTCTCGACAACTCATCATACTAAGGGGAATAGTATGGCTAGCCCAATTCAAACGGTGATCGGTAAAGGCGAATCAAATCCGTTAATAGCTGAGGGTTTGCTAAAATCCTGGGGTCGCTGCACTGTAAGGCAAGGACCACGGTAATGAAGCCATCCGAGACGAAACGATCAAGTGACGCAAAAGAAAGAGAGCCCGATTCTCATTCATAATAAAGAAAAGTTGACAAGATACAAAAGAGGGAGGTACGCTCAAACTGGAAGTCAGAATCTCTTAAGTCGCGACTCGGCATCCCGAATCGCCCTCTTGTGCTCCTCCTCCAGGGTAGTGAGGACCTTTTGGCGGATGTTCTCTTCGGTGAGCGAGACGGCATTGTGAAGCTCACTTCTTGTCCTCTCTAAGGCCTTGTTTTTCTCCTCGAAATCAGCAATAACCAATTGCTGTTGGCCCTCGAGCTCCTCCAGCTCCTTCAAAGCCTGCTCACGAGCTGGCTCTTTGGCGGCTAGGAAGGCCTGCAATCTGGCAATGGTTTCATTCGCCTCTAATATGGATTTGGTCGCGTCCGCCAGGAAGGCGAGGGCTTTCTGGTGCTCCTCTTCCATCTTTTTTCCATCGGCAAAGATCCGTTCCACTTTATGCCGCCAGCCTTCCGCGGCCATGGTCCGTCCAAAACCGCCGCTTCCTTTAGGACGGATTGCGCACGTTCAGAGGCCAAGTCCAAGAGATTCTTAGAGCGAAGAGCAATCAACTCTTCGGCATCTCTTTCCGCCGATGCCAAACGCCGTTGAAATGGCGAAGCCGCATCCGCACCCGTCAAAGTACTTAGGTTGCCCAGGTACATTTGCAGCATGGGTTTGAGCTCACCAAAAGAGCAGCCTCCGTCCAATACCGCTTGGACGCTATCACGAAGAAGGGTCTGAAAATCCTTGATCGTAGTCTCCACGAGTTTCCTTTTGAGACGAGCAGGGGGAGAGAGAGGAATATCCTCTGTAGGCGGAGCTGGGACCAGAGTGCTGGTTGTGACGACCACGTGAGTGGACACTTCTCCTTGACACGGAGCCTCCTCTACTTGAGCGGACCCCTCTTCACTAATGAGCGCCCCTCCCTGAGTGAGCGCCTCACCTTGAATAGACGCCCCCTCTTCGGCGAGAAGCACTTCGACTTGGGCCGGTTCCTCGCCAGTCGGCGCGAGCACGTCTCCTCCAACCTCCTCTCCCTCGAGGGATGGGACCGCTTCATGATCCGAAATATGCCCTTCTTCATCCTCTGAAGAGACTTGAACGGCAGCGCCGGTTGTACCTAACAAAAAAAGGGGAGGCCTGAGTTAATCATGTTTAACTTATCGCTTAAAAGAGGGATCTCGAGGACACGCATCTCCCGGCAAGCGCCGTGCCGAAGTCAACACCTGTTGCTCATGCGTCATCACCAAGACCCCCGGTGCGGTCACGGCAAGCCCGAAGTCGAGAGAAGTTTCTTCATGGTGAGCCCTCTTGGCCGCCCTCTCGCCAGCTGAACTAGCACCCTCCTCCCTCGGACGCTTCGGCGAAGGTGAGGGAGTGGGGGTGGAAGCCGCATCCGCAATCGACCGGGCGATAGCATCCCTAGCCCTCCAAGCCTCTAACCAGCTTGAGGGACCCGCTCAGCCGAACCGAGGCGAGTGGGGTCATAGGGAGTGTGGAAGGACAACATGAGGTCATCACCCAAACCTTCGCGGAAAGCCCATGTCCCAGCCTAACCCCGAAGACTCCTCGGTAGGGGTGCTGCACCCTCACCGAGTCGCCTAACTTCCTCCCTCTGAGATACGTCAGCCTCCTCAACATGGTAACGTTCCCCCCGCTGAGGTGTCTGAGAGAGACCTCTCGATCGACGTGTGCGCTCGGTCAAACAGGATGTATAAAGGTCGAACCCCTCCGGGGAAGTACTCACACCCCGATACCACTTGCAGTAGGTGAACGAGTGGTGAAGAACTCGGTCCCTCAAAGGCAGCTCGAAGCGCACACCAGTACAACCGGCGTACGTCCAGAACCACCCCCGCGCTCCATCTACCAACCCCCCTTTGAATTTCAGCTGGGGGTTGATATTCCCAACATAGAGCTGGTCGTACCCAAATTGGCGCGAGAAACGGCTAGGAAGGTAGGGTTCCAAGAGGCATGACAAACCCGTGCGAAGGAGATGGTAGCCGGGTCGTATATTGACCAGCCACCTGAAGCCACCAAGGGTTAAGAGGGTGTGCTGATCCGTAGTGGAACCATCCCGGAGAGACTCACCGTAGCCCCCGCCCGAGAAATAGGGGAAACACCGAAAGAAGTCGTAGTTGCCAAAAAAGGAGAGCGCCTTCCTCATTTCCACAACGTCTCGGAACTTCCAAGAACAAGTCTCGAGCCGCTGGACGAACGGAACGGTCCCGCCTTCCTAGCGTGCTGCTGGTGCACTCATCAAGCACTCGCAGTGCAACACGAACCATGCCATCAGGTACGTGTATGGCAAGCTGACCCGAGGGTTGGGCGTCTTGGCAACCTCCTCTCCTCTGTCCGCTTCGACAAAGGAGACGCGACAGAACTGTGCCGACAACTTCCGGAGGCCGCTCTGTATGCAAGCCGTCATGGCCGACACCAGGGCATACGATCGCCCATAGGCCAGGCGGACGGCCGGATAGACAACGTCCACTGGGAGCGCCTCGAACGAGTGCGTGGGCACCACGCACCTCTTCAGCCACAACATCAAGTAGCCAGCAAGCAGGGCCTTGGATGAGATCAGAGTCCCCGCCTGATGGTGGTAGGATGTAAAAGTAGTCTCCACCGGGAACCCCCCTTCATCGTGATCGATACTCTCCGATTCGCCGCCCTCGGGCAACCAGGAACGTATCGTCTCCACGTCACACACGATCAGCGGAAGAATGGGCCTCTTCTTGTCATCATTATGAGGGAACAAGTAGTCCGCCCAATTCTTGTGGCTGATCCCAGCATTCCTCTTCTTGCTGCCTTTGTGGTCCACAGACCCGAGAGTGTCCAGACAAATGTGGTAGTGGCAGAGAAGCTCCCAAAGGGTCTCCACCACTTGAGGGGAATGGGCGGAAAGATGGTCGAGCTCCATTTGGCCAGGGACGTACTCTTTATATGGGAACTCCCCCATCGGCAGGCCCGATACCTCGTGCATCTCGTGAAGAGCCAACCCTAACTCCCCATTGGGCGTGTAGAAGGTACCGCTATCCGGACAATAGAGCTCCAAAGACGCCTCAAACCGGGCGCTGTGGATCTTAATGTCATGCTGAGTGGCTCTGATGGCCCTGAACAGTTCAAATCCCTGAAGATCAGAATTCTCTGCCAGGATGAACTCGGTGATTCTATGCCACCAAGGACTGTTGCCAGCCGATGAGTGTACCCAACCTGGCGCTCGGAAATCCTTTGGAGGAAACTGTCCTCCCGCCTTGAAGAAGCGGTGACGGAAGGTCTCCGCCACTGTCGGCGTTTCACCCATGGGGAATTCATTTTGCAGAAGACCAGGATGAAGAGCGGTCACGCCTCGATGGGAGCTGTCGACTCCATAACCAGCCTTGGAACCTGTGAAGGTCCCGCAAGTGACCCCATCCTGAGCCGGAGTCAAGTCCCGCCATCTTTCGAACCGAGAGTGAGCGCACTCCACTAAAGGAGAATCCCCGCATCATATCGGGGAGAAAGTATCGGGCTCCGCCAACTTCAAGTAACCATTTGCTTTCGCCTAAGAGCATGACTGAAGGATCAACTATGGCATCGCCAAACATGAAGTCAGGTTTCGCCATTTCGCTACACTGGTCACTTAGCATCGCCGCATCAGTGACCAACTCCCGCAGCGTCAGGTAATGCCCCTCAGATACGCGTCGCCGCAATTCCATAGTCCGGTCGGCATGGAAGACTGGCACCGGGTCGAGGAGAGGAAACCTGGGAGGAGCCGAGAAGCCGGCACTACTGGCGAGGCCAATGGCTGTACTCTTCGGAAGGACTTCGTCAGAAAAGGCAGCTGCAAAATGAAATGAAAGCGTATTAAAAGACCTGACGCGATAATGCATCTTTATGGCAGCGAGCCCTTCGCAGCGAAGCACTCGCCGTAGTTAAGCCTCACCGAAAGTAAAATGCCTTTATCATATCAGACCTCGCCGAGGCAAAGGCAAAAGTCCACTTGTCGAGCGAGCTCGCCAGCAAGAATAGACCTCGCCTGAATAAGACGAGGCCCGCCAAAAGAGGAACAGTATCCGTTCGTCCCCGCCCTCAACTTACCTACAGGTTTAATGGCAACGGCAATGTAGCGAAGAAGAAGCGGCCCCTTCCCCTTGATGTCATTTCTTCGACTTGAGAGCCATTACGCTCAAAATTGAAATCTCAGGTTTTCTTCGAAAACTTGGGCGGAAGATTTTTTGAAGGCACGGTGGTTTCCTAACGGAGGAGACGAGCGCCTTATATAGGCGAGTCTCTACGGCCAAGATTCGCCGGCTGAAATAAATCTCGACGGCTGAGATTCATCGGTCGAACACGAATTTCGGCACGATCCCTCGCCAAACGAACGGACCAGATCAAAGGCGCCACCAAATTTGCGGCTCAGATCGAGCGTGTGAAGACGAGGCGCCCCCGTCAGATCACATTTAATGCAAGCTGACACACCCACGTCGCCCCATCTGGGGAGAAGACACGTGACCCGCCTCGCCCAAGCACGAGCTCGCCTGCCAAATAGCGTGAGCTCGCCCGAGATGAAGCTCGCCTGCCAGATAGCGTGAGCTCGCCCGAGATAAAGCTCGCCTGCCAGATAGCGTGAGCTCGCCCGAGATAAAGCTCGCCCGCCAAATGGTGTGAGCTCGCCCAAGAGGAAGTTCGCCTGCCAAATAGCATGAGCTCGCCCGAGATAAAGCTCGCCCGCCAAACGGTGTGAGCTCACCCAAACACGAGCTCGCCTGCCAAATGGCGTGAGCTCGCTCGAGATGAAGCTCGCCTGCCAAATGGTGTGGGCTCGCCCGAGAGGAAGCTCGCCTGCCAAATAGCATGAGCTCGCCGAGATAAAGCTCGCCGCCGATGACGGAGCTCGCCAAGAATTGGACTCGCCACAACGGTTCGAAGCTACCCAAAATTGGGCTCGCATGCCAAATGATTTGAGCCCCTGGTAGAACTCATCCGTGATCCTTACATAAGCTCCGCTGAAGGCGACACGAAACTCCACCGCATTCATCAAAGAGCTAGAGACAATACATTCGAACAAAGTTATGACGACACATACAAACGGAAGTCATGACAGAAACGTCTCGAAACCTAAAAGACCTAACTGGCGTGCGGCCACCTAGATCCACTTACATGACACCTAGTCGCTGTCAGAATCTTCGCTCGTAGAAACCCAGGGATCCTTCTTCAAGCGCCACTTCAAACGCCGAACGGTCTTGCGAAGAGCACGGCATTCGAGGCTCCATATGTCTCTATCACGATCCAGTTCCCGCTGAGCCATCGATTGATTGTGGACGATGCCCTCAAGCATTTCCTTCTCGGTCAATAGTAGCTCGGTCAAGCGGCGAAGTATGCGGAGCTCCTCCGCGGGATGACCTTGAGTTCGGGCCAACTCCTGACGAAGTCTCGCAATTTCGGCACTTCGGTTGGGGAACGCTTCTGGCCCGGGCAACGGGGGTGCAGCCATGGGTTTGCCAAAGGAAAAGAAGAAGATGAAGAGGTGGTAAAAATAGGGGTAAAATGATCCACCATTTATAGCCCCTTCCAAGTTGGTGATGGGACCTAACAAAGAGGCTACACCCTAGCCTCAAAATCCGGTCAAAGCCTCAACAGGAGGCACGAATCAAGAGGCGAACCAAGCCTCCTCAAAATCCAAGCTCGCCTACCAACGGCTCGAGCTCGCCTAAGGTCGGGCTCGCCTGCCCATGATTTGGGCTCAATATATGCGCTCGCCTGCCGCACTGCGTAGGCTCGCCCAAAGCTCGAGCTCGCCTAATGAGGAAGTTGGCCCGAACTTCATCAAACCAACCACTGCAATCGAAGGCGCTCGGGACATTGAAGGGGTAAACAAACACAAGACCGCATTCATCAAGTGATTTAGAGACAATACATTCGAACAAAGTTATGACAACACGTTCAAAGAAACAAAAACGTCTCAAAACCGAGGCGGAGTTCCGGAACTAGTCGACACAGTCTAACACCATGAACAAAGCTAGTTCAGCCTTGAGAGAAGCTAGCTCCTTCGCCCGGTCTGCCCGAACTTGAGCCTCCGCATCCTTCTCAAGCTTCTCCTCGGTGAGTGCGGCAGCGGAAGCCTCCTCCTCGCGCTGCAAAGCGTGGAGGACCTGCAACGCCTTTGTAAAAGCGCGATGGACGCTGGTGCTCTCACGTTGAAGGTCCCCTGAGGGGTAAGCCCCCGTCTCGCGCTGCAAACTGCGTTGCCGCTCGCGAAAACCCGCGACAATCGCCTCCTGCTCCAATATGCATTTCGCCGAAGCCAGGTTCTCGAGATTATTCTAACTCGAGCCTCCCCTATGAAGTGCCATGTATCATTACGCGGGTCATCGAGGACCAACCTCTCCAAACGATTCGCAAAGCTCTCCCACTGGCAAGCTTCCTGGCCACAACAGATGGCCGCCAGGTCACCGCCAATACGTCGAACCTCCCCTAAGCAGCATACCAAGGGAGGGCGGAAGGCAGTTAGGGTTCCCCATCCGACACCGATGGCAGTGACCACCTATTTCAGAGCGTTCTCCAATTGCTGAAGGACACCCCTCACGGTATGAGGGTCAGGGTCGGCGGACCCCTGGCCCGGAGCAATTGCGGCGAGAGGTGGAATCCGAGGGAGGGGCCCGTCATGGTCAACAGGCGACTTCCATCCGTGACCTCCAATACTGGCCGGATCAGGGAAACCAGGCTTGCACTACGGTTGGGGGGTGTACGACCATGCAGGAGTAGGTTCAGCTCGTTCTTCCCCCTCGTCATCAGAAAGCACGATAGGTTCGGGAACTGAAGGCCTAGCCTGGGAAGAGCCTCTCTTGCGCGCCAACGCCTCAAAACGGTCCGCTTCCTCCGGGGTTAGAGGCCTCTTCCCAGAAGATCTCAAATTACGAGACCTTCCAAGAAGGACCTCCTCTTGAGCTGCACAAATATGAGAAGAATATTAGTAACGAAGAAGCGTCACCATCGACTGCAGACGAGCCTCACCACACAGGCGAGCCAATAAAGCCCGCCTAATCTGGCAAAGATCGCCAAGCAAAACAGAACTCGCCTGACAAGCCGGCTCGCCTGAAAATAGAAAGCCCGCCTGAGTAGGCGAAACTCGCTTGAGAATCGAGACTTCGCCTGAGTAAGCCCGCCCCAGATGAATGAAGAGCGTTCATCTCATCTCCAAAACTTACCAGAGGGAGTTCGAGCCGCAGCGGCGGTGGCAGCAACGACGTCGGCATCACGCGACGAGGAAGGAGCGGTCCTCCTTCCTTTTGACGCAGTCTTCTTGAAGGCCATGGCGGGAGTTATGGTTTTCTTTGTGGAAGCATGAATGGAGAGGAGCGAGTGCAGTAGCCTCTCGATGGAAGAGGAGATCAACTCTTATAGAGCGATCTCAACGGCTGAGATTCAGCAGATCACTCGATCAGATCGCTCGTAACGACCCGATTCGACCGGGTCAAATCGAACGGCCACAAATGAGGCGGGACGGTCAGCATTCCGCACAAACGGCCAAGATTTGGCGGTTCAAAGCACGATCTCTCACCTGAACGACGAACGAGATCATAGCGCCGCTAAATCAACGGCTCAGATCACATGCATAAAAAATGAAGCGTCGCTCGTCAGACCACATTCAATTAGACCTGACACGCATGCACCGCCTTAGCTAGCGAATGAACGTGTGGCTTATCTCGCCTGTCAATCATGAGAGCCCGCCTGAAGCACGAGTTCACCCAAACTCGCCGGGGCCGCCCGAAAAGCTCAAGCCATGCGAAGAGGGGTGGATGCACCCAAGCCAGTAATGCTCCTTATTCAAAGTGTTCCAGACCATGTCCAACTTGACTTAGGTCTGAAAACTTTGAAGGGGGTCTTGTAGGCGGGAAAAATTGCTAACCCCGCCAGTCAAAGGGATGAACTCGCCTGCACAAGCTCAACAGCTTATTGGACGAGCCCATCCAAAACTTGAGAGCCGCCTGTCTGACGAGCTCACCTGCACGAGGTCGCTGGTACTCGCTGAGCTCTCCCGAGCTCAAAAGCCGCTGATTGGCGAGCTTCGCCATACGAGGACATCCCATGCGATGAGCTCGCCGCATGAGTCCAACATCGCCGCTGCATAATTTCGCCGCAACATGCTCGCTCGCGACAACGGACACCACCACGCTAAGGGGACCCGCCCGGTTGGCCCGTCCGTTCGACAAGCTCGTCTGAACATTTAAAATGACCCGCAAGCCCGCCTGCTCGCCCGACTGAACGGTGCCAGTGGCGGTTGGGAGAAGTGGACCCACCTACTTTCCACGTCTCGGGTAATGATGAGACATGGCTCTCATTACCCCTATTGTAGTCACATCTCGCAGCTATAGGGCATGGCGCCACTCACCTATAGTGGTCACATCCCACAAGTCAAGGGGAGTGACCACTTGCTCGGCGAAAGCTCGCTCGTTAGAAGAGCTCGTCTGTACAAGTTCAACCACGCCTCGATGATTTGTCACCATGAAGTCAAGCACGCCTAAAGGGCCCACCAGCTGACCCCGCCACGACCGAAAGCACGCCCGCAAGAGGCCCGCCAGTTGACCTCGTTCGGCAAACTCACCTGCAAGCTCGCCTGAGCACTCGAAAGGCTCGCCTGCTCACCCACCCTGCACGTCCTGGGTTATGATAAGGCATGGTCCTCATTACCTCATCAGTGGTCACATCCCACAGCTAAAGAAGGGTATGTTGCCCCTTAACTATCAGTGGTCACATCCCACAGGTCAAGAGGGGTGGCCTATCCCACCCCTTGGCCTATTTATAAGCCTTCTTGGCAACAAGAGAAGGGGGCTGGCAACGAGGTTGTAAAAATGACTGCTGAGAAGAAAGAGCAAGCAGAAGAGTTTCTCCCTTGCTCCACCAATTCAGCTCTGAGCAAAGGCTTGGATTGTTGAAGTAGACTCCATCTGAACCCTTAGATTTGGAGGTTCTCGAGCTCTTTGCAAACTCTTGCATAGTAGCCCCTCATCCAAGCAAGCTCGGGTAGAACCGAACTCAACAGCGGAGCTTCTCTGCGTCTGCGGCAGGCCAGCGGCGTCAATCGGATCATCCAAGGGAAGCAAACTCGATTCGAGCATCGAGGGAGGCGTCCTATCGCTACCGACGAACCCACGTTAAACAAGAAGGGCCTTCCCTTCGCTTCTGTTGTAAAAAGCAATTCTTGATTTGTAAACAAGCAATTCAAACAATACAAATCCAAGAGGAGATTTTTACACCAAACACTCCCCTCACCCTACCAATCCATTTGATGAAATTATCTTAGTTTCCTTTCGAGGGGTCCAACTCAGAGTCACCAAATCCTCCTAGGACCTACTGGCTGCCACATACCCCTCATTGTTTTTAGACAAAGCAGAGGACCCAGCCACCAGTCATTAGACTCCACCCATCCCTCTCATCATCAGCAGTTCATCCAACTCCCTAAAAGTTTCTTCATCTTCGGCTCCACCACCTGGATTCGAAAAGATTTCAAGGAAGTCAAAGAGGAAGACTTTGGTCAAGGCCTTACCCCATCTCCCTCATCGCAAGCATCTAGCTATGATGAAGAAGAGCTTTCCACCTGGAGGCAAAAAGGGTCAGTCATCTAACCCCTCCTCATCAACTACTAATTCTTTAAGTAGTGAAAGGCTTGCTGCAATTGCGGGTAACTGTGGCATCACAGAACCTATTGCCCCTCAGGGGATGGAATGCCTCCTAGCCCTAAATAAGGTGAGATCCTCCATCTCGCCTTAGGCAAGAGGGCAGTAGATTCCAAGTAGTTTCCACACCTATCATAATATGAAGATAGGATCATGGAATGTGAGAGGACTTAACAACCCCTCAAAACGTAAATTAGTTAAAGATTGTATTAGCTTTGCTCATCTAGACATTGTTGGCCTTCAGGAAACCAAACTTAACTCTGCTAGAGCTAACTCCCTTAAAGCTCTTGGAGGCAATTTCATTCAATCCTGGATCAATCTTGATGCCACGGAATCTAGGGGTAGAGTTCTCCTAGGTTGGAATGATTCCCTTTTCACATGTTCATCTTCTCAAATTGGTATCTTCTCTATTACAGCCTCCCTTATTCACTCCCTTTGTAATTGGAATTTGTTATCACCTCTGTCTATGCTCCTAATGATAAAGAAGATAGGGAAGTATGTTGAACTTCTTAGACACCGCGCCAGTATTTCTAAACCATGGGTAGTATTTGGTGACTTTAACATGACCCTCTCCCTAGCCAAAAGAAATGGGAGCACAGGGTCTATTAGGGATTGTAACTATTTCAAAAAATTGATAGATTTTTTATCTCTAATAGATATTCCTCTTAGTGGTAGAAGCTTCACCTGGTCCAATTTGAGAGCCAATCCTTCCATGGCCAGGTTAGACAGATTCTTAGTCTCATTTGATTTCGAAGCCCACTTCCCTTCTCTGGTGCAATACTCTCTCCCATCCTCATGTTCAGATCACCTGCCTATTCTTCTGGATTCTAGAGGTATCTCTCCCCACCGCATCTTTAGATTTGAAAAATCTTGGTTGTCCAACCCCACCTTCATCTCTCTCATTTCCTCTTGTTGGCTCTCATTCCATGGCAGAACTTCCTCCAGTGATCTTCCTCAGAAAATTAAACTCCTTAAACGCCATCTTAAGTGGTGGAACAAATATGTCTATGGATCTATCAAACTCCAAAAGCTCCAAATCCTTTCTAATCTAGACTCCTTAGCCTCCATAGAGGAAGCTAGGCCTTTCGCACCCAATAAAATTTTTGATAGATCCAAACTCAAAGCATACCTCCTCCAAGTTGCTACTAATGAAGAGATTTACTGGCTCCAGAGATCGAGAGTGCTCTGGCTCAAGGAAGGTGACTCTAATACTTCCTTCTTCCATCAATATGCTTCAAACCGTAGACGTAGAAATTTCATCCCCAATCTTCTCATTCAAGGCCAGCTTCTCACCTTAGAGCTTGAGAAAAAATCAGCCTTTCAACTATTTTTCTAACCTCTTTTCAGCCCAAGATCATCTGCTGTTTGTACCTAATTGGGGCATGCTCTACGCTCAGTCCAATGTAGACCTTCTTCAGCTTGATACCCCATTTTTCCTAGCAGAGATTAAGTCAGCCATCTTCAGTCTTCACCCTGAGAAATCTCCAAGACCTGACGGTATTTCTATGCTATTTTTTCATAAATTCTGGCACCTGGTAGAACAAGACACTTACAACTTCATCCAATCTTTATACCAGGATGCCAATTCTCTGCATAGAATCAACTACTCCTTCATCACCCTCATTCCCAAATCAGAGGGTGCTTGTCATCCCCAGGACTTTAAACCAATCAGCCTCCTTAATGGTCTATTCAAAATATTTACCAAAGTCCTAGCTAATAGACTTGCTCCTCTTCTCCCCTCTCTCATTGATGAATCTCAATCAGCTTTTCAACCAGGAAAATCATCCCTTGACTCCATCCTCCTACCCCATGAGATGATTAACTCCTGCTCATATGGTAGCAAGGAGTTATGTGCCATCAAAATTGACTTCAGGAAAGCATTTGACAGTGTGAGTTGGGAGTTCATTATTTCTGTCCTTAAAGCCAGGGGATTTGGTCCCAAGTGGTGTTATTAGATCCAGCATATTCTTACATCCTCTAAATCAGCCATTCTAGTTAACGGCACCCCAACTCACTTTTTTCAATACAACAGAGGTCTTAAACAGGGTGATCCCTTATCCCCACTTCTTTTCATCCTTGTGGTGGATTTGCTCAGCAAAATGATAACTAATAGTGTGGCGTCAGGTGACCTTTGTGAGCTTCACCTCAGAGGTGAGCTAAACAACATTAGGTCCCTTCAATTTGCCAATGACACTATCATCTTCTGCAGAGCATATCAGAATGATCTGTTCACCCTAAAAATCATCCTCTCAATCTTTAAAAACGTCCGAGGGCTGAGCATTAACTACTCTAAATCTTCCCTGATCTACTTTGGTAAGATCCCAAACAAAGGGCAGCTCTTAGCTAACATCCTCAATTGCACTTTGGGAGCAACTCCACTTACATACCTTTGCCTTCCCCTCAAAAAAGGGGCTCTCACCAGGAAGGATTGGCAACCGCTCTTAGACTCCTTCACTGAGAGGTTATCCATGTGGAAAAGTAGAACTCTATCTATAGATGGAAGACTTACACTTATTAACTCTGTGCTTTCCTCCCTTCCCTTATACTACATGTCCTTCTTCAAACTCCCTGCTTGGCTCATCAATCGCATTGATACACTTAGGAAGCATTTCCTAGGGGTGGGGGGGTTCCCAATTCTAGTGGAATAAAATGTCTAGTTAGGTGGGATCTTGTATGTAAACCAAAAAATGAGGGGGGAATCTTAAACTTATCTATCTTCAACCTAGCTCTAATGTCGAAATGAATTTGAAAATTCTTGTATCATAATTCTATGGTCAGCCATGTTTTCCACTCTATCTATTCTAAGCAGCATTCCAACCTAAGTTGGCTTCTACCCAAGAGCTCTGCATCAAAAATTTTTCTTGACCTCTATCCTTTCCTCCAAACTTTTTTGGGAGTAGCTCAATGGAAGTTAGGAAATGGTTCATCTATAAGGTTTTGGGAGGATAAATGGATAGGATACAACTCCTTGAGGAGCCTATTCCCTAAGATCTACAGTCTGGCCTTCTCATCCAATATGGATGTCCAATCCCAGGGCAACTTGCAGAACCAAGACTGGAGATGGCACCCTCTAATTAGAAGGAGGACTACTATGAGGTTGAGGGAGATGATACATAGCCTCTATCTCCTTCTTATATCCCATAAGCCTACCTCAGCTACCTCTCCTGATATAATCCCATGGCCTCTTCATCCATCAGGAGAATACACAATCAAATCTCTCTACATTTTTGTCAATAGTGGGGGCTGCCTCTATAACATGTTCTCTTTCACATGGCAATCCATAGTTCCTAGCAAAGTGAAAATTTTCTTTTGGATTCTATCCAAAAGGAAACTGCAAACTAGAGCCAATCTAGCCCTGAAGGGATGGATAGGGTTACTCTCTGTCCATTTTGCCAAACAGAGGAAGAAACGGATTCTCATATATTTTTTACATGCTCATTTGCAAAATCAGTTTGGATACTATTCCTTCCCAGTTTTTCGTCAGCTCTCTAGCCCAACAATTTCGATTCCCTGCTGGAATCTAAGGGCAGCTTCATTACAAATAGAAAGCAAAAGAGGTTATGGAACGTGGTTTTTCCGACACTTTGTTGGTGTATCTGAAGAAGTCATAACAACCTCTTCTTTAACTCAGTTATCTCCATGCCACACTTGATCTCTTCTAATGTGGCATCTCTCACTCTATTCTGGTCAGGGGCCATAGGAACAAAGAAGGCAGAAGCAATTTCCAACATTGCAAAAGAACAGGGTCTGGAAGCTCTCCTTCACCACTCAGCGCAAGATCAAGTCGGTGACAACTTTGGTCAGCAGAATCACCAGCAGCCAGCAAGCTCGTAGGACTTGGAGTTCCTTTCCCCACTGAAACAATATGGTTCTTAGTTGTTTTGTGTGTTGTGTTTTGTATTCTAACTATTGTGTCTATGTTGGGTGTGCCAAGAAATACTCTGTCTATGTTGGGCTCGTTATTCGATAGGTATTTTTAGCTTGGATCAGAAAGGTCGCTCAGGTGACGACAATATCCGCTCCCTCTACTCCCTCCCTAATCAAAGTCCATACCACCATGCTTGATACTCTGTTATGTACATATTATAGATAATTAATGAACAGGGCTCCTCGCCCTGTTTTTTACTTCAAAAAAAATTTTCCCCCTGGTGAGTACTTAATGATTATTTTTGTCACATTTAAGCTTGATTGCTACTTTGATAACATTATTTTTATTTTTATTTTTATTTTTGAAACTTCTTCCAGGTGATGGGCAATGCCAAGCAGTCAAAAGATAACAAAAAAGTGTGTTGCGAGCATGATATAGATTTAGTTTTGGTACTCTTTTAATATTATATGAGTAATATGCTTAGACAGCTTTCAATGTGTAGTGATAAATTGTGCTATGCTTGAACTGGATGGCAAACATATTATGTTACTTTCATCGACTGCAATGTGTTGTTTGTATCGCATATTTTTTGATATAAAATTTAATTATGCATCGGATTCAACTAAGATAATTATGTGCGTAGTTCTTAATTGAATAAATTTTTTAGCAATCATGCAAAGCTACTGACAAGCTTAGACATTATTAAGAAGCAAATGTGTGCGCACATTTACAAAATTAAATCGAATCATTAAACAAATACAAAATATCTTGCTGTAGGCACATTTACAAAATATAGGAATTATAAATAAATACAAAATAATTATAAGTTATAAATAAACTAAATTTGAGAGAAAGTTGTTTAGTTGACATCTAATTGGAGAGACTAATTGGAGAGGTGTTTGTAGAAATATTTAATTTTGTCAAAAATTAAATAATATTTATCAAATCTACCATGGTAGTTTTCAAAACCACTAGTTTAATTAAGGTTATCCAATATGGCGTTATCTTGTCTTTTGAATTAGAGATAAAGGGTCAGGATTAGAGGAATTGGATCATCTCTAATTACCACCTAATTAGAGAAGATCTGAATTCTTTATTTAAATAAGAGTCTTGAAACATGCACTTTTTTCTCAAGGGACGGGTGCATAACTTTTCTCTTTTTGGTGGCTTGAAGCAAATTTCCCAATAAAGTTTCATACCTTCAGTAGTAAGATTGGTGTATGGTGTCCATTGGATATTTTTGTAGGGTTAACTGCACATACATTCTTGTGTTTTACTAAAATACGACTACTTATACTTTATAATACGGTGCACATCTATGCAATTTACTTAATAACATAAACTATTCATTAATAACATCAAGAGCTAGTCTTTGAAGCTCCTCTAGTTGTAGATCATGCACAGAGAGAAATAACTGGATTCGGATCCACTTTACTGTAGTTAGGCAGTAAATGTTCTTAAGCAGTGGAAAATCAAGTTCATTTTTAAATATATTATTTAATAAACAAGAAAATTTGTTCTAAATGGAACATTAGAATAAATAAAATTCAGGAGAAAATTATACAGAGATAAATAATTATCATTTAGATATATGAGACAACTATGGTTAAAAAGACCTTTATTGTTGTCTGAAGGAGTAATTTAGATCCAAAAATATATACACCCTTTGAGCATCATCTTACCTTATACGTTACATGAACACTATATTATTTATTTTATTTTTATTTTATTTTTAAGAGATATATGGAGCATCACACAGATACTCCAGCTTGATAAATAACAAAACAGATTGTTACAAGCACGAGACTAGATCCCCAACTCCAAAATAAGATCTAACTGTTCAAGAGCTACATATTAAGCAGAAACTTCTCCCCAACCCATATATACAACCAGCCATACAAACATAAGAACATATAAAAGTATTTTCAAGTTTATACATAAGTTTTTTATTTCCAAAACAACACATGAGGTCTTCATTCCAAAATAATAACCCCCAGATTGAGCCTTTCATCACCAGCATTCACCAATGCCAACTCTGAAGTTGTCGAAATCCCTCCATCACCACCAACTCTTGTTCTCATTTGCATTCCTCTTCCTTCTCCTTTCCTGCAAACGGAGAGCTTTAGTAGAGATATTTTCATGTCCTAACCAGAAATTAGAAATGTGTACAATCTTATTTACTAAGTCCAGAGATCTTTTCTTCTTATTAGAAAAAATTCTATCATTGCTTTCTTGCCAAACACACCAAATTAACGCACAAATATGAATGTCACGGTGTAATTTAGCCACGGGATTATTCTTCAAGCCCCAGTTAAGCCATAACAACTTTAAAGATTCAAATCTTATGTCCTCTGCAATTTCCAGCTTATACTGTAAAGATCTCCAAATGGATGTAATAACTATGCATTGCATAAAGAGATGGGCATGTGTTTCATCATTTGTACCACACAAGCAACAAGTATTTGTAATTTGTGTTCCTTTTTTATGTAAAACATCTCTCTAGTGTTCAGCTTTATTTCTCATTACCAACCAGAGAAGATTTTTTGATTTTCATAGGCACAGGAAGCCCCAAATGTTAGCACAATCAAACCTAACTCCTCCATCAATGAGAAAGTGATAGAATGATCTAACAGTAAAATTTCTAGAGGTTTCCCACAACCACTTTTTTTTATCCTCCCCTGAATGCAATTAACAGAATTTATATGAACTAAGAGCTCAAAGAATTGAAAAACAAGATCACCAGTTAATTGCCTCATGAATTTAATATCTCAATACCAACCTCCCTATGGCCATTTCCTCATAAAGCTAACTGTTGCATAATGATCTATTGCTAAAGCAAACAATGTACGAAATTTCACAAATAATATAGAGGTTCCTGTCCATTTATCCAACCAGAACAAAGTATGATAGCCATTACCAACTAGCACCTAAGTACTGCATAAAAAACTATCAGTAGTAACAAAAACATTTCTCCAAAAACGAGATAAGCATCCTTTTTATCCTTTACTTTGATAGTCAAATGGTGAATAGTCTGTTTCCACAAAACAGAACTTATATCCAACCATTTCCAAATCCATTTATCAAGAAGGGCATTGTTCATAATTTTTAAATCAACCACCCCCCCCCCCCCCCCCCCCCCACCCAACCCACCCACCACCATTGAACACTATGTTATATGTTCTACTATATATTTGTTTTATGATCTACTATTGTTCGATAACCCTACTTATCTCATATTTAAGACTGTAATATACCAAAAGTCAAACAAATAGATAGCTGAGAGTAAAACCTACTTAGATAATAATTAGGGCCAAGACTGACTCATTAAAGACAATGTTCATAAAAGAGGCCTTCATTTCTCAGCAGGAAAAAATTCCACTTGAATATGCAGATATCGACATGATGACAATCATGTCTATGTAGTCTCCACATAAGTAATATTATTCAACTTTAGAAAATATTTCTCTCAAAAAATAAACTTTAGAAAAATAATGATTTGTGCTATTGCTATGTTTACATATGAGCTTAGTTTAAGATTTTTTTTTTTTTTTGGGAAAGAATGTCCGCTTTCTATTGGATTAATTTTGGATCTCAAAGTTGCAATTACAGCCCATTGCTCTCAGAAGAGACCACTCGAGAAAATTTTGTGTTCTAGTAGTTAGTACCAACGAGTGCCTTGTGACGCTCATTTACACGATATGTTCATGTTCGAATAATAGTTTCAAAATGAAAAATATATATATAGAAAGACCTGTATAATTAAATTAAATAGAAAGTTGGACCACAAATCAAACAGCATCGATCCCGCCAAAACATTTAATTCAATTGACTGTTTTCTACTTGCTAGAAAATTCTTTAAAATCTCATAATGCAAGATAAAATATTCATTTCATAATCACCAGGGGCTAAATAAAATGATTAATTGCATATATATATATACATTTGTTGCACTATGAAAGTACAGGCAAGTGATTTGTTATGTACCCAGAAGTACTTACATATCATAAACCCTAAACGTCAATTTTTCGATAGATTGAGTTGCTATGTGAAAATCACATTATTATTGTAAATTACTTATGTGTGCATAATTTAGAGGATCTAACCAATTTTTTTTTCTTTTAGTGAAAAATACTTTACCGTCACATGAAATACATGAAATATTTCAATCTAATGAAACATGCAATTTATGGAAGATACGACGAACAAATACTGAGAAAATAGTTTAGAGAATACAAGCGATTACGCCGATAGTACAAGAGTTGTATCTCCACTTAATCCATAAAGTCAAATAACTCAAAATGTAAATTTCATAATTGATCATAAATATTAAATGCAAAAGGTAATATGTAATAGTCTATATTGTCAAATTCTTACCGGTGCAATTTATTTCCAAAACAACACATGAGGTCTTCATTCCAAAATAATAACCCCAGATTGAGCCTTTCATCACCAGCATTCACCAATGCCAACTCTGAAGTTGTCGAAATCCCTCCATCACCACCAACTCTTGTTCTCATTTGCATTCCTCTTCCTTCTCCTTTCCTGCAAACGGAGAGCTTTAGTAGAGATATTTTCATGTCCTAACCAGAAATTAGAAATGTGTACAATCTTATTTACTAAGTCCAGAGATCTTTTCTTCTTATTAGAAAAAATTCTATCATTGCTTTCTTGCCAAACACACCAAATTAACGCACAAATATGAATGTCACGGTGTAATTTAGCCACGGGATTATTCTTCAAGCCCCAGTTAAGCCATAACAACTTTAAAGATTCAAATCTTATGTCCTCTGCAATTTCCAGCTTATACTGTAAAGATCTCCAAATGGATGTAATAACTATGCATTGCATAAAGAGATGGGCATGTGTTTCATCATTTGTACCACACAAGCAACAAGTATTTGTAATTTGTGTTCCTTTTTATGTAAAACATCTCTAGTGTTCAGCTTTATTTCTCATTACCAACCAGAGAAGATTTTTTGATTTTCATAGGCACAGGAAGCCCCAAATGTTAGCACAATCAAACCTAACTCCTCCATCAATGAGAAAGTGATAGAATGATCTAACAGTAAAATTTCTAGAGGTTTCCCACAACCACTTTTTTTTATCCTCCCCTGAATGCAATTAACAGAATTTATATGAACTAAGAGCTCAAAGAATTGAAAAACAAGATCACCAGTTAATTGCCTCATGAATTTAATATCTCAATACCAACCTCCCTATGGCCATTTCCTCATAAAGCTAACTGTTGCATAATGATCTATTGCTAAAGCAAACAATGTACGAAATTTCACAAATAATATAGAGGTTCCTGTCCATTTATCCAACCAGAACAAAGTATGATAGCCATTACCAACTAGCACCTAAGTACTGCATAAAAAACTATCAGTAGTAACAAAAACATTTCTCCAAAAACGAGATAAGCATCCTTTTTATCCTTTACTTTGATAGTCAAATGGTGAATAGTCTGTTTCCACAAAACAGAACTTATATCCAACCATTTCCAAATCCATTTATCAAGAAGGGCATTGTTCATAATTTTAAATCAACCACCCCCCCCCCCACCCAACCCACCCACCACCATTGAACACTATGTTATATGTTCTACTATATATTTGTTTTATGATCTACTATTGTTCGATAACCCTACTTATCTCATATTTAAGACTGTAATATACCAAAAGTCAAACAAATAGATAGCTGAGAGTAAAACCTACTTAGATAATAATTAGGGCCAAGACTGACTCATTAAAGACAATGTTCATAAAAGAGGCCTTCATTTCTCAGCAGGAAAAAATTCCACTTGAATATGCAGATATCGACATGATGACAATCATGTCTATGTAGTCTCCACATAAGTAATATTATTCAACTTTAGAAAATATTTCTCTCAAAAAATAAACTTTAGAAAAATAATGATTTGTGCTATTGCTATGTTTACATATGAGCTTAGTTTAAGATTTTTTTTTTTTTTTTTTTTTTTTTGGGAAAGAATGTCCGCTTTCTATTGGATTAATTTTGGATCTCAAAGTTGCAATTACAGCCCATTGCTCTCAGAAGAGACCACTCGAGAAAATTTTGTGTTCTAGTAGTTAGTACCAACGAGTGCCTTGTGACGCTCATTTACACGATATGTTCATGTTCGAATAATAGTTTCAAAATGAAAAATATATTTATGGAAGATACGACGAACAAATACTGAGAAAATAGTTTAGAGAATACAAGCGATTACGCTCGATAGTACAAGAGTTGTATCTCCACTTAATCCATAAAGTCAAATAACTCAAAATGTAAATTTCATAATTGATCATAAATATTAAATGCAAAAGGTAATATGTAATAGTCTATATTGTCAAATTCTTACCGGTGCAATTTATTTCCAAAATTGAAGACAGATGTTCCCTTCTAAGCAAGTTAAATGAAAGGGAAGGCAGCAAAGGAGATGCCTTGAACCTGTGCCCCTCGTCACATGATGTCCATGTACCTGTGTCTCAATTCTCAAACATTATTTTAACTCCCGACACAAGTCTTCTTTGCATCGGGTCCACTCACGTGCCATGCATACCCACGTCTTGATTCACTTCAAACCAACGGTTTAGATTTCGTAGGCCCTACCTTAGCCTCTGAGATCTCTTTATCACCGAGTGGCAAAATCTTGTTCAAAATGGTGACTAATAATGCTAGCTGGAGTATAATACGAAGAATGAGAATTAGGATTTTTTTTTTTTTTAACGCTATTAGTCCTTTGCGTCTTTAATATTGTGAATTAGACTCATATCATTGTAATTGCTATTAGGACCCCTAAGTCTTCAATCTTTCTACAGTTACTCTAGATTATTGGACGGATTAATTTGAAACGAGTTAAAGAACTGGGAAATCTAAATAGCAATTTCAATAATTTGAGGGACTAATTTTGGAACAATTTATAAGAATTTGGATCTTAATAGAAATTTATGTGACGGATTTATTTCAAACTATTAAAGATATAAAGGATAATATAAGAAAAACAAAAAAATGACTTGAGCTAGATTACTAGTTTTGTGTCTAATACATGATTATTATAGATCCAAACTAAACTCTAGATTTCTAAACTGATATTACTAGTGTTGTATCTAATATAATTAATTATTTATAAATGAAATCTCGAACAATTTAAATTTTTTAGCTCTGCATCTTATGTTATCAAAATAATTTTTCATAATTTTCATGATATAAAGATTTTCGCCTATATATACATGATTAAGAAACACATCAGAATCGTTAAAAACTTTGTTTCTTGGTAGTTGCGTGGTATTATAGCATATCCTTTGAAACATATTTTCAATTTGGAATTTCATATATTAAATGTTATATTTTAATGAATTGTTGATACAATCAACATGAGCCCAGCTCTCATATTATTTTTTTACTATAAAAGAACTGAAGGCTGCATATTTCTTGCTGATTGAATCAGTTTTTCTTTTCTTTTCTTTTTTTTTTTTTTTTTGGGAAAGAATGTCCGCTTTCTATTGGATTAATTTTGGATCTCAAAGTTGCAATTACAGCCCATTGCTCTCAGAAGAGACCACTCGAGAAAATTTTGTGTTCTAGTAGTTAGTACCAACGAGTGCCTTGTGACGCTCATTTACACGATATGTTCATGTTCGAATAATAGTTTCAAAATGAAAAATATATATATAGAAAGACCTGTATAATTAAATTAAATAGAAAGTTGGACCACAAATCAAACAGCATCGATCCCGCCAAAACATTTAATTCAATTGACTGTTTTCTACTTGCTAGAAAATTCTTTAAAATCTCATAATGCAAGATAAAATATTCATTTCATAATCACCAGGGGCTAAATAAAATGATTAATTGCATATATATATATACATTTGTTGCACTATGAAAGTACAGGCAAGTGATTTGTTATGTACCCAGAAGTACTTACATATCATAAACCCTAAACGTCAATTTTTCGATAGATTGAGTTGCTATGTGAAAATCACATTATTATTGTAAATTACTTATGTGTGCATAATTTAGAGGACGAACCAATTTTTTTTTCTTTTTAGTGAAAAATACTTTACCGTCACATGAAATACATGAAATATTTCAATCTAATGAAACATGCAATTTATGGAAGATACGACGAACAAATACTGAGAAAATAGTTTAGAGAATACAAGCGATTACGCTCGATAGTACAAGAGTTGTATCTCCACTTAATCCATAAAGTCAAATAACTCAAAATGTAAATTTCATAATTGATCATAAATATTAAATGCAAAAGGTAATATGTAATAGTCTATATTGTCAAATTCTTACCGGTGCAATTTATTTCCAAAATTGAAGACAGATGTTCCCTTCTAAGCAAGTTAAATGAAAGGAAGGCAGCAAAGGAGATGCCTTGAACCTGTGCCCCTCGTCACATGATGTCCATGTACCTGTGTCTCAATTCTCAAACATTATTTTAACTCCCGACACAAGTCTTCTTTGCATCGGGTCCACTCACGTGCCATGCATACCCACGTCTTGATTCACTTCAAACCAACGGTTTAGATTTCGTAGGCCCTACCTTAGCCTCTGAGATCTCTTTATCACCGAGTGGCAAAATCTTGTTCAAAATGGTGACTAATAATGCTAGCTGGAGTATAATACGAAGAATGAGAATTAGGATTTTTTTTTTTTTTAACGCTATTAGTCCTTTGCGTCTTTAATATTGTGAATTAGACCCTCATATCATTGTAATTGCTATTAGGACCCCTAAGTCTTCAATCTTTCTACAGTTACTCTAGATTATTGGACGGATTAATTTGAAACGAGTTAAAGAACTGGGAAATCTAAATAGCAATTTCAATAATTTGAGGGACTAATTTTGGAACAATTTATAAGAATTTGGATCTTAATAGAAATTTATGTGACGGATTTATTTCAAACTATTAAAGATATAAAGGATAATATAAGAAAAACAAAAAAATGACTTGAGCTAGATTACTAGTTTTGTGTCTAATACATGATTATTATAGATCCAAACTAAACTCTAGATTTCTAAACTGATATTACTAGTGTTGTATCTAATATAATTAATTATTTATAAATGAAATCTCGAACAATTTAAATTTTTTAGCTCTGCATCTTATGTTATCAAAATAATTTTTCATAATTTTCATGATATAAAGATTTTCGCCTATATATACATGATTAAGAAACACATCAGAATCGTTAAAAACTTTGTTTCTTGGTAGTTGCGTGGTATTATAGCATATCCTTTGAAACATATTTTCAATTTGAATTTCATATATTAAATGTTATATTTTAATGAATTGTTGATACAATCAACATGAGCCCAGCTCTCATATTATTTTTTTACTATAAAAGAACTGAAGGCTGCATATTTCTTGCTGATTGAATCAGTTTTTCTTTTCTTTTCTTTTTTTTTTTTTTGGACTTAATTGAATCAGAATTCGTGTACACCTATTTCTATAAAGATATTTGGATTTTTTGTTTTTGAGGCAAAAATATTTGGATATTTAAATTTTAAAATAAAATAAAAATAGTAGAATTAATAGTATAATTATTATTACTAATGACAAAAGGTTATGATTTTTATTTGCGTAATTTTCAGCTAAAAGAATTTATAACTACAAAACATGTAGTACTACGACGATATTGAAATGTGAGACAAGTAGCATGTTAGCGTGTGTGATAAGAATTTTTAACAAAATTGAGGATTGCGGGTGGGTG